>JAPFRF010000005.1:52148117-53348117 GCA_029282475.1 Phrynocephalus forsythii
AGATAGATAGATAGATAGATAGATAGATACTCAGATTTGGAGACATTTCCTACATTTTGAAAATCTGAAAATACAGTAACACAATAGTTGAACTGGATTAGATGACAACTGACTTTGAGAGACATTTTCCTGCTCATCTATTTATCAGTCTGAAAAGCTGAAAAAACCTCCATTTTATAGTTCACTTTGATCTCATGTCACCCTGGTCTGAAATAGGCTCATAAGATGAACAATGGCCTGAACAGGCTTGTTAGGTAGACAATGGTCTCTATAGGCTATTAGAACAATGGCTAAGAAACCCATTATGGGTTGTTAGCTTTTCTTGAGTGGAAGCATGAAGTATTTTTGATTTGTCTGGGTATTGTTAAAATCACTGCCTGGTAAGTAGTAGATAGACTGTGTCTGAGCGCCCCCCCACACACACACACCTCTGTTGAGAGATGGGTTTTCAGTACTCACATGAATGGCATCCTTGACCCCTCTCTCAAACCACATATATTCATCTCTGTCCTTCATGTGGAGGTGTACTGCTGATTCTGGATCTTCACAGACAATAGCTGAACATTTGCCTTTCCATGAATTAAGTTCCCTTCTGAAGCTGATATATCCTGTCTTGAATAGTGTTCAGATAGTTTTCTTTTACCTGATCACCCCAAAAATGCTCCAGATAGCTGAAGGGCTTTGGGGATCAATGGAAGAGGGGTTCACACATGACCACATGGGGAAATAACCTCTTCTTCCTTCCTTCCAGAAATGGAAGGAACTGGTCTTTCTATGGAAGGGCCATTTGGGCTTCAAACCAGTATTTAGTGCTTGACACAATTCCACGTCTCTACATGAAAAAGACTGAAGGAGGGTGAGTGGGCCAGATGAAATTTCATGTAACAAAGCAATTACAATGCAATCACATGCCTGTGCAAGAAAAAGCAGATATGAAACTTTTCAGACAAATCTGTAAATACAAAATGAAGAAGGCATTTAATGTATTTCTGAGGTGACCATAGGGTGGAGCTACTGGTTGCCTATGGAATGGAGTAACAGTCCCACAGATCCTTCATGTAAATCTGGCACTCTGCATTTTCTATTGCAAAGATGACAATTAAATCATAAAAATTTTGTAGAGGGAAGATCATTGACTTCAGATCCAGAGAACAGTAAGGGCGGGATAAGAGAAGGGTGATGGAAAGTTGGTTCTCTGTTGTGCATTTTAAGATGGAATCAAAGAAGAGCATGCCCATTGTTCTTTTAAAATGTATGTATGTATGTATGTATGTATGTATGTATGTATGTATGTATGTATTTATTTATTTATTTATTTATTTATTTATTTATTTATTTATTTATTTATTTACCATGCCATCTAGCCCTGGGTGGTTCACAACAAGCTAAAAAGAAACAAAATATAAAACCAACAATAGTAAATGAAAACAAATGATATTATAAACAACCAATGTTAAAAATACTGTATGATCAGACATTAAAAGCTACTAACATAATCAATAACAAAAAATTGAAAATAAATAAATATAACAATTAAATAGCATGAAAACCAGAGGCAGATGATATGGACATTATCAAGCATAATTAATTATTAGCTGAGAAATCAGGGAAAGCCAGCCTACAAAGCCATATTTTTATTGGCACTTGAATGCATGCAGTGAGGGAGCCAGGAATATTTCTGAAGGCAGTTAGTTCCAAATGCAAGGGGCCACCACTAAAAAGGCTCCTCATTACCATCTTCCAGGTCTCCTTCAGAGTCTGCACCCAAATATGTCCTGTCCGGGAAGAACAAGTGATCTGAGCACTTCTTTGTGGAAGAAGCCACTTTGACAGATACCAAGGTCCCGAATCATTTAGGGCTTTGTATGTTATCATCAAAACCTTGAAGTCAATGTGGAAGTGGATTGTTAACCAGTGCAGTGCGGCCAGTACAGAGATAATATGATGATTCTTTCTTGCCTTTGTTAATAATCTGGCCACTGTATTCTTCACTCACTGAAGCCTCCACATTCACCTTATAGGCAGCACCGCATTATGAATATTCTTCATTCATCTCCTTCTCTGTCCCTGCCTGCTCCTGGTGTCAGGAAAAAGAGGCAGAATAAAACAGAGCATCCATTTTTGTAGATTGTCGCTGATCCCCTTTTGTCCTTCATGTACCATCCAGTTGTGACCTGGCCTTGTTGATGGTGTTCCCCTGTTTGCAAGAAGGAGGCTTTTATAGAGAAGTGGAAATACACAAATACCTTCATAGACACAAACAATGATTGAATCAGAGTTTCCAAAAGAACACAAGGAAGGTTGGGCAACAGGGCCCTTCCGTTTAGGCACAGAAAGAATCAAAAGGCCTTTTGTACCAGGTTCAGTATTTGACGTTGCCACCTTTAAAATTTGTTTCTATAACTGAAATCATTGAAGTCCCACAAGTTATGTTCCTTTTAAAATAAGTAAGGGAAGTTTATTGAAACAACAACATTAAATACATTCAGCAATAACTCTGTATACTATCAGATTATTATCTCTCTCTGTGTGTGTTGCTTCATTACAGTCTTGACCGACTCTTCATGACCCCATGTCCATGGAGTTTTCTTGGCCGGAATACTGGAATGGCTTGCTATTTCCTACTCCAGGCGGCTAGAGCACCTGGTATTCCCTGGTGGTCTCCCATCCAAGTACTAACCAGTCCCGACCCTGCTTAGATTCCGAAATCAGGTGAGATCGGATGTGCTCAGGGCATCTAGGCAGCTACATTCTTATCTATACACCTATACAAATATTCCATGACAAGTCCCTATCTTACTAGATCTTACATTGGCAGTTCCTTATCTGTACATAACTTAACTATCATCAGTACCCTAGCTATCTAGATATGTACTTCATGGCCCTATCGCACTAAAGCTATTCCATTATAATTTTCTATCTTACTAGATCTTACATTGGCAGTTCCCTATCTGAACTAATACAGATACATTCACAGGTATATAGAGATTCTAACTCCGCCCCTAAGCTCTACTATTAGCTATGCAAAAATCAGTTCTTTACTTTCCTCTAAGTGATACCTGTTCATAGGTTAGGCTGCCTGCTATACCTTTGTACATCCCTATTTAATGTCAACGGTCCCCTCAAATAACTCTTCACAGTATTGCTTCCTGGGACAGTTGAGAATGCTTTGTAGAGAGATTACTAGCCCTCTGACAGAAACTACAGTTCCCTGTTGTTTTATCTAGAGGTCCTGCAGTCCAAATCGCTGTATGCAAACAACAGCCAATTAGAACCTACTTATGTGAAGCCAGCTCATGGGACTGCTGAGCTAAAAATAGCTCTTCTTATTTGTTTTTTTCTTTGCAATGTTTAAACAGTGGTTGAACTGAAAATCAAGTTTGGTTGATCCAGGGTTCACTGAGCAAGGCACATCTTTCCAATTTCATGCTTCACTGGGATGATACGTCATGCTTTCTACAGTGCGACAGCTTGCTGCATAGCATAACTCAACAAGCTGATGCAACGGGGCATACTAAATTAACCTGCTAGTCAAACTCAAGAAACTCAGAACAGCAGGCAGTTTTTGCCCAAAATCCACATTGTTTGAAAATGTGACTCTTCATATTGCTTGATTTTGTTTGGAAATTAATTTAGTCTGCTCTCTGCATGGTGCACCAGCTCTGATGGCAAGTAGCTGTTCCAAAAATTTCAGTTCCATTTTCACCTGTCCCAGTACAAGTGTTTATATGATGGTGGAGTGTGTGTCTCTGTGTGTTCAGCCCTCACACTGAGCATTTAGCACTGCAGGGGGCTTGGGAACCAGGTGTCTCACAAAAGTTGCATGTGCATTCTCAGGTGCCCACACATACCGATACCTGCCTGCACCTATGCACACACAGCTGCATGTATGCAGATAGACACAGACATCTCAGCATGCAGGGGTAAGGAAATTAAAGTCAGAATAGCTGGTACTATGTCTATCCACAATATTAATCTGCATTCTGCATATTTCTAGCTCAAATGAAGGGAGGAATAGTTCCCAATGTTCTGTTGCTACTTCTTTCAGCTCTACCCCATGCTCCCTATGTAAACAACCATGGAATTTGCAATACATCTGGAGAACTGCATGTTACTCATCCATCAATTAAATGTCAAGCAAGAATCTGTCACCCAGGGAGATTCCTTTTAAGCCAATGGTGCATCCAGGAGTGAAGACATTTGACAGTAACTTACACATTGGTCAAATTCCTATTGATTTGCATAGTAAATCACACTAGAAGGGGCCCATCCGAATCACTGAGGATTTGGTGAGTCACCTCCTCTGTAATTTCCTTTGATTCAAATTGACCTACTCTAATTGTGACTTATTTTACCATTTTACTTTACTATGCTAAACAACAGGATTTGGGGTATGATGAAAAGCCTAATATATTACATAGAAAAAAGTTGTCACCTTTAAAAATATGATTCTTTTTTTTTTTCCTTTCCTTTTGGTTATTCATATAAGTGTCTCTGCTTTGACCACCAGTAAAAGAAACCATGATTTGTTCAATCAGAAAAAATGATTTAACACAAATAACTTAGAATCTAATTTGTTAGAGAAGATACAACTAGAATATCTTTGTCATCCATTTCTTCCTCACTCTCTCATTTTTTTAAAAAAACAAAAGCATGGCCATTGGACCATACAAAATGCTAAAACTACTTTGACTTTCTTTTGTATGTCTGCTAACATCCCATAATCCTCCTTGGAGCAGAGTGGGAACTACACTAAAAAGGAATTGCATTTTAATGTAATTCCTGGTGAAACAAAAGGGGAGTGTGCTCAATATTGGCTAAGATGTATGGTAAACAGGGAGCTAGGCAAGCCCAAGTAACATCAGGAATGGTTTCTATGGCAACAAAAATGTCAGCTATCCTTTGGACTGATGCTGTTACTCTACAGTTGAATCAATGATTCTGACACTTGGAAATTTCTTTTAAAAAGAAGGTGCACAGAGAGCCCCAGCCAACCTTCAAGGAAAGGTAAAGTTACGCTAGGAAACATAATGTTATGTGGCATATGGATAATGATACAGAAGTCAAATAATTGGCTTCCACCCCAGCAGTTTAAAAATATTTTTCCAAATGTGATCAAGCCCTTTACTGGAGGAAGCGACCGACCATGATTTGTTTGCTTATCCTGACAAAACTACAGATTAGCTTCCCTGATCTGAACTTTCAGATCTCCTGAGTAGAGCTATCTTGATGTTAAGTGGTAAGGGCCAGTCCTAATAAATGCAAATGCTTGCCAGCATAGTCACCAGCCATATAGGATCTAATTGACATATGTTTCGACAGAGTTGGTTGCCTTTCCAAAGTTATTTGACATTCCTTGGACCTAGTCATAAATGCAAAGTTGAAACCTGGTGTATTCTGAATTTCCAATAAACTCTTCTTTATTCACAGCTGGCTGGATCACTTAGTGTTTTAAGTATCTGGCTCCAGAGCCAGAGGTTGAGAGTTCAATTCCCCACTGTGGCTCCTTGTGAGTAAAGCAAATCTGTGTGGCCATGGGTAAGCTGCACACAGCCCAAGGGTGCCCACATAAGATAGAAATGTTAAACCATCTCTTTGTTTTCTCTTGGAAATGGTTGGCACAAGTCAGAATTGACATGACAGCCCACAATGATGGTGGTAGTGGTGGTGGTGTTGAAGGTGACTCATTAAGGGCAGTTGTAATGCAAATATATCTGTCAGATCTTTTTATTTATTTATTTATTTATTTATTTATTTATTTATTTATTTATTTATTTATTTATTTATTTGATTTGATTTTTATACCACCCATCTGGTATCAAGGGCAGAGATCTTGGTCTTGGCCAATGTGGGTCAGATACTTTCCTAGGGGTACTCAAAATGATTATGCTATTAGTTTTGCTATGGTATTCTTGTCTCTTATTCTCTTCTCTTCTTTATATAAAAATGGGAGTATTTCTCTGTTTGCAATGTACAGTACAATGATAAATACAGTAGTACCTTGTATAATGTAATTAATTCGTTCCAAAATAAATTACGTTATACAAATTTTACGTTATACAAATTGAAATTTCCCATAGGAATGCTTTTAAAACAGATTTAATCTGCCCCCCACCACTCCCCCTTTCCCTCGAACTCAGACTTCCCTGCCGTCTTTTTTACTGCTCCCAGCGTGGCCGCGGTGTGGCCTGCTCCTTTGGATGTCGCGGCCCCGCGGCCACTCATCTTCCTTCTCCGCCGGCACGGGGATCTCGGGTTGTTGCGGCTCCACGGGTGGCGGCAGCGGCCCCCATCACCGGCCTCACAGGGCCGTCCCGGGAGCCGCCGCCGCCACCGCCTTGCTGCCCCCGCCGGAAGCGGCTCCCGTCACCGGCCTTGCGGGGCTGCCCCGGGAGGATCCCTGCACAGGTGCCAGGTAAGGGCACCCCTCCCTGGCTCGCTCCCCTCCGTGTCTGCCGCCCCATCCCCTCCCCTCCCCTCTTTCCCCGACCACCCCCATCCTCTTCCCGGGTGGCCGCAGGTGGTGGGCGGGGGGGGAGGGGGGCAGATTTTTTGTTGTTGTACGGGTTTTTCGTTGTACAGACCCTCCGTTATATGAGGGTCCACTGTATATGGTTATATATATTGTACATTGCTGTGGATGAGGGGGAAAATATGGAACTCATTTATGGTAAAAGCAACATATTTTCATCTTTATCCTCAAAACACCAAATTCTGAGGAAAGTGGCAGTTTCTTGTAATGGAAAAATACATTTGCAATAATAGGCAAATCCCTCTCTTGTTAGTCTTGACTTGTTTCTGTTGCCAGGGGCAAGAAGGAAGATGTGCATCTTTCTCAAGTCATTTGGCTAGGTTTTCATTACACAAGAGTCTCCCAATAAAATTGTCTGCATTGTGGTTGAAACAGAAAAGGAAAATGTAGCAAAAGGAAAATGTAATGTTTACATGTTTATTGTTATTAGTAAAAATAGGGGCCATAAGGAAAACTTTTCACACTTTCTTCAATGTCAGTGTTTAAGAAAGTATTGCAGCGATTATTCATAGTGGCCTATTCTTACCAGTTAATCATTTTTAAAAATATCACCTCTCCTTTAGGTAAGGACATAAAGGCATGCAGATTGGGCCCAAGGTTTCTTGAAAACTGGTTAATATACTGAGCTATCTCATAATACATTAATATTCAAGGTAGCTGTTAAAAAGGCAGCATAAAATAAAGTTGTTGTTATTGTTATTGCTGTTGTTGTTGTTGTTGTTGTTATCTTCACCCATCTATTTTTATCTTGCATTTTGAAAGGCAGGAGATAAAAATGTATGTTTTTGCTGTCCAGCTGTTATTGGATGGACAGGTCCCCTTGACTAGAATCCAGCGAAGCATGAACATGGGATCTCACTCCTTTCTCCGAACTTGGCAACTTATGCGGTTACTTCATGGCCTACTCCATTCCACAATTACGTTTGTTCTATGACAGTGTTGTTCGCGGTCACGTGGTTTTGTCCCTGTTCAATTCCTGTTTCCGTTTACCCTCGGGCATGATTAGTTGTCTCATGACAACTGTTACTTCATGTCCTTGTTTTGTGACAACTACTGGATTTCCCTGGCTTCATTTAGCCTTTTTAAAAAATTGTCAGGCTTCCATTTTTTGATATTTCAAATCCCCGCTGCAGGTGTGCGGGCTGTCTCAGGAAGCCCAGCAGGAGGAGCTGGGCGAGCGGCGGCGGCGTGGGCAGTGGGTGAGACACCCTCGCCCTGAACTCAGCAGACTGTGGGCTAGCAGGCGAGCAGGCAAGGAGAGCTCAACTCCCACAGTCCTTCGTCATTGACAATACAGGCTTGGAATTCTGGGAGTTGTGGTCCAAAACTTCTGAAGTGCTGAAGGTTCACCACCATTGATCTAGAGCGTCTGAAAGACCATATCATCCCACACACACCTGCCTGGATTTTGAGATCTGTGAGAGAGGCCGCTTTCATGGTCCCCCACAACCTTCAGAGGTCCATCTTGTGGGAAACGCATAGAGGGCCTTCTCAGTAACCACACCCAGGCTTTTGAAGTGCTTACTAAGAGAGGGTAGATTTCCTGTCTTCCTGCAAAGACATTTTTTGTTTAAACAAGCCTATGAAAATTAAGAAGCTCCAATTAAAAGGGCACACATATATCATTGCTACCATTTCAAATTTATTTTCAACAGTTTTAATTTTAATTGCATTTTATTGTTGTTGTTTCCATTTATGTGCTGCCCCTTAGTGCTACAGCACTCTGTGGGTGATTTACAACAATCATATAATTGCATTTCATTCTATTTTAATGTTTGTTGTTTTACTGTTTCAAATGATAGAATATGAATTAAATATGTATCTAAGCAAATAGTATATGGTTCTAAAACATTCCTCATATCTACAATATATTGAAAGCTTTATTTCTTGATCAGCTATGGTGTTGAAGCACAAAAGTTCCTCCATCTGGCTTGGGTATCTAAAAGTCATATTTGAGAATCTTAATACTATGGCATATTTGCTGCCCCAGTTTTCTGTATTATTTAGATAAATACACTCCATGGCCAAAAATAAAATAAAATAAAATAAAATATTTTCACAATAATATCTGGCCAATTTATATGAAGTAGCTATTTATTTGAGTTATTTTTTTTTTTTGCAAAAGATCAGCTATAGAAATTTCACATTTGAATATATACAAGTTACAGCATAAAATTAATCTAAATGCCACAGTTAAAATATTCATTTGTGGAGCCTCAAACAGAGACAGAATGCTGACTAAAAACTAATGGATACAAATGTATATGCGTTCATTAGCATTTTGCTCCCCAAATGAAAACATGTTTGTAATGCACCACACAGCCGAGTTAAGAAAATCGGACTGACCTTTTTCATAAGAGGGTTGTGTACAGCTGGAGAATAAGGCATCATTGTGGGTGACTGAAATAAGATTGGAAGTCTCTTTGTCTATTTGCATGGACCATTATTCTTATTCATATATTTCTACATTAACTTTCAAGCAGCACCTGCTACTGGGAAAACCTTAGGGTGTATCTAAATGCTCTTTAAACATGCTGTAGCTGCACTCACCGGTGAGATTGGTTTGATGATGCTTTGCTATGGATTGAAATGGTCACTTCACATCCGAACAGGGCTGCAGTGCCTCTCAAGTCAGAGCTGACCTACAGTAGCCCTAACAGTAAGTCAGATATTTAATGAGTGGTTTTATCAATACCTCATTCCCATGAGCCTCTATGGTAAGATTGTTTGGAAGTTACCATTGGGGACTTCAGTTTCCCTCAGATCTAGTCAAGTTCTACCCCAAAAAGCAGTATTTCCAACATCTACTTTTCTTGGTCTCCCACAATGAGGGCCAAACTAAAATGATGTGCCTTTACCTGGATTTCCCATCATTTATTTATTTATTTATTTATTTGATTTTTTTTTAATACCGCACCATCTTGGCATGTGGAAAAATTGACTTGACTCTTATTTATACAAAACCCAGGCTAATTGAGAATTCCTTTAAGAATGTCTGAGTCAGAACATGATTGGACCTAAGTTTTCATCCTTCCTTGAATACTGAAATACAGTTCACATGGGAAGGAATATGTACAAAAATATTGCCTGCATATGAAAGGACAGCTTGGAGAAAACCAGCCTAGCTTCCCATGGAAGGAAGGTTCCATGGCCTGGGAGAAGCCACGAAAACAGCCAGCTCGCATGTCACTATCAAATGTGCCTATAGGAGCACTGGGTAAAAGAATAGGGCCTTTTCTGAAGCTCTAGAACTGGGAGATGACCCTATAGGGAGAAGCAATGCTTCAGATAGCTTGGACCCAAGTCACATTGGGCTTTATAGACCATAGTAAGCATTATGAACAGGGCTGAAAATTGACTGAAGCTGTTGTAACAAAGAACTAATGCACCATTTAAAACCAGTTCTGTTCAATAGTTTGGTTGCATTGTTCTGGACCAGATGAAGTTTCAGAACATCTTTCAAAGGCATCCTCCTGTTGAGTATAGTGACCATCATAAAAGCAGTATCAGTATCAATGAACACAGTTGGCACATTAGCTCTTACCTATGGAAATGCGCTCCTGCCCACAAGCAAAACCTAACCCTAAGGCTCTGTTCAGGAATGTGCACAAGATGTGATCTTGAGATTTAATGAGAGAATAAACACAACAAACACAGGCTGAAACCTTATTCCATGATCTGTCTTTCAACTGACTGCAGCTCTTTGGGGCTGCATAACTTGGACACCAGAAATCCAATCTTCCCCAAACTGGAATGATTGCAGAGAAGAGTAACCAGAAAACTTGGTAGATGCCTTTGGGGACCATTTTATAGTTTGATGAACTGACAAATAAAAAATAAAAAATTGCCAAAAAACCCATCAATCTGAATACATTGGGACGTATCAATGTATAGGAATATGAATTGATGAATTCATGATTTTTGAATGAATTTTGCACTTTACTTTTTTAACTTGCACTCATCTATAGTCAGCACTAGAGATGGGCACGACTTAGCGGTGTTCCTGTTTCCGTTTCCGTTACTCATATCCGTTACTCTACGGAAACGGTAACGGGAATTAATCCGCCAGAATTCGAGCTTGAACCGACGAACGAACAATTTGGTCTGATTTGTCGTGCTCGTTACTTGCATCGCGGCGATCGCGCAATGCCAAGCGGCACAGGAAAAAGGTTTTTAAAAGTTAAAAAAAACCCTGATTCCCGGCCCTAAAAGTAGGCGAAAACTGTCTGAGGGCACCTACCAGGCCAGAAGGGTGTTTTATTTGGGGGGGGTTCCCTGCCCCCCTCTCCTTGGCTATTGCTACTGCTGCGCTGCTGGTACCAGGCTGGGAGGGCGCATCCATTTGCCATGCAGTGCGGGGGATCCAAAATGGCGACTGCAATATTTTTTTTGAAATCGTTGCCCAGAACCCCACCAAAGCACTACAGAAACATGCGAAAATTAGCTATTTTAAATGCATGAATTTTTACAGTAGCAGCAGTGGGTTTTTCTTGCAAAAAAAAGTCTCCGTTGATTTTATTTTATTTTATTTTATTTTATTTTATTTTATTTTATTTTATTTTATTTTATTTTATTTTATTTTATTACACCTGCACATTTGCAATGATGGGCTCGCCCATGGGAGTGGACCATGCAAATTTTCCACCAATCGCATGGCCACTTGGCCAGGTTGACCACAGAGACTTCTGGGATGTGCCAATCGGGCATAAACAGCCCACTAATCGTAGCCCAAACCCGAACCCTAAGCCTAAGCCTAACCCATACGCCAGTACACTGTCCTTCTAAGTGGGTCAGAGAGGCACCCAGAGGTGCACCCAATACTCACCCTAACCTCACCCGTAACTAGCCTAACCCTAGCCCTTGCACTAACCCGTCTTAACCCTAAGTCAGATCTACTTGCATTGCACTACATGCAAGTACGTGAGACACAGCGGGTGAAAAGAGTCTGCCAGTCCGTCACTTGTGGCTCTGGCTGACTCCTGCAGCTCCCTCCAGGAGCCCGCTACCCCCCAAACCAGTACTAACGACAACGAAAAAATGAAAAAAATGAACCGACTAATTTTTGCAAAATTTCGCGAAAAACGGAAACGAGACGAAACGGACTGCCTCCGACACACGACAACTCGAAAACGTCATTTTCCCTAGTCGTGCCCATCTCTAGTCAGCACTTGTATGGTGGGAAAAGACAGAAGCAGGTAACAAAAGGTTATTGCACTGGCTCTGGCCACCATCTGCTGCTATGCCTTCTGCCCCACCACCCAGAGTAAACATTCATCTCCACTGGCCCTCCACAATATGATAAGGATTGGCACAGTTTTAGTTCCTGCTCCTCATAGTCTTCTAGACCACCAGGGAGGTTCAGCACAAAACTGCCTGCCCCCCTCGACATGTTTCTGGCTATGAGCTTCACAGGGACAGATAGATTAGTTTTCAAGCTGAGCAAATTTGGTTGTTCTGGGAAAAAGCATCTCTTTCCCCTTGAATGTGGCCTGTTCTTTGGTTGTGCAGTGAACACCCCCAAGGAATATGTGTGAGATAATGTAAATTTGGTTGTTCTGGGAAAAAGCATTTCTTTCCCCTTGAATGTGGCCTGTTCTTTGGTTGTGCAGTGAACACCCCCAAGGAATATGTGTGAGATAATGTGTTCTGGGCAGATGCTTTATATGTGTAAGGGCCAAACTCATCTCAGTCAGCCGTAATTTTCCCTTGCTGAGCTAAGTCTAGTAATTATCTATCTCAGATTCACTTCTATAAATAAACCATGCTGACCTCACAAGGTCCCAGTAAGGATGAATGAAAAAGCATAAGTGCTAAAAGTGCTGTATAAATTATTGATTACCCAAATACACGTTTCCAGATAAAAATCTATTTTCCATATGCAGGCATTTTACCATCAGAATATAGAGAAGTGGGCAGAGGATTTGCAGAGACTTTTCAATGATTTAATATAGTGGGTAATTAGCATAACATACTATCCAGTTGTAGCTAGGGTAATAAATCACTATTTACTCTGCCATTCTGCATTCATACTATTGAGCAAGGAGAAGGCTGATGATTAAGTTAAGTGCCTGTCTAGTGGTAGATAGAGGAAGATTTTCTCAAAAAGGGTAGATATCTAAGGCTTGTTTTTATGATTTCTTATAAATAGTTTTCCTTTGCTTTTTTAAAAATTTCTTTTTCTTTTCCAAACAGGATTTCATCAATATTAATGCAAGCATCTGGGTTTCACTTTTAGGAAACTGTAATGATTTTTAATCCTACTGCACTGGGATAATTCACATCTCAGCCAAAAGGAAATAAACCTGTGGGAAGGTGATAAATACACAAGTTCTGATTTCATGCGATGCTGAGGAACATTCAGAATTGCTTGCTTTGCTGATGAATCGCTGATGTCTTGTTTGTGTTTTTTTTTTTAAGGAAGACCTTGATCTTCTTTTGAAAAAAACAAATAAACCCTAAAGAGTATTATAGTTCTTTATTATCTTTTGTGTACGAGTGGGTTAGACTGTAGTGCTTAAGCTACCTCAGACTTAACACTGCAATGGAATCTTGTAGCTGCATTTTGTTTCAGAACTTGAGTCTCTGGGCTTGAGTAGTCTATAGACTGACATTTCAACCACAGAAGAGTCAATCATGAGTTTCACTTCCTGCAAAACTTGTAACTCCTGTTCATGTAAAACAATGAACAGCAACGTAGCAAGAAGTATAAATGAATGAATGAGAAAGCACAGGAAGCTTTTTAATACTGAACCAAAGCATATAGTCCCATTATTTTTATGCTGATTGATAGTGATCCTGAAGAGGTTCAAGCAGGTTTGTAGTCCCACATGAGTAAGACCTCTGATAATTCTCTAGTGGTCTCTCATTTAAGTCTAAAATAGACCCAGTCTTTCTCAGCATCCAGCATTAGATGAGATCGGTGTGTTCACGATAGCAAAGGATAAGGGACCTTCAGCAGTACCATATGGTTCACTTTTCCCACTATAGTGATTCAGTACCTCCTCATAAACTGGCAAAGAAAGCAAATAGGATTTTAAAATGCACAACAAAGACGGGCACCACCAAACTACCACCCAAATGGTAGACATACTATTTCTTCTAAAGAGTGAGCATGCTGGCTGAAGCATTTTTGAAATAATGCTTCCCTCTTTTGCTGATCAATCATTTTGACTTATTCAAACATTCATATAATCTATACTTGGGACCCAACACTATTTTTTTTACACAAATGGAACCACAGTTCTTGCAGTTAATTGGCGCTAACCAACAGGGTGGTGGTGGGTGTGCAAAAAGATATGTGAACATGACTTACATAATCCTAGTGCTCTTAGCTGATGCAGTGTCTTTAATTCTACCTGCACGTGCATAAAAACTGACAGGATTCTGGCCAAGAGGCTTCATATATTACATGACTGGCAATAATAGTATGGCAAACCAAATTTATTCATAAGCCTATACAACTCGATTATTTAAATTAACAGAGCAGCCTTACTGTTCATGTAATTCATGGGATGGAAACCACTACTGAAGATTGCATACTTAGAATTCTCACTGGGGAGCTCAAGCAGGGTCCGGTGAATAGCAGTAGGATGGGAGCTGAGACTTTCTTTAAAATGAAAAACTAAGCTCTGGTGCCAGAATAAAAACGTAAAGCTTCTAAAGGATTTGAAAGGCTTGATATGAGGGCAGATATCTATATCAATCTATCTATCTATCTATCTACACACACACACACACACACACACACACACACACACACACATATACATATGTGTGTGTGTGTGTGTGTGTCTGTGTGTGTGTGTGTATCTATATCTATATCTATATATCTATATCTATATCTATGTATCTATCTATACACACACACACACACACACACATATATATGTGTGTGTGTGTGTGTGTGTGTGTGTATGTGTGTGTGTGTATAGATAGATATATAGATATAGATACACACACACACACACACACACACACACACACACACACATATATATTCACAAGGAGTAGACACAGAGAGAAGAAAATACAAGGCTACAGCAGATTATTTCAAATTGTTGAGCATAAATTTAGGAAGTCCTTGTATTCTGTCTTTAGTATGCCCTTCTTAAGTGCCGAATGAAATAATGTTAATGTTAGTTAAGTAGGCAAAGAGTTAATCTAATAGAGATGTGAAATCAAGGATCATTTTAAAATCTCAATAACAGTCATTGCCTTAGGGATCACAGTGTGCTAAACCACAAGATAAAAAGGCCTGACAAAGATTATTGACACTTTTACCTTTTAATGAGAAGATGGGATTGATTTTCTTGCCCTTCAGTGGTGTTTGGTTCGCCTTGTTTCCACCCATGATGTCATGATTAACCAAGAATATAAATATATAACAGCAGGAACATATTTGAATAACTGGAAAATATGGTGATGTGTTAAAAAGGAAATAAAATGCAGGTCTAAGGCTCCAACACTAGATGAAAGGCTACACACTCACACACACACACAGTAGTTGTCCTCTCCTGTAACTATTAAGTGCACCCAAAAGACTCCTTTTCATAGTTCATTGATATGTCAACATATGACACAGCCCAAGCCAACAAACTACAAATACTGTCATATTTTGAATGGATCAACGTATGGTAAATTCTTTACATGTATTAATCTAGCAACATCTAAATGTTGCTTGCAGTGGAATCCCCATCATGTCTGTTCATAATTTAACTCCATTCATGGTTTATACGCAGATAAATATGTTCATAATTGCAAAACTCACATGGCTTCTTTTCTCTATGTCAATTTGCTATAATGATTTCCCACACTGGGAGAGATGTTATATTAAGAACAACCTACAATGTGACCCACACTGCCATAAACCCATTTTGAAATGTGTAAAATTCAGAAAAAATAGCTATATTAATTTATTTCAACAATAACAAAACAAGAGTATTGTAACACCTGTTTAAGACTAACTTATTTTAGTGCAAACTTTCATGGATCCTATTTACTTCTTCAGACACCTATAGTGTTCCATGTGTCTGGAGAAATGGATCACACTCACAAAAGCTGACACTCAAATAAATTTATTAGCCTTAAAGATTCATTTCTTTTCCTTCTGTTTTTTTTATTACTGTGTTCCATTACCTGATTCTGTTTCCAAGGGAGATCAGAATTAAAATAGTATCCTGAATAAGAAAAAAAAGAGGCACATCTTCTTTCTTCCATTCTTTAATTAGTCTAAACACATTTCAACATGCCTCTCAATTTTGGCTTAGCTGTACTCCCATAGAATAAATAGATACTGTACTCCTAAATGGAAAAAAAATCCTGCTATCTCTTGGCAACTGCAGAGTAAATTGAATTTACTGTGGTAACACAAATTACGATAACGATCATGTGAATAAAATGTGCCCCAGGATATCCATTTCATTTGAAGAAAGCCATTGCTTCTTTGCTTATATTCCTTGTTTACAAAAGATATGCAACTGATTCAAACTCTGGAGCCAAAGTGTGTCCCTTCGGATGAGTTTGGACATTGCAGAAGGTGAAGGATGTTTCCTCAGTAAGGTATGACGGTCGGAACCAGATGCCAATTAAAGCTACATTCAGGCTTCAAAGTATGGAAAGGACTTTAACTATCACCACCACCACCACCACAAATTCTCTTCTACATTTTGTTGGTTTGAGTACTCCCAGAATGAAGGAGGGGAAGGAAGTGGAGGATGACTGACTGACATGTTCAGATTCAAGTCCCAGAGCCCAGGTATTCAGTCATTATAATTTGGAGTCAGGGGGGCAGCTTTGATAAGTAAAAGTGAAGTCATTTTCTGATGGACCAAGGTCAGTGTTGTGGCCTGGGCACACTCCTACTGAGTATAATGCCACCTTATCTTTATCGGTAGAGAAGCAGTGGAAGAGAGATATAAAGGAATGAAGACAACTGTTCTTGATTCGGAATTTAGGAGAATTAAGAGAGGTGACCTGTGGTTTTCTTTAGCTGTTCTATCTTCTTTAAATTGAATTGGGGTATGGAAAGATTGAGGCTGTGAGATAACGATATTTACAAAGCTGCCATACTTTACTGTTTCTCCAGACTCCTTCCAAAGCATCTCGTCACCCTAAATCCTACTTGACTGGGTATATATGTGTGATAGGTGCCATTTTCAGCCATTCTTTTCAAGTCAAGAAGAAAAACTCTGCCATACCACATGTGAAATCCTTCCACATAAAAAGCACTGCTTTACGCTTCTAAAACTGCATCTTCTAAAAACATTTCATATTTCTTCCAAGCTCACCTCTAGATCATCTTGTTCAAAACAATGATGCACCAAGAACCCCTGGGAATCAGCATTTCCTTTTTCAGAGGGTGAGGAAACCTTCTAAGCAGAAAGGCAAATCCTACATAGAAATCTATATATGCATTAATCTCAAACCTGAGAGCTTTGCTTCCTTTAGAAAAGGCAGATAAAATTCCTCCACTTTTTGCAAAAAATTAAACAAAAAAGCCTTTTACACTTAAAAAAACCCAAAATAAAATAATCACATTTTAAAGGTATTTACCATGACAATCCATCAGCACCTATTTGCTTCGTGTTTGGCAGGTTCATTTCCTCTCCAGGATTCAACACCTGAACATATAATCAGATTCAAAAAAGATACAGAAACTATTATCACTATTTTCAAAACTTCCAGTTATTCTCAGTACAAGGCACAGACTTTCAGAGATCCTACACCTGAGCCAAAATGTATTGACTACCATTATCAGGAAAACTTTTCATGGATCCCCGCCACGGGAGCTTTGTAAGTGCACAAGACCCCATTGAATAATTCCCCTTTGCACTAAATGTGCAAATACTTCTGATGCAGTTGGTGACAGAAGGATAATTTAGGGTGAGCATGGTCACACAAGTCATCTTTCCTTTTAGCCTTATTCATATTGCTGAGAAACAGTCTTGCCACACACATTTCATGTTGTGCATGATGCATAAGATCTAGCTAATTGGCTATGACACAGGCAGTGAAAGGCCAGTGTTACTCACATGAAAGAACATGGCAGTGCAGAAGTTATGAAATGCTTTCTTACATTTGTGGCCTCTTGTAGAATCATGGATTGCATCATATAATATGCAACCTTTGAAATAACATTATCTGAAATACCATGCTGCGTGGGAGATGAATTATTTAATTTCTATTAAACTTTCCTAACTGACTAACATGGACTGAAGGGCAAAAGTACAGAGGTGAATGTTGACCTTATGTTGCTTGATTGCTACAGTTGAAACAGAAGCTTTCAAAAAGGCTTAGTAAATCCCGGAACTGATAGAAGAGAGTCCAAAGGTAATCAAAAACAAGTTTCTATAATAAATCAGACTTCTCTTTGTCCTTCAGACTTCCCTTTCCCCAAATATTGTTTAAGACAGCACATGAGTTGACCTCTGTAATGCATTGTGCTTTGCATTCATGACAAATGCTCAAAGCAATTTGTTGGGTATGAGTATGTTCTATCACAACTCACGAGGAAGAAACAGCAGACAGGCATAAGTGAATGGTCGAAGTGAATCACTCAGAGAGCTGCCCTGATCCCATATTATGGAAATGTAAAATCTCTGCCCGATTTGGGACAGAAGGTCTGCATTATTTAAATGTAGTTCCTTGTCAGATCTTATTTTCTTCATCCTTTAATTTAATGACAAGCATCAAGAACACTGGAGTACTTGTAGGAATAAATGGCAACACTTGTAAGCATAGGATTACCTACTTTCTTTAGTAAAGCAATTTATTCTTGGCTGGGGAAAATTGGCTAAACTATCAACTTTAAAACATGGTGTTTATACAAAACAAATTAAAACAGAGACTACAAGATCACCTGGCGCCCATTTGTGGGCTCTGGTTTCAACAAATAGCTGTTTGAAATTTCAGTGACACAGCTTGGCACATTTTGGCTGCTTTCCTTTCCTTTAATTTTTTTTTCTCATAATAGGTTACATATTCATTTATGCATTACATGCAAAAATGAACGGGTCCAAGCATTATTATATAGCAATAAATTAAAGATAGCAAAAATATTAATTTGCCATGAGTATGCATCCGATCTCGCCTGATTTCGGAAACTAAGCAGGGTCGGCCCTGGTTAGTACTTGGATGGGAGACCACCAGGGAATACCAGGTGCTGTAGGCGCCTGGAGTAGGAACTGGCAAGCCACTCCAGTATTCCTGCCAAGAAAACTCCATGGACGTGGAGTCACGAAGAGTCGATCATGACTGTAACGACACAATGCATTTTTATATCCTGAAAATTCTGGGAAAAATTGTCAAGAGAAAAAGAAACATCTACATTAATATCCTTTTAAAAACTATTATTATTATTATTATTATTATTATTATTATTATTATTATTATTATTATTATTATTATTATTATTATTATTATTATTATTATTATTATTATTTGGATTTCTAAATCATGCCACCTGGCAGCACAACCACTCTGGGAGGTTTACAAAATACATCATAAAACGAAACATATACAATGTACAAATTATAAGTGGGAAAAAATACACATGATTAAATCTACATTAAAATAGAAAACCCATATTCAAAAAACAAAGATGGGCAGACAGCATAAGAAAGAAAGAGTGAGTAATGAAAAGAATAATTAATGATCAGGAAAAGCAGATCTATAAAGCCATTTCTTCAGATGTTTTTTAGAGACAGATAGCATGGAAGCCAGTCGAATCTTAGGTGGGAGATGGTTCCACACCAGAGGCCCTACTACTGAAAAGGCCCAGTTCCTTGTTGATGATTTATGGGCTTCTTTTGGCATAGGGACCCTCAATTTACCAGCCTGAGACAAGCGGGTGATGCCGGTGGAATTCTGTGGAAGGAGCTGGTCTGACAGATAACAAGGTCCTAAACCGTTTTCTGAATTTTATACCAACTGAAAGATGGTATAAAATACAACTAGCAAGGGATACTGTTCCCCCTTCCTGTAACTAGTGGTCCGTTTAATTGCTGCCATTTAGTGTGAAGGATGATAGTCTGCAGTTTTACTAGCAGCCATCTGAGAGGCACAGGTGTGTAAAAATGGGGACACATTTTACCAAAATGATATTCCAGTTGTCTTTTGAGCCATAAATTTAGAAACATTTTGGGGTCTTGTGGTGTAGTGGTTAAATTGCTGTACTGCCAGCTATAACTGTGCTCATGACCTGGGGCTGATGGATGACTCAGACGTTTATCCTTTCAAGGTTGATAAAATGAGCACCCAGCTTGCGGGGGTGGGGGTTGGGGGGGACAATGCATAACCTGTATACATAAATTGTAAAGTGCCCCGAGAGTGCTTTAAGTGCTGTGGGGCAATATTTAAGCAGAACACATTGGGTGTCTTTTTTGTTTTTGTTTTTGTTTTATTCTTTTGTTTTATTCCTTATTTTTAAGAAAGGCTAAAGTTCTCTGATGTTTCCAGGCATTCATGAAAGTGAATCTTAAAATAAAAAATTAGCTCTGGATTCATAATAATGTGATAACGGAGACGTATTCTAAAAACAAATCCCCATTATTCCATGTTAGTTTGAAGAATTTGTGTTCCTTCATTGATAATAGCTAGATTTGTCTGGGTTGCAGTGGGCTAAGTAGAATTGCTACGAAGTCATGTATGCCATGTGATGTGATTCTCACATTCAAATAGCATACCTGTAATGGTCAGGGCATAGGTAGTGATCAGGAAATCTGCAAGGGAGGCAGGGACCAGGGTGTTTCCAGCAGCCAAGTGTGTGGTCAGTCCAATCCAGGTTTGATAGACACAGAAAGAATCATCAGCTAGTCCAAGGTCAAGAGTCATACACAAACACAGTCCAACAGGGAAGGGGATGCCAAGCAGGAAGACTTACAGGTCAGCACAGTTCCAGGAAGGTTCAAGGTAACAGGGCTGAAACATCAGGAGTCCAAGGTCTCAAGGAAAACTTACAGAGCAACAGAGTTCTAGGAAACTTCAAGTGAACCAAGCCGAAGCTTCAGGAGTCCAGAGGTCTCAAGTTGCTGAGGCAAGGGACAGGGAGTGCTGGCATCTAGCTTTATACTAGGAGCAGGCTCACCAGCTGTACTCTCTGACTGCCTCAGCCTGAGAGAGGCCTGACTCTGCAAGGAATCAGAGTCCTGCAGCCCCGATCCTGACAATTCCAGACCTTAAGTGACCATATTTGGTCTTCTTTTTAAGAGACCTGTACCAAAAAAAGCAGAAGCCCCTAGCACAGCCAGAAAGGTACACATAGGACTGGTTGTTCCAGCAAGGATGTCATCTAATAGCTTTCTTTAGGAGTGAATCAGCCTGTCCCTGCAGTGGACCAAACAGTAGGCTAAATGCCCATGCAGTCAGCCCCAAAAGCTGGAATTAGAGATAGGCACAAAACAAAAAAATGGTGTTTCGGTTTTTCATTTCTCATTGAGAGGTCTGTTTCGGTTCATTTCTGTTTGTCGTGAATTTTTGGAAAAAAATCGTTATCGTTTTTAATTTTTTTGTTTGTCGTTTCTACCCGCTTTTTGCGCGATTTTTAAAGCATTTCCGTGCGCAGGCATCTCCCAACGCCCCAGACCAGAGGGAAAACACTAAAAAAAAAAGGATGCTGGCAGAGACACATTATAGACTAGGTATGCAGGGAGGCTGCAAAGGCAGCGGCGGGTGTTGCCCAGGGTGCAAGGCAGCAGCAGAGTGACTGCACTGCGGGGCAAGGGATGGTACTCACCGAGAGGTACGCAGCACACACGCACTCAGGGAGGCTGCAGGACTGAAGCTAGAGTCGCAGAGACAGCAATCCCACCCTAACTCCCACCAGAGACTGCAAGGAGGATGGGGGCTGGCAGACCTTTTTATGCCCTCTGTGGCTGCCAGACCTGCCCGCCCAGTCTGCAACCTGGGCATGCTATTGGTTGAACATGATCCCATCACATGGTTTGCCTCCATTTTGTGGCTGGTGTGACATCCATTTCATTGCACGTCGCCATTAACGGAAACGAAACGTAACGACCACAATTTTTGTGGTTATGTTCATTTCGTTGCATTTTCATCACAATTTTTGTTTGTCATTTCGTTACGTAACGGAAACGACAAACGGTAACGGAAACGAAAAAATGTTCATTCCGTGCCCATCTCTAGCTGGAATATGCAGTTTCTTATTCATTAGCTCTTCAATAGAAACAAGGTGAACAACAGAATCTGCTCTTATCTTTTATAGTCTTCTGCATTCCAGTACAAACTGCTTCTTCTGCTTATTTGGGAATCAACTCATCCTTCATTGTAAACTCAGAATTTTTTGCATGCTTTGCTGCCAATGAATCTCTTCTAGGAGCCCAAACTTTTGGGGGGTATCTTTCTATGAAATAAACCACCTCTGTACAGCAGTTGTCACTTGATCTGGGCTGATTTTAATCATGGTAGGGTGAAACCTCTGGTGCTCCTCACATCTTTATAATCCCACCGGGAGTCCAGCATCTGAATGGTTTTCCACACAACCTGCTGTTGTGCATTTGATAGAGCATTTTCCTCTACTGAATAATGCGGCACGAAGCTGTGATGTACTGGACAGAAGGGGAGGTGTGTAAAACCTGGTCCTAAGTGTGGTTATACTCATGGATTCTCCTGTTCTCATCAAAATGGCCTCTTCCTGGAGTCACTGTTTTGCAGGCTGCCCACTGAACCATATTCTGAAACTTGGTTGAACGGTCAATAATTGAAAGATGGTATGAAAAAGAGAAAACGTACACTTGACTTTTGTAGCTGTTAATTTTGTTGCATCTAGTCTGAATTTTTCCTATTAAAGAGAAGCTAGCCATCATGAATCAAAGTAAAATTATTAAATTGGAAACTTTATAGGATTGTTGAATAGCACAGAATATTGTTGAATAGTTGAATTGCAAGTCATAAGTTAATTACTTGTAAGATTAAATCTTCATTTGAAGAAAATACATGACTGTACAGCAATGAGTATTAATGCAAAGAAGCTGAAGAACAATTGCTTTACAACTTAATGTATGAATATTAAGAACAATAAAAAAATCTGTTGTACGACCAGAAAGCAAGCTAATGATGTAGAACAGAGTTGTGGGGAGTGTGAGCAGAGGAAAAGCATACCACACTTCTGTGTATACTGGATTGACAAAAGTCCAGATAAGAAAACCACTGAATTTATGCTAATGCAAGATAAGCTCATGAATACAAAAGAAAGAAAAATTAAAGTTCTAGTTAAATAGCTTCCCTGATTGTCTACACCTAAATAGCAAGAAAGAACTAATGGATAAGGTATTTAACAGATGAGAACTCTCACCCATCACAAATTTTTAACAAATCATTAAAGCAAGCAATCCATTTAATATAATGCACAATGATTAGAATCAAATATGAATCACACTAAATCACCTTGGCCTTGAACAAAAGAGGAGAAGGCTGAATTTGCAATAATGTCGCGTTATTATTTCCTATATATAGAATTAGAGTAGCTAAAGACAGAGCAGCCAATTTCCCCTAGTCTGTTCACATTATTATGCATACCTTTTTGTGGATATGGCAATATTTGTTGAAATTAATTTGCCTGTTTTAGAGTGGTTTCTCTTTCCAAGTACCATTAGGTCAAAGGAAGCAGAAGTCCTCCTTTGTATTAATTTGATTTTACAGCTTAGCAATAAAGACTAAACTGTATGGGTAAGTCAAGATGTTTTCCTGTCTTGGTCAATCAAAGTATAGGGGAGCAGAGTGGGGAACATGTGGCCCTCTAAGTGTGGCTAAGCTACTATCAGAACCAGCAAGTATTGCCATAGTGTTAGGGTCCAATAATTATAGCCTGACAAGATTTGGAGACACCCCCCCCAGTTCTCCATTTCTGCTGAAGGACAATGTTGAGGATTCAAGATGTTCAGGTGAAATTCTTCAGACACTGCCTGACTAACAGCACCATAACAACTTGGAAAAGTTGCTTTTTGGAATAAAACTCCCAGAATCTAAAAGTTATCTTCCCAAATTTTCCAAACCATTTCAACCCAATAAATCACCTTGCCATCTGCTAACTTCTCTGGAATAGGGGAGGAACAGTTAGGAGCAAGTACTGCTGGAGCAGAATTCATGATGTCCACTGATAGAAAGAGATAGGTTACATCCCCACAGGAAGTTGGAAGTCAATCCTGAAGATGAAGTTCATGAGCTAAGCAATTGTTTCAATATAGATTTTGCTAGATCCTCTTACCAGCCTATGTTTCATTGGTTTCTTTAATTTATGGTGCACCTGGATATGGGCACAAAATGAAAATATACTGTTTCATTTCGTTTTGTTTCTCCTTTCCTTTCATTATTAATGATTTTTTTAAAAAATGGAATGGAATGAAATGAAATGAAATTATTTGTTACTCTACATAATGGCTCCCCTGGGTCCTAGGAGCACCAAATTTGGGGGTAACTTCTTTGGACCCTTCCCTGTACCACCCCCCCATTTGGAAAGGTTTGGGGTTCTGGGGGCTGAGTTACTGAACTCCAAAGGGGATCCTCCCAGGAAAAAATAAGTTGTAATTGAGGAAAGCACTTGATCCTCAACTGCTTACCTCAATTATAAATGATTTTCTCCTGGGGGAACCCCATTGGAGTTTAATAACTCAGCGCTCTAAACCCCAAACGTCTTCAAATTTTGGGAACTTACAGGGAAGAGCTTGAGGAAGCTCCCCTGAACTTTCCATGCTACTAGATACATGGGATCACTATTTTCGAGTACATATATTATCATAAAATATGTTCTTGAAAATAGTGATCCCATGCATCTAGTGGCATGGACATTTCAGGGTAGCTTCCTCAAGCTCTTCCCTATAAGTCCCCCTGAGTTATTAAACTCCAAAGGAGTTCCCCCAGGAGAAAATCATTTCATATGTTATCATAAAATATGTACTCAGAAATAGTGATCCCATGCAGTTAGTGACATGGTTCTTGCAGGGGAGCTTCCTCATGCTCATCTCTGTAAGCCCTGAAAATCTGGAGAGGTTTTGGGTTCATGGGGCTGAGCTATTCAACTGCAAAGAGGTTCTCCCTAGCTAATTGCAGAAGTGTATGGTGTGCACCAGCAATATAGGGGTTAAGCAATGGAAAGTAATAAATTGATCTATCGCTGGTGCGGCCTGTGCACAGCACTTTTCCAGTTACTGGAGGGGGGCTCTTTGCAGTTGAATAACCCAGCCTCCTGAACACCAAATCTCTCTGAATTTTGGGGGCTTACAGGGAAGAGCTTGAGGAAGATCCCCCATTTCATTGCCCAAACCAAAAAAGGCAGTTCAGTTCAGTTCATCATGAAACAGTTTGTATCATTTCATTTTGTAATATAACAATTCATTACGTAATTAAATGGGAAAAAACCTTAACAGCATTTCATTTTTTTGTTTGGTGCCCATCTCTAGGCACACCTTTTGATGGAAAGAGGTCTTCCCCACAGATGCTTTAGGCAAATAAATGCAAATTAAAACATTGGCACTGGATGACTGGAGGCACAAGTAACCTAGAAGAACATTTTCAAAACAATGCTTGTTGTGGTGTGAATTTACTTTAGGTTTGAAAATTAATTTTGGAACACTTCTAGTCATAGAAAGTTATGCCTCTGTAAAAAAATAAGCAACGGGGTTGGGATTATGTTGTAGTGTTTTTGCAGATTTCTCATTTCATGCTGTTTGGTTTATTTGCCAATTACTCCCTGCTGTGCCTTCTGGGAGAAAAGCCAGCCTGTGTGTCTGTGGCCACCAGAAGGAGGGCCTAGTAAAACATTTCTGTATACTTTATAGATCCTGGAAAGGCCCACCATAAGTCAGAATCAACTTGATGAGGCATTATCATTGTTATCATATATCACCATCATTTGCACTGAGTTTATCCAAATGGTTCAACCACTGTCCTCTTGACTTTTTGGCTCTTTCCCACTCTCCTGTGTTGACCTCCTAGAGAAACCCCTTCCAAAATGGAATGGTGCTGTTTAAAAGATGTCATCGCAGCCATTTTGACAAACATGCCAAAAAGACTTGGAAATAAACACATATTCTTATTACAGTTTACTTGGGGCTAGGGAGCTATGATGATAAACAAGTAGTGGGGACAAATCAGGTCAACGTTCTTACAATAAATACTGGGAAGCTGTGGCATTCTCTTCCTCTGTGCACCTGGATAGTCCATCAATGCAGTTATTGAAATGCTAAGAAGCCAGGAGCTGTTAGATACTCCAAAATGCTAAGGCAAGACTGCAACAGTTTACATGGCGCTTACTATGGAGGATATCAGTTGTGCTGGGAAAGCAGAGGCACTGCAATGGTTATAACATAACATGGTTAGATCATAACATGTGCCTTTTTCTGCTTTGGATCAGCTGCCTTGCCTTTTATTTTATTTTTTTCAAAATGCCCTACTAGAGATGAGCGTGATCCACTGGTTTGGTGTTTCGTGTTGTTCATTTATTGGCCAAACAGGTGTTTGGCACTTCAAAACCCTCCCTCCTCTGGTGGGTGCCCAATCAGAGGCAGCAGTCTGGCTTCCTCGCCCCACCCCCTCTGGGTATTGCATCTGACTGGTCACCTGCTGATGAATGAACTTGTACAAATCACTGAACTGGCGGTTCACGCCCATCTCAACGTCCTACCTTTTGACCAGAGATTTAAAAACAAACAAAAACTAAACAACTTCTCTCTGTTTATTGCTTACCTCTTTGTTTTCAGCATCACATATTTGTTGCCTGTGGTTCTGCATAAACGGTTGTAGCCTTACTATTCATGGGGATTTTAATGCCCTTCCTAAATCAAGTTATTCTGACACTGAATAGGGATCTCTTTATCCTTACCCTGTATATTAAGATTGATAGGTTTTGAATATTTATGTACTAGTCTGGAAAGAATCCTATTTAATCTAGAGCTAATTCCCTCATCACGCAACAGATACAGTTGCAGCCACTACATGGTATTTTAACGTTTAAGCACCAGGTGTAGGGAATTAGTGTACGCATAGTGGATAGCCCAGCTTTTAGAAGTCTTTTTCAGTGTTTAGTAGCTATAAAAACCTGCATAATTTGTTATAAAGATTATAGAGCTGAAAGGAAAATGAAAATCCAATATCTCTTTAATGATGGGATGCATACCACTGCAATCTGGGAGACATGGTGTCAACACGACCCTCCCTCTCCTTCTTCAACATAAATTGTTAGGGTATTACTAGAGCTGATTGCTGTAGTACCCCCCCACTTAAGCTAGATTCATAATTTACTTGCAGAAGGTGTTTGTGATGAAAGAAAGAGCCTGAAAAAATCTCAGAATAGTTGCCAGCAGCAGCCGAAAACAAGAGGAGTGGTATGCAGTGTATTGAAGGCTGTTGGCATACTTCCTGTGATATATAGGATATTTGAATGTATATTCTCATGAATGCACTATATGGCCTGCCAGCAGTTTGAAATCTTGTGCTGCTTCCTCTTCTTTTCTTCTTCATTATCATTACACTGCACTTCTTATTTCTCAGTGTCGCTGGCACATGGGGGTGGAGCCAAAGGGAGAGGCCTAAACATTAGTAGTGAAGTCCTAAAACTTTGTGATACAGTCACCCGCCATTTGCGGTTCAGGTACAGTAATACCTTGACTTATGTCATTAATCCGTTCTGGAGGTCTAGACTTAAGTCAAACATGACTTAAGTCAAACAAACTTTTCTCATAGAAAGTAATGGGAAAGTGGATTAATCCGTTCCAGACTATGAAAAAGACACTCTGACCCTACAGGGAGTGGTGGCAGGAACGGTGGGGGCAATGTTGGTGGTGGGGAGGGGGGGTCGGGAGCCACTGTGAGATACAGAAAGCTGGACTAGATGGCCTGATCCAGCAGGGCTCTTCGTAGGTTCTTATGTTATTTATTAAAATGTTTATTAAAAGAACCTTTATTGCGTCAGGAGCAGAAGCCACCTTGGACCCTTTTCCAAGGAGAAAAGATGGGTAAAAATGTTCACAATAAATAAATAAACTTCGCCTTTTGTGAAGACACAATAATTTTTCATTTTGCCCCCCTTTGGAACAATCATGACCGGAAAGAAAAAAAAAACTTCACGGGCGTGCTCCCGAAGATTGCTGGGAGGGGGCACCCCTATCCCCGTGTGTTCCCGACATCAAGGGCACCCGCGCCATCCCCACGCTCCCAACAAAAACCTGAGCGCCTAAGTTTGCACAGCCACAGTCAGGGAAACCACTGGCGGGACTGATTTGTCCGCTTTAAAAGGAGGGAAGGGGGAATCATCCCTCACTCACACCCCATACAGAGGGGTTAAAATAAAATAAGTGAGCGAGCCCCTTCCTTGCTCCCAACTCCCCGCCAAATAAGTCCTGCCGAGCTGATCCCAAACCCCCGGACTGGCCCCAGTGGGGTGGAGGTGCGCCTGCACAGAAAGAAAGAAAAAGCCCACCGCCTCTGAGGTGGCACGCCCACGCACATGCATTCTGGAGCCCGACCTTTCCTCAGAGGCAGCCCAGCAGGCATTCCCCCACCCCACCGGCACCTCACAACACACATACAAACCATAGATTCCCCTCAGCAGCGGCTCCGCCAAACCTGTGCCCGGGCATCAGATGGCAGCTGCTGAGGTAAGACAGACCCTCATTTCCCCCCTTCCGCAGGGGATGCATCCTCTCCTCGTCCTCGTGTCCCGCATGCACGCACACGCCCACCCATTGGCTCGCCTTCTGGCCGGCCAGCCCACCGGCCAGCCTGCCTGTCTGCGGGGCCCTGCGAAACATCAGGACATTACGGCAATAGCAGAAACACAGAGCACAATCCAGCGCTCAGCGCCCCTTCCCCTCCCTCCTTCCCCTCACATTGCCAGACATGCAGGCAGGCGCGCGCCCCTTGTGCTCTTTCTGCCCCCCCACCCATCCACCTCGCTCTTTCCCTCGCTACCTCCCCCCACCTCTCTCTCACCCAGAGAGCAGCTGCAGCAACGGCCGCCGCTTCTTCCGTGCACACCTGGCTTCCTGGCTGCCGCCCAATTCCGGGGCCTTGCGCCGGGGCTCCAAGACATAAGTCGGAGCCCACGACGCAGGTCAAACAGACCCCTAGTGGACGCAAGTCAAAAATGATGCAAGTCAAGCGGGACGTAAGTCAAGGTTCCACTGTACTGCGGTCCCACTATATCACGGGATAGTGATCATGGGATCACCCACGCTGCCCTCCCGTGCAGCCTGAGGCTTCTTGGAAAAGCGCAGGACGGCGACGTTGGGCACTGCCCCGCAATCTCCATTGAAATGCATTGAGCCAATGCCCAATTGGAGGGGGGGAGTAGCGGAGGATTTTTAAAACTTTTTTTCTCTTGCTTCAGGAGAGAAAAAAAGGGTTAAAAATCTGCTGCTTCTCCTCCTCCCCATTGACCCTACCGTATTCACCTAAGTATAAATCGAGGGCCCCTTTTTTCAGCCCAAAATTAGGGATGAAAAACTCAATTTATATTTGAGTATATACAGTACTTTCATAATCTCTCAATATTGGAAGTACAATTGTTTTTAAAATGTTTCTATACTACCCTTAATTTAAAGTTTCTTGTGCAAAAAAAAAAATAATAATAATAACAAAACCAAGAACCACCAACCTCTAATAAAAAAGAACAGCAACAATCACAGTCAAAGGGAAAGGGAAAATAAAACCAAGACTAACACCTGGGAATTTAAAACTCTCTTTTTCTAGTTTCAAAAAGCTGTTTGAACAGACTTTGAATAGGGGTATGGAAAGTGTTCTAGAAATTAGGTTTTAAAGTATAAAAAGCTTTCTCTTCTTCCCCTCTTTAAAACATTGGAGGAAGGTCACAGAAAATTCTCAGTGCTTGGATGGAAGTTGTGGAAAGAGATATTTCCTTATGTAGGAGAGGGGACTTTAAAACCCCAGCACTTTCAGCTGTGTTCCTAAATTGTTTGGAATCCAATAAAGCTTTTTAAAATTTTTATTTATTTATTTATTTACACAAAATTTTAGCCGCCCCACATCCAAGAGGTCTCTGGGTGGCATACAACAATGTATTAAAAATTATAAAACAATACAATTATTAAAACTTTAAAATACAATACAGTTAAAACAACATAAAATACAAATTATAAAACCCTGCTGATCATGTGTCCAGCCAAAAAAGTCTAATTAAAATGCTGGCCGAACATCATCTGATTGTCTGTGTCTGAAATTGGGTCGAGCAAGAGTCCTCTAATTCAGTCCTCTAATTCAGTTCAGGACCTGATTCAATTATTTGGATTTGAGTCTTATTTGGGGTTAGACCAATTAGAAAATGTTCCAGTTCAATTTGGATCCAAATCTGAATTGCCACACTCCCAACAGACTTGCACTGTGAATTTAAAAGGGCTACATTTTACCCCTTTGGGGGATGTGTATAATACTGTATTTGGATTCATAAGTTACAACTTTGGTATTTTTTTTTCATGGAAATATCGTACATATAATTCGGGAATATTATGCCCCATTCTAAGTAGATGGTCTCTAAGACATTTCATACAGACAGGGATTTTTGTGCAATCTGCCTGTAATATTTGTTTTATATGTTTAACTTTGTAAATACATTTACTGTTTTTTGAACAGTGGCACTGTAGATAATTTATGCATTAGGCCCGTGCATTAAGACATATTGTGTAAGACTGGAAAAAAATACTCAAAGCGACAGAGATTGAAATAAAACATAAGATGAAAAACTAGGCCAAAACTGGAGGAGACAGCAATTAAGAAGATATTGGAGTCCTGCTCTCTAATAAAATTCTACTAAAATAACTCAGAGACCAAAACACAGAGTGACTCAGATAATCAGCAAGGAGGGAGGATGAGACTAGATGGAGGACGAATAAGGAAAGGAGGATTGAAGGTTTGGTACTGGTAGGATCAGGGTGCAGTGGGGAGGGAGGAGAAACACAAGCCCTGGGACTGCAAAACTATCACATGTACCGTCACCAGGGCTGTGGAGTTGGTAGATAAATGTTCCGACTCCAACTCCGACTCCGACTCCTAAGTTTTTTTGTACTTCTGACTCCGATTCCAACTCCTCGACTCCGACTCTAATTGTCCATTGTGTGCCATATAGTGAAGCACATGAAAAGCATGCTTCTTCACTTAACGTGTTCGTTTTGCGGTTACGTGAGGCACTGCATGCATTGGTCTTTATTCATACAGTAGAGAAGTCATTAATTATAACTTTTTGTGAATTGGGACATTTAAACTTGCTTTTTTAAAAAAAAAATCAATCTAAATTTAGTTGGAGTCGGAGTTGGAGTCGGTGCATTGTTTGCCGACTCCGACTCCGACTCCAGGTACCCAAAATTTCCTCCGACTCCGACTCTGACTCCGACCCCACAGCCCTGACCGTCACAATGCTGTTTTAGAAACTGTGGTCTGAGAAGGTTGATGAGATGCTTGGCCAGACTGGAAACTAGAGGAGGTGGTGTTAGTAAATATCACTTCTGAACACATTAAGATTGAGACACAGTACAAGAATGGTTAGGCTAATTAATATGATGAAATATTTGGAAGTGAAAGCCCAGAGGTTCATATTAATCAAGAGAATGGCTTATAAAACACAGTGTTCTTTTTAATAATCTCCTTTGTTGTTCTGTGTCTTCAAGTTACCTACTCTGAACTCACTGCAATCCTATAAATAAGATATATCCAAACTGTTCTGTCATCAACTGCTCTGCTCAGCTCTTGTTATGCTCGAGGTGTGAAAGTCCCTTAGGGAGTCAATGCATCTTTATTTGGTCTTCCTCTTTTATTGCTGCATTCAACCATTCCCACCACTATTGTCTTTTCCCAGAGAACCGTGCCTTCTCATGAGGTGCCAAAAGTAGAGCACCCTCAGTTTCATCTTGCCTTGCTTCCAGAGAAAATTCGGGATTGATTTGCTCCAGGGACCACTTGTTGGGGTGGGTTCCCTCCCCCCAGGCAGTCCAGAATATTTTCAAAGCTCTCCTTCAGCACTATATTTCAAAAAAATCCATTTTATTTATTTATTTGCTTAGCTTTCTTTACTGCCCAGCTTTCATGCCCATATATGGTGATCAGGAATACAAGAGTATGGATGATCTGGGTCTCTATGGCCCCTATCCCACATCCCTTTAAATGCAGATTACATTGGTAGATAAACTGTGTCCAAAAATTCTATCCCCACAGCCACTGGGTTTTGGGGGGGGGGGAGAGAAAGAAAGAAAACCTGGTAATGCCCCCATAAGTGAGATTTCCAAGACTTACCTGAGAGGTAGGGAATTTTTTGCCTCGTTTAAAAAATCCACCTTTAAAAGAGACAGATGTCGTGGGTAGAGATGGGCATGAAACAAATTTTTTTCATTTCCATTATTTGTTATTCATTTCGTTACGTAATGAAACAAATAATGAACATTGTGATGAAATTGGAATGAACCGAACAGAACCACGAAAATTAGGTTTGTTACGTTTCGTTAATGGCAACGCACAATGAAATGAGCTGTTTTTAAATGTTAAAAAATGTCCTGAATATCCTTAAAAACCCAGTGATAATTATTTATTCTGCCTGATAACACTTACCAGGGGGTTGGGGTCCTTAAAACGTTTGTTTTTGTCTTCTCCCATCACGATGTATTTTTCTTTTCCCTTTAAGGATGACAAAATGGATGTCACTAGCCATAAAATGGAGGCAAGTCATGTGATGGGATCATGTAAATTCTTGGACACCTTCAACCAATAGCATGCCCAGGTTGCAGACTGGGCAGGTCTGGCAACCACAGAGGGCATAAAAAGCTCTGGCAGCCCCTGTCCTCCTTGCAGTCTCTGGTGGGAATTAGGGTGGGATTGCTGTCTCTGCGACTCGTTATTTTCACTTTAGGCCAGCCAGGCAGGTGTGTGTCTCTGTGTTCCTGCCGGCTGCAGCCTGGCTGTTAGGGGAGAGAAAGAAGAGATTTCTCTCTAGCTTCAGTCTTGCAGCCTCCCTGTGTGCATGTGTGCATACCTCTCGGTGAGTACCCTCCCCTGCCCCGCAGTGCAGTCACTCTGCAGATGCCTTGCACCCTGGGCAACGCCCACCGCTGCCTTTGCAGCCTCCCTGCGTACCTAGTCTATACTGTGTTTCTGCCAGCATCATTTTTTCTTAGTGTTTTCCCTCTGGTCTGGGGCATTGGGGGACGCCCGTGCACGGAAATGTTTTTAAAATCGCGCAAAATCAGGTAAAAATGAAAAACAAAAAATGAATAAATGAAAATAATTTTTTAAAAAAAAATCATGAAAAACAAAAATGAACTGAAATGGACTCCTCAACGAAAAATGAAAAACCAAAATGCCATTTTTTCAATTCGTGCCCATCTCTAGTCGTGGGTCCCCATAAATGATCCGGGGGGGGGGTTTCTTTTGTTTATCTCATAGCGCCAACCAGCTATTCCTGGGGCTGATCGGCGCTGGTTTTTTTAAAAATTATTTTCCCCCACCCTCCTAGCAACAGGAAGCTGGATCTGGTGCTGTATGTTTCAACTTTCCCAAGCCCTAGCACCAGCCAGCTGGTCCTTTTTTAATCCTAGCATCACCTGCTGGCCATGGGACTGAACTGTGCTTTAAAAAAAAAACACCTTTGCACCTAGGAACAATCTTCAGTCACGTGACAGGAGGAAGAGGAAAAGCCGGACCTTCAGAAGATCTGGATTTTTCCCAGGTGACACAGCAGCATTATGTCTTTGCATTGGCTACTGCAATTGTCTGTGTATGACAGTTATTGGCAAACTGCATTCAAGGTTATGAATAATCAGATTGTCTACTAATAGCTAAAAGAAAGCAAACTAGCAAGGAGCTGGGTAAGAGAGCTGAATAGGAATGGGCATGAAATGAAAAATGTGCATTTCATTTCATTCATTTTGTTTTAGCGCCCATTTCATTTTGTTTTGAACAATTTTTTTCATATTTTTTTTCAAAATGAAACACTTACAAACCATTTTGTAACTCTAAAAATTGGCTCTCCTGGGTTCTAGAGGCAACAAATTTGTACCCAGGGGGAGCCATTTTACATAGTAACAAAATGGTTCATTGAAAACGAAAAAACACTGTTTTGTTTCATTTTGTTACAAAACATTGCTTGGCATTGTTTTGTTTCATTTTGTTACAAAACATTGCCTAGCATTTTGTAATCTTATGAAATGATTCAAAAGCTTATGAAATGATGAAATAGCATTTTATTATTATTAATGTGCCCTTCCTTAGTGCTGAATATAGAGAACTTGACACAGTCCCTTTCTGCATACACTGGACCTGGCAACTACTTATGAATTTAAAAGGGCTCCATTTTTCAATCTTTATTGCCCCCCCACTCGGAATGACGAGGCGAGGCAGTGTGTTGGGGTAAACTGGGCCACACTTTATTAACAAACAACATCATAACAACAACAACAGGAGGGGCCAAGCATCTTCTCATATGGTCGGAACCCCAGGGTCTCCCGGGACCCCTCCGACCGGCAGCCTTAGGCGAGCCTTAAACCCCCAGGTGGTGCCGTCATGGGACGGCACGGCCCAGGCCGGTTAATTTGGTTTCCTCCTCCCTGCCTGTTATTCTCAAAGCTGGGTAATTCCCGGCGCAGGGAGGCGCTTTCCCTCTCCCACCGCAGCCCCGTGACCTCCCGGCCCACCGTGCTGTGGTGGAGGGGCGTTTCCTCCTCCCTGCCTGTTATTCTCAAAGCTGGGTAATTCCCAGTGCAGGGAGGCGCTTTCCCTCTCCCACCGCAGCCCCGTGACCTCCCGGCCCGCCGTGCTGTGGTGGAGGGGCGTTTACCTTTATCTTGCCAATGGTATGCTCCCTGCTGCCTTCCATGCTTTTAGCCGCCAAAGTGTGACCGATACAACATTTCATCAACCTTGAAACTTGAGGAACCAGTGTGGGATAGGCGAAAAATCCCCGCTCTCAACGGCCAATCTAGGGTGCGGGTCAAAAATTCCTATCCGGCCCCAAAGCAGGCGACCAGGTAAACTCACACTAGCCCTAACGCGGTGGGTGGGTGGGGAACGCAGCTAAGGCTGAACTGGTGGCTGGGGGGAGGAGCCACCCTTTATAGGGCGCTCCTCCCCCCGCCCCTGCAGGACATACAGGTCCTGCCTCGCCTCCTTGTCCTCCTCGGGTGGGGCAAATCGGCTCCGCGGGTGGACAAGCCTCCCGTGGAGCTAGCATTGCCCCCCCACTCGGAATGACGAGGCGAGGCAGTGTGTTGGGGTAAACTGGGCCACACTTTATTAACAAACAACATCATAACAACAACAACAGGAGGGGCCAAGCATCTTCTCATATGGTCGGAACCCCAGGGTCTCCCGGGACCCCTCCGACCGGCAGCCTTAGGCGAGCCTTAAACCCCCAGGTGGTGCCGTCATGGGACGGCACGGCCCAGGCCGGTTAATTTGGTTTCCTCCTCCCTGCCTGTTATTCTCAAAGCTGGGTAATTCCCGGCGCAGGGAGGCGCTTTCCCTCTCCCACCGCAGCCCCGTGACCTCCCGGCCCACCGTGCTGTGGTGGAGGGGCGTTTCCTCCTCCCTGCCTGTTATTCTCAAAGCTGGGTAATTCCCAGTGCAGGGAGGCGCTTTCCCTCTCCCACCGCAGCCCCGTGACCTCCCGGCCCGCCGTGCTGTGGTGGAGGGGCGTTTACCTTTATCTTGCCCATGGTATGCTCCCTGCTGCCTTCCATGCTTTTAGCCGCCACGGCCGCGGGCCTAGCCATGCTATGGCCCCGGCCCCCCCACCAGCAGCTAACCCTTCGACCAGGCCCCTCCTCCAGTCTTGCAGGAATCCTTCCATGCCCACATCCGACAGGTGCACCCAGTCCGGCCTGTAGAGCTCCGTCCTGCGCACATCCATCTCCGGGTGGCCCAGCACAGCCCCAATTCCTTGCAGACTGCCCTACAAACCTCCTGGTTCACTCCCTTTCTGGAGCGATTAATCTTTTGTGGGTCACAGTCTGCCCTCCACACCTGCCGTGGTATCAGGGTGGACCAGAAAATTTTTTGCCGCCGGGAACCTGGCCTTCCAATCTGCCAGGTCCCCCAATATCTCTAAGACCCCTGACTTGCCTGTCCGGGTAGTCAGGTCGTTTCTCCCCAAGTGGGTTAGTGAGAAATCCGGTGGCACGCCTCGGGCCGCCGCTATGGCCATACCCCGGAACTCCCGCCACCTCATCCCCTTTTTACCTCGCCATTCAATCATGGCACGACTAGCCCGCCCCAAATTTAGCCCCTAACCGGATCTGATGGCGTACTTCTCCGCCCAGTATACCTAACTGTTCCCCACAAGACCCCTCTCGCCCGGCGGGCACTGCTCTCAGGTCCTGGGAAGACAAAAATAACCCATGAACTGCCAGTCACAGCCTCCTGGCCCTGGAATGATAACAAAACAGATTAGAGCGTCAGCAACGGCCGCACGCACCTCTGGAAACAGTGAGAGGCCCACCTCCCCAGCCGCCTTGACATCCAGCTCCCCATCAAGTAAGCTGGGGGTGTCTGTGAATGACCCCCGCTAGCTTTACTCCCTAGAGGGCGTAGACAAGTGATGCCCACATGGAAAGGTGCAGGCGCCCTATGGCGTGGCTGTCACTGCCCCCCCCGGGGTAGCCCGGGGCTGCACCGGTCCCGGCCATGGTTCCATTCCCCCCCAGCCATATGGCCGCTTGCCGACTAGCCCGGCAACAGGCCAGGTGCCCCCATTGGGGGGGGGGAAATGCTGTCAGAGTTGGCTGCTGCTGGCCTGGCCCGCCCCCTGGAAGGTGTCGTTGGATCGTTCTCCATCCCACCTGGGGGGCGCTAACCCAGATGCCTGGCCGCTGGTAGCTGGGCAGGTGGCGCCCGGGCCGCTCCCTGCGCTGGGCAGTTCGCCTGGCCCGGAAACCGCCCCCCGGCCAGGGCCAAACGACAGTGGGCGCCGTTTCGGTTGCGCACGCCCACTCACCGAGTGCTGTGCTATCCGTCGCAGGCCTCGGGGTCCGGACTCGGCTGAGGCCTCGCAGTACCCCGCGGCCGGTCCTGTGGCTGCTTCCACCTGCTCGGGCACCCTCGAAGACACCGCCTAGGCTGCAGAAACGATACTAGCAGATCCCGCTAAAACGGACACAAGAGAAGCAATGCATGTCATCGTCGGCCATCATTAGTTTACGCTCCGCCCTCCTCTGAGCCTTGGCCTCACTTGTAGAAAGCCCGCCCCTCTAAGACACGGCCATCCCCCACCTTTCCGTGCACCCATGCTCCCAACGGGATAACTTCTTCCAAGCTGCCAAAAGCCCAGGAGACTCATCATCCGATGGAGAGGACGGATGCAGAAGGGGGGTGCTGCCTAGGCCTTTTCCTGGCAGGGGCCTTACCATCACCCTTCCCACTGGGGCCCCACTCCTGAGACGGCATAGCCGAATATAAGGAGGAAACAGGTGAAAAGGAGCCAGCGGCGTGGGCGTGGCACCAACCAAAAACAAGTTCGGAATGAGAAGGGTGGCCCTGTGATGTAACCGCAGACCCCCTTGTGGCATGTAACCGCCAACTCAATTCATGGCACCTGTCTTCACGACAAAGGACCTTGAGCAGATTCCGCCGCCCGGGCCGCCCCTCTTGCCGAAGAAGTAAATCCGATACGGGTTTTTGTATTAACCGATGGATATAGTCCATCTGGATTGTCCAAAAGGCTTCTGACACAGTCCCTCACCAAAGGCTGCTGAGGCAATTTTGCAGTCAGGGGACAAGAGGACGGGTCGTCTGACGGGCCGAAAGTTGCTGTCAATGGAATTTTTTAGGGAGGGAAGCGAACAGCGGTGTGCCCCAGGGCTCTGCCCTGGGACCGGTGCTTTTCAGTATGTTTGCCAGGAACCTGGAGGCAGGGATAAACCGTGAGGGAGGGGGCAGGTTTGCAGATGGCACAAAACTGTTCTGTGCGGTGAAAATCAGAGAAGATTGTGAAGAGCTCCAGAAGGCTCTCTCCAAACTTGCTGAAGGGGCTGAGAAATGGCAAATGTGTTTTATTGTAACCAAAGGCAAGGCAGTGCATATTGGGGCAACAATTCGAACTTCCTCAGAGGGCCTGTAGCTGCTAATATCTTTTGCTGTCAAGCTCAATTCCATCCGGATGGGCCCACTGACTGTTCCATTGAGGGCTGGGGGGTACCCCACCCCCCAGGAGAGATGCCTTAATTATAACTGTGGCTCGGTCTGCTGGTATGGGTTCTGTTGCCTCTATGAGCCAGGCTGGGCAGGATCTAGAGGGGGAGTGGCCCTGTACTGATTAGGTGACCCGTAAAGCGTGTCACCAATGCCAGACGGGTCAATGCAGGCCCTAACCGCACCATGGTGGTCAGAGTGTCCACAAGCGGCCTACACTTTCGATTTCGACATTACCACAAAGTGGTTGCAGGAGATACTACTCAGGGGCCTATCACTGCAACCGGCCCTGGCTGGACTGCAAACAATACCTCTTCCCGAGGTCGGCAAACTGAGCACCCAGCCCACCGGGGGGGCAGCGTGCAGCCCGCACCCCGCAACTACATCCGCAAACCGCCCAAAGACCACCCAAAGCGGTATGGGGCGGTATACGCAGGGCACTTCGCTGTCACATGCGCTGGTCTTGGTGAAGAGTTTAGATTGACTCCTACCAATCCGTGTATCCAAGGATGGGCCCTTGGCCTGAGCGGGCACAGCTCTTCTGATGTTCGTACTATGGTGATATATAAGGTGCACACCTCGCGTTTGCAATTGAAGGCCTGCCACTGAGCACCTACTTCTGTACACCACGTGTAATTGGCCCGTGGAACTCCCTGCCACCGGATGCGGAGATTGCATCCGGGCTGGGGGAAAGTCCCTCCCAGGTTACAAACGATGATGGAGACGTGTCCCCCACTCACTGCTAAGGCTGTGGAACTCCCTGCCACTGGGTGCGGTGCTCGCCACCCGGCTGCAGGAGGAGATCCTCCCAAGTTACAGTCCACAATGGAGATGTGCTATCTGCAGACCTAAAACCATCGTACTCCGAGGGCCGGGTGCAGGGTAGTGTTATTAGGAGCCCGCGATCCCATCTCCTGTGCTTCCAAACGCCTCTATCGGGGCCACTGTGAGCCACAGAAAGCTGGACTAGATGGGCCTCTGGCCTGGTCCGCATGGGTCCTCCCCTGTCCGTTGTCTATGGGCCCTCCTAACCGAGGCTGGTTTGGCCTTGATGGCTCCGCCGCCTTGGTGGCAGGTGCCAGCCTCAGCTGAGGGGATGAATAGGCAGGTACCAGCTGCCCCGGGCCAAGGCCCGCGCCCCCCGGCTGCCATGGTTTGGGCCCACCGTCGGGGAGGGGCAGACAACTCACCCACCCCCAAGGTCGACAAGATTCCCCTTATACCTTCCCTGCCGAGCCCACCCCCGCCTAGGCCACCCGTTAAGGCCTAGCCCAGGAACGTGGGGGGGCAGCCATTGGCCGGGGCCCGTAGGCTCCGACGAAACCTCCCGCCTGGCAGCCGCGACCTCCCCGCCCGGGCAATCGATTCGGGCCACCCTCCCCAATAGGCCTACCCGCTGGGACCTAGCCTGGGCCCGTCTCCTCTCTTACGCCCACACAGCGCGGCATGCAGTGGCTCGGGGGGAAGGGTGAGGAGTCCGCCCGCCAACCCGCGGCCCCCCGCATGGCTGGCCTGGCGCCTCCCCTCCCCCATTGCGTTCCGAAAGCATCCCCCCCTTGGCCAGATGGGCTCCCCCCCATCGCTGGTCCCGTCCAGTTCGCGAAGGGAAGGAGGGGGCATCCGGCCGGCTCTACCGCCGTGCCGCCTAGTTCCGCGGGGGGAGAAAATAAGGGGGTGGATCGCCGATCGGCCTCGCTCACTGTGAGGGGGAGGGCTGATGCCGCTCCCCCCAATCCACTGCCGGGCCGCAGCCAGGTAGATCGGCTGCACAGTCCCTCTCCTCCGCGGCTCTGCCGGCTTCTGGCACTCTCGGAAGGCCGGGGGCCGCGCCGCGCCGGCCCGCCACGACTGCGGCCTCTCCACGTAGCGCCCGCTGCGGCGCCCGATTCGGCGGGGTGGGGGCAGACGCCCAACTCCATCGTGCGCCCGGGCTCCACGCCCCCACTCACCTTGGGGGGGGAGGGCCGGAGCTGCTCCCCCCAGCATAACGGGGCCGTGGAAGCGTCGCCAGGCTCACCCGACCATCAGCTGCTTTGCGCGGTAGCGCAGCAGCAGAGGCCGGGAGCCGGGAGCGCGGCAGCACCCGTCGCGGCTGGATCCCGCGGGGCGCTGCCTGGGCCCCACGCCCCCGCACACCTGGGGGGGAGGCCGAAGCCATTCCCCCCCAGTTGAACGGAGCCGGGGAACGCAGCCGGGCTCCCCGACCATCAGCTGCTTTGCGCGGTAGCGCAGCAGCAGAGGCTGGGGGCCGGCTGAGAAAGAGCCGCAGCAGCGCCAAGCTCTCCCGATCAACAGCTGTGCCGTGCGGTAGCGCGGCAGCAGCGGTCTTTGGGGAGCCGGTCGGGCCCCGACGCAGGGGCCTCACTGCCGATGCGGCCGCCCATGCGGCCTCTGACATGGCGCCCGCCTCGTGGCGCCCGCAGCGCAGAGCAGCGTTTGGCAGGAGATACTCCCCCGAACGCTGCTAAGGCTGAACTGGTGGCTGGGGGGAGGAGCCACCCTTTATAGGGCGCTCCTCCCCCGCCCCTGCAGGACATACAGGTCCTGCCTCGCCTCCTTGTCCTCCTCGGGTGGGGCAAATCGGCTCCTCGGGTGGACAAGCCTCCCGCGGAGCTAGCATTGTCCAAGATTGCAAGCAAGAGCTTTAAAAGACCAAATGTCAGTGCACATCTCACTCCCCTTTCCACAACCTTGGTATTTGTTTTTCATTGTGATGTTTTCTAATATGTTAAAGACACACTGCCTGCTTTCTTTCAGTATTCCAGTTGCCCAATCAATCGAAAGCTATTTGAGCCAAGCCAATCCTCTTCTGACTTATCTGTTCCAAATCAGCTCAATATGGTTTGGGGCTAGGCCAGCTGATTAGCACAGCTCCAGCTCTGTTAATATTTTAGCAGCTGCCTTTTCACAACTGCTGTTTCCCACAAAAGCAGGGATAGCGGGATTGCCCCAAACCAAATTTCAAGATGCAGACAAGGGGAGGTCTTTATTAGGCCAAACAACAAGGCATAGACATTCTGCAAAAGCTGAAGCAATCATGTGAGGTTTAAGGATAAAACTCTCTTAATCAGCAAGATTAAAAAGTAAGCAGTATAGGAGAAAGGAGAGAAGTATGAAAGCAGGAAAGCTTGATCCTAACATTTTGTGTTCTACCTGTTGCCCTGAAAGGTAATGTGGGAGGGCTACGGTCAAAAAAGAAATGGGTCTCATTGGGTGATGTGGTGGTGTTCTACTTTACCCAGTCTAGCAAATACTACATGGCTTCTTGGCCACGGTTGGAAGCAAGAGTTGTAAAAGCAAGGCCAGATCATAGAGGATATAGATCTGTGGTGGCAAACCTTTGGCACCACTGGTATAGTTCCTCACTGTGAATTCAAAGTTGAATCCAACTTGATTGCACACATAGGGTCCTTGGGCAATAGAAAACATAATGTAACCTTTACATTGTCCATGCTTTAGGCGGTTTAGAAAGACGTATAGGAAGCCGATGCGGCAGCATTCTGTATCTGTATCTGGGTTTTGCTTGATGATGTCCATTCACTGGTGGTATAAACTAATCCCTCTTGGCCTCATGGTAAATATCTATATTAGGTACCCACATGGTGACATACAAAAGCAAGGACAGCCCTGTTGGTACCAAACAGATTCTAAATGACATACTGATGAGAAACCTTTGTAAGGGCCACAACAACAACAAAAGCACAAAAAGTGTGGAAAACTACAAACAACTGTGCATGTTTTCAGTGGAACACTCTCCTCAGGCAAGATCTAAGATATAAAGAGGATGTGAGAAAGGGAAAAGGCTGGATCTTAATCATCTGATATTAAGGTGATTAATCATTGTCACCTGATTATCACTTGACGAGCCCTCCTTTGTCTGCAGCTCTTTGTTTTCAGCAACTCTTTTGTATCATTTCTTGTAATGCTCAATCCACCTCAGGGTCAATATTTGGGGAGCGCTGAACAGGAGTTTGTGACAAATCAGGAGTTTGTGCATCTCATGGGTTTTTTTTAAATTCACAAACATTTAAGGTCCTTAGGGGCTGCCTTCTCTAAAGAAGGCATAACCCAGAATAAGTCTTTAAACAATTTTAGTGCACCATTTGTTGCCGTCTGGATGAATGAACAATGAATAACCTGTCATCCCAAGGGTCACTGTGAAGTATTCTGACAGTGAATAAATCCCTTTTATCAAACATACTCCACTGGAGCTGCTTGCTCTTTCCCCAAATTGTTGCATATTCTACATATACATAAAATGTTCTGAGGACAGAAATGGTTGTCTTAAGTGTTCTTCACTGTATTGGAGCTAAAAGAAACCCACTGGGTTTGTTTTAGGGAATCCATAAACACCAAAAATAACAGATGCTGCAACACAGCTATTCCTGAACCATGTCTAACCCCTGATGAATTCTCACAGCATTGCAGATAATGTTGTTGTGTGAAGCGTTGTGTATTTGGACTGAACTTAATTTCTTAAATTCATTAAACTACAAGTGTTTATATCCTGTGAAGATAAGAAACTACCAAATACAACTACCCTCTTCCGTGTCTTTAATATAATAATCTATGAAAGACAAGGGTGCGCATGAATTCTGAAAAAGAAGCACATTTCCCCCAAAGGTACTCTTTTCTATATTGGAAATGGCAATTAAAATGCTTGTCTTTACTATAGATTCATAGACACGAGGATCAAAGCTGGTCATGCGTGTGAAAAGAAATCAAATGCACAATTACAAGTTGGGGATACTTGGTTCATTAATACTGTGAGTGAGAAGGATCATGGAATTGTTGCAGATCAAATGCTGAATACAAGCCAACGGGGTGATGTGGCTGCAAAAATGGCAATGCTATTTTAGGATGCATTAAAGAAGCATCGTCTCCAAATTCCATGAGATACTAGTGCCTCTCTATTCAGTTCAATACTAGTTCAGCTCCATTGGGACACCACTCTTTAGGAAGGATGCCAACAAACTGAAGTTCAGAGGAGGGCAACAAGGATGACCAGGGGACTGGGGGGGTAGCTGTATAAGGAAAGACTGTATGAATTGTGCACGTTTAGCCTTGAGAAGATTGAGGGGAGATATGAGAGCACTTTTCCAATTCATGGAAAGCAGACATACAGAGGAGGGGCAGGATATGTTTTCAGTCATCCCAGAGTACAGGGGATGTAATAATGGGCTCAGGCTACAAGAAGCAAGATTGCAGCTGAATATCAGGGAAAACATCTGAACTGTTAGAGCAGTGTGACAATGGAACCAATTGTCTTGACCATTCACAAGAAAATTGAACAAACATTTATCAGATCTGCTTTGCTTTGGGCTAGAGATGGGCACAAACCACACACACACAAGAAGGTAAGCAATATAGCCTGCCCTTCATCCCCTTCCCACTACCTCTCCCTGAATTTTGTGTGAGGGTAATGAACCAGGAGGTGTGTAAATCACTCCAAAATGTGTTGCTTTGGGAAAGTTCAGGTTCTCTGGTTTGGACAAAACAAACCAATCCAAAGCAACAAATTGGCAAATTTCCATGAATTTCCTGGTCCTGGTCCTGGTCCTGGTCCTGGTCCTGGTTCTTCTTCTTCTTCTTCTTCTTCTTCTTCTTCTTCTTCTTCTTCTTCTTCTTCTTCTTCTTCTTCTTCTTCTTCTTCTTCTTCTTTGTATTTCTCCACAGGTCAGGGGTCTGCTTTTCAGATCCTGAAACACCACTTTGCCCAGTTTACCATATCTTCACAGGACAAGTCAATAATTCCCATGCTCTTATTGATGGTGTCCTGCCATCTCTGTTTTGGTCACTCACATGGCTGCCCGCCATTGATTTCCAGGTGGTACACAGTTTGAGTGGCAGTGAAAGGTGCTGCTCTGAGGTTGTGTCCATACCAACAAAGTTTCTTTTATCTTCTCTGTTACTGAAACCATACCTAGTTGCTGTTGGGTAGTATCATTTGTGATGTGGTCAAGTAGGAAGATGCCCAATACCCAGTGGAGCAAATGCATTCCATGGTGTGGAGGCAGCTCTCTATGCTCTCTACTGCTAATAGGATTTTTCAATCTGCAATTGTTAATAGGATTTTGCCCATTATTTTGAATTATTTTTAGAGTATTTGAAAAGTCAATTAAATAGTCCAGAATCATCTTTTGATGCCTCCAGGTCTTCTGAAGTACATCTTGCATCAACCCACATGCTTATTTCTTCATTGTACTGTCATAACTAAAATAGTGCAGGAACAAAACTAATATTTTACCAATATTGTAGATAGCACTATATATGCTCAACCAACTCTCTTCTGTTCTAGCAGGTTCTGGCAACAACTTCCTGATCAGTGAACCTTACCCTTGCAGAAATGGAATCTCACTTGTGTGTAAAGTAGACACATATGCATGCACACACACTGTTGCTTTTAGAAAGAGCAGTAGGTCAATTGCTTTTCACAGCAGCCTTTTGAAACGTTCCAATATTTGTTATAACAATTGCAATGATTTTAAAAAGTTAGTATAGATTTATTGCTATTTTCCTTTTTATTTGTTAGCTACTTTGAACACCACGTAGCTAAAAGGGGGAATAAAAATGTTATTTTTATATACATTTATAATGGACATGCAGAGAATGTTGTCTGCCTTAATGTCTAATAACATTAGTTAGCTTGAGTACGACAAAGCAGCACTCCTACACAAACATCTTTGTGTTTGATCAATTCTCTAGGAAATATCAAATGATTAATTGACCATAGCTGTAAGAGAGTCATCTGTTCCACTGAAGGGAATCATTTATCATTCAATGCTCTATTCTTACAAAAAAATACTGTAAGAGTCTATTGATTTTGAAGAACCTTGTGGTGAAGCTAATTCTTGAGAGTGCTCACAAGGACTTATCAAAATCCTTAACTCCAAGCAACAGTTAATATGGGTGCTGGTTGGTTCTTTGTGGGCCAAATCCAGAGGGCTTCATAGGAATTAAATGCAAGGATAGTATTAGCTTGGAGATGCTGCATTTTGATTAAGAACTTGCTTCAGACAATTTACCAGCTATATCAGCCACCAATTCCCGGTGGCATTTTTTTGCTGTGCAGCTTAATTGGGAAGCAAGGGCTGAAAAATGCATCCATCTCCATTATTGGTAAAATGTCGATCATCACAGTATGGCTGAACATGACAATTAAAAGAGGGCCAAGGCTCAGGGGACCCTGATCAACACTCTGTTCACACAGTTCACCCCCTAACACTTGCTTTTTATTTAATACCAGCTAAAATAACCACCGTATTTTTTTAATGTTCTTCTTTCCAGTTATTCTAAGAAAACTCATATGATCATGAAAAGCATCCATTTCTTTGTATCTTTATTTATCTTATTTACATTCCCAAGAACTCAGGAAATGTTAAGCTATGTTTGTCGCTCAGACATGATGCCAAGGGAAGTCACCTACAGCCTTGTAAGAAGGCATATTTTCAATCCTGATATGGCAAAGCCAGGTTTATATATACATAAAGCACCCATGTTTATAGCTGTTGTGAGTTTTTTGGACTATTTGTCCTTGTTCTGAAAGTTTTTCTTCCTGATGTTTCAGACGACTCTGTGGTCAGCATATTCAGAGGGCAAGGAGCTCAGGGAACTAGGAGTTCTGTCTGTGCTCTGGGGAAATGTCAGGGGGAAAACTTCCAGAACACAGCCAAACAGCTAAAAAAAAAATCTCACAACAGCTATCAGATCCCAGACATGAAAGCCTTTGAGAATAGAAATCCATGTTTATTTCAGATTTGTGCTCCTCTTATTTGGAACCTTTGAAGAGAGTTGATAAAAAACAAATACAGTAGTTAGGACCAAGGGTTCCCTGTCATTATGAATGTGGGGAGGTACCTCTTCCCATCCACCCCTTGTCCCCATTTCACAGGATCCCCCAACCTTCTGAATCAGATGTTCAGGGGACTCTTGGATGCTCATCACCAAAAGGTCAGGGTTCTTATAACAATTACTTTGAATTTCCCAGTGGCATGCAGCATCATTGAATGGCAGTCCTTGCTTCTTTTATTTATGTGCTGAGCTCCATATAGGTGAATTATAGACTGAGATAAAGTCTGCTGCATTGGTGGTGGTGTAGGTCACAGTGGGTTCCAGGCTGTAGTCTAGTCTGACTATGCAGCAGCAAGTTGTGGCGTGCTTTGGACCATGGCTGCTGCAAGTCAACTAGGGCAGGCTGTGGTGGGCTCTGGGCCACAGATAGCTCTTCCACTACAGGTGAAACAATAAAGGGTAATAAGGCACAACAATGGAGACCGCAACACAGCCTCCGTCATCTCACTGCCTTGGCATAGCCTATTGAGGCTTCCATCACTGTGTCGTGCCCGACGAGGCCTACTGTAGGCTCCATTTCTGCAACATAGTTGACATTGCTGCGCCAGACCCACCAACAAGGGCAGAACAATGACAGAAGCTGGGGCATGCCTGTCACTTCTCCCATATTAGGCAGGAAATAATGTTTTTAAAGCATCTTTCTTGCCATCATCCAGTAATAGCATTTTCTTATAAATCTCTCAGATTTTATAATTAAAAAAAATCCTTTGAATGGCATGGGGTTGCTGCATGGGCGCTGCCATGTTGGGGACAGCTATTGAGCATGTTTGAAGCACCAAACATGCACAGTAGGTGGTAGAGGTGGGGATACTTTGACCACATGACAAATGGCAGCAGCCATGTTAGGGGTAGCTGTATGGGCACCACTATGTTGGGGGTAGTTATTGAGCATACTCGAAGCATCAAGCATGCTCAATAGGTGGTTGGGGTGGGGATACTGTGACCACAATCCCTTATTTTCAAATCCGAAACTTGCCTTTGTTTTTGTTTGTTTGCTTGTTTGCAATTGTGAGCCCCTGCAAAAAGGGAAAGGGGAGGGGAGGGCCACTTTTTTGCAACTGGGAGGGGAAGGGGTGCTTTGTTTGTGGGGTTTTTGTGATTGGGAGGGGGAGGGGGAGGGGGAGGGGCAATTTGTGTTTTTCTACATGTGTTTTTGTTTGAGTGCCCTGGGTCTGTGTGGGTGGGCAAACTAGCCCCACCCACAAACCCTGTTGTCATTGGGGTGCCACTTCCTTATTTTTTTGGCCGTCCAAGGTATCCACAAAGCTATCCTCCAACACCACAGTTCAGATGAATCCATTTTTTCCTTACCAACATTTTTTATTATCCAGATTTTACACACATACATGGCTAACAGGAATGCAAGACTGTGTGTGTGTTGGGGGGGGAGTAGGCCTTAATCCTCAGTAACACATATTTACACTTGATTATCTTTTCTAATTCATTTATTGCTGCCCTTTGGAGTCTAATAGCTCACGGCTACTAATGTACATGCTAACATAAAGTGGGTGGGTAGGGTGAAGTCCAAGAAGACTGCCAGAGAGGATCTCACCATGGTCTTCATATGCTTCGCTGGTGGACCAGATTGGAAACTCCACCTCCCAGGTCCTCCAGCTTTCCCTCTCCCCTGCCACTGCTGGCCATTCCTGATTGGCTGTTAAGATGTGCAGCTTCTACAGAATTTGCAGTTGGAGGAGCACCCAGGAAGAGGAAGCCAACAATGGCAACAAGTCATCATCTGCTGCGGTGACTTGCTGGGACATAAATAACACCCCAGGGAGGCAATGAACTGGATGATCCTAGCTTTAAAAATATAGGACAGATTAGATGAGGTGGGTGCTCAAAACAACATCCTAAACTGGGGTCTGAGCATTCTTGTCCGTAATCTGAAGGCAAAGATGTCAGAACATTCCTCAATTGCATTCTGCCATCTCTGGCACCTAGTGTGATTGTCTTTTCATCTGTCAATAGTTAATCTGGGAACATTATGATATAGGGTAAACAGAAACACAGGTTACAGTAGGGGAACACAAAACATGAAATGTATGTGTGAGTTTGATTGCTGTTTGGATGATAGCTTCCTGCAAAACATGTAGCTTTGCCCTCAGATTACAAAGCTAGTGAAATGTTACATATGTGGGTTTCATTCCTGCACATCTTATTCAAAAAAAGTATGAATTGATCTTGGCAGAATGGACATTATCAGGGGATCAAGAAGGGACCAGCATTTCCGAATTATGGCCTCATGCCCTGCTCATGAAAAACCATACAAACATATCCTATTTAACAAAATTGTAATTTCCATTCTTAAATGTTGCTAGTATGTAACACTTGTGTGTTAAATGTTAATCAAATTCTGATATTCAGTCTACAGAAGGGTGACAAAGAGAACAAACTATTGTATGAGAAGCATTGAGAATCAAGCGCTATTTGTGGTCCAGTGAGAAAATTATACAGTATATATGAACAGGCTTTCAATTTTAATGGCTTTACTGTCCTGCTGATTCCTAAACAGTAAGTCAAAAGAAAAACTAACAGCCAAATTATATTGTTACAAAGGGTAGCAAACTCTAGTCAGTAAATCTATACCTGCTGGGAACTATCAGTGTACTCAGTCAGAGTGTAGGGGAAGGAGGTGTATAAAAGTAGAAGTGTCATATTTACTCTACAGTATTGTATTACAGAGATACAATTCCTTTCTGCTAGATTCAAGTTATATTTCCATTAAAACAATTTTTCTGCTGTATTTGTCCATATTACCATGAAAATGCTCCTACTGCTCAAGTAACTGAATTGTTTGGAAGAAGAGTATGAAAATCTGCTCCTTCGGTATTGAAATTTAAGCAGATTTCCTCCACATTTCACCCTGCCCTGTGCTCTCTCTTTCACACACACTCTCGCACCCCCACACACCCATACATGCATGTGTGCACATATACACTCACACATCCCAGTAGAGATGCATCTAAAACTGTCATGTGGAAGGATAGCAGTAGACAACAATCCCGGCAGCCTTTGCACCTCCCATAAGGCTCTGTGCTAAGTGTTTTTCAGGGGTGGGGGCACTGTGAAGAGTCACACAATTATGGATCAGAATATTCAAAGTACAGTGGTACCTTGTATAAAGGAATTAATTCGTTCCAAATGAAATTATGTTAAGCAAATTTTCCTTTATACAAATTCCCATAGGAATGCATTGAAAATGGAGTAATCCCATTTTTATGTTGTACGGATTTTCCCCATAGGCAATTATGTTAAGCAAATTTACCCTATCTCCGGAATTTTTTATGTTGTACAGATTTTATGTTATACAAGCTGTTTGTTATACAAGGGTCCACTGTAGTCATTTTTGCTGGGGATAGAAGGGAAAGCTGAGCAAGAGGAAAGGGAAAAACTTCAAAAACTGATGTTGCCATGGGTCCAAGCCTAAGGTGTAAAACTGGGCCTTCTCTCCTGTGACACCCTAGCTAAAGAAAGCTTTTCCATTGGAAGCAAATGTAAAGTATGCTGGTTATATACAGCCCCATAGTATTTATAGCATGCAGACTACAGATTGCCCCTTACACCTCAGCAAGTAGGTTACTCAATTTACCAGGCTCAGAAGGATGGAAGGCTGAGTGAACCTCGAGAGGGCTACTTGAGATGGAAGCCCAGGTCATGAGCAGAGTTTTGGCTACAGGATAACTGTTCAGTTGCTGTCCCATAAGCGAAGTTGGCATAGACACTGATGAACTCCACTCTTTTTTGGATGTGACAGGTTATTGATATGTGTTACAATGTTTACACTGTGCTCTCTTTTGAGTTTGTTTCACATTTTTTTGAATTCCGTAGTAATTTTCTGTTGTTAAGATTCCTAAAAATGGCTAGGTTAAATCATTTGAATAAATGCAGATACAAATTCCATTGTACTGAACAAACCTTGTGAGTAGACCTATATACTTAGACTTGTACGTAGTTCCTCCCATGCTGCTGGGTGCATTGGGCAACAAGTGCTTTCCAGTGGGTCCGGTCTGCAGCTTCCATTTCTGCATTTTCCCATGTAATGTTCACCACATTTAGATCTTTGCAGAAAGTGACTCGACGGGTCTTCTATTGTCTTCCTTCTTTCCTTTTTCCTTTAGGAGATGTCCAGTGCATTGCAGTCTTGGGGGTCCAGTGTATAGGGAAATGAAGAATGTGCCCAGCAAGGTTCATTTGCAGTTTGGTCACTATTTCATCTAATTTTCAGATGCCAGTCCAAAACATCCTCATATCTATATAGACCTATTTAGGATTACAACATTAAGAATGAGTGATATCTCTCCCTAACAGTTCTACTTCTCTCCCAGACAGATATGGTTACTTTAAATGTCAAGCATCATGCATTTTGAAATTAATGGCTAAAGATCAGTTGTCTAATGATCAGCTTTGCTTATCTGTAAGACATAGATAATGCTGCCTCTATCATAACTCAGAGTATGATCAGGCAATGACCTTACATTTTGCAAATATAAAAATGACAATTACTTAGACTGGCAGCATCCCCAAGACTTATGTTCTGCAGATGTTTCCTCTTATTGTTAATCCTCATTAGTTCTATGCATTTTGTGCTGTTCTAGTGCAGTATCAGAAGAAAGGATGAGTCTGTATGTACATGAAGGATGAGCCCAAACATGTCATGCACAGCTTCCTTTGTGCAAAAATCTATTGTTTTATACAAACACTTAAATATCATAACCTTAATGTTCCTGCTCTAGTGCTGCCTGGGAGCTTTCTTTCTGAACAAGAAGCTAGCTACATGGAGCTTGGCTCAGCTAGGTCTCTTCCAGTTTAGGCTGTTCTCCCATTTGTCACATTTATGTGTTCCTATGGATAACTTCCCAGCTGCCTAGATGCCCTAAGCACATCCAGTCTCGCCTGCCTTTGGAAGCTAAGCAGGATCAGCCCTGGTTAGTACTTGGATGGGAGACCACCAGGGAATACCAGGTGCTGTAGGTGCCCGGAGTAGGAACTGGCAAACCACTCCAGTATTCCAGCCAAGAAAACTCCATGGACATGGAGTCACGAAGGGTTGGTCATGACTGTAATGGCACCACACAAACACACACACACACACACACACACACACACACACACATACACACACACACACACACAGAACCCTTATGTGGTCTGCCTCTGTGACCCCATAAGACGCACAACTGGGACATCACCAGGACCTCATTTGGGCTCTGTGATGTCACAATCCCCTCTTCTGTTCCATGGCTGCTGATCCTGGCCTTGAAATCTCAGTAAATGGGATGCTGCTGCCTTGACAATACCAATGGCTTTGTTAGATGTACTAATAAAACCGGCCGTGGCAGGCAAACTGTGTAATGCATGGAGATGTGTTTTTAAAAATATGACCTAGCACAGGAAAGTGTGACAAATATGTCAAGTGTATGGATGAATTTTCTGTTTTAAATGTAAAAACCTATGATGAGCTGAATCTGGGGAAAAAAACACTTGGTCAGGTATTTCTCTGATGCACATTTGAATTTCACACTTGCTGCCTTCAGAAATAGATTTAGCATTGGCATGCAGAGCGACTTAACATCTGGAAATCGATTCTTACACACAATTTCTCTCAAAAATATTAAATGGGAAGTGGTCCTTCGACACCTATGGAAGCAACAGTTTACCCAATTAAAATGGGCTATGTTTCTTGGAAATTAAATCAATACTGAAACTCCAGATGATATCTCATTGTGGCTTTGAAATCTGGGATGGATGGTTGTTAGTTACTCAGCTGTTATGAATGATTTCAGTTTAGAGAGAGAGAGAGGAAAAAAATCAATAACGATTCCAATAGAGGAAAGGGAAACAAAACGATAAAGCAAAGTGATCCCAGTCTCATTGACATTTATTTCTACTACTTTTATTTCTCAATACAGTATGTAAACGTATTTACATTCAAGCTATTCAAAAAAGGAGACACGCTTCTGGGATGGAACTTCTCCCCCCACACACATACTTTTCTGTCTGTGATGTAGTATTTAGATCAGAATTGGGCAAATCCTACAGCAGTGATGGTGAACCTTTTAGAGACCAGGTGCCCAAACTGCAAATCAAAACCTACTATTTTTCGCAAAGTGCCTATACAGCAATTTAACCTGAATACAGGTGGCTGTGAAGGGGCAATAGCGGGTGCCCACAGAAAGGGTTCCGAGTGCCACCTTTGACATCCATGTCATAGGTTTTCCAGCACAGTCCTAGAGGGCCAGGGATCTATAAGGCCCACACCCCTGAAATGCACACAGAGCTTCAGTGCCAATGGAGTTCCTGCGATGGCTGAATGATTAATGTGTGATGACAGCTGAAATGTGTTTTAAAATGCTACAATGTGCCACCAAATTCAGAGCAATGATGGAAGCTCTTTGCAGCTCTAGAGGGTTCCTGGGTGCCTTCTGCAACCACAAAGTCATGCTACTCTTCAGGGCAGGGCATCCCCTTTCCTTTTGGAGGGGAAAGGTGGAACACAGGAGTCTCTTCAACTGCAGGAACTGCTTTTTTATTTTAAAAAAATGGTGGCCATGGCACCATGGTTGATTACATTGGCACTGTTTTAACAGCAGCAGCAGCAGGGACTGGGGGCAGCTATGGCCCAGTGTCTGTGTGAGAGGATCACCCCAAGGAAAGATGAAGAATGTTTGGGTCCACCTAGTAGACCAATCATTGTTTCTCTGCCTCTTTCACTGCTGTTTTGATGTGGGGATGAAGGAATGGGGAGGTATAGTCTGCTTGGAGGAAAAGAGAACTGGAAACATGGAAACGTGGAAATAAAAGTGTTTATGAAAGTAGAGTCATGTGTCTATACAGATAGACATCACTGGATTTTACAAGTGATGTATATTGTTTAGTAGAGATGGGCACAAAAAGCAAAAATGGTGTTCCATTTCTATTTTGGTTTGGGCCCTTTTCATTTCAGATCAGTTCCGTTGAAATGGATTTTTCTAGAAAAACTTCGTTCCGTTTGTTGTTTTGGTTCGATTGTCATTTTCCCATAGGAATGCATTGAAGCAATGCATTCCTATGGGGAAAAGCAAGCACGGAAACCGCAGCATTTTTTTTTTGAACAGCCCCAAGCGCCAATCAGCTGTAGTGTGGGCTTGGGATTCAGCAAAAAAAAAAAAGTTTTAAAAGCTTGTACTTTCCGGGTGCATTGGGGCGGAGGTGCCCTGGCTTATTTTTAAATCTTCTTTGTTTTTAAAAGAACATGAATAATTTTTGCCGTCTTCTGCCCCCGCCCCGTCCTCCCAAACTCCAGAACAGATGCTCGCTTTCTTAAATTCTCCCCCCTCCCCACCACCACCCTTTACCATACCATCACAAAAAAGCAAAATAGCAACATAGCGAGCTCAGCGAAATACACCCTCTTTTACCCCCACTTGATTCGGGATCTCCTTCTGGGGTTGCTGCCTCCTCTGCCTCATGGTCCCTAACCCTCATTGCCAAACGGATATGGAAAGACAACCCACCACTTTAAGGAGCACAGCATTGTTCCCAGAATCCCCACCAGCTTCCCCCTCTTCTCCATACACATGCGTGGCGTGCACATACACACACACACAGCACGGAGGGCATGACCATGAGGGCGGAGGAGGCAAGCCCGGGAGATCCGGAGGAAAGGTGAGGCCAAGGGGGTGTAATTCACTGATCTCGCTCGTTAATATTTTCCTTTTTTACGATGACACAGCAAAGGGGGGGAGGAGAATGTAAGAAAGCAAGCACCCAAACCTTGGCTAGGAATAAATCACTTGATTTATTTTGTCATGCTTGACCCAGAGTTCCGGAGGTGGCAGTGGGAGGCAGAGAAAATTATCTTCTTGTTCTTTAAAAAGCAAAGGTTTAAAAATATGCCGGGGAGTTTCCCTTCCCCAATGTGCCCAATCGGCGCTGGGAAAGCAGGGGCTTTTAAAACTATTTTTTGCCAAGTCCCAAGCCCCCCGCACTACAGCTGATCGGTGCTTGGGGCTCTGCCAAAAAGAAGCTGGGGTTTCCTGCACCGTTTCCCCCCCACATCTCCAGTCCATTTTATCGCACGCCGCCACTAACGGAAACGAACAGCACCGAACAAATTTTTGTTGGTTCTGTTCCGTTCGAACCTGACCCGTCCAAATTGTTGTTCTTCGTTCCGTTACGTAACGGAAATGAAGAACGGTAACGGAAACGGAAATTTCGCCGTTCCGTGCCCATGTCTATTGTTTATCTTAGAGATGCATTTTAATCAGTAGGAGTGGGATGAACAGGGTACTTGGAGGAGAGAGAGTATTTTATATCTGCAATTCTTATCTGGGTCTTTTCTTCCCCTAACTGGTATGGTTGAAATCCAATGTGATTTTCAGTTTTGTATGTTCGCAGGGAAGAGGAGAGTGGGGGAGTTCTGACTTTGGCAAAGCCAGCTGGAGGCTTCTCCATCTCCTCCACAGTCCAAAGACCGATCATCTTGGCTCCTTCCAGGTTAAAGCCACATGTAGGAGAAAGAAAACTACCCACACAAGGAGATAGAAGGGTAGAACCATTGTAGTCATACAACAAAATGTTATTTAAGTGTACCATCAGGGCCTGAGCCACCACCTAACCATCATGCAAAGTAAATGACAGCCGCATCAGGGCAGCTTCATGATGTTTCTCACATAGGAACTAATCCATTCAGTATCAGTTAACTCATCCATGTCTAGTCTGTCACATACTGGGTTTCCCAATTAGCAATATCTTATTCTCTCAGAATTCAGGGCCAAAACATGAGATCAAAGGTCAGAGCCTTATGCTGAATGGGGAACTTGTTATGTTGAAGAAACAAGCACACACAGAGTGAATCAAAGTTTCATTTTCTCATGTTCACTCACCCCAAGATTTATCTTCCATCTGGAGATTCAGAGAACTATAACTACTCTCAGCCCACAGATTGAGACCTGGTATTTGCGATGGCTCTCTATATTCATACATATGCAAATTGAATATAAAGCGCCATCTCAAATGATCACCCAGGGCTACAACAGTCAAAATGATTAATAGGGATTTAATCTCATGGACAGTTGAAAAACAACAGAAGGAAGCTCCATTAAACTCTGGTGAACTTCCATTTGAGTGAACAGAATTACGACTGTGCACTGCCTGAATGTTTTCATCCCCATCTTACCATATTATTTAGTGTGCATGGCAGCCTCTCAAGAATCCTTTTTAAAATATATCCTTCCCCAAATTAGTCTTTCCAAGTCATCAGTTGTTGCTCAGGAGAAAGTGGTTGTCAGCAAAAACATGGCTAAAAGTAGAAATTGCTGTGCTCCAGTGCTGACTTTATCTTGTTCTGTAGTTTCATGGACCTTCAAGATGAACCCATTGCCTCGCTTAAGCCCCCTTCTATTGGAACTTCCCTGTCTTCTGGGTAAAATGATGCTGCCCAACTCCCTTTCAACATGTATATATTGCTGAGAAATCCCTGCTGGAAACTTGTATTCCACAGCTGCCGCCTTGAGGGCAAGGGAAATAGTGACTGGGTCACCCCCTTTACATGAAGCATTAGTATTTGTGACCTGTGCACAAGGCATTGGAGAAGAAAGATTCACTTCTAATAAAACCCAGCCTAGCGGCTGGATCACTAGAAATTAAATTATGGCTGGAGTTCCAGTTCTACTTGATTGTAGGTTTGGGTCTGGCTGGATGGTTTCTTTGTTCACTCATTGTGTCTGATTGCTGTCTCAGAGGAAATCAATAGTATGAATTCAACTGGGAACTGAAATGACATAAGTGTGAGGCCTTCTGAGTAGAGGCATTTTCGTGAAAGTAAACAATTTACTTCCCACAATCCTGTAAGGAACTCAACAGCTCATAGGACATAAATCATATCCAAGGGGAGATGGTGGTAGTGGAACATTTGGGTGAGGGGTGAGCTTTCTAAGATGTGCAAAAACTTGTTTCTTCTTATCCTAATAAATAAATAAATGGCAATCCCAACTGACCAGGCTATAAAATGCTGCATGCAAAATGGGTATAAAAGTGAGTGTCTTGCAATGAAAATATAAGAATTTGAGACTTTATTACATATCTCATGGGGGAAACAGAAAGGCATAAATCCGCCCCCCTCTCTTTGTATGCTATTGGAAAATTAATTAAAAGTTGTAAAATTATTTCCCCATGGGAATGGTAATTGAAAACAAACATTAAGAATTCCCCATGCTTTCCAGTAATCTTTTTTTTTTTTAAGGCAAAATGCAGATTTGCCAGCAAAGTGACAAATCTGATTGAAAAGGTGGCTGTAGTTTTGAACACCATTTTTGCTTTTGTTTTTTAGGGCTTGCTGTTAATGCTGATTTAAGATTTTAAACTTCAGCTACCAGATTGTTTTATTAAAAAGCATTTTAAAATCCTACTTATATTGTTTAGGACATTCCAAGGCATGGTTTTGAGAGCTAAACTTATCATGATATTGAAGATTCATCTACAAGTTTCCATATTTTTATTTCTTTGGTTGTAAGTAAGGATGGGCATGAAATGCCAAAATGGAGTTTTGTTTTGTTCTTCACTTCTCCCCCTCCCATTTCATTCCATTTATTACAAAATGATTTTTTTTTTAAAAAAAAGTTTCATATTTTGTTTGGTTTGTTTTGGTTTTTTCTCCCCCTTCGTGCTGAACAGCTGGCCCGTGGGCTGGATTGGTGCACTTTTTTTTAAAAAAAATCTCATCACGCTGACCAGCTGGCCCGCAGGTCAGCGTGTTTTTTCTTTTCTTTTTCACATCGATCAGCTGGGCCACGGACTGGGTCAGCGTGTTTTTTTAATTTTTAATTTTTAATTTTATTTTCTCATGCCGACCAGCCGGCCCATGGGCCGGGTCAACACTTTTTCTTTTTTACCGAATGGTGGGCCAGTGGCATTTTAAAGAAGGAAACAAAATGGTTCGTTTTAATAGGGGAAAAGTCTGTTTCATTTCGTCTGTAACAAAATGCTGCTTCATCATTTCGTTACATTTCGTTTCGTTTCATTATGTAACAAAACAACAAAATAGCATTTCATTTTTCTTTTTGTGCCCATCCCTAGTTGTAAGCAGTCATGGATTGCAGGAGTGCAGTGCTGTCAGGAGAGGGAATAATGCATACCCTTCTTTTGTTACCTGGCTTCAAGGCACTAGGTGACTTTGATGTGCTTTTTCAAATCAACAGGAAAACATGTCAAGGTGATCTCTCTTAGAGCAGAAGAAAGTTTGATTGTCCAGAAACTTATGTTACATATCTGGGACAGAGGATCAGTTCTTCTTGGGGGCCTCCCCCCCCCCCGCATGAAGGTTTGGGATTTTTACCCCCTGGCTCTGGAGACCAAAAGCCTGCAAATTACTCTGTGAGTTTTTTCTGCACTGGGTTTGTGTAGAACCTGAGGAAATAGATTTCATCCACAAAAGCTTAGTTTTTGTTTCATATTTTCATGTTCCAGTAGGAATTATCACTTAGACTTGCATGTCTGTAATCTCCAAGACCATACTGGCTCTTTCCTATTACTTATTAATTCCATCACACTGGATCCCTTTATCAAATAGCTAGCTTATATCATTTAATCATAAAGTGCACTTCATGCCTTAGAAACACATTTATCTCGGTCCCTGCTGTTTATTCCCATTGCTTAGTATTTATCCTACTTCAATATAGTCTTTGTGTTAAATGGGTAAACAAAAGCTTCAGAATTCCTTATTGTCCCACAGCTCACTAAACATAATGATGTTAGTCTTAAATGTCGAACACTGTTGATTAGAACCATTATGTTAATACACTTCCATTTGCATTACCTTTACCATTTTAATCTCATCCTTCACAAATTGGAATATTTATTATTTTCCTTACTTTTTAAAATCATCCAGTGAAGGTAATTTGCCATCTTTTTTCTATCTGGATTGTAAAGCTAATTGAACTTAATGACTTTTGAAAAGAGTCAATAATTTCTTACTGTTATTGATATAATAGAGCTCACATAAGAGATTATCCAGTGGGGACATAAACCGTTTAAATAAAGTATTCATCTGTACCATGAACTGTTTAAATGCTCCACAAACACAATTAAAGAGAGTTTTTGATATTCAGGAAACACATTAAAAACTCTGCCCTTTATCTGCAGGTAGTCAGCACTCAGCACTGTCTGCACCAGCTTCAGCTCCACTAGGTGCCTGTTTTAAATAGAACAATCAGAGATGAATGTACTTCCCATATTTGGGAGATGTCACTATCCCTTTTATCTAGCAGGGCTGACAGTGTGAACAGTCCCTGTTGAGTGCAAGAGTTTTATTGCATGACACACTCTTGCACATACAGGGTGCCTGTAGAAAGATGAAATTACGGAATTTGCACTAAAGGAAATAACAATGGCATCATAATACTGTATCTTTCACTGGCTTATCTCAGAAAAACACCAGAGGCATGAAAGATTATTACTGTAAATCATGGAGAACTGCCTTGGGCTCATCCATTGTCTTAAAAACTCAGTCAAGATTATGGCTTAAACCTGGTTTTTTATCTCAAACAATTAGGAGGGAGGGTCAGGGAAAAGTCCGTTACAGTATCTGGAAGTTGAGTCATAGCAACTGGACTTCTTTTCTTGAGAGATTGAAACGTTTCACTGCTCATCCAAACAGCTTCATCAGTTTGAAAAAAGCTAGTTGTGAGTCCTCCATTTTATACTTCACTTTGTCCTCTTGTCACCCTGGTCTGAAATTGGCTCAAAAGATGGTCAATGGCCTGAATAGGTTTGTTAGGTGGACAACAGTCTCAACAGGCCATTAGGTGAACAATGGCCTAAGGTGCTGAAACCCATACACTATGGGTCCTTAGTAGAGATGGGCTCAAAATGAACTTTTTTTCGTTTCTGTTATTCGTTATGCATTTCATTACGTAACAAAACAAATAACAAACATTGTGATTAAATTGGAATGAACCGAACAGAACCATGAAAATTAGGTTTGTTACGTTTTGTTAATGGCAACGCACAATGAAATGAGCTGTTTTTAAATGTTAAAAAACGTCCCGAATATCCTTAAAAACCCAGTGATAATTATTTATTCTGCCTGATAACACTTACCAGGGGGTTGGGGTCCTTAAAACGTTTGTTTTTGTCTTCTCCCATCATGATGTATTTTTCTTTTCCCTTTAAGGATGACAAAATGGATGTCACTAGCCATAAAATGGAGGCAAGTCATGTGATGGGATCATGTAAATTCTTGGACACCTTCAACCAATAGCATGCCCAGGTTGCAGACTGGGCAGGTCTGGCAGCCACAGAGGGCATAAAAAGCTCTGGCAGCCCCCGTCCTCCTTGCAGTCTCTGGTGGGAGTTAGGGTGGGATTGCTGTCTCTGTGACTCGTTATTTTCACTTTAGGCCGGCCAGGCAGGCAGGTGTGTGTCTCTGTGTTCCTGCCGGCTGCAGCCTGGCTGTTAGGGGAGAGAAAGAAGAAATTTCTCTCTAGCTTCAGTCCTGCAGCCTCCCTGTGTGCATGCGTGCATACCTCTCAGTGAGTACCCTCCCCTGCCCCGCAGTGCAGTCACTCTGCAGATGCTTTGCACCCTGGGCAATGCCCGCCGCTGCCTTTGCAGCCTCCCTGCGTACCTAGTCTATACTGTGTCTCTGCCAGCATCATTTTTTTAGTGTTTTCCCTCTGGTCTGGGGCGTTGGGGGACGCCCGCACACGGAAATGCTTTAAAAATCGCGCAAAAGGCGGGTAAAAATGAAAAATTAAAAACAAATAAACGAAAATGAATTTTTTTTCAAAAATTCACAAAAAATGAAAACGAACCAAAACACAACCCTCAATGAAAAATGAAAAACCAAAATATCATTTTTTCAATTCGTGCCCATCTCTAGTCCTTAGCTATGGCCTTGATAGTGGAGTTGTGAAGTATTTTTATTTGTCTGGGGATTGTTGAAATCACTGCCTGACAAGTAGCAGATAGACTGTGCCTGAGCCTCCTTTACAGTACTTGCAGCTTCTGGGAGAGAGGGAAGTAGGACTAATGTGAGGAAGAGGACTGAGAGAAAATGTCTGTGGGCTAAGAGAACCAGGAAATAGATCTCTGCCAGCTCAGATTACAATAATCAAGCACAACGTAAATTCTTTAAGAAAGGATTCCATAAGCCATTAAGAGAAAAATGTCATATTTTGGTTCCTTGTGAGTGTTTCTGCTTACTTCCTTCTACCAAATTTGATTTCTCTCTGGTGCCTGAGCTTAGATTGAAGTCTTCTCAAGGCAGCAACCAGTGTGTTTTGTTGGTATTATTCTACATGGTGCCATTTATATTAATGATCTCATGGGAAGAGCAGTGATGGTAAAGGTGGTGTGGCATTAGCAGGGTCAATCCACCATTTTCCTAGCATAGTCATCTTTGCTAGAAATGCACAGTGAGCAGCATGCTGAGCAGAGTGCCAAGTGTAAATTGTCACTGAAACATACCACAGAGCATGTTATCTGCAGAGAATATTCTATTGAACTTTGGCTGCAGTGACATTAATATCTCAACCAGAGACAGTACTTGTGTCAACCTTAATGCAAATGAATTTTTATAAACGCCACAGGAATATTTGCAGTTTTGGAAGAGGTAGCTGTGCTACTCTGTGCCAGGAATTCCAGGCTAAATTCAAAGCAGCAAAACAAAAGACAAAAACATGTGGCACCTTAAAAACTAACTATTATATGTTAAAATAAGCTGTCATGGATCAACTCCACTTCTTCAGACATATGGGAATGGAATGAAATGTTGAATGAAATGTCAGATTCATATGAACTATTTATTGCCTGTATCTTCACACATATTCACTTTTGTTATCTGTTCTGTAACAAAAAGAAAACCTGAACATTAAATACCTGAGATTGGAAAGGGCAAAGCAACAGTGAAGTCTATTTGCCTTTGTGGCTGCTATCCATACTGGCACTGCCTCTGCCAGTCACCGCTGTTCCAAAAAGCCAGTGGTTCCACTCGGAGACTTTTTGGCCAAGAATACATTCTATTCTGCCTTGGAAACCAAGTGGGTGAACTACAGAAATAATAATAGCTTTCCTTGGACATGTTTGGATTTTGCAAAGTGGAATCACATGCCAGTAGAAGGGACGAAATTCAAGTGGAATGGATGAGCTCCATTACGTATGATATCACTTAAATACCTTAGGGCACCTTATATGCTCCAACCTATTAGCATAATGTTTGAAGTCTTTGTTACTAGCTGAGATTCCCTCCATAATATGTGAAGGTTTTCTCCACCAACTATGTGAACTATACTATGAAAAACCAAACATCTGAGCATCCCCCTTGGAAAGCGCCTTGCTTCTCATATTTCATCTTTTACATCTTTAATGCACCACATTTACACAATATTTTATAGTGGAGCTGGAAGTGAGGATTTGGGATGAGATATATCTTTCTGTAATTTGCTGTGAAATTGTCACTTAAGACTTCCTTCATGGATTCTGGCTGAATAGATATTTGGGAGGAACTTTCAAAAGACATATGAAAATGAAGATATCATTAGTAACTTTGGCATTAGATTTCCATGTTTTATAAAAAAAAATGCAAATGGTGTATTTTGCTATTTCTAATAACAAAAACCACCAGGTACTAACACTTGGTTTTTGTTATTCATTATAGGTGGCATATCAAGGATAGGAAACTGTAGAGACATAAGAAGGATTATAGTCACTATTTCAGAATCAATATAGTAAAATCAGAAAGACGCTTCCAAATTTAATTAAATTTAAATTACTTTTTCATTAGAAGACTATTCTGTTTTACCATTTTATCGAATCTGGAATGCCCACAAGATCAATAACAACTTGTAGTGTTTTTAAGGATACTTGTAGTGTTTACAAACCAATATGCTTGACCATGGCCATTTGTAATCATCGTTTATACTAATAGCTAAGAGAAGCACAATTTTTCCAAAATACCGTGTGCAGTGTTAGTTTGGCACTGAAATATTACAAAATACAGAGAAAAGAGCTGAGGGTTAGGTTCAGCTACCAGCAAATTTTCTAGAGAAATGACAAATCTGAGGTGCTTAGAAAAATGTACCATTATGCAGTCTTTAAAACTAAGGTTGATGTCAGAGCTAAGGAAACCCAACCAACTTGCTTTTCCAATTATTGAATGTTATTCATTTTTATAAATTCTGTTTTTTTAAAAAATATATATGTATTACTTTAATCAAAAAGCAAGATTTAGGGAAAGTGAAGAGGTTACACCCTCCCCATTTTAATTGTAATTTGTTTTTGTTTTCTTGTTTCTTTAGTAGTTTTGTTTTATTGTTAGCCACCCAGAGTTCCATTTCGGAAGATGGGCGGGATATAAGTGTAACAAAATAAATAAATAAATAAATAAATATGTAGATCCAGAAGAATGACACAAAGAACCACAGAGTATTATTTGCACGTTCCAGAAATTTAAATGTTGCTCTCAAATATATGGAAGGAAGTGGGGAGGGAGAGGGGAAAGGTTCATTGTAGACCCCTGTACTGCTTCGTGGGTGGGTGCCTTCCTCAGTGGGCAAATAGAACTGAACCAACATGATGTTACAGAACTTGATTTCTGAGCTGCCTTCTATTTCCTGTTGGAGAATATGCAGTGTGAAATTCTGCTTCTTTGCATTGTTCCGGCACAGCTCATTGAGTGCATAGTCTGCCCTCCTCCTGCTGTCATGCAGGCTCTGATGTAAAAACGCATATTAATCTTGATTTTAAGACCCAACTTTGAGACAATGCATGCAAATGCACAGAGTGATTTAAATTGGTTTTTCTCTGTTTGTAAATGTAGCGTTCTATGACTGCCCAGGGGCAGTTCTAACATAAGCTCCCTGATCAAGCACATTTTTCAAAGTTTTCAAGCTAGGAGAATATTTGTAATTTACTCATGTGTGCCTAAAATATGCTCTCTCTCCTCCCCCCCCGCCTCCTTGTGTCAATTCCACATCTAGAAAGAGATAAGAGTAAATAGGGTTTAAAAGAATTCTTCAAATATTGCAGTGGAAATTTCACCCAGTATAGAATGGGATGGCTCAGCAGTTGCTTGGAATTTGTGCTCTCGTTCACTCTCATGATATTGAAAGGTCAGGTGCTGGTTGCACCACTGTAGACATCTCTAAGATGATTTGGACAATTAGCTTTATTAATTGCTCTATGACCAAAGCATCAGTCAGCCTAAGGGCCTTTTTACACGACCCCTAATATCCGCTGGCCACTTAAATTCGGACCAGAGATCTTAGGGGTTCATCGCTCTTCCTCTGTCTTCCTCTGTCCCCACCCCCCTCGGCACTTCCTGGTTGCTGGCTGCCTGAGGGAGGGAGAAAAAAGAAAGAAAAGCATGCCGTCTTACCTCTGTTTTGTTCCCGGCAGCATTCAGATCTCTTAAAGGGGCGGGGTGCAAAAAAAGAACAAACAGAAGCCAGGAGAGCCCCGCACTCACTATCCTTACACCGGATCAAATATTTGTCACCATCAAAGACCAGGTACAAGAAAACTGCTGTTTGGTCGCGCTAAAGTGGGCAGGGTCTCACTTAATTGTCTGCAAAGTCCGGAGCTGGTGGGTAAACATTTTTAAGGTCCGGACCTTGCAGCCATTTGCGGCGGAGCTTAGGGGTCGTGTATAAACGCCCTAAGTCTCAGTGCCTTTGCTGGAGAATAGGACTCTTTAGTTCTCATGTCTGACCTGTGGGACTCTAGAAAGTGAACAGAATGCTGGATTAGGTCATCTTTTTATCTGACTTAGACAAATGCTGGATAGCTGAGTGACTTCAGTACCTAGATGCAAAACCAGAGGTTGAGAGTTCAATTCCCCAGTAGGCCTCTTTGACGTATTATCTATATGACTCGTTTGAACTTTGCAGTTATAAGATTATTATTCTAAATCTTGTTATATTCTTGCATTCTAAAATGAGTAATCTTCTGGAGGCCCAATGGAACCTCCAATTTTCTCACTCACCCTTCCATCAAGAATGTAGATTTTAAAGGATCAGACCCCCAACATGAAAATGTCTATTGTTTCAACACTTTGAGATCTCCTACTTGGTGTGTACTTCATTCCTGTGTCCATAGTGCAGGGAAACACACAGTTGCTTGGTCACTTTGGAAGTCCATGACACTCCCAACAGCTGTCCTTGGTCCCTCTGATTCTGAGATCAGTACTGGGACCGTGATAATTGGCTTCAAGTAACATATTTTTTCTGCAGAACCCTTTGTACAAGCTAAAATTCCCTCCTGGGTATTTTTAGACCTCTCGTGGATGTTATGTTTTTTTATTTGTCATATTTAGGGTTTTGATTGCATCTGGTGGCCTGAATGATGAGATGGAAATAAGTGCACAACAGGGAGCATTGTTTCAGCCAGAGCATATAGGGAATTTCATAAATATTATTTTGCTCCAACAGCCTCCTTTCACACAAATGATCATGCAATTAATTGTGAGACCAGTCTCACAACCAATATGAGGTTGGACATGCAAAGGAGGGTTTATCAGATTGGGAGGAAATATATACATAGTCACTCTTCCATGAGTATAGAAAGCAGCAGGACAGTGTCTGTTGTGTAACACATCTGACAAAATAAGCTTGATGAGCTCCACTCTGCTTTCCTGTACTGACTTGACATGGAAATGCCTGACCTCTATTCCCACACACTCTCCTCCGACCTTCCACTTTCCCTACCCTCATCTCATCCAAAATCCACCCAAAATCACTAACAGAGAAGAATATAGTATGGCACTTTATAGTGAGTTGGGCAGAAGCAGAACACTTATTGGGGCTTTAGCCTGTGCAGCCTCAAATTGTCAACTGGCAACAGTTCTCCTGGGGGGTCAGGCAGGAATATTCTGTAGCAAATCTTGGACACCTCTGGTATTCTGTGGTGGTGTCCTATCCAAGCACAAGACAGGAGCAACACTGGTTGTGGTCTAATGCATGCACTGATCCTTGGACCTCTTCATTTTATCCCCTTACCCTTCCTTCCTCCAGGTCTACAACTCTTCTGTCCTTTCCCTTTGAATTTTATTCTGTTAGAAGATAAATGATGGGCTTGTTACTCTGGCCATATGGAGTTAAGACAGAAATTGAGAAATCTCTCTTGCATCCCTTCATGTTGGGGGAAAAAGGTTTGGCCTTGGGAATTGCTTCCCCCTCACCATGATTATAATGGTTGTACAGTACTCGCAAATCAGCTCTGACTTATGATTACCCTTCTTAAACTTCCTGAATATAAAATACTCAAAAGCAGTCTGCCATATCTTATTTCTGTTGGTGCTCTGAGTCCACAAAGCTTACCCATTGTCATGCCACTCATTGGCCACCTATACTCCACATGATAACAGCGGCAGAACCAAAGTTATCAATGCGAATACAGTGCATCAAATTATTTGGCTTCACGTTGATTGCATCAAAACCTGTAGGGCCTTCATGCAAGCAGAAATGTGCAGAACTCATTGCATACTATTCACAACACATGTACACTCATCAGAAAGAAAGTGCTGTATGTAGAATTGTGTCCTCTGAATCAGTCCTGATGTCCATATGTGGGTCAATTCTGACAACAATCCATGCATAGCAGTTGTGCCAAAGACTATGAGCACAGTCCAACACCAGATCCATGCATAAAAAAATCATGTATTCAAACCATTTCATTCTGCAAACATATTTCAAGTGCTAGAAGAACAAGGTTCACCCTATCCATAGAAGCCTTCACTATTAGTGAAGGATCAGTCATCATTAAGAAAAAAAGCATTCACGGAGTCTTAAATCTCATTCATTGGATTTTACATCTGACTGACATTCTCATTCTAGCTATGTCTACTCAGAAGTTGGACTTGTTAATTTCAAATACACTTACTTCCACATACGTTGCTTGGACTTGCTATGAAGGTGTTCATAGACCTACATTCTGTGTGTCTTGCTTCTTAATGACATCAATAGAATTTTGTTAGTGCAGAAACGGTCTGAATTGGTGGAGATCAAGAGTTAAATGCATAAATTAAATCAATTCCCTCCAAGCACACTCCATTAGAGTGTAAATGTCTCCAGAGAATCACAATGAGTTTTTTTCCCCTCGCACAGAGTCATGCCAGTACTTCTCTTGATCCTCAGAGCATTTTGAAACATTATTGGCACCCTAGTGATGTGGACACAATACAAGTTATCAGGATCACTGCTGTTCTCTTTTTTCAGATACTTGGGGTGGCAGATACATTACCTTGCTTACACAATAAGATTTGAAGGTCTGAAGGGAGAGATTAATAGTGGTTCATCTTGCAATATTGTCTAGACCACTGGACAAATATATTCATTCCGATACTGCCTTCCTTCTTACACAAGGGGTAGGAACAATAGGTCTGTTCCTGAGGGAAAATATGGAGGCATTTTTCTGGATCAAGCATTGTGTCTAGATGCTCCAGTGACATTTTTTGTGAGGCTTCACTGATTAACATTGTACATCTCCGAGTAACTTTCTCTCGCACATAGTTCTGGAGATGCTGTAGCAAACTATTCAGAAATTCCTGCTTATTCTGACTGACCAGAACAATTTGTAAAGAGAATTCCTCTCTGCTCATGCACTCTCTCTGACTTCTAGTAAGCTTGGGCAGTTTATGGATTCCCTCATGCCCCAACTGGTCTGAGTCTAGGACCAGTGGTGTAGCTAGAGTTTGGAGTGCCCAGGGACAAAGTCAGTTTTTGCGCCCTCTCCTCCCCGCCCAACCATGTCTCACCCACCCAGCAAGGGGGAGGCAAATCCTGGGGGAACAGTGGGGGAGGGGAAGAATCATCCCTCCTTCTCATGACCTCTTTTTGGGACTCCTTTCCCATTAAGGCTCTTCTGTGCAAACCACACAGTGTGCGGATAGTGCCAAGTAGGCATTTTTTTCAAGCATCACCTCCATAGCACGCTTCCCCCTCCTATGTTTCTCTGGCTATGGCTTGGAGATAATTAGCCTGGCAAAAGGAGGAGAGGGAACCAAGCGATGGGATTATTTTTCCAAGCAGCACCTCCGTCACATGCTTCCCTCTCCTCCTTTCTCTGGGCTAATGACCGCCAAGTCTTAGCGGGGGGAAGGAGGAGGGGGGGAGCAATCGATGGAGATGCTGCTTGGGGGAAAATCACCTGCTTCCCTCTCCTCCTTCTCCCTGACTAAGGATCACCAAGCCTTACCAGGACAAAAAAGAGGACTGCTGGCGGGATGGCACATGGCTTCCTCCTTCTGCTCCTCCTCCAGGTGCCCCCAGATTGCTGAGCACCCTGGGGCAAATGCACTCTTCTGCCCCTCTGTAGTTACGCCAGTGTCTAGGACACCTTCCAATTCCAGTGTTTTGCTTGTGCCCTCAACCCCCTGAACATTCTAGAACAAATACATTTTCTTACTTTGTGGTACAGCTGCAATGACACATCTAATTAGAGCTCTAACAAATGAGAGTCTGATAATGACAAACAAAAATAATTTTCACTCACTTCATTGCATTTCTCTAAGTTACTCAAAAACCCTTTAGATTACATAGAGGTAAGAAATGCATGGAATTTAAACAACATAATTTTATTGTGTTTTTAAAAATGTACATTACTACCTACCCTGATCTCCTATGAAGATGTTGGATATAAATTGAAAGGATGACTGTGATGATGATGTATAGTAGATATCCTGCTCTACAATTTACTCCAGTCTCTACATTTGAATGGGTCATAATGGCAATGGCATGGCAGTAATTTAAGTGGCATTTACTGAAGCTAGGTTGTAAAGATCACTAGTTGAAGTGACTAGGTTCTGGAGTTTCCAGGAAGTGCATATGCCAGTCTAAATGACCTGGCTGTGCATGTATAGTCAAAATCCCTAGATATGCCCAAGAGATCATATCCAAAAGGCAGCAAGAAATGATGCATGAGCACATCAGGCAGAAATCACAATCTAGAGCAGTGTTGGTGAATCTATGGTCTCTAAAAGGTTCATCATCACCAGTCTAGACAGTACACCTGAATATTTGATGACCAGAGGTGGATAGGACAATCTCCCTCAAAAGAGCAACAGTATATGGGAACGCTGCAGAACTTGAGTCAGGTAAAGTTTGGTCTGTTGGTGGTGTTCCATGGCTAGGGTATTGTGAGAATGGTGACCAGGGACTGGCTTTTGGAGATCAGTTGACTAAGTGCTCAGCCAGAGAACTTCAGCCTAAAAAACTTTTTAGACAGCTTATTGACTTGGCACAAGGTTCTCTTGTGGTAGGGCAGAAAAGAAGATAGTGGGGTCTGGTCATTTGAAGCCACCATATTAGATCCCATGCTGAGAGCTTTGTTAGCAAGTATGGCAGTGCTTCCACAAAACAAATTGTTATATTGCTATCTATACAATTAATGTTGTTCGTCCATCTCATCACTGTGTTCCTGTGCTTTGAAGACTGCACCTTAGGCAGTAAGACACAGTTCACTAAAACATTTTGAAGGGCTCATTTATATGTGTGAAATATTCTTGTGGGAATTGATATAAAGCTGCCTTGTGCCAATTGCTTACGATGACTGCCCTTCCTCTGTGATCTTCCCTTTCCATCTGTAAGCTGTGCTTTTGATTTGTTTGAGCAACATCTTGTTAGCATCTTTCAATAGATACAGCATGACCTTTTCCAAAAGAGCCTTGATTCTACCTTGCTCTTTGCTAGAGTTTGTTATCAATGCAAAAAGCTAGTGTTTGGGTTCTCTTGAATGAATAACCTTAAAAAGAAAGGATGCAAGCACCCATTGATCATAACATTGGGTCGGGAAGAAAGGAAGACGGAGCTATCTTTGACAGTTGCTTTGTAATGTTGTTTTTCCTCTCCTGTTGTTCCTTCAGATTCCCCAGACAACAGCTTTCCAAGTTATCATTCTGAAACATCAGAATAAACTCCTATAAACAGAAAGTTTATATAATCCATCGCCACAAAGTAGAGGGGAGTCAAGGAGACAGAATGGAATTATTTGAACCCCTAGCAAGCCACTGGGGGTTATACCTTCATTCTGTGTGCCTGTCTCTGACTACAGGCAGCTTCCCTTGGAAGCTATGAATTCAGGGAAGGATAAAACTGAACTGGCTTATTTCTATTCATGGTGGGGGAATAGATACTTATGTATATATAAGGATAGTCTGCAAAACCAAAAATGCCTTATGGCATCAGAAAGGCTAATGACATATTTGGAATAGATATCCTAGACTGCAGTCCACTGTCGTATCTGATGAAGTGCCCTGCAGTTCACAAAAACATATGCCAAAAAAGACATTGATCTTTAAGGTGGACCAAGATTCTTTGCTATCTAAACAACATTTAGTCATTAGAGTTTCTTAATCAGTCATCCCAGTCTGATCCTTAAATCAAGTCTTGTAAACATGATCTTTTTGGAGTATAGCTCCCAGAATTTTGGGAATTGTAATCCAAAAATTCTCTGTTTTACAGTAAGCCAGAAAACAGCAAGACTGTATAGTCTTTGGTTGGTGTCTACTCTGGTTTCTAGTTACACTTGCATATTCAGTTTTTCTGTTTAATGGATATGGTGGGACAGCCAAGGTCCTCTCTCACTTTGGTGGTCACCACTTACTCCTATGTCTCTATGTCATGCTTCACAACCACCACAAGTCTGCTCATGAAGCAAAGTAACGCCACTGGAGAAGAGTCTTGGTAGAACTGAAGAAGAAACCTCAGGTCCCAAACCAGAGAGACCTAATCAAAAGTTAGCATAACAAAAGAACACATTACTTCAAGGCTAGCACAAAATGATAAACTGAATTAGGCAACAATTGTGCCTCAAGTGATTGCTGCATTTGTATCAGCTTTAAACTTTTCCTGAACTCTTTCATAGGTGCCCTTACCTTCATAGAACACGAAAACTCCTTCAGACATGTTTCACTCATCAAAACAGTTGTCAGACTCTTTCAAGCATCCTTCCCTGGTTCACACCACATTCACACTGAATTCTCACTCTCTCCATATCTATTCTTCAAATCTGTCATAGGCTGTGATTGGATGGCAGGAGAGACAGCAGGCACTAACTCCTCTGTCACAATGATGTTTCTAGTTTGCATAATATGACCAGATGAACCTTATAGCGAAGAGCTCAAGAGTGACTTTGCGGTTTTGCCTTTGTTTGCCTGCTGGCTGTGTTGCCTCTTGATCTGTTTGCTTTGCAATCCATTTGTTAGTCTTTCCTGATGTTCCAGATGTTTTGGTAATCCCTCAAAAGGTAATGTTTGTTAAATAACTTGAACCAGCAGTGTAGAGAAGGTTTGCGATCAAAAATCTGTTTAGAACTTAGTACAATTATTCATTCCAATATGCATCATTTATTTATTATTATTTATTTATTACATTTGTATACCACCCATCTTCCGAAGCAGAACTCTGGGCAGTTTACAGTTAAAAACAAACAACAACGAGCGAACAAAAAAATCAGAGCAAACTACCAATAAAAATAGGGGGTTACAATACCCTCCACCGAAGATGACACAGGCGGCAAAAAAAGAGAAAAAGAAAAAGAAAAAGAAAAAGAAAATTAGAATAAAATTAAGTAGAAAGGTTGCCAAATGCCTCCTTGAAAAGATGTGTCTTCAAGGCTTTTTTAAAGGCGAGCAGGGATGCTGCTAGGTGCAACTCACTAGGGAGCTGCTTCCACAGCGTGGGGCCCACCACAGAGAAGGCACAGTTACGCGTAAGTGATTTCCGTGCCTCTCTGGGTGTGGCCACCCTAAGTGGTCATGCAGAGATTTAGTTGTATTACATCTAATATGCTATATTGTGGACATGATTAATCCAGTCTGTAGCAGAATTCAGTTAAACTTGAACATAGTATTTTACCTTTCTACTTCAATGAGAATGGTTAGCAATTTTGTTGCTGAGAAATTATTAATATACTATAAATGGCAAAGTTAAACATGAATCATTCAGTCCATTTAGTGGACTATACATTGAATTATTGAGCACAGAGTGAGGACTAAATAGCACAGATTTTTTTAAACCCTCTTACTTAAATTCTTTGTTCTCCTTGGTTAGACTGTCTCTGCTTGAGATGCCTTGACAAGGATATTTTAAGGCTTGTAAAATTCTGTATCTCTATGCAAGAGAAAGATAGGGAAAAGGCAGAATCATCGATGTGCATAGGGCAGAGGTTAGCTTTCTTGCTTTCCTTCCATTACATTGAGCCCATGAGCACTGGTAACTCTGAAGAGGTTCCTGCTTGCAGGTGGTCTCTACTCAGAAACAAAAGCTACCACTTTTCTGGGATTCTTGCTCATATGTAGATGCTAAATGTGAGCAGCAACCCTCTGCATTTCAAGCTCAATGCAGCGCCTTATAAGGAAAGCAGTGAGGAAGGACAACAACAGCATCAGGTTAAGGACTACTACTTTTTCTCATCAAGATCTCTGTAACTCCCCAAAATAATACACAATTTACCTCCTAAAACTTTGAACAAACATGTACAGTGAACCCTCAGATAACAAACGGTTTGTATAACAAAAAATCTGTACAACATAAAAAAATCTGGAAATAGGAGAAATTTGCTTAACAGAATCACCTATGCGGCGAATCCATACAACATAAAAATTGTTGTGATTAGGCATTACTCTGTTTTCAATGCATTCCTATGGCAAATTTGCATAAAGGAAAATGTGCTTAATATTCATTTGGAACAAATTAATTACTTTATACAAGGTACCAATGTACACATAAAGAACGAGGATAAAAAAGGCTGGTTACTCAAATGGGCACACACGCCCTCTCTAGTGAACCAGATCCATCACCAACCACCTATTGTGCTCAATGCTGGGGTTTATGTAACTTAATTTCTGACATATCAGCCTGGCATTTCTTATGGAAGAGAAGACTCTTTCATTGTCCTACCCTCATTTGTCAGTAAGGCCCCAAACTGTTGCCTTGTGAACATAAGAACATAAAAGAACATAAGAACAGCCTTGCTGGGACAGGCCATTGCTCATCCAGTCTAGCATTCTGTCTCACACAGCAGCTCACCATTTGCCTCAGGGTATTCCCAAGCAGATGTCTGCACCTGCGGAGGGCATTGAGAGATATCCTGCCTATCTCTCCACCCAGAGGTTGTCCTTAGGCATCCATAATGATAGCCATTGATACCCTTGTTCTCCATGAACTTGTCTAATCCTTTCTTAAAGCTGTCAAGGCTGACAGCTGTCACCACTTCTTCCGGCAGGGAGTTTATTTATTTATTTATTTATTTATTTATTTATTTATTTATTTATTTATTTATTTATTTATTTATTAGATTTCAATATTGTGCCAGCTAGCAACAATGAGCTGGGTATGGATAAACACAATAAACTTTTTTACATGGAGTAAGGTCATTGATTCAATACTGAGAGCCTGTTCAGAATGGCCATATTGGGTGTGGGATGGATTGGATTGAAAAAGATCTGTTGACGTTGGCGGGGAGTAACATTGTGCTATGTAGCATTCTCCTGTTGTCTGAACAACCAAATCCTTGTGTCCAAATCAGGTATCAGTTAAGCATATATATAAAACAGTACTCTTTCCGTCTCTCCATGCCATTCTGTTTTCTCCCTTCTTCCTCCCTGCTTCCCTTCCCTCCCACTCCTCCCACTTTCTCTCTCAGACTATCCCTGGGAATCTGCAGCTGCTAGAAGCTGCTTTCTCTCAACTAAACTGTTCATGTCAAAAAGAATGCATGACCTACCACTGGGTCATAAAGGTGTGTGTCATCTCTTAAGGGGGAGGGTGGATTGTGCATAAGATCTTGCCCCAACTCATACAACCTAAACAATGTCATCAGAGATCCATACATGCTATCTGTATGGCAGTGTTGACAGGCCCAAACCATCAAATACTGGCAGGATTTCTTTCTTTCCTGGCCTAGCCGGAGATCTTCGATATTACTCAATCTCCTCCTATCCAGGCTTCATCCTTCTTAGCTTTTGAAACCATCTGAGCTTGAATGGGATCAGGGTGGTAGAAAAAAATCCCAGACAATTTCAAAATGATTATAGTAAAGTGTGAAATTCAGCATGAAGGTGGTGTATTCAGCTATCTATTCTTAAAATCCTTCATGTGACAGGGAAAGTTGCTCACAGCCTGTTGATAACACTGTTATGCCACAACAGCATAACAAGTTTTACTCCAAAAATTACAAGTTATCAGGTTGCCCACCCCTTCTGTAAAATATTATATAAATTCTATGTCTTAATATCAATACATTTATTTTTTTGATTTTATTTGTATCCAAGCCAGCTCCCACATATGGATCTAAATCTTCATTTATTTCATTCTTCTAGGTGAGAATGAAATAAATATCCTCCCTGCTGAATAAAATGTTGTTGTTTGTTTGTTTGTTTGTTTGTTCTACAAATGCTCATGATGACAAAATGAACCTCAGGTCTCTACTTGTTCATGCAGGAACAAAAAATATTGTGGTGCTTGGAAAGGTTTTCAGTGATAATTCAAGAGACATGCCCTTTTCAAAGAGACCAGGAAAATTTGCATGCATTCGTTACGTGAGCATTCATATGTGGGAGAATGCAGTCTTCCTCTGGACCCAAATCATAGTATATTTGTCCTAAACTGTTGCCTTCTTACTATTAAAATAAATCTTGATGCATCGGTCTGATAGACTAGTCCTAATAGTACTTTAATTTCAGTAGGTACAGTACTTATTCTAATGCACTCTAGCACAGCGTTTTTCAACCACTGTTCCGTGGCACACTAGTGTGCCGTGAGATGTTGCCTGGTGTGCCGTGGGAAAAACTGAAAAATTCTAAAGAAATTCAACCTATAAATAGCGTCCAAGGGCCAGCTTGGCTCCTCCCCCCCCGAGGCCCGCGGCACTGGCGTCACTTCCTGGCCCCGCTCATTCTCTTTAGTGTTTGCCCTGTGCCTGCCACCGCCGCCGCGACTCGCTCGCTTCCCTCTCCCCCCCCCTCCCTTTTTTACCCTGGACCACCACCACCCCTTTCCTGGGAGCTACCAATGGACTGAGCCACCCGACAGCCCGCCCGCCAACACGAGCTGGCCCAGGAGCCCCAGCCCAGAACAAACCACCAGGTGAGGGGAAGGGGAGGAGGGGCGCCCGGCTGCCCCACAAGCACTGTGGCAGGGCTGCGAGGAGGAGGGGATGGAGGAGGCCTCCGCTGGGCCTGGGCTGAGGAGGCGGGGGGGGCTACTAGGGTCCTGGAGGGGAAGAGCCGTCTCTGAGTGGCCCCGTGATGGGTTCCTCATCGGTGTGGGGCCGGCGCTGACAAGCTCTCCTCTTCCTCCTCATAGATTGGGGGGGGGAACGGTTGCTTGGGGTCCTCCTTGAAGTCTTGCTCCTTTCTGTCTTGGGTCGTCCCCTTCTCTCTCTCTGTCTTTTCTTTCTCCCCCCCACCTCTCTCTTTCCATTCGTACCCTTTCCCCTCTTCATAGAAACGTGCTCATTTCTAGCCTGCATATGTGTATCTGTAATTAAAACTGTAAACCGCCCAGAGACTTCTTGAGGCGGTATACAGCAGAACACTTTCTGCCTTCTTTCCTTCCTGCCTTCCTTCATCCTCCTCCCCTCCTGTCGCTGGACTTGTTGAAGGCATCTGCACTTTCGTAAAGTGGCAATACAGCAATTTAACCTGAATACAGGTGGCTGTGAAGGGATGATGTCGGGTGCCCACAGAAAGGGCTCCGAGTGCCACCTTTAGCACCCATGCTATAGGTTCGCCTGCAGTGCCCTACTGTTAATGTTTTGCAGCCAGTTAATGTTGCTAGTGCTATCCAGTGTACACTGACGGACGGAGACATTTTCTAATGGTGGTGTGCCTCGTGATTTTTTTCATGAAACAAGTGTGACTTTGCCCAAAAAAGGTTGAAAAACACTGCTCTAGCAGTGTGAAAGACCTCAATTGAGAACTACTATAGAATCTACCGTATTTAGCTCTTTAGAAGCTGCATTGGGAACAATATACATTCAAAGCAGAGTCTGAAAAATACTGTATAACCAACACATTGTACTGTTATGAAAAACATTAAATAGTGTGAGAGACAGCTCAGTAGGAAAAATTGAAATAAAATAATCTGCTTTTAAAATGATGTGTTGAGTTAAGCTTTGGGATTTGTCTTGCAAGCACTTTCAGGGAAAATGCCTTCTAAAGTTGTATCTTATTAAATGAGATATTTTCTTCATTTCCCTAAGTGCCAAATATTATTACAGAGTGAAACCTCTGTTTACTCTGTTTTACTTTTCTCTCTTTTAAGAAAAAATGTTCTCCCTGGTGCATTAATTGTGTGACTTTCATTCACTGACGTCTAAATCTGCATTCCTGGTAATTTTCAGAATATCCTCAAGTATATATTTAGAGGACAATCTGCTGGGAAGTCCTTCTATACACATTCCTGGAAAATCTATACAAGCCTATAAAATTAAGAAGATATTAACCACCACCACCACCACAAACTGAAATATGGATCACAGTTTAGGATGAATTTGGCCAATGTGTCAAAATTCATCAATTTGCGTTAGTCATAAATAAAGTTCCCTGACAAATACAAATTGATGAATTTTGAACAATTTTTATTGATTGGTTCATTGGGGCATAAAATATCGCCCAAGGCACCTTAGAGACACCAAATTTGGAAGGAAGCTTCCTCTGATTCCCCTCTACAATTCCTCCAAGTTTGTTGAAGAACGGGACTCCCCAACCCCGTTGGGCTTTGTGGATGTATAATTCACATGTCTGTAGCCCAGTTTGGAGGGATTGTAGAGTTGTGTTGGGAGAAGTTTCTCTACAAGATTGGTGACTCTAGGTGCCTGGCAGGCACTTTTCCGGGAGGGCTTCTTTTGGGGGACATAGCTCAGAGGTATGAATCCTAACTCTCACCAAACTTTCAGAGCTATTAGAGGAGAGTCAGGAGACCATTTCCTCCAAATCTGGTGCAAATAGGTGTCTTGGGGAGTTTTAGCGTTTTTTAAAATGGAGATGAATTGAATTCATCAATTCATCACCGGAAATGTGTCTGTTAGTCAATCTGCTGAATTCATCAGTCCCAATGAATCACAAATAATGATGAACCGCCATTTTTTAAAAATGTGTCCTCATCTTTAGCCAGCATTATTAATAATTAGATGGAGCCAAGGAATATACTTGATGGCATAATTGTATGTAGCATTATTTTGCCTCAGGTTTTCTACCTGTTTCCTAGACTGCTTAGGGAGGACACAAGCAGCATGGACACAGGGGGAGGAAAGGTAGTATAGAAATAGCAACAGAAAAGGTAGGGTTTTTTTTTGGGGGGGACAAGAGAGCATCAAGAGCTGAAGGGATTTTAAAGTATATTCCAGGCTTCCCAAAGCCATTTTATGTCCCTTATAGATAATCCTTAATGAAACTTTGAAATTAATGGCCTACAAATTCAGAATTGTTTTCCATTGCCCACCAAGTAGTGCAGGACAGCATACTTGTTTTATTTAGCTACTCCTCATGTGTGCTTGTGATTTGGTGTAGGCTGAGAGATAGCTATTTTCCCAAGGCAAGCATCCTGGTGGAGTAAGAATAAGAATGAGTGTTGCCCTTGTCATTAAAAACTCTCAGACCTTCTAGACACGGTGGCACTGACTCTCATCTGGCTTTGATATTTGCTGTGTGTGAAGAGATTATGAAGTATATCTAACAGAGTCAGACTAGTGCCCTGTATCTGCCCCATGAGATAACTCTGAAGATTATTACCATGTGCCCTGGCATCTTTGATCCCATTAATACACTATGTCTGGAGCAATGCAAGCAGAGCCTTTGCTGTACCATCTAACACAGTGTATCTAACTAGTAAAAGAAGAGCAGGGCAGGGCAGTAATCTAGCTCCTATCATGGAGAATCTTCTCTCAAGACCTTGTTCTTGATTGACCTCTTTCCAATTGCCTACTGAGGACATTTTATTAGGTGAAGGAAGTAAAAGACGCCATCAAGTTCTGTTCTTCATTAAGTAGCTGGCTAGACAGGCCCAGAAATTGTATTTCAAATGATATTGTCCTTCCCAACACTGGAAGGCAGCAAGTTCACTTGGGAGCATAGGGCAGATTGTGTGGCACTCATAGAAATGCCCTCCTAACACTATGACACTAGTCTTTTCCACTCAGCATCTGCTGCCACAGGTAGCTGACTCACTCTGCCTGGTAATAGGTCCAGAGCTTGAAAAAGTCAATGTAGTGAGAGCTACACTTAACTCACAATAAACAGTTTACTATGAATTATCTCCAAACTGGCACAAAACTGCTGGGAACACACATCCTGTTTTAAAAGAGGAATTGCATTCAAGCAGATTATGAAGTAAATTGCCAATTCTATGAGGCTTCCCAGCAAGTGACAGTACCAGGGCCACCTATTTAATATGCAGCCCAATCTGCCCCTCCTTCCAAGACCATCACCTGCCAGTGCCAATATAGCCAGAAAACTATGCAGCACGGGATAGCTAGCAATGTTATTCTTGCCTATTTGTGCCATTCTTGCTCAATTTTTGCTGCATGTCAAGTGGGTGAGGACTCTATAGCCCCTCTCCCAGGACTGTCAGTAGTGGGGAAGAAGACATTATAATCCCCTATAGCAGGGGTGGGCCACTGTCAGCCCTCGAGATGTTTTGGGCCCCAACTCCCAGAATCCTGAGCCTAGATTGTCAATGACAAAGGACTGTGGGAGTTGTGGTCCAAAACATCTGGAGCACCAACAGTTGCCCACTCCTGCCCCATAGCTATCAGCTCGACTGCCTGGGTGATTCCTACAGTCCAAAAAAGGAACATTTCAAAACTCTTAAGGTTGAATAGCCCTGTCATTCATTCATGGGCTTAATAAGAATATAAATTTGGACTGATGGGGTCAGTCAGTCAGGTTTTTATTGCGGTATAAAACCATAAAAGTCATTAAAGACCAACACAATTGCAAAATTGTAGAGTTCTAAAAACAGTGTAAATATAATAATATGCATAGAAATATTAAAACGAAAAAGGAAACAGAACCAGTAAAAGAAAGTAGAGAATTTTCTAGTTAAAACTAGCCCGTCTTCTTAGAATGGAATTTAATCAGGTATAAACAGAATTTGGCTATTTGTTTGGTAATAAGAATGTTGTCATCACTTAAAAGTCTTTCCAAACCCACCTCGTTTGTGTCTACTGTTAGTCTATCTAAACATGGGTGAATAAATGTCCTGATGGAGTCAATGTTGTCCACCTAGTCACCCTTCCACCAGGATGCTTGTTACAAGAAGAAATTATTGTATCCCTAGAGTAGCTTGAAGAGTGCCTCCCTAATGTTAGGAAATGGAAAGAGTTAATTTTTTTGAACTGTATTTTTCACACTTCCCCAGGCATTCTGGCCACTGAAATGTAGAGATGGATTTTTTGTTTCGGAAGGGGTCTGGTTCCAAAACGAAACACAGTCATCAACCAGTCTCTTACCTTCTTTCAGGATGTGTCGAAACAAGGAAGCAGCCTCTGACAAATCATTTTTCACTCTCCCTGGCACTGGCCAATCATACAGGGAGGCAGGAGGATGAATGTCCCTGCATGGCTCCTGATTGGCTAGTGCCAGGGAGAGTGAAAGATGACGTGTCAGAGGCTGCTTCCTGATTGGAGTTTCACCCCTCCTTAACCCAAAACAAAGTAAGAGGCTGGTTGATTTCATTCTAGAAAGTGGGTCCCAGTACCGAACGACAGCTGTGCTGCCATGTTTCATTTCGGAGCCAGACCCCTTCCGAAATGAAACACCCATCTCTACTGAGATGTCCTGGGATTTGTAACTGATTCTGTTGATGCTACCCTCTTGTGTCTAGATCCCATCTGGGTTTCCAAGGGAATGCTTCTCTTCAAATCATCTTCAGGTTTTTTGATCTTTTTCTTTCTCGTCCACTGGAGCACAAATGCCTCACTAGGGCCTTATTCTTTTGGGTCAGGATCAGAAAGCAAGCCACTGCTGGACTGCTGCTGTTCAACAGCATTATCTTGGTGTCATCATATCACATCATTCTCAGGGTGACCACACAATCTAATTCTTAGTGCTGTGTTATGGATGTGTCAACTTGCAAGACTGGATAATCTTCCATTCTTGCCTTACTTATACAGTGGTACCTTGTATAAAGGAATTAATTCATTCCAAATAATTCTGTTAAGCAAATTTTCCTTTGTACCAATTTTCCATAGGAATGGATTAATCCCTAATTGTGACCATTTTTCTGTTGGACGGATTCGCCCCATAGGCAATTCTGTTAAGCGATTTCCCCCATCCCTGGAAGTTTTTTCCTTTAAGCAGATTTTCTGTTAAACAAACCACTTGTTATATGAGGATCCCCTGTATTACTTATGCATACATTTCAAAATGCAAATGAATATTTTGAAGATTGTGAGTTTATAATTCCAAAACTGATCAATTTCAATAATGGATAGTAGACCTATGCCCTTTCTCTTTTTAACAAATTTCTTTCTTGTATAGACTGCTCTCTGTGCATTGGGGGTATAGTTTTCCTTAATGCATAATTTCCAGCCAAGAAGCAGACTTCAGATTGGCATTCAGCTGCCAACAAGTGTCATCTTCTGGTGCATGATAATAATCCTATTTTTTGGCAATAGAAGAAAACATTTTCCCCTCTTTTGCTTTCTTAAGGACAGTGTATGAACAATGTTGATACTTTACAAAGCAGTCTCCCCCGATTACACACATACTAAAAGCTTAACTATTGTTAAGACATTAAATTTCTCTAGAAGAGTATTGGGGGAGTTATGACATGTTACTCCAGGAATGTCACCGATTTGCAATGAAGAACATTGGCAAGTGATTGTAGGGCAAATGGAAGAAAGTCAGAAGGTGTTTTTAATGCACAGAGTTCATTAGATATATAAACAGTAATGTTTACTTTAGCTATTGATTGGAATAAATTAGTCTGCATCTTACCCAAGTGATAATATGAACCAGATCCCCACTGAGGTTGTGACCAAGCAAGGCTGTTAATCAGGCAGTTACACTTGAGTTACCCTAGTACTTCTGTTCCCTCCTCTGGGGCTGCTTGTGAATTTAAATGAAGAGAAAAAATGCTTAAGTACTCTGAGAGGCACCCTTAACCTATCTGAAGTCATTCTAAACCCTGGAAAACTTTGCATATCAAATCATTGCTATTAGGTTAAGTGACACCCTATGTCCTTCACTGTAAATGGCAGATCTTTTCTCCCGAACCACAGTTAATCTGAAGGAATGTATTGGGCATGATTATTTTGGAACACTATAGAACCTCAGAATCCTCTCCTTTGTATTTAAATAGCCAGTCTAGTTTTCTTGTGTCCAATAAACTTATAGCTAAAACATGTGACTTTACTTTATGGGGGGTGTCTTTGCCCATGCCAGCCCTGAAATAAAGAGGCAAGACAAGAATTGTAGAGTTGAAATTGGGCCACAATTTATTGATAAACTGTCATAATCTGGAAGTTGAGTCATGGCAACTGGACTTCTTTTCTTGAGTGATTGAAACATAGCTTTTCATATGTGTGTTGGTCATCTAAAAGTGAGATAATTTTTTCATGGTCGTCCACAGTATTAAGGATGACAGTGCATGTTTCTTTGTCAGCAGGCAGAATGGTGATGTTTTCATCTCTGCTGAGGGATGTCATAGCATTTCTATCCTGGCTGGTGAGGTTGGAAAAGCTAAAAAGAGACCCCACCAGCTATTACAAGAAAAAAAGTAATACAATGGTACCTCTTAAAATGAATTTAATTTGTTCTACTGGTCAAATTGTTTTAAGGAAAAAATGTGTCTTACAAATCACAGTTTCTCATTCCGGAGGCTAGAATAATGACAAAAATAACTCAGGTTTTTTTCTGGGTACATGCAGAATGTTTTTTTTTGTTTTTTGTTTGTCATGTGAAACATCCCATAGGGGATTTTTAGTCATGTGAAGCATGCCTATTCCTGGAATTTTTTTCTTCCTATAAATTTTTTGCTTTATGAGGCCTTTGTCTTAAGAGGTAACACTGCAGAATGCTTAAAACATTTGGAGAAAGGTAACACAATTGGCAGGGTGACTTACCACCAGTTCTATCCTGAAGAGACCATCCCCTGCTTTTACCGACTTCCCAAGATCCACAAGCAAGGAGCCCCCCTCAGACCCATCATCAGTAGTATAAATTCAGTGACTTACAAAATTGTGTCTTTTTTTCACATAGTATGGATTATTTTGACCTTGATTTCCAGTAACAAGTTTTGCTAACTCCCAGCTCTTCAAAACAAAAACAAAAAGCTTAAGAGATATCTTTTGGAAAACATGCACACTACATGTTTGTAGAGGTTTTGGTCAGATGTAGCTTTTCTTCTTCAAGTTGCCTGCACGAAGGAAAGGTTTTGGAACATAGCTGTCTAGTCTGCTTTCTCTGGAGTGGATATGGTAATATTAGTGTACTTCAGAGATTAAAGGGTATGTGTATTTTTCATTGTACTCACATATTTGCTTCATCATTTCATTAAGTTCAGAAACAGCCCTTCAAAATACAGTACTTTGACATAATGGGGCTACAGCTACAGATCATATGTTCATCTTATGTGATCCTCTGGCGCTGGGTAAATCTACATGTGAGGAGTTTCTGTTGATTGATTGTGTATCTCTGAGTGTGTACAAGTGTATGCATTTAAATTTCCATTTTAAAAAGCCAGGTAATTATTTTACAATCCACCATTGTATGAATAATCAGGAATTGTGGCTCTGTATTCATGATCCAAGAAATGGCACAATATCAGTGCACAATATTCTGCCCATATTGCCAACAGGATGAAGCTTTACATAACAGAGGGTAGCCTGAATGTTGACGACATCAGTGACACCAGACAAGATGGCCTACAGGATACCCTCTAGTGTGCACCACTATTCAGAAAACAGCATCAAGCAGGAGAAAAACCAGAGAACCTGCCACCTTTTTATTATGGTACCCCTTGGTCAAATATACAGTGCTAGTCATTGACATGTGTAGTTGCTATCCATGGTGCTGAATTCTATCTCCAAAGCTTTGAGATTTCCTTTAAAATTTGGAATAAAATGTGATACTACAGAGTCACCAGCCCTATGATATTAGAGCTGCTGCCCATTTAAAGGAAATGTGTGGCTTTACCATGCATCTCTGTGTATACCTTCTGACCCTGTATATGGACCTGTTGTGCTGGATGCTCTGGATATATGATAAAACAAATAGACATTTGTGCTTCTGTATGTCATAGTAAAATTAATTTGAATAAGCATTTCTACTGCATGTTTTAGTATATATCATTTTTCAGCTCTCTAGAGCCCACAGTTCAATAGGTGTGTGTGTGTGTGTGTGTGTGTGTGTGTGTGTGTGCGCGCGCGTGTGCATGCATGCGTGCGTGCATGCATGCATGCATGCGTGCGTGTGTGTGTGTTGTGTCATTACAATCGTGATTGACTCTTTGTGACCCCACTTCCATTGAGTTTTCTTGACAGGAATACTGTCAAGCAAACTAGTGGTTTGCTAGTTCCTACTCTAGGCGCCTACAGCACCTGGTATTCCCTGGTGGCCTTTCATCTAAGTACTAACCAGGGCTGAGCCTGCTTAGCTTTCAAAAATCAGGCGAGATCAAATGTGCTGATCAGGTTTACTAAGAGAACAGATATCTAGTATATGCTCTGGGGAAGCAACCTGATTTAGATAACCACAATGGATACCATGCAGGATTACAATCTATCCATTTAAAATATTAGGCCCTGAGGCTTATGCTCTTAAATCTGAGGTGTGGCATATAGCTATAAAATGGGTGGTGATGTTTACTTAGGCTGGTCTGAGATTTTCAGTAGTTGACTGAGCAATATGTAATAGATTCATGAAGAAAATGAGGTTTTTATGTAATTAACATCAGCATGTTGCAGATGGATGTAACAATGATGGGAACATGTGCTCACATCATGATGAAATGCAGATTCAAGGCCCTGGAGCGATCTCAAGTATGTGGGCCAGCAGAGTTTCGTCTCTGTCAGCTTTAATCTGATCTACAAACAAGCATGTGGGGGAGAAATTTTCAGTCTCAGAAAAGTACAATACCAAAGGCAACTTCAGTTCTTCTAATAGAGACTGTTTAAACAAATTATTGAAAATGAACTAATTAACTTTGGGCTAAAACAGGCAAAGGCATGTGCCAAATACAGTATCACTGATAATGACTGAGAAGAAGGTGGAATGGTGTGTGAAGAACTTGATTGTGTTTAGTTCCTGAGATAACATCTTAGGGCCTTTTCACACGACCCCTAAGATCCGCTGGCCACTTAAATTCGGACCAGAGATCTTTGGGGTTTGTTGCTGTTCCTGAGTTCCCACCCCCTCCGCACTCCTGGCTGCGTGAGGGGAGGGAGAAAAAAAAGGAAGAAAGGAATGCCGCTCACCTCCGTTCTGCCATCCCCGCACTGCATTCAGATCTCTTAAAGGGGCGGGGGCAAAAAAAAGAACAAACAGAAGCAAGGAGAGCCGGGCAGTCACTACGTTATATCCGCATCATGAATTTTCACCTCCAGAGAGCAGGTATCTGAAAAGTGCGCTGGGATGTGCTTAGGTGGGCGTGGTCGCACTTAATTATCTGTAAACTCTGGAGCTGGTGGGAAAACAATTTTAAGCTCCGGAGCTGGGAGCCATTTGTGGCTGAGTTTAGGGGTCGTGTGAAAAGGCCCTTATTGACTAGTCAATCTTTGCAACTGAATAACAGCTGAGCAGGATCCTTGTGGTATAATGCATGTGTGTGAAACCTCCCCCTTCTTATCCTCACACTTTCAAATGAAGTGCAAAGTAATGGCATCAAACAGAAGGAATAAATCAATGCATAATGATAACACATGAAATTGGGCAGAAAGTGACAAGCAATGAAAGAAAGTCTTAAGAGAGTGACCTTGAAAATATGTTGATCTCCAGGAAACACTTTGAGCCTTTCTTATTTATTCTAGCTTTTGCCTTAGGCCAGGCATGTCCAAACTTCGGCCCTCTTGATGTTTTGGACCACAACTCCCAGAATTCTAAGCCTGTATTTCCAATGGCAAAGGACTGTGGGAGTTGTGGTCCAAAACATCTGGAGGGCCGAAGTTTGGACATGCCTGCCTTAGGCAGTAGTATGAGTTAAAGATGGAAGTCAAAGTTCTTTTGCCTGAGTTGAAGGTGGTCATCCTGGGGTTTCTTTCAAGAACTTAAGCTTTGACATAGAAAAGGGGAGAACTACTTGTGCAAGACAAGCAAAACAGTCTAGAAGAAGTAGACCAGACATAAAATAAATAAATAGGTGAACATGAAGAGACCACATGAAAATTAGCCAACCTGTTTAGCACTAATATTTACAGGTTAAAAAAAAGGCTCTGAGAAGATTCCCCCACTCTTGATACCCAGTGTGGTCTAGTAGATAGAGACCAGGATATCTGGGTTCAAATCCCCACTCAGCCAAAGAAACTCACCTGAGATTGGAAACTGGTAAAATCACTCCTTAAATATCTCAGTTAATGTGAAAGTCCCGTTAAGGAGAAAAGATGTCAGTTCCAACCTGATAGCACAGAACAACATAACAATTCTCATTGGCACCATTTTGACACATAATAGACTTGTATTTCACCATCAAAATAACATCACACACATACCCATGTATGATACAGAAATGTTTAAACAGGGAAAACTAATAGGCCTTCCTTTATACATAGCTATCCTATTGAAACCTGTACCTTGTTTTCCAATAATTAGTTATTCAGTTATGCATTCAGTCTCTGAAAGATCATGTCAGAATGCTCAGTTTTTTATCTCCTTTCTTCTATTGGAACAAGTAGGCAATTGGTAAGAGCTTCAATGGTGTCATTTCAGATAGAAGGAGTAAGTGAGGTTTGGCTTGAAGCCTTGAAGCCCTATAGCCAGAGAAAATAAATAAATAAATAAATAAAATAAAAATAGTATAGATGAGAAAGACCAATATTTTTTACTAAATCCAAGAGTTTGAGCAGGGCCGATTATGTTGTATCAGCAGGTGTATGTTACATATGTTGCACTGTCACTGAATTTTTTCCTAAAGCCTTACGGGATGGTCTTTTAGAATTTCCAGTAAGCAGCTGAACACTGTGGGTGCCTGTGGTGCTCTTCAACAAGTCAGCATGTTGTAGAAATTGTTATTATTTCCACCTAAACAAGACAGGAGTTCTATTTAGGAGTCATTAAAGTTTGTGCAATAATTATGCAAGGAGGGGTGCCCAGTAGTTGTACAGTCCTCCATTGCACTTTTGGGTGAAAATTATATGGAAAACGTTCATGGACAGTGGAAGCTTCTCTCTTTCCACAGTTGTCCTCCTACACAGATGGGAATGGAAGCAAGGATAGAAGTTAGGCTAGTCTGCCTCCTCTTTCTGTCTGGTTAGTCAACATGCTTTATTCATGGTACTGCAGGGTTCTAGCATTTGATACCACATCTTCCAAACCATAAGAGTGCATTGTTAAAACATGCAGTATGGGAGAATGCAGTTTATGATTGCTTGGGCAGTTCAGCTTGTAAAGAATGTAGTATCCCTACTCAACCCTTTACTGTATGGTTTTGGAAGCTTCATTGGGCTCTCCCTGGGTAGTACGTGATCTCAAGGTAAGGCTAAGAATGTCTGAAAGATCCTGGAGGTCCAGTATTGGTCAGAGACTGAACCAGTTGGACCAATGGTGTAATCCATGGTAAGGCAGCTTTCAAGCTTCCCATGGTGAATATGTTAAATCTGGGATCCATCATTGGTATTAGATTCCTTTTTTTTCCTGGTCAGAGCAAAAGAAATGGTCAAAATTGACATTTTCCCCTCATATTCCACAGTATGAGAGATGTGTCTTAACAGACCCCTGAGCTGAACAGAAGTGACACATGGAAGTGGAAAGGGTGCATTTGTACAGTTGGTGAAATGTCTTTCATTATAAAGGAATCAGGAAATCTAAATCTCTTTGGATGGGAGGTATGGGACACATTTGTTCAGCATTTTCATAATATAATATTTAAAACTAGGTAGAACATTCAGCCTATGAGTAGGAAACCAGGATTACCCTTGTGTTCTGTTTGTAAATTAGGGGTGGAGGTAGAGGGATATTTTCCAATGATGTTAATCTGTCAGCTAAGAACAAGGCCAGAGGTGCAATAGAAATTGAAATGGAACATAACTGAATTTTCTCAAACTTCACATTTAGAATTGATTTTAATGACCTCATATTTCTCAGACATACAGATTAGTTGACTGGAACTTCATTTAGCACGTCCTTCTAGTACAAATTACATCTTGATTAATCTAATTCAAAAGCATGTCGTACGCAGAACTGCAGTGACATTTGCTTAGCTGAGTCTAATGCATAGTGGCCTATTAGTGGATCAAAGTTCTTCGCAGATGAGAGAAACGATAGAGTAACTGAAAGCTTGAATGAAATAGAAACCCACATCTCTCTTTTTCTCTCCTGTCTTGGACCTAGGTAACATTCAAGCATTGAGTGATATGATCAACATCCATCTCTCCTTTTGCAGTGTATAACAGGGGCCTCATAAAGCTTTGCCATTGGTACTGCTATTTACAGCAGGCATGCCCAAACTTCGGCCCTCCAGATGTTTTGGACCACAACTCCCACAGTCCTTTGTCATTGGCAATCTAAGCTTAGAATTCTGGGAGTTGTGGTTCAAAACATCAGGAGGGCCGAAGTTTGGGCATGCCTGCTCTACAGCAAAAGATGGATGGAAGTATATGGAGAAGAGAGAGAGAGCATTCTGTGAATTTCCTCCAGATTAAAGCACAAGTAGGATGTGAAGAAATTTCACTAATGTTTATGGCTGACACATTAGAGTGTCTAATCACCTGTCAAGGATTCTCAAGCTGTGCTAGATGCTGCTTTCCGCATGATGGTGAGATATTAAGTGGTGTTTTTCTTAGTGTTCTTTGTGTAATTTGTGAAAAATGCTTCTAGTGACCTTTCTTTTTGTGAACCTAAGCACACAAACAGCAAGCACAGAAGGCGAGATCAGCTGCTCACAAAGGGACAAGCAACAAAGCCACTATCCCTGCTTTTTAAATGTCCATGTTACAAGGCACTGCATTTAGAACTTTATGCTTAACACATTTACATCCTGCATAAAATTAGTTCACCCCCAAACTACCCAGCCATGGCAAAAATAATGGCATGCATGGATGGTTCCCCAACCACAAGTGCTTATTTTAGCAACACATGTTTGCCTTTTCATCTTCCATGTAGTCCATGCATGTAGCCGAACAGCAACTGCAGTTGGTTGGTTTATCTCATTGTAAATCAGGTCAGGTCATGGCATGAGACATAAAAGAAAATATGTCTAATCTTTCTATTTGGGTGGTGAGTTATCATTCGGCTTTGAATTGCATCAGGGCTTCTAATAATCTGGAGGAATTGCCAATGTCAGCCATGAAGAGAAGCAGCCCAGGCTATATCTGAGTGCTGTAGTCACTGATGCTCATTCAGTTACACGGATGACTTCCACCTCAAGGTCTGTGCACATAAAAGCTTATTTTCCAGTGGGGGAGTAGATTGGATTTGGACTTGTTCCAGCTCACTAACTGAATGCATTTCCTTCAGCTGGGAGCAATTCCTTACCCACTCAGCCCAGCAAGTCCCTAACTAGAAGTGGCTGGAAACTGACTCTAGTGTTCAGGGAATGGGGACAATAGCTTCTACCCCTGGAGAGCGGGTGATGCTGAACAACTTATGTACATAAATATCTAAGGCCATTCCTGCATCAACTACCTTGAATTTGATTTACTTTATTGCAGTGGTGATGAACCTTCCACAAAGATGTTTTGGACCACAACTCCCACAGTCCTTTTTCATTGGCAATACAAGCTTGGAATTCTGGGATTTGTGGTCCAATACATCTGGAGTGTCAAAGGTTTGCCACCACTGCTTTATTGTCTTGTGGTGTAGATGAGGGTGTTTATGATGTGCCATCCAATCAATTCAGCCATAACCACCATTTCTCTGGAGTGGTTTATAATTCACTCATTTTGGGGGGTATTATGCAGGACTATGCATCTTGCCCAATGTCATGCAGGTTGGCTCTTTTGGGATGCATGGCAGGGAATTGAACTCCCAACCTCTGGATCTGCAACCAGATATCTAACTCATTGAGTTATCTAGCCTGGTTTAGCTGTGGAGCCAAAGTGAGAGTTCAATTTCCCGCTGTGCCTCTTGGGAAATGAGCCAGCCTGTGTAGCCATGGGCAAGCTGACTAGTCCCAGAGTATCCCTAGAAGAAGGGACTAGTACACCACCTGTGAGTACCCTATTCCTAGAAAACCATGGGAAGGTTAGTCATAAGTCAGAATTGACTTGAACAAGTGCAGTTATTCTTCCTTTATTAGATCCAACTATTAAAATTACCATTTGTTTCTCAGCTGAGTTAGCATATAAAAACATTATTTGTGTTATTATAAAATTGTTTTACCGAAGCATATTCAAATTGCTTATCTTCCTGTATAGAAATCTGGGATGTAAGAAACAGTGCCTCCAGTTGAAGAACACTAGGCAAAGCAAAAATTGAGTTGTTCCATATTAAGCCTTCTTTCCTGCATCACTACAGTTTCTGCAAGCCCCATTTTTTATTTTAGATTTTGCAATGTTAATGACTTTGACTAATTGTCAACACTACCAATTACTATGACTGATACCTTATCATTTCTTACAATGAGCAATGCTAATTAAAATTGATCGTGCTGCTGTTCTGGCACAGCAGTAAGCCCCCCTTCTGCCTTCCTTTTTTTTGTTTAAACGTTAGCTTATTGTGACAATTTGGTGCATTCAATAAGAAAAGCTCATTATTTTGATGTTGATTTCTAGCATGGGCTTGAAAGCCAGCTACAGATGTTACAAAAATAAAACGGCAGGGATAGAATTAATTTTTTAAATTATCAAAGGATATACATAAAGAATTCTACAACAGGCTCTGTAGTAATATTTTATTTTCATATGCTGGACATAAATCTCATACCCAAAGCACCCTGGTGAATTAGGTAAATATTGTTTCACTAAAGAACAAGCTGGCTTGAAACCTAATAAGCAGAGGCTGATTTAAAAAACAGAAAATTGATCCCCATGGAGTCCCTTAAGGTCTCATCTTAGCACACTGTCCATATATTATTACTGCAGAAGCTGGGGATGAATATAGGAGGAAAGGTCTGTTTGGTGGTAGCACCTAGTAACCTCACCAAAGGATGATACTTACCTTGATCTTCCTTGGGAGCCAGACACAGAACTATGTATACTACCAGGCTCCTTGCACCCCATGCTGATGTTTGTTCATTCTGCTTGTTGCTGTCATGCTGCTCTGTTAAAGTGTGGTATTTTAATGTTTGATTGCTTTTGATTTTAATGACTGTTTTTCAGCATTAGATGGAGCTTCTCTTGAAAGGCAGGATGCATATTAAATTAAAGGTCAGATTAAAACTAAAAGTAAATTAAATTAACATATATTGGCTGATGTAGGATCATTGGATTCAAATCAAGGGCGGACGAGCCTATGCCTTTGATAACAATGCAAAGTAACGGAACTGGGGATGAATAGCTTCCCATGAAGAGGTGAAAAACAATATAACAGTTGAAATTCCCTGCCCTGCACAGAATGCTAGAGATGCAGAAATGATGTTTTCCTTTGGATACGATCACAACAGGAAAATGTGGTTAAGGTATTTGGAGTTTCTATCCCTTAGTTGCTGCCCATTGGCAACTGATGCCAGCTGCCAGTGAATTGTGCAGATGACTGGACTGAACAGGAAACTGGATTGAGATGTAGATATTAGAGATGGGCATGCACCAAGCCACAGACCAGAAAAACTGACAAATCAGGCTGGTTTGTGGTTCAATTTGTGAACCGATTCGGGATCCCATTCCACCAAAGCAAAACAAAGCTTTGAACTTTTTTCTCTTTGGCACTTTGTTTTGTTTATCGAAAGGGGGTGCCCACTTGCCCCCTTATCACTAACTCCATCACCTCTCTACCTGGTCCTGCTGCTTTTGCCATCTTTGCCATATTCAGAGACATCAGGTCTGGTTTCCCTCTCAAGAGCTGGACACGCAATTCTCTTCTGGTGCCTCTGCACATCTGCCTGCCACCCAGCTGATAGGAAGGTACGTGATCACAATCAGAGGAATTGACTCCTGGAAGGGAAGCCAGGCCTTCTGTCTCTCAGGACTGTAGTGGTGTGGTGGTTCTGCAGCAGCAACACCTCAGCAGGACCAGGTAGATAGACAACAGGGGCAAGGGGGAGAAAGTGCGTAATAGAGACAGAAGAGGAGGAGGAGGAGGCAAGACCAGGTAGGTCTCCCCCAGGCATGAACCAGAAAAATGAACCACAAACCACTTCAGTTTTCCAGGGGATTTTGGTGGTTTATGGTTAGTCATGAACTACTGGTTTCCCAATTCATTTTCATATCTGATAGAGATACAGAGAGGAGTGTGCCAAGATATATAACTCATTACATCTTTTCCAGTTTGCTATTTGAAAACATCTGTAGGTACATACTTGCTCACTCAGGCATTTGTATTATCACTAGTCCATATGGCATGGAATCATGGACCTTAAGCATAAAATCTATTTCATATATGTATTGGAGATCAATGGGACACCAAGTGAAAATCCAGTAGGTGGGTCAGAATATGGTACTCAAAGGTTTCCATAAAATTCCAAAATGGTTGTTTTTTTCAATGATGCTGGGTTGAAATGGTAGCCAGGCAGTGCCATGGCAAAAACAGCAAACCCCAAGATGATTTCTAAACATGTGGAACATTTATTGTGAACTGCAGTGACCCCAAACCATACATGTTCCAGGCATCCAGCATACTAATAGGTACATACATCTTGTCAGCTTCATCAGCTGGCCTATACTGACACAGTGGCTAGTATGCTTTGGTATTTCCACAAGTGGCATTAACCCATGTCTAAGTGGAGATTATATGGGCTGCCATATCTGTATGAATGTCACAGTCACCATGGACATAGTCCTAGAGAGAGAGAGAGAGAGATGGCAGTCCATACTGTATGTGTTTCTAACTCTATTATGAGCTTTTCAACAGCATTGCATGGCCCACAATCACATATTATTGGAGACACATTTTTGAATGTTTGAGGAAGGTTTAGAATATGTAGGGAGTGTACAGTTCTTCACTGGTTCCTCTGTTACAATTCCTGTCCCTCACCATTGTCTATGCTGAGATGGCTGACGGTAGTTGCAGTTGCACAATGTCACAGTGGGCACTACACTGGTAAATAATAAGTGTGAGTTTTGTAGTCATGATGCTATGCACACAAATCAATAGCAAAGTGTATCATTTTATATTTTATATCATTTTATAAGTATATCATATTTATATTGATGGGTTTTCTTTAAGAGATGCTGTGCCCTTAAATTACAATTTAATTGTTAGTGCTGTCATTCACTCTTAGGGTGAAACCAATATGAAAAATATTTGCTCAACTAGCATGTCAATATAAAATAACTAAAATTAAAAATTAGCCAAGGGTATAATTAGAATCACTTTCCCTATGAAATCATAGGGGAAAGCTTGCTTCACACATCAGCTCAACCACCAAAGCAGGATATTTACTAAACAGATAAGCCTCACTGAATTCACACTGAATGCACTGTGCTTTTTCCATCTCCTCTTGCTGGCAACTGGCACAGCAGTAGCACTGATAGCGATACCTGTATACACTCAGGAAAGGTAGTTTTTCCTCTTGTTAGACAAGTTTTCATGAAAGGTAATGGCAAAGCCACTCTCCACCCCACCAAACTATATTGCAGGGATGCAATTTCCACCAACTTAAGTCCCTTTAAGACCTTAGACCCCAAGTATGTTTTCACACACTCAGGAGTATTGTTCCTGTTTGTAGTAATTGAATGCATGCAACTGTATGTCCTCTTCCAAGTAGAGAGGGACACAAACTGCGGTTTGGCCCAGTTTGGCAGCACACCTGCACAGGTGTTCTGTGGGTGCAGCATAGCCCCCTTCTCCCAACTCTTCTGCATATTTGTCTATTGCCAGGTTAAATGCATTTCCCTCTCCCACTCCTCAATGTGATTGCTTACTCACCAGTTGCTGCACATCCTTCCCTACAGCAGCATAGGATATTATTCCATGTACCTATTACTTGCAAAAGGTATCTGTGAAGAGCATGGTCATTAAGAGTGGTAGTTTCACAGCATCTTGGAACCAGTAAACACAGGAAGTGGTTAGTTATAGCACATATTGAAGGACTTTTTAAAGGGTAAATAGGCTACACTTATCACAAAGAGAATGGTTTTCCTCATTTAAATCAGGGGACATTTGTATTTTAATGAAATATATTTCAAGCACAGAGAACTCTTAGTTTCCCGAGCTCTTTGCCCTCTGAAGATGCCAGCTACAGAGTTTGGCAAAACATCAGAAAGATAAATTTTCATAACATGGCCAAACAGCCCGAAAAACTCTCAACAACTGTATTTCAAGTTTATTGATATGTAATGAAAAACAGTGTTCTGTGTGCAGAAATGCATTCATTAGATATGTAATACAATGTTCATTACATATGTAATGAAGAAGCAGTGTTCTGTGTGCACACACAGAAATGTGTTCAGCCATTCCAACCACACAGCCACGGACTTGCACAAACAGTGACTCTTTGGCTTGAAAACGGAGATGGACATGACTAGCACGCATGTGTGGGGGAACCTTTACCTTTTTAATGAAGAAGAATACACATTCAAAATGACCTGAAAGTGACCTGTTTGCAGGGTTTTTACTTCTTTTAAACAGTATGTTATTTGGCCTGGAAATCGTCCATAGTAGCTTTTTCTGGAACAGCCAGTACAAAGGAGAAGGGAAGAAATGTCTTGCATGTGGAGTTTTTTTTTCTTTTCTTCATCCCTTCCAATGGAAACACCAAGTATGCCCTTTCCGGAACTCTGTGCACTAATGGAAGCACATTATTTTCTAATAATGGCACCATTAATGCATGTCACCCTTGAAGCTCAATACGGACCATTGCTTTTCCTGAGAAATGGAGGTGTGCATGCCATTCTGCTCTCTGAAGGCATGTAAATGTGGTAAAAGAGAGTGACTCTTAAGTAGGATACTGGCACTTCTGTAACACCCTCTTTGTAACATCTGTGGATTGTTGATGATCACTTAACAAGCTTCAAAATCTCTCCTTAAGATCACAGAGCAATCAGTGGGAAAGGAATCAGTGTCAGGTCTTCTGAATGAGAATATTGAACCAAATTGGTTGCTTTCAGTTCTGCCAAAGGTAGGAAATTTAAGTGAACAGATCATGGGAACTCTTGGGACTATTCCCTGGCTCTTTTAGTCAAGGATTCCAGAGGCTTTCTGTCAAATAATGATGACTGAGAAATAGTACATATGAAAAGTATCTGTGTGACATCCCTTTCCAGCAGAGCTGGCATGACCCTTCAGATGTTGTTAGTCTTCAGCAATCCCACTCTCTGTTACCAAGATGACAGGGATTATGGGAACTGTAGTTGAGCAACTTTTGGAGAGCTGAATGTTCCCCATCCTACAGTTTGCACAACCCCTTTCTATTAAAAAAGAATATGGGATTCCCTTCCCTATGACCAAGATTACTTGCAGTACTGTTGTAAAAATAGTGTTACTATTGAATGCATGTGCCCCTTTCATCACGACTGCATAGGATGGGGCACTGACATGTCCAGTAACTTTCTGATTGCTTTACATGTGGGAATCCAAAAGGACCTTGACAGATAAGAGTCCTGGGCCAAAGATAACAGAACTGGGTTCAGCAGAGGGAAATGTAGGGTGGTGCATCTAAGTAAAAATAATGAATTGCACAGATATAGGATGGAAGACGCTTGGCTGGAAAATAGTACCTGTGAATTGAATCTGAACATGAATCAGCAGTGTGATGCAGTGGCCAAGAAAGCCAACATGATTCTTAGTTGCATCAACAGAAACATAGTGTCTAGATCAAGGGAAGTGATAGTACCACTCTATTCTGCTCTGGCCGGACCCCATCTGGAGTACTGTGTTCAGTTCTGTGCACCTCAATTTAAAAAGGATGTTGACAATCTTGAACAGGTCCAGAGGAGGGTGACCAAGATGACCGAGGGTCTGGAAGAAATATCTTACAAGGAACGGCTTAGGGAGCTGGGAATGTTTAGCCTTTCAAAAAGAAGGCTGAGAGGGGATATGATAGCTATGTTTAAATATTTGAAAGGATGTCACAATGAAGAGGGGACTGGTTTATTTTCCATGGCTTCAGAGACTAGGATGCAGGGCAATGGTCTCAAACTACAAGAAAATAGATTCATTTTAAACATTAGGAAGAACTTCATGACAGTTAGAGCTGTTTGGCAGTGGAATATGCTGCCATGGAGGGTGATGGTGTCTCCTTCTTTGGAGGTTTTTAAGCAGAGGCTAGATGGCCATCTGTCGGGGATACTTTGATGGTGGTTCCTGCATGGCAAGGGGTTGGACTGCATGGCCCTTGAGGTCTCTTCCAACTCTATGATTCTATGATTCTATATCACTGTTCATTAGAGATGGGCATGAATTAAAATGAATTGCAAAAGTCATTCAAAAAATCACTGATCCATTAATTCATATACATATGAATTGATACCCACAATGAAAATGAATTGATGACTATTCAGTGCTTTTTGATACAGTATGTCAATTTGTTGGGCTATAAATTGGACCCCAGTGACCCTAGAAAGACCAATTTTTCATGAATGCTTCTCATCATGACTTTTCTCTACAATCCTCCAAATATGGGAAATAATATAGTTTCCAAGTTAGGTGCCTCAAATATGGTCCCACAGAAAGGTTTCCCCTAAGTACTTAGAGACACCAGACTTGCAGATAACCTTCCTCTGACTCTCCACTACAACATCTTCAAGTTTGGTAAATATTAGGTTTCTCCAAGCCAGTTGCTAAATGGCACTTGGGGGGGGGCACTTTGTGAGTATATAACTCAGATGTATGATACTCGATCTTGACCAAACCTGGGGGGATTGTAGAGGAGGGTCATCAGAGGTTTCCTTGTAAATGTACTTTCCTGGTAAGGTCTTATTTGGAGGTGCACATCTCAGATATCCTGAACTCAGGCTTCACCAAAATTCCAAGGCTTGTAGAGGAGAATAAAGAGACGCTTCCCCGAACATTTGTTTCCTTGGAGGCCTGCAAAAATAAATTTACAAATTGATTTGTTGATTCAGCATAAAAAAACCCAGTTTCCCAAATTTGTTGACCTTGCTGAATCATGAATCAAAACAAATCACAATTTGTCTAATTTGTCCCCATCTCTGATGTTCATATTTCAGCAAGGTATAAATAGCAGAAGTCATTGCATTCAAAATATAAAAATCATGTGCCACCTTTAGCCAACAAACTGTCCCAGCTGGCAACTATGGTGATTTGCACATGCTTAGAGGACATGACTGGGAACCAGGATCAAATCTTCAAGAGCTACTAGTACTGAGATAAGGAAAGCAGGAAGATCTTTTGATTCTTTCCTCTTCAAAAACTATTCTTATTACTTCTCCACAGAGATCTCTGCCTTAGGTGCCAAAATAGGGCATGAATAACAAAGAAGATAGTTTATTATATTTTGATTAATCATTTATATAACACTTTTAATGAGTAAAGTGTTTTACAATATTTATTTTACTCTTCTGCCTGGAAAATGTCACGTTGCTCAGCTGTCAGTAAAGTATTCCTTCATTAGCAAAATGGATAGTTCACTCCAGTAGTCTGGATAATGGCAGTAATTGTCTCTCAGCCCCTCTAACTGTCCTAGCCACATGCCATCAAAATGTCCTCTCAAAGCTGGAAAATCTGAGATAGTGTGGAGTGCTGCAAGGCAGAGGAAACAGAGGAGTAGGGATGGGCACAAAATGAAAAATGAAATGCTATTTTGTCGTGTCATTAGGTAACAAAATGAAACAAAACAAAATGATACAAGGATGTAGCATTTCATTACAGATTAAACAAAATGGTGTTTTTTGTTCAAACGAACCATTTTGTTCCATCTGTAACCTGACTGGGGGAGGAAATTGTTTTTAAAAGGCTTTTTAAAAAAACTTTTTTTCCACCCCCAAGCCATGTCTGCCAGCTGATTGGCACACTGAGATAGGGACCCCCCCACACTCCAGCACCAATCAGCTGGCAGGTGGGGCTTGGAGGGAAGGAAAAGGTTTTAAAAAAAAGCCTGGGGCTTTTTAAAAAAACTTTATCCCATCCCCCCCAAGCCCCACCTGCCAGCTGATTGGCGCTGGAGTGGGGAGGAAAAACATTTTCCCCACCACTTTCCAGCTCCCACCACTTTATTAGTGGTTCGTTTCGTACAAATGTTTTTGAAAAATTCATATGAAACAAAACGAAAAAAATGTGGGGTGGAAGGAAAGGAAACAAAACAAAGCATAATATTTTCATTTGATGCCCATCCCTACAGAGGAGTTAGTCTTTAGGGTACCACAATGTCTTTGTTATTGTTGTTGTCCTCATTGTTGTCCTTGTTGTCTTTGTCCTTGTCCTTGTTTTGCTTTTGATTTGTGTTCATTGTTGAAATTTTTAAATGATATTTTTCTTAAATACTCCTGCCTTTGTTATTCTTTCTTTTTTCATACCTTTCATTTCCATTTTTAAAGCTTTCTGTCATATCTTCTGGCTATTAAATCAGTCCACCTGCTCTTGTATTCTATCTGTTGGACACAAACAGAAATTAGGGGTCCCAGTTTTACTTTTATTTTTATTTTGTAACTGCAAGAGCATTGGCTTTCACATTCAGTCGCTTATTATTCTTCTCAGTGGTACAATCAGCAGCTAGACAGTACAAGTTTTCCATTACATTTTTTCCAGTTCATTTAAACAGCGGGGGAAGTATTTTCCAGTGTTAACATTAGGCACAGTAATACCTGCTTTGAAAGTGCTGATAGTAGAAAATAGGAGTCATTAGTTAGTTAATGAAAGTTGTATATTCCACTTTCTTTTGATCCAAAGGGTTAATTCATGTGGCCCTTATTTACTGAAGAGGTCACTGGGAATTCAGTAGATGGAGCATCTTTAGTGGTCTTTAGATTACTGTTGGGTATATTCATCAATCACAATATATGTGTCCTGAAGCACTTCCTAGCTTACCTCCCTATTTGAATTGTCTTTTTCTGGAATGATCATTCTTATCACTTGCTGAAGATGAGTTTTTCCTCCCTCAGAAAAGGTACAGAAATCCAATCTAAATATGCAGTGAATACCATTAAGTACAATGGGATGTTTGCAACATAAACACTCTCAAGTACATGCGTATTTAATAGATCTGTCCAAACAAATATGATTCCACAGGCTAAGTAATAGACTAATAAATGCCAATTTTGGGGAAATGGTACTGATTTTGAAATTATAAATCTTCCAATAATGCAAACATGTAATACAAATCTGTCGGAAAAATCAACACATGACCAATTATTTTGCACATTAAAATCATGACACCAGAGCTTGGAAACAGTACAGAAAAAGAAAATATTGTGGAATGTATGAGTAACATTACTCAGTAATGATGCGAGGTGAGGTTTTTTTTTTAAAAATATTTCTTATACATTTTATTTATTTATTTATTTATTTATTTATTTATTTATTTATTTAGAATATTTTTACCCCACCTTTCTCCTTGTAAAATGACCCAAGGTGGCTTACAGTAATGAGGGACAATATACAGCCCATATAAGACATATTCAAGTTAAAAACAGTGAATTAAAGGACAGAGGAGGCATTTTAGAACATTAAAAGGTAACAGTAGAGCTACAAAGAGCACACAAAATAAAAGAAAAAGGAAAGTAACATGGAAAACACTGGTGTTCTGATGAAATAAAACACTGCAATCATGTATGGTAACCCATATGAAGTTATATAGTAGGTAGTTCCTCATTCTGGGAAAGCTTGCCTGAAGAGGAAGGTCTTTGCCTGCTTCCAGAAAGACAGCAGGGACAGGGTTGTCCTGGCCTCCAGTGGGAGAGAGTTCCAAAGTCTAGGCCCTTTCATGTGTTCTTTGGAGGGATGGGAACAAATGGGGAAGAAATTGGGGAAAAGGTAGGAGAAGGGAAAAGGAACTAAGGAAGCTTTTTAAAATATTGAATAATCTCTATAACTATGTTGTTGAAGAGTACAATAACTGTATTTGTTCTTGACATATTTAGGCATAATGCAATTATAACGATCTAGCCCTGCTACTATTTGTTGCCCTTGCTAATTACCTTTACAATTTTAAAAAATGCCATTAATTTTTCTTGAGTTTTTCTTTCAAGGGTTAATGCAAATCCCTCTGTAGAACGGTCCCCAGCGTTCACGTGCTTTTTGTGTTGATTGATCCTTTAACTTTTCTGATAATATATCCATTTCCATTACTACCAAGGTATTTTCTATCGACTCTTCTTATTTTTGGTATATCAGTATTCTACTAGTACACAACCTATAAAATTCTAGTTGTAGCTATTACATGTAGTACTCGGTGTCTCATTTTCATACCCCTAATTTCAGGCATAATATTCAACGAAACCAATTGTTGAATAGTTTAAATGTTAAATTGCAATTATTTATTTTTTGAAAAAAAATTCATGTACCATTCTCCAATATGCTCTCAACACCATTAAGAAAATAAATTTCTGTGTAGGGATGGTCAGCTACATGGAAATCTTATTTAGAAAGGTACATGTTGTCTGCCATTATCGGCTGTTATAAATCCCAGTCATACAAACAAATACAACAGTATACAAACAGAACACAACAAGAATCATTGACCTTATGCAACATGGCTGGTTCTTAGATTTTCATTCAGCAAATGCAAATCTGTAGGCCATTGGCTATGGGGTTCAGCTTGTATTTATAGATTTACTTTTCTCGTGTAAGCATTATCCTAGCATGAAATATCTGTCTTTATGCCAATGACCTGAGAAATGCTTTTTTATTCTAGTTCAACTTCTCCTCCACCAACATATCCTTCTCCACTTAATCATTCTTAATTTTATTTATGTATCTCATCTCCCTAGTGAGATAATACAATAATTAACAGTGTAGCTTATTAAATTCATGTTATTTTTCTCCTCATAATGTATACCAAATGAACCTGGTGATACAGCAGGTTGCTGAAAGACTGACCTTTTCTTTTCTTTTTTTCTTTTTTTCTTTTTTTTAAAATGGAAATAAGATGTGCATGACAAGTGGTGCATTACTGGGTGATTATCCATCCAAGAGTATTAGGGGACACTAGGTCAAAAGGCTGACTGACTTTAACTACCTAGAAGAGCAATATAATTCTCTCAGAATTGGTTGTCTGGAGTGTGTTATGGCAGCTGCATGTAATCAAAGCCCTAAAGTATTCTAACAAAACCCTAAAGTGCATGTGTGTGTGTGTGTGTGTGTGTGTGTGTGTGTGTGTGTGTGTGTGTGTGTGTGTGTGTGTGTGTGTGTGTGTGTGTGTGTGTGTGTGTGTGTGTGTGTGTGTGTGTGTGTGTGTGTTTCTCCCGAGTGAGGAAGGGATACTTTATTTATCGATTCCTTTGTACTGAAACAGGATTCACAAGTCTATACAAGTCAGACATGCACATCAAAGCTGGAATGGGTAGAGAAAGGATGCAGTAGATAAGCCATTTTCAGTTGGGGGAATATGGGCCCCTGTCCCCCCCCTCGCACATATTGAAGGAGGCACAGTTGGGAATTAATTATTTACACACCACCTTGTACAGTCCTGATGACCTAGATTTCTTTCATATTACAGTAGAACCCCGGTATCCGCTGGGGATTGGTTCCAGGCCTTCCTGTGGATAATGAAAACCATGGATAAGAGAGAATGCCTGCCCACCCACCCCCAAACTGCTGTTTCCTGACAGTAGCTTGCTTTATGACTGCTGTTTTGAGACAGTAGTTTGCTTTATGGCTGCTGTTTGTGACAGTAGCTTGCTTTACAGAAGCTATTTGTGACAATAGCTTGCTTTACAGCTGCTGTTTGTGACAACAGCTTGCTTTACAGTTTGCTTTATGGCTGCTGAATTATTTCATTTTTTCCCCTCTGCCAACCGTGGATAACTGAATCAGTGGATAGTGAATCAGTGGATATGGGGGTCCTACTGTATGTTTATGGACATAGTATAAAAAAGGTGGAGAATGGCTGCTTTAAATTATGTTACAAGCACATGTTAGTTGATTTGTCTCTTTGTTTGTTTAAATTAAACATATTCACCTTTCCATTTTACCTGTATTTCCCCGGTCACAGAGCAATCATATAAAGCAAACAAATTATTATTTAATTCATTCATTCAGTGACTTGTACCTTTCAAAATCACCAGCAATAATACCACAGAGAAAAATGCAGATTTAAAAATATCAAAGTCATAACATAAACATAAAGTAAAAGTACAGCTGTGTGTGTTAGGTGACCTCATGTCCCATTCAGTTATGGTCGATGCTAATAGAGTTTTTGCCAAATACATGAAATATTTAAGGAATGGTTTTATCAGTACAACCACCACTACACCGTACGTTTCCATGGCCAAATAAAGATTTGAGCCAAGGGGCTCTGATTTCTAGGCTGTTGTTCTATCCATTTTATTACAGTAATTTGATTTAATACAAAATTTTAAAAAGCTGTGTTCAACCAGTTTGGCATCTTTAAACAGCGGACTAGTCTGCATGCAAAAGTATATATTGCATGCATGGTAATTAAAGTAAGAGTTAAAACAGAGGTAGTTCAGTCAAGCCAATAAAACTGTGTCAGATGTTAAGCACAGCTTGAAAAGGTGAGATTCAGAGGAAGTTAGATTATCTGAATAATACTTTTTCTTGTCTCGCATAATCTCACTAAGTATTAATGTATTCTTAAAGGCTTTCACGGCCAGCATCTGATAGCTGTTGTGAGTGTTTTGGGCTGTTTGGCTGTGTTCTGGAAGTTTTTCTACCTGATATTTCATCAGACTTTGTGGTCGACATCTTCAGAGGGCAAGGAGCTCTGGGAACTAGGAGTTATCTCTGTGCTCTGGGGTATAGGCTGAGTGAGACTGTGGGGTTTTTTAAAGTTGTGGGAAAGAGGAAACTTGTCCTATTCAGGAGAATAGTAGTCATTGTATTGTGATGAAGGGATTAAGAAATTTAATTCATTGAGCTTTGACCTTTTGCAGACTGTAGTTTTCAGTACTGGAAGCCAGGCTTTGTTTATTTTTAGACTTTCTTCTTTTTTGTTGAAACTATGCCTATGCACACAGAACACACAGCAAGCCAAGTTCAGTTCTTTGCCAGGAACTTTAGTTGTAATCCAGATAAAGTACAAAGTACAGTCCGAGTCAATCCAGAATAATTTACAGAGCCAAATGCCAAGTTCAAGGGAAACAGAGAAACGTCGTAGTCAGGAAGCCGGTCCAAGGTCAGGAAACAGAGAACGCCATAGTCAGAAAGCCGGTCCAAGGACAGGAAACAAAGTCAGGATAACACACAGGAATGTGGTGGCAAGGTAAGTGATGTGTTGCTCCAACAGAGGGTTCAGGGTAAACTTGCTAGCTTTATCCTAAACCAGGGAACACACCCATATCTCTGGCAAGGCTCCTGCTAGAACTCAGGGCTTTCAGATCTAATTCTACGCCTATCATTAAAGATCCTTTCCCCGGCTCTCCTGTTAGTTCTTCTTTGCAGGATCCTGTTCCTAGCCCTCATAGGAGGAGGAGATGTGCCCTCAGCTGCGTCCTCAGACTCAGCTGCCTGCTGAGTTGAACTGCAAGGCTCCTCCTGCTGTTCTTCAGCATTTAACCCTTCACATTCAGGTTCTATGACAGGCAGGGTCCTGGCACCTATGTTTGTGGATTTCAATGGCTTCCCTGTGTAGTCTGACATAGTAATTGGTAGTATTACCCAGTACCTCTGTGTCCTGGAAGAGGATTTCATGTCCAGTTTGTTTCAGGGTGTGTTCAGCTACTGCTGATTTTTATGGTTGTTTTAGTCTGCAGTGTCTTTTGTGTTCTTAAATTCTAGTCTGGATACTGTGCTTTGTGGTCCCAATATATACCTGGCCCCAACTACAAGATATCCAGTATCTTTATCTCCTGCAGTGGTGAGGGGGTTCCTGTTGTCCTTTGCTGACTATAGCATCTGTTGTATTTTTATGGTGGGTCTACATACAGTTTGTAGGTAGTGTTTTTTCAACACTTTGTCCATGCGGTCTGTGACTCCTTTCTGTATGGCAGAAATACTTTGTTTGTTGGAGGCTGTTTTTCTTCTTCAGTTTGGTGTTTTTGTTTTTTTCAGTTTGATGGCTCTTTTGATTTCATACTTGGAATAGTCATTTGCCTGTAGGGCCCAATTCAGGTGGCTGAATTCAGTGTTGAGGAATTCAGTTTCACAGTTTCAGTTTGCACGGTATACAAGTGTTTTGATTATGCCTCTTTTTTGTCATGGGTGGTGGTTGGAATTTTTATGTAAGTACTGATCTGTGTTGGTGGGTTTTCTGTAGACTTTGTGTCCTAATTGGAGGTTGAGTTTGCATATGACCATGACTTCTAAGAATGGGAGTTTTCTCTCTATTTTTTTTCCATGGTGAATTGTATAGTTGGGTGGATATTGTTGATTGAGGTAGTTTAGAAATGCTTCCAGTTTATCTTCACTGTGGCTCCAAATTACGAATGTGTCATACACGTATCAGAACCAGACTGTGGATGCAAAGGGTGCCGCACCTGGAGCTTGTTTTTCAAAGTGTTCCATGTAAAAGTTTGCTATTAGAGGGTTGAGGCGGCTCCCCATGGCAACTCCATCTGTCTGTTCATAGAAGTCATTATCCCACTGGAAGTAGCTGGTCATTACGCAATGTTGGAATGAGGCCTTGATGTCTTCTGGATGAACGCTAAAGTGTCCTTTATTGGTACCTTGGTAAAAAGGGATACTACATTAAAACTGATCAGTCTGTCCCTGGGGTTGAGTTTTAGGGTGCTAATCTTGTCTATGAAATATCCTGAGTCCTTGATGTGTGACGAAGTCTGTCCAATGAGGGTCAGTAGGAGGGTGGCTAGGTGTTTTGCTAATTCAGCCTGAGTGGATTCGAGTCTTTGTGGATTTTTGGGAGTCCATATAATCCTGGTGAAAGAGTTTCTGTCTGGCAGATTCGTGGAATGAAATTGGGGTAGAGGGAAGAACTCCTGACAAGCATGTCTGGTTTGTGAATTTGTTGGTGGGATCCTGCTTTAGTTTTCTGTAGATGGTGGTATCTAGAAGTTGTCTGATTTTTTTCTTGTATTCTTCTGTTTCCATGATTACTGTTGGCTTTCCTTTGCATTCAAGGACTTGCTGGCATTTCTCTCCTTTCTTGTTAAGTTGCTGTTTGGGGGTTTTGCTTTTTGTAGGATCCTTGTCATTTCACTTCTTCTTCTTCTTCTTCTTCTTCTTCTTCTTCTTCTTCTTCTTCTTCTTCTTCTTCTTCTTCTTCTTCTTCTTCTTCTTCTTCTTCTTCTTCTTCTAGAAGATGGTATATGGCTGATTTCATGTTTGCAATGATATCTTTGACTGGAATTTTACCGGATGTGACTGCAAAGTTTCCTCCTTTGGCTAAGACAGAGGTTTCTTCCTGGGAGAGTAGGTGTTCTGTTAGGATGATGATAATTCGTGAGGTATCTAGTGAGTGTTTTAGTTGATTTGTATGGCATTTGTCAAATTTCTGTTTTGTATGACTGTATGGACTTCCATTTCTCTTTTCATTTTCCTGTATCAATTTTGTCCCAATCCTGGCTTCTCATTTTTGGCTGATAATATTGTGTAGGAATACTAGTTCTCTGTCTGTGGTGTCCAGATTTTTGTGAGTTGTATGAATTCTTTCCCATAAGAGAGCATGTTCCAGATGGTCATAGATACAGGTAGCTTGTGGGGAGACAAAGGTCCTTTTTTCTTGAGGAAGGCTGATATGGTATTTGAGTTCCTGCAGCATAGTAGAAATGTTAAGGAACATAGTAGATGTGCTCTTTTTCCTTGGAATGTTTCCAGTCTCCAGGTATGTCTGACTGTTTCTTCCCCATAGAAGTGTTCAATGTATTCTTGAAGGCTTTCACGGCCAGGATCTGATAGTTTTTGTGAGTTTTTTGGGCTGTTTGGCTGTGTTCTGGAAGTTTTTCTTCCTGACGTTTTGTCAGTCTCTGTGGCTGGCATCTTCAGAGGGCAAACTAGGAGTTCTCTCCTAGTTCCCTGAGCTCTTTGCCCTCTGAAGATGCCGGCCACAGAGTCCAGTGAAACATCAAGAAGGAAAAGTTCCAGAACACAGCCAGCCAGCCCCCAAAAAACTCACAACTATCAGTAAGTTTTACTTTTTTCTGGTGTGTAGTAGAATATTTGATGATATAACTTTTGACCTACTTTCTGAATTGGTCTTTCCCAGGCACACATTTACTTTCAGTCAATATTACCCAATACCCATGTTAACATGGATTTTTTTTTTACATCTTTGTCCATTCTTCCATTCTTGTTTGGTAAATTTTAACTCAGTTGCCCTCCAGGTGATGCTGGACTCAGTTCCCATCCATTCAAGACATTATCAATAATAAATAGGGATGGTAGGATTTGTAGTATAGGCACACTTGGCAGGACTCTTTCAAAATATGTAGCATAGCAGACCACTGAAGTGCTGATGAAGATCATTACTGTTACTGAGAAGCAGTTAGTATGTCCATACTGGCAATGTGATCACCACAATAACCAAAATACTATTGAATGAACTGTGAGAGATCATTATTTATCATGTTAATACCATGGTCTATGAAGACCAACTGGATTAATAAATAAAGTACCTTTATAAATCTTCACAAATCAAGCTACAGTACTCCCCTTTTATCGCTGGAGTTAGGTGCCAGACCCACCCGCGATAAAGGAAAATCCGTGAAATGCAGACACCTCAGCAAACTGGCCTCAGGCTGCTTCTGCTGACATGCACTTCCAAAGAGAGGCTTTTAACCTCCTCCTGACACCTCAGCAAACTGACCTTGGGTTGCTCCTGCTGGCATGTGCTTCCAAAGAGAGGATTTTAACCCACTCCTGACACATCAGCAAACAGACCTGGGGCTGCTGCTGTGGCTGGCATGTCCTACCAGGAGGAGCCCAAGGTCAGTTTGCTGAGGTGTCAGGAGGGGGTTAAAAGCCTCTCAGTGTGCTTCTATCAAGGAAAAATCAGCGATATACTGGGACCGTAATATATGAACCCCGATGTGGTGGGGCACTACTGTAATGAAAGATGCAGGTTCGGGTGCAGTTTTCTGACTGGTATTTATTTTGTTTAAACAGTGACTGCAACTTGGTGACTGCAAGGTGGATCTAGGCTTCATGACTGGAGATTCACACTTTCTGAGGTAATATGATTTTTTTAATAGAGAAGCAAGGGCAAAGTGGAAGAGGAAGGAAGAAGAATTAGAGTTGTGTTTTTCAGTGGGAGAAAAATCAACATTTACCTTATCCTTGGACTTGTCACCTGAGGCAACTGCATCACCTTGCCAAATCTGAAGGCCAGGTTCTCTGGTTTGTACATTGATGGGCCCAATACACTGTTAAGAGGCAACTTGAAGTTGATGTCATCAGGAGAGTTGTATAACCCGCATATATCTGATGAACCTACATGTATCCATTTTGTCATGTAGTTATGCAGACAATATAGACATGTGTTTATTCACTATCTGTTGAATGACATGCAGGACACATACTTTTTGACATGAGATTCATACACAGGTGAATTGTGTACAAGTTGATTCAGAAGTTCCCAACAGTGTTCTAAAGCTTTCACTCCTAGGTATATCTATATTCATCTTGCAGAATTATACACCCGTACCTGAGGATAAGCCTTGTTTAATTCGTGGTCTCCTTTCTGCAAATACATATGCAGTATATTGGATTATACTGAATATTTAAGAAGGTCCATCTTTTATAAAGCCACACTTTGTTTATGGTATTATTTACCATGAAAATAATGTGTTTAGTATCCCTGACTAATAGCGGTCATTGACACAAGAGAAAAACAGTACATGGTGAGCTATTGTACCTCTTTATCCAACTTGATATACTACTAACAGTTACAAATGGTTCTAAATCTATTGTGAGAATGAACTTAATAAATTCAGCATGATAAAATGGTGGGTAATATGATTGTGAAAGTGATTGATAATGTACTAAAGCTTTTGAGGAAAGCTGAAAGATATCTAGTCTCGTGCGCTGCCAGACACATCTGGTGGGGCCACTGTGAGATATAGGAAGCTGGACTAGATGGGGCTTTGGCCTGATCCAGCATGGCTCTTCTTATGTTCCTATGTTATGTTCTTATGTTCTTATGAAAGTAGGGGTATGGAAATAGATACAAATAGAATGTAAAGAGCTGCTGGTGGAATGAATTCATTGTGAAGTTATTTCAGGATAGATGCTTCTTCCCTATAGATTTTGACTGATGGATGCCTTCTACAGTGTTTTTAAACTACTTGCATTTGTATATTATGATTTTCTTTTTTTACTTATATGTTCTGGTTTTTTAGTAGGCCAAGGAATGTCTAGCAGCTGAATAGCATTGTGCTTCAAAACCAGATTATGGGTATTTGTATGTTTTATGGGGCGATCATGGGGTAGAACAGAGTCATTAACATGGTGGAACAGCACCCTTTAGATCCATTATGTTACATCTGGCAATCACATGCCACAAATGGAAATAGGGGAACAGGTGGTGGTGGGGAACCTCTGAAATATTCAAAAAGTATTGCTCTTTACCTTAGAAATGAACTTTCCTTGGGTTTTAGCAGGAACATAGTTGATTGAATCATCTAGGTCATATGGCTGCAGCACCACTGATTTCAGATGCAGGGAAAAAAGAGGTTGGATTTGGAGAGAACAGGTGGAAGCAGAATAGTGAAGACAAGGGCACTTGCATTGCCCTTTTAAGAAGGAATCAAAGAGAACATGGTTGTTTGCCCTTTTAAAGTCCCTCACACATCCCTTTCTCAGTGACTGTCCTGGAAGCCTATGGAGGTTTTATTCTGGCAGCTAGGGGGAAAGGGGGGAGGGGAAGGAACAGAAAGAAAACAAAGGTCCTAGTTCTGCAGACTGCAGCTGGTATTCTTCTGTCTTGACTGCACCATTCAATCTATAACCTGGCCTTGCCATTTCTATTCTCTAAGTTGTAGCAATGGGATCTTCATAGAGAACCAGAAGCATACAAATACAACCATGGACCTGTGTCAATATAGGTACACCACATGCCATAGGGCGACTAAGCTCTAATCTATATGCTCTCTATCTGGGCAGGGACTACAGCCCAATTAGCTTTTAATCCTTAATAGATTGAATTCTGAAGCTTTGAGAGCCCTTTGATAGGATGTGTGTGTGATTACGTGAAACACGTGTTAATCTCCATCTGAAAAATATTTAGGATTTCAGATGCATATACATGTAGTGCAGGGCTGTTCAACTTTGAACAGCCCACAGTCTACCTCAAGCTCCTGAATGTCCCAGTGGCTGAGTCTTTGAGCTCCTGGATGTTCCTGCAGGCTACTTTGAGAAGCGTGTGCGTATGCACATACTCATGCACTCTGCCGGTATTCCAAATTAGGAGAGTGGAGAACCCAAACGTCCGGGTGGGTGGGCAGGCCAAAAATTTTTCCTGAGCACACCACCACTGGTAGCAGACCGGGAGGCTGGCAGAGACCAGCGGGCTACTTCAAATGACCCCACGGGCTACCGGTCGACTACAGTCAACAGGCTACGCAGGCCTGGTATTATGGGTATGGTGGAAGATACACATAGAGATGTAAAGCATAGTGCTCCAAAAATCTCTCCATTCTTTAGCCTGTAACAAACATACTGTGCTTGATGGTAAATTATTTATCTCCTGTGGGTTAGGTTATACACTGTCTTGTACTGAAGTCTTGAGGAAAGGAAACTTCCTTTGGACAAAGCAACAGAGGCTATAGTTTACAAATGTCATCAAAACATTAAGGCTGTTTTTAAAGGTTAAAATAGGTTAGCTGAATGTTTCCGGAGAAATGATTTGAGGCTTATTCAACTTGAATGGAATCCTCCATTGTGCTTGCTATGAGTCTGTTATTTCTGCTATAAACCGGTGTTACGGATCTCACAGCCTCCAGCAGAAAAGCAGAGGGAGAGGGTAGAGAATCCTTACTTCACCTTTCAGCAAAATGCCCGTGCATGAGATGTTCCTGCCTGTCCTCAAAAAATCTTGTAGGAAACCTTGTGAGATTTTTTCTCAATGTTTCGTGGTCATCTTTTCTGGAAGGAATACAAAACCTGCAGATGATTGTTACAAATCCCATGCAAAATAAAACCTTTCTTCCACAGGATTCAGCAGAGAAAGAATCAAGCTATAAAGGATTTGGTAGTTACTTGCTCAGAATAGCAGGGGTAAAGTGAAAAAAAAGATAATAAAAGAGAAATTGAGACTAGTCCCCCCACCCCCCAGAAGCTCATAAGACTTATTGCTGCAGACAGGATGGGGACTTGACTCAAGGGACTCCCTGGCAAGTCACTTAAGTCGCATCACTGACTTGACCTGGATTTGACTCCCCCCCCCAGTAACTTGGATTCAGTTTGGATCTTGGAGCACACCCAGTCTTCCTTTTTTTTCCCACCAGGGAAAAAGAGATTTCAGGACTTGTTTTTAATAGAGACTCAGGCTTGCAGCTTGGGACTTGGTATCAAGATTTGGACTTGGGACTTGAACCCAGAGACTTACCAACATCCCTGACCACTGGTGCAGTCTTGTCAGGGGACCTCTGGACAGTGAGGTTAGGGAAATTGCAAATAACGAGATATCTTTCTGGAATTTTTCACATACAGTAACAGTACTGTTGCAAAAACATGCATGTAGGACAGGTTGTAGAAAGTAACCTCTTAATTCTTGGTCAGGTTGATTATGGTTGTACTGGTAACATACATCTCTGCTTCTCTTGCCTCTACTGCAAATGCTTTTATAAAGCAATTTTATATGTGCAATTCATGTGAAGGCACAGGCCAGAGGTAGGCAGGTTTAGTGGATCCAAGGGTGAGTCCCCCCCCCCGTCTTCAAGAACACAGACCACAAAACTGTCCGAAAATGAAACTGGAATTGACCAAAAAACCACTTCCCATTTTTGAAAAATACATATTTTGTTAAATGTTAAATGGCATGAGGTAAGGAGACTGTGTCTTGTTTAAAAGGTAACTTGCCAGTGCTGAGAGCTTCCAGGAGTTTCCAGTCACCCTTTTTTACCAGCAAAAGAAGGGACTGGTGGAAGACCACATTAAGTGTGTGTGTGTGTGTGTGTGTGTGTGTGTGTGTGTGTGTGTGTGTGTGTGTGTGTGTGTGTGTGTGTGGCCGCCCAAGCCCATATTTCTCTATATATTCATTTTTCAGTAAGCTGCTGAAAGTGCAAGATGCTAGACATTTCAGAAAGTTAGTAAACATTCTGCCATATTTTTTTATTTCATTTATAATCCATCTTACCCTCATTGCTTTCTCCCAAGGTGGTTGCCTAGTCATAATTGTATGCAACATGGTGAGCAGTAGTATGTTGCCACTTAAATTATAGTAATAATATCTAATTATAGCAATATATATATATAAACCAAAATAAATAATTGTGGTGGTATTTTCATATATTCATTTAAATTAGCATATAAATTTTTAATTTAAAAACACCCTTCTTCATTGTGAAGAAAGATCTTTTTTATGTTCCTTCTTCTCAATTTCCTTCTTTTTAGCAATAGATTTGTGGCTACACTAGACCCAAGGCCCATATTGTTGTGTACTGCTGACATATATCCCACCATATATTTACATTAATTGCTTTATCTGCATAACTTTGTCATGCTTTGTGGATTCATTCTGAAAAATCCACACAAGTTGCCTTCTTTGGTTTTGTGCCTTTCTTATCTTCCTTTCATTTACCTTCCCGTGAATGATTTTTAAAAGTGTTTCTGCTGGTGCAGATTTTACAAGAGGATCCACCCGCTGCCAAACCTTGGCAATTCAGAATGCTACATTGTTAAGCCTGATTTGTACTACTTTTATTGGGTGCAAACTAAAGTCCTAGAAAGAACATATCAGTTTCAACGAAGCAGCCATATTTTCACTGCAGTTTGTCATTGGTTGATAAATTCTCTACTTGGAGGCAAAGCTAAAGTGTGAACTAAATCCTTATATGAGCTATTTGCTCTGGTTTTTGGTCCTGAATTGTTCCCTTTGGATACAGGGCAGAAAAAGAGAAAGTAGCACGACAAAGGACAATTCATTATCCCTCAAGTGCATGAGCACCTAATGCCAACAGCAATGGGATATTAGATTTTTTTTTTTTTTGAGCCTTTATAGGAACATTTATAGCACAGTTATCCTCAGGCTGCAGTGACTGAAATAAACTGGGCTTTCATGTCTGTTATAAATGCAATGGTGAGAAATTTCTTTCGAAATACTGCCAGTTCGCATGACCCATGTAGGCCAATTGGGTTCACTCATTTTCACAACAGCATGTTTTAGTAATCTTAACAATAGCAGTCTTGTTGTTTGTTTTCAATAGTATGTCTAACAGTAGTGTTGGAATGGAAACCAAAACTAATTCCAAACCACTGAATGATAGCTTTAAAGAGCAACTACTGCCCAATCAGCTTCATGCTGTGGGGTCTTTAGAGAGCCTTGGTGTGCATCAGTTATCTGCTATAGAATGTGGTTGGATTAATACGCTCCTCTTCTTCTTACCTCCTTTGGTGAGATGATTTGCTTCCCCAGAGATCAAAGAGGAGAGTCATGTGTGTGTGTCTCCCAGTTCAGGGATGGTGACAAACCTTTTATTAGGTTTCCTGCTGTGTACTCGTGGTAGAGTCTGTCTGGCTTTCTCTCTTCTATTTGATACTAGAAGATGTAGCAGCTGGGAAGCATGGACATTCTAAAATATTTTATGTTGCTCACAGTGTCTCATGCATAATTGCTGGAGAACAGAGATCAAAAGAGGGGGAGGATATGATTGCAAATAAGGGTCACTGAGTCAAAGAAGCCACAGATGCAGTGTTGGTTTCGGCTGCAAGTAGCAATGTATGGGGCAGGAATTTTATGAAGAATGGAAGAGACACATTTAAAACCATATTCAACTGGAAACTGGAAATCTGAAACTTCCTTGAGTGTACAACAACCTGCCTGGTCACTTTGGTCACTTTGGTCATATTGATTATATTTATTCTGTTAGACATTTATATATGTACATTGCAAGGTCAGGTGATGGTGATGAAGAACTCCTCTGTCACTTCTGCTATAATAATATATCTGTTTACATTTAAATAGTGTAAAATAACTGATAAGTTTAAAAACACTATGAACATAATTTGTACTGTTACTTCTTAAAAGGAGCTAGTTCTGTACCTTCACTACATTGAATCTGTGGCTGGTAGTTAAAGATAGAGTCATTCCATCTGCAAAATATCTCACTCCATTGCTCATCAGTACTACCATATGTTTTTATTTATTTAGTACTGAATATGAATACAGTCGTTCCCCGCCATTTCATGGTTCATATACTGTGGTTCTGGTATATTGTGGGACTGGAGTATATGAAATGTAAGGCCGCCAGAGGACCCAGAAGTGGTTTCCAGCAATCCGGAAGTGACGTCTGGTTCGCCAGAAACCACTTCTGGGGCCTCTGTCAGGCCTGTCAGAGGCCCCAGAAGTGGTTTCCGGTGAACCGGATTCTGGGGCCTCTGACAGGCCCAAGAAGCCAAATGGAAGCTCGTTTGGGGCAGCACCAGGCCACAGGTAAGTGTAGGAGGCCCCAGATAGCCTCCCCAGTTCCAACCTGACCCAGCATCCACATACTGTATTACAGATTTTCCATTATCACAGGTGAGGTCAGGTCCCTATCCCCTGCAATAGACGGGGAATTACTGTATTACTGTTTATTTAATTTATTTATCCTTGAACAGTGTTAGACTTCATGGTGTAAATAAACCCTCCACAGACACATAAACACAAAGAGTCCTCACGTCTGGAAACCAATGGGTGTTCAAACCATTAACCTGCTCAAAACATCTTCCTTCTTGTTTGTCCCTTTCCCCTCAGCAATTTAGGAGATGTTGTGGAAGACCTCTCACTTCCTGATATGCCAAGGCAGACTCTAGATGGCATTTCACTGTGATACCAATCAAGATTTCTTCTGAGTCCATCCCTATGCATCCTTTTGGGAAGGTTTCCCAAAAATTTCTTCTTTGTTTGGAGAATAACGTTGCTTGGTTTTCAGTTTAAAGGGATTTTAAAAACCAGTAGGAGTTCAAAGAAGAAGAGGACAAGAAGGAAAGAGGGAAAGAGAAGTTAGTTCTTAGAAGTCTGGGTGGAATTGGTGACAAGTAAAATGGGGGCCACCTGTTGTCGCTAGAAGAAAAGGACATTTTTGGGTATTTGTTGTTGTTGTTGTTGTTGTTGTTAGTTCTATACCGCCCATCTTCCAGCAGGAACTTGAAGAAAGGAACATTGTTTGTGGCTGTTATTGCCAATAGGAGCTAATTGCTTCTTGACACTTTGGTTACAACTTACAACTACCAAGCTCTAGTGGAGTGTAATCAAATGAATAAACTGGACCTGACAACTTTGTCAAATAGTTTTTGATTATGTCCGGATTGCTGGGAAATCTGCCTTGGTCCTGTCATTGCCCCTGCTGCTACTCAGCATAACATGATGCCAGGAGACCCATAATTAGTGTGGCAAGAAAGTGAGATACACTGCTCCTTTTTAAAAATTGCTTTAATGTAACTTGCTTACATTAGGCATTTTGTGTGTGTGTGTGTGTGTGTGTGTGTGTGTGTGTGTGTGTGTGTGTGTGTGTGTGTGTGTGTGTGTGTGTGAGAGAGAGAGAGAGAGAGAGAGAGAGAGAGAGAGAGAGAGAGAGAGAGAGAGAATAATGCATTCAGATCATGTTACTGGGATTCAAAGTAACTGCTAGTTGCATCCCCCCCCAAATATATATATATATATAGGCCATCTTGCAAAAAAAAAAAAAAAAAAAAACCTTTAGAAACAACATTTTCTGAGTATAAAAACCCATTATTTCTAAAGAGCACTGCAAACATGTTGCAATTGTTTACAGAGAGAACACGAAACTAGATTTTCAGTTGTGACATTATTTCACATAAGGGATGTTGCTATGCCCTAAGCATGAAGTCACATTTTTAGTGCATTAATTTCAAGATTGGTTCAGTATGATACTTCTTTGTCTGTGAATGTTACAGTATATTTAGATTAGACAAAAACAAAAACAAACCAAGAGCCTATATTACTTTTATGGCTCAGCAGCCTAGAGCACAGAAAACTGTCAGCTACAAAGTTGGCAGCTCAGCAGTTCAAATCCCGGGTGCCATGCAAGGGAGAGAGCTCCCGCTGTTAACCCCGGCTCCTGCCATCCTAGCCATTTGAAAGCATGTAAATGCAAGTAGATAAATAGGTACCGCCATAAAAAGTGGGAAGGTAAAACAGTGTTTCTTTGCAGCCATGCCGGCCACGTGGCCATGGACTTGCACAACACTGGCTCTTTGGCTTGAATACTGAGCTGAGCACTGCTCCTAGAGTCGGACATGACAAGCACGCATGTGCAGGGGGAAACCTTTACCTTTTTATTGTGTTGGGGGATGAGAATGGCTGCTGTAGGACCAGATGTGCTGGTCAAGGTTTCTGGGAGTTGCAGCCCAGTAACACCTGGGTTAGTCACCATTGGGAACAATTGCTGTAGGAAATGTAGAAGCTGAATTCCTAGGGAAGATGTTACTTTCTGCATATAAGATTTCTCTCCCCTCTCTCTCTCTCTCTCTCTCTCTCCCTCTCTCTCTCCCTGTGGAATCCCTGGAAAGGCAAATTTAAGTACTGCCCAAACTGAAAGCTGATGGAAATGGAACAGGAAAATAGGAAGAATAGAGTTGAATGTGTCTTTTGACTGACATGGGCATTATTTTAATAAGAATTGCACTGAGCATCTCCTGGGAGGGACTGGGAAACGGAGTCAGAAGAATGGCCTGGAGTGAATAAAGATTTAGTAGTATGGATTTACAGAACTGAAATTATGCAGAATAATACCTGACATAACCTTTTTCTTAGAAAAGAAGAAAAATGAATAATGAAAGCATTTCTTGCTGTTTCTACAAGGGAAAGCAGAGGGAGGGTAGTTACACTTGGGTCCTGTGAAATGTTTGGGGATATTTTTTTTCTTGTTGTTTTGGAAGGCAGAAGAAATATACCTATTTTTCACAGTGAATCAGTGTGAACTATAATTTCTTTTAGTTACACATTTTAACTGATAAGAAGGAGCATGATGGACAACTTTGGAGTTTTTGATTTCTTCTCTTCCTCTCTTTGTAGCTTCCCTTGCTGCCTGAAGAGGTGGAAGAGATTTCACTAGTGGTGAAGTGGCTTGTTGTGTAAGAATGCTCAAAGATGTCAGCTTGCAATAGCGTGCACTTTCTCACCTGCTTGTCTTGCAAATCATCTTAGGGCGTTTATACATGACCCCTAAACTCCGGGGCAAATGGCTCCCAGCTCCGGAGCTTAAAAATGTTTACCCACCAGCTCCGGAGTTTACAGGAAATTAGGTGCGACCACACCCACTTTAGCGCGTCCCAGCGCACCTTTCAAGTACCTGCTCTTCCGTCCTGAAAATTCCTTGATGTGGTGTAAATGTAGTGAGTGCGGGGCTCTCTTTGCTTCTGTTTGTTGTTGTTTTGGCTCCCGCCCCTTTAAAAGCTACTTTACAGACACAGGAATCTTGCCGGCAAGAGCGAGAGCCAGAACGAGAGCCAGAACGGAGGTGAGGCACGATCTTTTCTTCCTTTTTTTTCTCCCTCCCCTCATGCAGCCAGCAGCCAGGAAGTGCAGAGGGGTGGGGAAGCAGGAAGAGCGACAAGCCCCTAAGATCTCTGGTCCGAATTTAAGTGGCCAGTGGATCTTAGGGGTCGTGTAAAAAGGCCCTTAGTTTGTTCAGTGTTTGGTCACTGAGAAGTAAATGAAAATGATGTTTTTATGTCTCATTGCTCAGGCATGAAGCTGGGAGGAATTGCTCTGAATCTCTGGGGGTGTAAATCCTTGGTTTACTCATTCTTGTATTTATTTATTTATTTATTTATTTATTTATTTATTTATTTATTTATTTATTTATTTATTTATTTGTTTGTTTAATAGTATTTTTACCTCACCTTTCTCCTTGGAATACGGACCCCACACAGCTTACAGAATGAGGGATAATATACAGTCCAGTACAATTAAGACATGTTCAAGTATTGATAACAAGGAATTGAGGGACGTTTTATGACATTAACATACAACATTACATTAAAGCTACAAGAGAATGCGAGCAGTTAAAGGAAAGGAAAGTTCCATGTAAAGATATGAGTGATGGAAACTAACATTGAAAACATTGTGTCAATGTAAACCTATAAGGTTATAAGTAATTATAAACACAAAGTTGATGTGATCCTAAAGATTCATATAAAAGACACATAATAGGTAGACCATCATTCAGGGAAAGCTTGCCTGAAGAGAAAAGGCTTGGCCTGTTTCCAGAAAGACAACAGCCTCTAGTGGGAGGGAGTTCCAGAGTCTGGGCATAGCAGCTGAAGAGGCCCTTTCATGGGTTCCCACAAGACATACCTGTGAGGGTGGCGGAATGGAGAGAAAGACCTCTCCTGATGACCTTAACACCCGAGTCAGTTCATACTGTGAGATTCAATCTTTGAACCAGGCCATATAGTGCTTTGTATGTCAAGGTCAGCACCTTGAATTGTGCCCGATAGCTGATTGGCAGCCAGTGGAGCTCCTTTAATAGGGGTGTAATGTGATCTATGTACCCCGCCACAGTTGGCCACCTGGCTGCTGCATTTTAGACCCATTGATATTTCCTGAGACTTTTCATCAGTAGCCCCATATAGAGCACGTCCTATGAAACAGGGGAAGCTGGTACATAGGTCAGAACCTACCTGTAGATTTTTGGATAATATGCAATAGAACAGCAATGATTTTCTACTGCCATGTTTCAGTCTGTTATCCGCAATAACAGGTGGCTCATAAGAACATAAGAACATAAGAAGAGCCATGCTGGATCAGGCCAAATGCCCATCTAGTCCAGCTTCCTGTATCTCACAGTGGCCCCACCAGATGCGTTTGGGAGTGCATGAGACTAGATATCTGTCTCCTGATACCACTCCCCTGCATCAGGCCCTGGTTTTAAGCCTGGAGATTACACATCTTCATCATGATTTGTAACCTGTGATGGACTTTTCCTCCAGGAATCTGTCCAATCCCCTTTTGAAGGCATCCAGGCCAGATGCCATCACCACATCCTGTGGCAGGGAGTTCCATAGACTAACAACACGCTGGGTGAAAAAATATTTTCTTTTGTCTGTTCTTACTCTCCCAGCCCTCAATTTGAGTGTATGTCCCCTAGTTCTGGTATTTTGTGAGAGGAAGAAGAGCTTCCCTCTATCCACTTTACTCATGCCCTGCATTATTTTGTACGTCTCAATCATATCCCCCCTCAGGCGCCTTTTTTCCAGACTAAAGAGCCCCAAATGTTTTAGCCTTTCTTCATAAGGGAGGTGCTCCAGCCCAGTAATCATTTTAGTAGCTCTCTTCTGCACCTTTTCCACTTCCACTATGTCTTTCTTGAGATGCGGTGACCAGAATTGAACACAATTGAACACAATTGAACTCCTACCCCAGGGTTCTTCCCATATCACTTGTTTGACACAGGTAGATCATCTGAGGGTACTGACTCCAAGGGAGGCCCACAAGTCAACAGCAAGGAACTGGGCTTTCTTGGTGGTGACTCCCTAGACTCTGGAATCAACTCCCCTTGGAGATATGCCAGGTCTCCTCATTGCTGAAGTTCAAGAAATAATTGTTGAAGACTTGGATATTTCAATCTGCTTTTCCTGGTTATTACCTGTTACATGACCTTACTGATTTAGTGATCTAATCTCATCTGCCATTAGCTTCTCTTATTTACTTTTGATTTTTATGAATGATATTTTAGTTATGTTTTCATTTGAATTTTTTTGCTTTTTATTATATCCTTGTATCTGTATATGGTAACAGTTTGTTTTATGTTGGAGTTTTAATTTTAAGAAAATGTAACTTAAACACTATGTCTGTGCCAAATTTGGTGCTGTTTTGTGGTCCAGTTTCAAAGCTGTAATTTGGTGGGGTGGTGGGGATGAGGCTTATTCCGTTTTTAGAATTGTCTTGTAGAATGTTGATTTGTTCTTCCAGTGTAGTAACATTTGTAACTAATATTTTGTAACAATTAGTGGCCAATACTGGTTGTTTGTGTGTGTAGGGGATGGTGTTTTCCTGCCAGTGCAGAGGTTAATATACTTGGTAGCTGAAATAATGGAAAGCTGTAGCAAACTGTGTATGTTGCTGAAATTAATTCCAATTATGGAATTAATTTCAGGATTCCTCATTGGTAGATCAGAATTCTGGAGGAGTGAAAGGCAGAATAGAGTGGCCCCATGGAACAATAAAGGAGCAGAACAGACAAAATGATTCATCCCAAGTAAAATCTGATTTAAAAATTAGCCACTACGGGAAGCAGAGTTTTTGATGCTTTTTATTTCTACTGAAGAGGTAGTACTGATGGCCTAGTTATCTTTTGGGATGGTTTCAGGCCTCTTCCTGATCTATTCATGTAAACCTCAGCTATGGTAAGTGAGTTCATATTTGATCCTGTTCTGTGAAAAGCTCCCACAGAGGGTAAGAAGAAAAAAGAGTGGGAGGAAGAATGGATGTGCTATATATTTCAATCACACATCATTCTGCCTAATTCAAAGGACCCAGAAATTTGTAAGGCTGCTGTTCCTCAGATTATTTATCCCAGAGTAGATCTTCATAACTCTGCTCCTCTCCCCGTGAGGTCAATGAGGCTATTTAAGAATAAGCTTTGGGGATTACAGAATTGCTGTGATCGGAGTCATAGTAGTGCTGCTGTTTTTATTACAAGGGAGAAAGCTCGAAGCAAGTAGCTGTTACAACTTCCTGGAACACGGATTCTGCCTGCTGCAAATATGTCGTGCCCATATGGTTCTTTTGGAGCTGGAGGCAGGCAGTACCTTCTAGACATGATTCCACCTTTAAAAGTGCACATTATGATCTCAAAAGTAGGCCAATAATGGGTTCTGAGGCATTTCTGGATGTAAAATGTACCATGTTGGGTTGTAGAACTCAGGAATCAAGCCAGCAATTAGGAATGCTTTCCCTGGGCAGAAGGTTTTAAATAAGTAATCCACCCTGCATAATTCCAAGAATAATTCCGGTTTACAGAAGCAGCAGTATTCTTGGAGGGATTACAATATGTGTTTGTCCCCCCCTTTTCACTAATTGGGCAAAATCCTATTGCATAGCTACACCAACACAGCAATAGTTTTGTAACTGCGGTAGTAGAGGTGTGCAGGGGAAAGTGCTATCCACAAGAGATGCTCTGATCTGCCCCCATGCCAGGAAGAGCGGTTTAGTCCACCTCACCGGGGGCAGACAGGTATGAGTAATGGTCACATGGTTCAGAAGGGGCCAGGAACACTCTGGGTTTGGCCAAGGTCACTTAAGGATGCAATGCTAGCCAAACCACCTCTTTGATCACCAGCCATCTACCCACCCTCCCTCCCGGTAAGAGAACATGAGTGGCTGGTCACGGAAGGGCCAGATGGGAAATTTTGGTTGCCACCCTTATTTCTGTGAGTGGCTGTGTGTTTTCTCCCATTCCGTTCTCCTGCGCCCAGTGGAGGTTTGTTATATATCCGGTCACAGTTAGCGTTCAGTGCAAGTGGCAAAATGACGTTAGGCTAAGAGTAGCGAAATATGCCCTATCAGATCAGCAGCCCTCAGCCATAATGATGAATAGATTAGGATAGTAGATATGGCAGGTGAGGATGATCAATAACATGTCAAAGTGATTGATGAGGGCTGCCTGGACCGTTTAACCCTAAGTTCAAGTTCTAGTTCTAGTTCAAGCTGGGGGAGCCTCCAGGGCCCTCCCAACAAGAACTACGTGAACGCCACGTAGCCACTTGCACTTTCCGGCCCCCTTGCAGGGGAAAAGAGCAACAGTGACAGACTGAATTTAAGACAATAAATTGTAGGCCAATTTAATCCCACAAATGTGTCTTGACTCTTTATTTCCAGGATGGGTGGGCAAAGAACTTTCACTGTGCAATGGTTGTAATGGGAACTGCATGGTTGATTGAGCAGTTCCCTGTTGCTGAGTATGATGCCTGGCACATTTACAGGTGCATAAACTAATCCTGCACAAATAGGACCCCTAGATTACAAGAAGAAAAGGGCCATTTGGTGTTATCATTCCTAATTAGATTTCTTTAAAAGAATTTGTTAACATTTTGATTCTGTTTCTTTGGTTAGTAGAAAGAGAGGAAAAAGGGAAAGGAAAAGGATGGGGTGCACAGCTTAGCAGAGCTTTCAGCAGAGGGTTACACTTCCCCAACCTGTGGGAATCGTTTTCCCCCAAAAACTTTCACCAGTATTCTGTTGCAAGTGGCAGTTTGAGTAGACCCAATTAATGAAGAGGATTTACATAAATATTGACTTCATGTTTCAGTGGGTCTACTGTCTAGTTGAGATTGGTATGATATCGGCCTTTGAGAGCTTGGGTCTTGCCATTAAGGAAGCAGCAGCAGCAGAGGCATAGCAAGGGTTTGGAGTGCCTGGGGACAAAGTCATTTTTGTGCCCCTCCAGCCCTCCCCAACCGCATCACATCCACCCAGCAAGGGGGGGCAATGGCGGGCCTTACCTCTCCCATGGTGGGCCCCGAGCAAGGTGAGGAAGAGGAAAAGGACACATACCTGCCTGCTTCACTGCTCGACTGGTGCCAGGAGGGAGGGAGGTGAGGGAGGCAAGGAGCAAGAAGGAGAGGGAGGGAGGGAGCCTTCCTGGCCCACCCCAACTCCTTGACTGATCTGGGATGGAGCAGTGGTAGCCAAGGGGGGGAGGGAGAAGGCGAGCAAGTGGAGGTTTTTAAGCAGAGGCTGGATGGCCACCTGTCGGAAATACTGTGATGCGGATTCCTGCATGGCAGGGGGTTGGACTGGATGGCGCTTGAGGTATCTTCCAACTCTATGATTCCATGATTCTAGAGCGCCTGCTGGACCCACATGAGGGAGCGCTGGGAGGAAGGGAGTGAGGGAGTCGGAGGAGGCTAGCGGCATGGACCAGGCTCTCCCCCCACCCCCCAAGTCCTGCCAACTGCCCAGGCCAACGTGGGAGTGGGGGGAGAGAGGCAAGGCACTTTTTCTTCCTCCTAAATTTGGGCAGCGTGCAACCCTCATCCCCCTACCCATTGGAAAGTGAGAGTGCGGCTGCTGCCCCAGATCGTGTCTGGAACCCCTCACCCACCTGCCTGCCTAGTCCCGGGAAGTGGGACAAATTGGGGGCTGGGTGAGGGTGCGGAGGTGGGCTGGGTGAGAGAGAGAGAGAGAGAGAGAGAGAGAGAGAGAGAGAGAGAGAGAGATGGGTGAGAGAGATCCAGAGCCCAGGCCAGCCAACTGGCCAGCCAATGATGGTACCCCACTGCATCTTCTTGCTCCTTCTCCAGGTTAGAAAGGAGGGCTGACGTAGGCTTCAGCATGGCTGGCAGACTGGGTGAGTGATCCCTGGTCCCATCCAGCATGCCCAGGCCAGCCAACTGGCCAGCCAATGATGGTACCCCACTGCACCTTCTTGCTGCTCCTCCTGCTCCAGCTGCTTTTGTTTGTTTGATTGCTTTTTAAAGCCTTTGGTTTTTACCTGAACTTTATTTAGAGGCGGAGGCAGCTGCAGTGGAGGGGGTCCTGTAGCCAACCTGTAGCCAGGGGAAAGGCAGACTGCTTGTGGGAGGGTGAATTGCTTCCTCCTGCTGCTCCCCCATCCAGGTGCCCCCAGATTGCTGTGTCCGGGGCAAATGCAGCCTTTCACACACACACACAGATATGCCCTTGAGCAGCAGATGCTTATGTTATGATGTTCATCAAATATCATAACTTGATTTTTTTATTCATCTCCATCTTTACTTATGGTACAACCCCTTCTTAGGAATTGGACTTGTCGCATTATAATACAGCAGTTAGCCTTTCAGGTACCACAGGATATTTGTTTTTTGTTTGTTTGATTGATTTTTAAAGAAATCTTTGGTTTTTACCTGAACTTTATTTAGCAGGTCTGTGGAAGTTGATGGCCTCTGTAGGCACTGCAGTAGGTATGTGGGAGAGAAGTTTGCATCCAGCTCCAACACACACTCATAAAACTCTCACACACACACATAAAACTCAAGGAGAAGGTCTATTAGAATTGTTGGGTTGAATTGCTGAGCTGACTACAGTAGGGACAAGGTGACTGAATCTGCAGCATTTGATAGGGGAATCGTTTATTGTTCTATCCCACATCTTTTTATCACTCTTCAGCTTTCTTTACTGCCCACAATTCCTGAAGGGAGGAAAATCCCTGTTGGAAAAATTAATTCCCCTGGGATATAATTTAGGTATAGGAAGGTTGCCAACTGACACAGAAATTCCTGTACAGTGAAAGTCAAAACATGCACATGTTCCCCAGCCCCCATAAATAAGTTAATTAAAAGAAGTTCTATGAGAATCTCACTGAACTTTCTCCACCTTTTAGATTTGTTTTCAGTGCGAAAGAGCATGGACAAAATTGTCATGGGAGAAATTCCCAGCATATGCAGCCAGCTTTCACTGATATAAAAAGCCATTTATTAGAATAAACTGTATGTTACGCCTTTCTATTGTGGAGCTGAAATGGAAGAAAGAAAGAAGCATGAGTAAGAAGCATGCAGATGGCCATGTTTCATGGCCATCTGCATGCTTCTGGTGGGTAACACACTTTTTGGCACTTATAAAGCAGCCAGTGGTTCAAGTAACAACCTGACAGAAGTAGCACATGTGTTTACAGAAGGCAGGTAAGATGCTCCTGTAGAAAGCCAAGATAAAGGACTCCAAACTCTCAGACACATTGGGTGGTATTTGTATGGCATACGCAAATGACAAGAAGAATGTCAAAGGGAAAAAAAGCAAGTAGAAAGATGTGCATCGATTTAGAAGAGGCTTGATAGGAACAAAGCTACTTTGAACAAAGCCCTTTGTTACAGCTCTTGGCACTGACACATGTTGCCTATACCGCTTTGTCTCCAAGAAACTCAGAAAAAGAAAATTTTGTTTCTGCCAGTTATGGGGGTCAATCTTTTTGATCAGGCTGCAGCCCAGAAGCATGTTAATGTGGCTTGCCACATTAAAAAGTCAGCCCACAAATGCAGCAAATAGCTGAAGTCTTTCCATCTGCGGTGGGTGGATATTTTTGGATGGTTTAGCCAAATATTTCTGCATATTAGGACCAGTATGTTGAGTGTTGCGTAGAGAATAACAGAATGCATATCCCACTAGAATGCTTTTGTGCATGAGCTCCCTTGAAGGGAAAGATCTGCAGAAAAATCTGAGAGGCTCAGTCATAAAAAGGAATCTGCATTGCTGCCCAAGTTGCATGGTATTGGAGTGGGATGAGAATTGGATTTTCTTCCCTTGAGATTGCTTCATGTCTCATCCTGGTGCTGAACTGTATAGGATACTTAACATGTGCTGACCTTTTATAGAGGGTTTTTTATTTTTTGAAAAGTGCTTTTAAAATAATGAAATACATTTGGATAGACAACTACAGATCCCCCACAGATATGGATAATTTTGCCACAATGTGCAGAAATGGACTCATACTACAAGGAAAAAGAATCAACCAAGAAACATATTAGTGGAGACAACTGGACTTTAAAGGGTTATAAAGCGGGGGGGGACAGTAGGAGAGAAATAATTGAAGGCCTGTGTTGGGAACGTACCTGTCAAGTTTTGGATTTGAAAATAAGGGATTGTGGTCACAGTATCCCTGACACCACTATCTATTGAGCATGCTTGATGCTTCGAGCATGCTCAATAGCTGTCCCCAACAAGGCCGCGCCCATGTGGCAATCGCTAACATGGCTGCTGCCATTTGTCACATGGTTGCAGTATCCCTGCCTCTAGCACCTGTTGAGCATGGTTGATGCTTCAAGCATGTTCAGTTGCTGTTGCCAACATGGCAGCACCCATGCCATTCAGAGGTTTTTTAAAAAATTATATAATCCGGGACATTTCTTGGAAAATAATATATCTGGAAAGACAGTGGGCAATGGGGTAAAAATGGGATTTCCCAGCGAATACACGGCACTTGATAGGTACAGTTGGGAATGTGTCTGGGGAATAAATTTTGGTTTTTTTCAAATTTACTCTGGCCCTGCACCCAATCAGTCCCCATCTTCCTACTCTTGGAGAGCTAGAGGCAATAAATATGTCTTTGGGCTCTCCGGGGGACATCTATGCTGACCCTCCTCTTCAGATTTGGAACTTCTCTGTAGACTCTTGAAGAGAGAGAGACCTAAACAATACAAGGGTCCCAAGCACAGCCTTCTACAATTAAAGTATTGCAGCGTAAGAGTGGAAATAACAAATAGTAGGGCTAATTTAGATATACCATTAATCTGTGATTGTGGGTGATACACTTGGTTTATATAGTTAGAAGAATGGCTGTGGGGGGATCAAGAGTGGACTAGAGAAATTAACTCTTTTCCTCTACAGCAGTCTCCGAATAGAAATGTCACCCCATCTGTACATGTGTGCACGCGCACACACACGCACACACACACACCAAACCTGGTAATTGACCTGTGAAGGGACTTCTGTTGGTGCCAATGGAAGCATGTGTGTTGGAACGAATAGCAGATTTAGAATGAGTAGGGGTCTATTTTCATTTTGACTACAGAAATAAGGGATAACTCCACACCTCCTGCCATCCATGTCCTGATCACAGACACACTGTGGCTGCTGTTTAAATTTTTAAAACTAGACACATTAATTGCAGTTTCCAAGTCACTTAACACTGTCACTGGAAACATGTTCATTTCCCCAGTTGTCTTCTGTTTTCATTACTTCCAAGAGTACATAACAGAATGGCAAGGCACTTTATCCCACAAATGTGCCAGTACAGCACCCTGCTTATATTAGCACCATTAAATTTTGTCATGTACTTTGTGTATTTTACTTACTACCTATTTTTCCAGTAGCACTTTCATTCTTCATGTTTGTCTGTTGCTGACATCTTTGCTCCATTTAATAGGATGACAAAGAGTATCTCTATTGTTTGAACTCATCTGACGGCTTGCCGGTGCAGGATTAAACACCAATTACTTTGATTCAAACTACAGATTTGGAGAAGGAAGGGAGGAGATGATCACTTAATAAATTTATTATGAAGGCAAATGAGCCCCACATAAATCATGCTACCTCATTAAGGAAGGCATTCAGTCATCTTAATATGCAGATGGCAGAGGTTAACTTTGCAGTCATGACACTAAGTTTGGCTTTATTTCTTCAGCAACAAAATGACAAATCATTTCTTTAGTGAGGCCTTGGAAGGCCATCCTTGCATTACATTTTGTTCATTCATATCAGTTCTGGACGTATGAAGGCTAAGATGAATGAATGGTAAAATGAGAATATGTCTAGAAGAGGTGATAATAAAAAGTGAGCTGGAGTTCTACAATTAACACAAGCGAGGAATGAAGTGCTGAAGCTACCAGTGAGGCCAGAGAAGGACAAGTGAAGACTGAAGACCATTTGGTTCTAGCATATTATGGGGAGTATACTCTGTCTCATGTGTGCTGTTGCAATAAACATTTATCAAGCATCCATTCTATGGGTGGGCACTTTTAGTGGGCCCAAAGGTACTCTTTCTCCAGAAAAAAACTCAGGGCCATGCAGACTTTTAAAAAATAATAATGCTCACAAAATGAAATGAACTAGTGATTTTTTTTCCTTTGAATTTTGGAAAAGTGGTTATTTGACATAACTAAATGATGCTGCCTATTGAAAAGATAAATCACCGCTCCTGGAGGCAATTCACCTTACTTGAGAGAGAAAGAATGCCTCAGAGAGGGCTGGTGCGGGTTATAAAGGCACTTGGGGAGGGGCTCATAGGGTAAATTTCCATGACATTAGAATTCCAGGAGTTAGTTTTCTTGTTGACCCTGAAAGCAGGAGGATAACTTCTTGTTATATAATTTTTCAGTTAGCCAACAAATCAAAGTCAAGAGTACCGGTTCATCATCTAAGAATTCAAATTCAACTATTTCAAAACAATGGCTTGAGTAAAATGTATTGATCAAAAAGTAAAAGAACAACAAAGAACAGAATAGACCCATTGCCAGCACATGCAAAGTTGCTAGGGACAAGAGATGGGGATTTCCCTGTGGCAGCTCCCAAGACAGAATGCTCCTCAGGAGATCAGGCACCTGTTCCCAAGGGTTTCATCCTCAGGTTTTTTGTTTTTTTACTGTTTCTCACACTCTCTTCATTTCCTGGGCTTTCTATTTTACCCTTTTACTTGCCCCTTCCAAAATTTCTGGTTGAATTACTGCCTCCTTGTCTTCCAAGTATTTTGGGTCTCTAGGATGTCATAACTCAACACAGCTTCCCCTAGATCTATTGGGATCTCATAGTGAGAAACATCATGGGTTCCAATAATAGATGAGATAGCCCATTGACAAGGGCCTGCATGCCACTGTCTAGATCATTAGATTCCCTTTTACACCCCCTCCTTCATGTAAACTTAATTATTACCGCTATATGCATTTCAATCTTATTAGTTAAAATGGATGACTTTGAGCCATTCAACTTTAGATACTTTCACGCTTCCTCTGAAACAGGTTATATAATATATATGACCTTCAACTTGGTTATCTCTGAGTACAGCCAGCTCTTTGAATGACTTCTGGATGCCCTACTCAGAATCAGATAGAAGGATCTTGTTTTGTTCATAGGATAGTGACCTTTTGATAAACACCTTCTCCTATACTGTGCCAGCTTCATCCTGGGCTTGTGGCAATTTCTCCTTGTCAGTTGGCATGTGTCTTGTCTTATAGTCTTCCACCTAAATGATGACATCTGACTCAGAGTCACTGCTCCCCCAGCTATCCTTTTCTCTACTGAGACCGTCACCCATTGGTCTTAACGCATTCAGAACCCAAGAGAAGACATTACAAATTCTCTTGGCTGATTATCTGACTGTCACATTTATGCCTTGTTTTCCTGCGCCTTCTTTTTTCAATAGCACATGAAAGTGATCAACATGCTTATATCAAGATGTTGAAAATTGATGGAGCCCAAAATCTAACAGCCGGGCCAAACATAAATTGGGTTGTATGATTTTGATTTTTCTGATGCATAGAAATCTGGAATGAGCAATGGGACTCATTTAAGTCTCTGCACATACATGTATTCTTAGCAATTACCATTTTGGATTATTTATTTATTTATTTATTTATTTATTTATTTATTTATTTATTTATTTATTTATTTATTTATTTTGAGATAAACAAATGAAGAAACCTCTGGGACACCGAATTGGGTTTTCTTTAGGGAGTAGGAAAATCTGGCACGATCATGACACATAATGCAGAAAATGCTCCAGGATAGGAATGGTCAGATTTGCATTACTTTCCATTAACTACATAATACACAAATCAATGTAAATCAGCTCTCAGTCTTCCCTCTCCCATTTACATTCTTTCTTTTGCTGCTGCTGGGGTACATACCTTTTAAGATTCAAATGTGAGATTGCATGAAGTAATGTAGAAGGTTTTATATTAGAGATGGGCACGAATAGAAAAAATGGCATTTCGGTTTTTCATTTTTCATTGAAGTTTTTTCATTTTTGTGAATTTTTGAAAAAAATCATTTTTGTTTATTTGTTTATTTGTTTTTCATTTTTCATTTTTACTCACTTTTTGTGCGATTTTAAAGCATTTCCATGTGCAGGTGTCCCCCAACGCCCCAGACCAGAGGGAAAACACCAAAAAAATTTATGCTGGCAGAGACACAGTATAGACTAGGTATGCAGGGAGGCTGCAAAGTCAGCGGCGGGCGTTGCCCAGGGTGTAAGGCAGCCACAGAGTGACTGCACTGCGGGGCAGGGGAGGGTACTCACCAAGAGGTATGCACACACACAGGGAGGCTGCAAGAGAAATTTCTTCTTTCTCTCCCCTAAGAGCCAGGCTGCAGCCAGCAGGAACACAGAGACACACACCTGCCTGGCTGGCCTAAAGTAATGAGTCGCAGAGACAGCAATCCCACCCTAACTCCCACCGGAGACTGCAAGGAGGACGGGGGCTGCCAGAGCTTTTTATGCCCTCTGTGGCTGCCAGACCTGCCCAGTCTGCAACCTGTGCATGCTATTGTTTGAAGTTGTCCAAGAATTTACATGATCCCATCACATGGCTTGCCTCCATTTTGTGGCTGGCGACATCCATTTTGTCATCCTTAAATGGAAAAGAAAAATACATTGCGATGGGAGAAGACAAAAACAGATGTTTTAAGGACCCCAACCCCCCTGGTAGGTATTATCAGACAGTATAAATAATTATCACTGCATTTTTATGGATGCCCAGGGCGTTTTTTAACATTTAAAACAGCTCATTTCATTGTGCATCGCCATTAACAAAAAACAAAACATAAAGAAGTAGGATAGTGAGGAAATTGGCTGCTGTTTGAATCATCTTCTCCCCAAACCTGGTGCCTGGGTTTCTTTCCTTCCTCCTTCCCTTCTCTTAGAGGCTTGCTAACCTAGGGCCCAAGGGGCTGGGTGAACAAAGAACAAAGAAAAGTGGAGAGTGAGCAATCAGAAATGGAAGAAGTCATTACTCAGCCTTGTTTGTTGCTAGTTAAGGTAGCTCTGCTTGAACCATGCCTCCTGCAAATCCGGATGGCCAGGGCAGGACAACTTTAACAAGTGGCAAACAAGGTTCTTCCCAGCCAGATTTCCTTTCCACTCTCTGCTGAATAATCAGCTATAACCTGGGGAAACATGACTTCTCAGATAAAACTTTGCAACATGTTTGTTCACACATTTCCTGCAGTGTAGTTGCATCTTTACTTGTGGCCATTGTCCATGCTTTATACTGTGGGAATAATAATAATAATAATAATAATAATAATAATAATAATAATAATAATAATAATAATGATAATAATGATGATGATGATGATGATGATGATGATGATGATGATGATGATGATGATGATGATGATGCAGAAACCCCACAAAAACTGCAGCTTGCTTGGAATCCTTTGGTATCCATCAACCTCTGAACACAAACCATCTTAATAGATCCCAACACTTTGAGAAGACAATACTTTCTTAACATAAAGTGATCTGACTAGCAAAAGATCAGAGTTGTAATGTCCCACACATCCAGGCCCCACAGAGACAGACCAAATTACCTCATGGCCGGCTATATCTCTTAGAATAGACAAATGCTATCATTGTCATGGCATTCCTCCAAGCCGTAATCAACACCAAGTCTGAGAAAAGTTCAGGTAGGAAGAACTGCTGGCCAGCGGATTGGATGGCACACTTTAAATTTCTCCCTCTTCCCTGCTTAGCCAATCCAGAATACAATACAAATGCTACAAAAGGGAGCACTTTCATTTGGACAAGAAGCTCTGATGTAGAGATGATACTAGTTAAAGATGTCTCCTTTCTGTGTGAATAAATCCTTGATTATGGATCAGTTCCATCTTATTTGGAGCATGGTGAAGAAGGATGGAAAGTTAAAGGTATGCTAGATTCATTTGATAAAAACAAGCCACATGGTCTTTAAGCTCTCTGCAGTTAATTCTGCAACAGACAACGACCAGTACAGAACAACAAAGTGTACTCTTTGTCTTAATTTAGTTATACCTATGGCGAAAACCATCCAGTCACACCATGACAATACAAATAGCAGCTTGCCATATGTTGTGTCTAATGACTTAGGCTGCTGGGTGTGTCTGTCACTCTCCCGGCATATTGCTATGGCCAGGTGCCTGTGGCAATGGAGCTGTTGTGCCTTTATTCCTTGTTTCATTTACCTCTTCGCTGTTGTTGCCTGCTGCCAGAAAACCTGAGCAGTGGCTGCCATCATGATTTGAGAAATGCAGTACTTGTGGTAGGATGATAGTGCTTCTGCAACCTATTATGCCCAGAAGTATTTGTATCTTATGGAGGGAGCGGTGCCAAGCAGAAAACAGTCTGAAGTTTGACTTCTTTGAGCTTTTGCATTAAACACAGGTTTCTCTCCATGCAATAGCTTTATTACACCTTTCAGGTTAAGGAGACAGATATCATTAAGATTACTAGCTACACAATATACACAAAATGACAAAATGACAATGGGAAGGAAGCATTCAATTTCATCATTCCGTTTTCTGATACCTGTTAATTTTGGTTAAACAGCATATGCCTGGTGTAAGTTGCATGTGTTCCAGGTTTATGATCAGGAGCAAAAACACCTTGCAAAAAAAATCAAAGCAACATGTTCATCTTATATACCTCCCCATAGTGATTAAAGCACTTTCTGAGTGGTTTGCAATTTAATTATGCAGGCTACACATTGTCCCCTCCCCCAGCAAGTGGAGTACTCATTTTACCAACCTCAGAAGGCTAGAAGGCTGAGTCAACCATGAGCCTGCTACCTGGGAGTGAATCCAAGGTTGTGAGCACAGTTATCACCAATTATCCACAGGAACTTCCATGTTTCCTTTTGCACATATATCAAGTTCCAACAAAATTTGGGTCTTTTTTTTTATTAATCCTGTCATCACTGAGACCTTGCTCAAAATAACTCCATCTAATTGGCATGGTGAGTATCCATGAGGGCAGAGGTCCCACAGGCTGGTCTTGGTCTGCAGTCTGTTAGGAATTGAGCCATGCACCCAACAAGGTTCCCTATGAAGTGCATGCCCAAGCGGATGTGCATGCATCTCTCTCCATCCACAATTGTCTTTTCCTCTCCTGTGCACTCATTGCCACCATTGTTGTTTTGGTTGTGACAGAACCAGAACCTGGTGGGAATTGTGTGTAGACATGGGCATTTCATTTTGGAAGGGTTCTGGTTCCAAAATGAAACATGACAGAACAGCTGCCGTTCAGTACCAGGATCCACCTTCCAGAATGAAATCAACTGGTCTCTTACCTTGTTTTGTGTCATGTAGGTCTTAACTGCAACAAGGAAGCAATCTCTGATGCGTCATCTTTCACTCTGCCTGGCACTGGCCAATCAGGAGCTGTATAGGAACATGCATCATCCTGCCTCCCTCTCTGATTGGCCAGTACCAGGCAGAGTGGAAGATGACATGTCAGAGGCTGCTTCCTGGTTGGAATTTAGCCCAATTTTAACCAAAACAAGGTAAGAGACTGGTTGATTTCATTCTGGAATGTGGATCCTGGTTTAAAAAAATGGCAGCTGTTTTGCCGTGTTTCATTTTGGAACCGGACCCCTTCCGAAATGAATTGCCTATGTCTAATTGTGGTGCATATGCACAAGAAAAAGCTCTCCACAGTAAGAAAACTGGTTTCTGGTGCCAATAAAGTTTGGGACCACTGCATTAGGGGCATGGGCTTTTCAGTTATGGTGCTAATGCTCATAATAGGAAGGCCTGACAGCCCCAGACTTTCTCTAGCTGCAGTCAGCAAACTGAAAGATGGCTTCTTTATAAGAAAGCTGAATGGATGGTGGGTGTTGTGTGTTTGCACCCCATTGCATTCATTTGGCCAGCCTTGTCTTGGTTTTTGATAATTTCTGAGTTAACTTTTCTTGCAGAGTTGCAAGTTGGTTGTTAGCCACCATTCGTTGCATAGCAAGAATGGTGAGATGCACATTTCTTGTAATAAAACAGAACCATGAAATAAATTATGCAAAGGCAAGCTGTTTTCAATGTGGTTCCCAAGAAGTTCAAGCACTGAAAAAAAAATCCCAGATGGCCAGTGCAAAGTGAGAGCTACGACACCTCTCTCGCTCTCTCCTACCTGCTCTTTTCTGAGGCACAAGACAAGTCGAGAGAAAAACTCTTTTCTGGTCTGTACGTCTGGAATGAAAGACCACACAAGGGCATCAGTTCAAGGTGAGAAGGCTGAAAGCTACAGAGGGGCTATTTATTCCAAAAGAGGCAGCTGTAGCCCCTGAAGGTCCTCATCAAGCATGGACCTGAGCAGGATTCTATCTGCCATACAAATAATATCCCTCTTACCTCCAGGGCTTTGGGGTGGGCCCCAGTACCTCTTTTCCATTACTTTCCCATGTCTCCTTTCCCAGCCTTCCCCGTTTTCCCATGGTTCCTTTTCTTTCAAAGCTTGTTTTTAAATAAAACTATGGCACTTGCATTCAAAAGCAAGGAGTAGTGGCTTTGGAACTTCCCATTCTTAAAAGAATAGAAAAGGAGGGGAAAGCAGAAAATGTATTCTCCATTCCAGAAGTCAACACTTTTTGTGTGTGTGGATCAGTTGATCATTTCTTGCCCAAACAAAAAGGAACCAGCAGGGCTGGGTTTTTTCCCCCCAGTGTGTCCTCTTGATATCTATTGTTTAAAAAATATGGGTGATCATCAAGTGCTGCTGTGATGAAACCTCTGTTTTGACTTCACATTTCAGCTCTTTGATTTTGCACATTCGGGTGACAGAAGTGTTTCTGCCTTCTTCTCACCTGCAGAAGGAACCTTCTTTTTCTTTGATATCAACTGAATTTGATCTCCACTGCTGTTCTTGATTTTGAAGCTGAATGCTGCCAACGTTTGAATCATAAAGTGACCATCCATAAATGCTGGTACTAAGGAGGAGGCTGAGATAATTGATAATATTTGCTTCTGCTTTCATTGTGATGTAGAGCAGCAGCTCAGGAAACAGAGAAAGATGTGTGTGGAGGTGTTAAACTTTATTTGACGTTGGCTGCTCCGCCCGGCCTCGTGCCGAGCAGGGGCACCTTTGCCAGCCGGATGAGCGTATTAGCGTAGCCTACGGTAGGGGAGCGCGCCCCTTTATAAGTCCTTGGCGCGCTCCCCTCAGCCTGCCTCCGTAATTGCCGGTTTCCCCACCCTCCCGCCACTGTTTATGATGTGCTGGTGATGCTTTGCTGGTCGCTTCGGGGCCGGATGGGAATTTTTGACCATTTCTCTGATTGGCCTTGAGCGGTGGTGTTTTTTCGCCCATCCCACCATTCACATATTGGCGGTGGGTGTTGTAGGTAATAACCCCGGTCACGACTGGCAGGTAGCGCATAAAAGTTAACCATTTAGGTCCCGAATCTAATTACATCTTCACATCTTCGGCAGCCTTCCATTAATAACCCAATAGGATTTAGTTAGGGAGCAAATAATAATAATAACCCCAAACCCTAGGAGGGCTGCCAACCTTTAATCAAGCGTTGATGCCAAAAGATCTCATTGGCATCCTCACTGCGGCAGTTCAACGGGCCGCAGTAAATTGATGGAGTAGCGGGACCTAATCAATTTGTTGTTACCATTTTGATGATGTGCTACGGCTCAGGTCCTCCTAAAGTTATTGCTCATTGATAAGTAATTTAAAATTTGTTACTGTAGTTAATAAAGTTGTGGCCCTTATTTAACCCAAGCGGAATGTGTGTCGCCTCTTTCTTTCAACCTGGCTTGGCAAAAGCTCTTCAATCCAAAAAAAGACAGTCAACCAGATGCCCTAATTTAAGCCATTTCACTTCTCTCCCAAAGGCTCCAGCAGATGCCCAGTAAGCATCATTTTGCAAGGAAAGACGCAAAATGCACATACTTGAGAATGATTTAAAAAGGGGTTTTGCAACAAGAATCAATACCTTTCTTTTAGTCTGCCTTAAAATTCTAGCTATGTAGTGTTTAGAGATGGGCACAAAATGGGGGAAAGAGTGTTTTGTTTTGTTTCTATAGTAGTTTCATTTAATTTCTAACTGATTTTAAAGTAGTTTCATTAAAAAATGAAATGAAATGAAATGAAATGAAATACTATGCTCCCCTGAGTCCTAAAGGACAAAATGGCAGGGGAGCAATTCTAGGTAACCCCCTGAAATTTAGAAATGTATGGGGTTGAGGGGGCTGAGTTATGAAGCTCCAAAGGGGGTGCCCCTAGTTAAAAAAAAAAAGCTTTCAATTGGAATCTACTTTGGCAGCCAATCCATAGGCGAATGTAGCACTACAGTGGCTTGGCTTCCGATTCCAATTAGAAATATTTTTTCCTAGGGGCACCCCCTTTGGAGCTTCATAACTCAGCCTCCTCAACCACAAACCTTTCCAAATTTCAGGGGCTTTCAGGAAAGAGCTTGAACTCCCCTGCCACTGATTCCTCTAGGACAGTGTCGGGAAACCTATGGCACAGGTGCCAAAGGTGGCACTTGGAGCCCTTTCTGTGGACACCCAACATCGCCCCTTCACAGCCAGCTGTATTTATGTTAAATTGCTGTATTGGCACTTTGCAAAATATTAGTGGGTTTTGAATCACAGTCTGGTCATGCGGTCTCTAAAAGGTTCTCCATCACTGCTCTAGGATGAATCATTTCATTCTAGAGGGGGAAATGGTGTTTCGGGACAAAATGAGACAAAACGCATCCTACCATTTCATTGGGTAATGAAGTAATTTGTTATCTAAGGAAACGATGAAACAGCGTTTCGTTTTTGATTTCGTGCCCATCTCTCAAACTGTTCTGCCCTAGACCCTAAAAGAACCTCAGCCCTAAAGGAACATAATTGAGAGTCCTCTCTCAATACATGTGGCTGCGTGTGCACCATGTTGCATGGCACATAATCATTCCAAATTCCTATAAAATCCTTGAAGATTAACAACCCAGTACCTTCCAGGTGCACAGACATGCACTTGAGTACACACAGTTAATCTGAACATTACATTTCATTAGAGCATTTTGATTCCTTTGTGGCTCCAAGCTATAGCTATCTAGATAACCTGTTGAATAACAGCCCTAACAATTGCTTTGCGTTCTGGCAAGTTCTAGGATTGTCCCCTTGCTTGATGTCACCTTGTGAAAGGCAGTGAGCATAAAAGGGAATTCTGTTGGCCATTTGAGGTGCTGAGATGGGTGGGGCCAGCATTCAGGCTGGCCTCTGTTGTGTAAAATTTGGCACCTTTTTCCTGAAGGCAGTGCAGCAATATTAAGCCATTGCCTGGTGTTTTGAATTGTGTCTACAGAAGCACAGTGCCCACATTCATAACCCTGAGTTGTAATGTTGTCTAATCCTAATTTCACTGCATATGGGGTAGTTAGGTTTTCTGGTGACATTAAATCCAAAGTCTAAGAGGGGCTGACATCATGTAAAAGCCGCATGATTAACTGGCTAAGTACAGTCAGCATTCAGGGCGGGGAATTCCAGTCTATTTGGACCTAATTCTACATAGCTGTTTTTTTTCTCTCCTGATGTGTCTTCGCAAGAGACTCTGCAGTCCTGGGTTGCTTCCAAGTTCATCAGCTCCCGCTGCTTCTCCTTTCCTTGAAGTCTTCCTGATCCTCCACTTGTGACATCATGATTACTTGAGAAAGAGAGATAATTGTGATTTCACAAACTGCACATTGTGACCTTCAAGTGAAGGAGACACAGCAGGAAAAGAGCGATTCCCAAGCAACAAAGATGCTATTTTATAGAAAATGTCCTAGGCAGTTTAAAGAGAAAGAGAGAGAGAGAGAGAGAGAGAGAGAAGATGCATCCAGCTAGAAGTGCATCAGCAGAATGATCTTGAAATGGAAAACCCCTTTTGAGATTTTCATGATGTTCGCCGACTGCTGCCCTCATTAAGCAATGTTTTTTTTTTTACAGTACTGTAGTAGGAAAAAGAATAAGAATGAGAATAAGAATATAGCAATGGCAATAACAGTGTTGCAGTATGGATGAAAGAGCAGTTTGATGCTGTTAATTTTGATTTAGATCTGAAAGCTCTTTTTGTACCACCAGCAAAGAGAATAATACATAGCATTATTTGATCGCTTTTTCTGCAGTTAACATGTGATAAAAAGTTCCTAAGTCAAGGTTATCCTAGTAACAGAAACCCTGAATATTAGACCCTGTAATTAAACTAAAACCTACTAACAAGAAAGAAGTTTCAGAAAAATTCTAGTTAAGACTAACAACTAGATTTTTTTAGACCCATAACTTTGTCTGGGCAGCTTAATGATGACTGAAGCCTAGTATCACAGAGACCTACAGGCCAGGAAGTCATACTAAATGGCACCTCATTTTTTAAGCAGAGCTGTTTCCTGGGCAGTAAAAGAAGTCTCTTTGCCATGTGATTTTCATCACCTCCATATCTCACTTTTAGTAATCTTTGTTTTGAAATTGGTTACTGGAAGGTAACTTTGCTGTCCTGGTTGAGCCAACCAAAGAACACCTTACAGAAGAGAGGAGCCCTGTTAATTCTATTTCCCTTCCAGCCCTCTCTGACACTGTGCAGCTTTGCTGACTCAAGAGAAGGTGCAGAGAGAAGGTGGTATCTTCTGATTCTGCTTGCCGTGGCCCTTTCAGGGGGTACCATTTCCAAGAATTGCTAGGATCTGCTTTGACCTTAAAGCAAATTCAAAAGTACCTGCTTTGACATGACAGTAGAATGAAGCTGCAGCATGGGTTTGATCTCATGACCTCTTACCACCTGCTGCCTCTTTGTACACCCAACTCTGGTCTGATAAGTCCCCCTACCAGTGCTTGCCCTCGTGATGCAGACATTTTAGCCTGAGAGACCATCTTTTTAAAAAATTGCTTCTCTCCCTCCATCTCCCACAATCGCCGGGTTCATAAGGTGAGCAGAGAATGTAATAGATTCCCACTTATACCAAGTGTATTGAGTTGTATCAAAGCAAACATTTGTAACCCAGGGAGCTTTTCTTCTCTGACCTTATCAATAAAATGTTGCTGGATCTTGTTTCCACATGTTGTGGGTTCTTCTCCCCCATCCTTTTCCAAGGAGAAAGGCAGGGTAAAAAGACTCTAAAACAATAAATAAATAAATAAATAAATAAATAAATAAATAAATAAATAAATAAATAAATAAACAGCATGAGGAAACTGTAGTTTCAAAATTCAGTTTTTCTCAGAAGTAAACAGTCATGGGTGAGTTGCAGCATTTCAGAAAAGAAAAAGAAAAAGTTGCGGTTGCCGTATCCAGCCAGGTCTGTTTGTTGATCTTAAATTTCTGAAGGCCAAACGTACATAGAATGGATGTTCACAAAATGGTCTTGGGTTGTGCCAAAGGAGTTAATAGTTCCTCGAACTTTGGCCAGCCTTGTGACTTCTGCACATACTGGACAAATACCTGCCAAGCTGAAAAGTAGATTGTGATGTGTGCCACAAATACAAGATGGAAACAGGGCCTTCCACATTGTACACCACCTGGATAGCTTTATATATTTCAGTCCAAGCAGTGTAGAGGACCTTGCCAACTCAGATCTGTTGTCATAGAGATGCAACTGCAGTGGCGTGACATTCAAACTGCTGAACAGGCATTCTGTGGCGTTAGAAGTGATAGATACTCTTTCATTTGACTTGGCTTTGGCAAATGAATGTTCACTACGCTAGTTCTTCTTCAAAACCGGGTTTTCTGGTTGAGAGATTGTGCAGTCCTTTTACATGTGAAAAATGTAATAGTTCCAAAATGAAGATGAATGCTGGAATGAGACTTCACAGGAAACCAGTGCAGGATTCCAGATATTACTTGATTGCAATTCCCAGCTTCCTTACCAGTGACTTACATTGGCTGCGACTGATGACAATTGCATGCTAATTATTTCTGGAAGGCTGCAATTTGAATACCTCTGAGATAGATTGTTTACTGGTTTTATGAAAAATTATCAGGGCTTCCTTATCTAAAGTTAAGAGTAACACAGTCATTTTAAAAAGCTGGATTTATGGAAACCGGACTCCAAATTAGTCTGGTGTACGTCATCACTTTATTAAAGAAATCCACCAACTGTTGCAATATAACATAAGAAATTATTCAGTGCATTGTGTCCCATCCTTCTGATTGAAGTTCTCATGGCATAAACACAACACAAGATAGTTTCCACCCAAAGAATTATTACCATGTTTGGCTCTGAAAATATCCATCATTCAGATTAGAAGTATCTTGTTTCATGCTTAGGAAAATAAACTGGTACATCATACACTAGGATGAAATCAATCCAATTATTGTTCCACAAGACTGCCAGCATGGTGTAATGGACAGAGTGATAGACTCTTACTCAGGAAACGGAAGTTCAGGTTTTCCTTCAGTTGGGGTGGGGGTGCGGGTGGGGGCAGGAAACCTCTGAGGTAACTTGGATAGCACTTGGATATCAAAATTGTTCCATAATATTTTGGCACAATGCTGTATGACTAGTTAAAAACAATTAGAGCAATAAGACAAATCATGAAGCCTAATAAGAACTTAAGCTGTTTTTAAAAAAAAGAGCAAGCTAGTTTGAATTTCCTTCCATGAATCCTTTAGGTCATACTGCTAGTAACTAGAGATGGGCACGACTTAGCGGTATTCCCGTTTCCGTTTCCGTTACTCGGTTCCGTTACTCTACGAAAATGGTAACGGGAATTACTCCGCCAGACTTCGAGCTCGAACCAACGAATGAACAATTTTGGTCTGATTTGTTGTGCTCGTTCCTTGCATCGCGCGATGCCACGCGGCACAAAAAAAAGTTTTTAAAAGTTAAAAAAACCCAGTTCCCGGCCAAAAAGCAGGCGGAAAAATGCCTGCCGTGCCTCAGGGCATCTACCAGAGGGTTGTTTCTGGAGGTCCCGGCCTCCCCCATCCCCGTCCTGGGCTGCTCTGGTGGGACTCGCCGCAGGCTCGCAGCCAGCAAAAAGCCCAGTCTCGCCGCCAGCCGCCGCAATTAAAGCGCAAGCAAGCGGCATGGACGGCACAGGAAAAAACTTTTAAACTCTCCCCCCACCCATTCCCGGGCCAAAAAAGCAGGCGGAAAAATGCCTGCTTAACTAAGGGCACAGGGCACCTACCGGAGGGGTGGTTTCTGGAGGGGGGGTCCCGCCTCCCCCCCGTCCTGGGCAGCCGGACTCGCCATGCCATGTGGTGCGGGCGGGGGATCCAAAATGGGGTGGCAAATGCAATATTGTTTTTGAAATCGTGGTCCAAAAACACACAAGCACAACAGAAACACACGAAAATTTATAAACTGCCAGATTTTTCACAGTAGCAGTGGGTTTTTTCTTGCAACAAAATGTCTCTCCTCTCCTCCTCTGTCCTCCATTGATTTTATTTTATTTTATTTTATTTACACCTGCGCAATGATGGGCTGGCCGAGTGGCCAGCCATGTGGGAGTGGATGACCATGCAAATTTTTGGAGCCATCCCACCAATCGCATGGCCACTTGGCCATGGAGACCTCTGGGATGTGCCAAAAAGCCCCCTAAGACCTGCCCTAGCCCCCTAACCCTAACCCTAATCCTTGACTCCAGTCCTTACCCATACGTCACAGACTGTCTTCTTAGTGGGTCAGAGAGGCACCCAGAGGTGCAACCCACTAGCTCACCCTAACCTTACCCGTCACTAGCCTAACCCTAGACCTTGCACTAACCCACCTTAACCCTAAGCCAGATCTACTTGCATTGCACTACACGCAAGTACAATTCCCTTCTTTGTACCATGGCGGTACGAGAGCCTTAGGCATCACCCTATGGCTCTGGGTTCACTGCCATCACTAGTCTCACTGTCTGCAACTGGTATGCATATCCATATGGCTATGCATGGATTTTGCAGCAGCAGGTGAGGATGGGAGACCCCCATGTTGAGGGGTCTCTTGGAGCCTGCTTCCCCTTCCTAGTGGGTGAGGATAGGAGGCACCCACGGGTGCCTCCAGGAGCCTGCTTTCCCTTTATAGCGGGCCAGAGGAGGCACCCACCCCACAGAGGTGCCTCCAGGAGCCTGCTACCCCCAAAAAACCAGTACTAACAAAAATGAAAAAACGAAAAAACGAACCGACTAATTTTTGCAAATTTTCACAAAAAACGGAAACAACCCAAAACAGAACCGGCCCGACTAACGACAACTCGAAAAAAATTTTTTTTTCAAGTCGTGCCCATCTCTACTAGTAACAAGGCCAAGGTGCAATCTTGGCTGACCTATATGGCTCCTGACTCTGAGGGGCACACATTGTTGCCTGCTAATATTCAGTACTTTTCCTCAGAACTAGTCCCAGGGCCTCCTTCTCACTCAATCTGCTTTCATGGTTCTATCCCCAAACCACCTGTCAACACTGTACAATTTCCCTTGCATGTCTATGGAGTGAAGAGCAGGAGAAATGCATTGCGAAGAACTTGCATTGGATTTAAAACAGGAAATTGCCCTTGAAAATTGAGCAATAAGTATGTTTTCAGCAACCTCCTCTCCTCACCCAAATGAAATCATAGAGGAGAAATCCAGTTCCCATGCACTGAACAGGATGTTTTATTTCCATTCGTCCTTCATGGAAGTGGCATACATAGAGCTTTGTACAGATTCTATAGATACACCTGTAATATCTCCTGAGAAAAAGCAAATCTAATATTACAACTGAAATTGGTGGGTAGAACTCAAAGCAAAATTAATTTGTGCTCCTTGAACAGAGCCATAACTGATCTTCTCTATTGAATTGACTATTTCTTGCAATATTTCTAATATCACTTTCTCCCAGGGCTGTGTTTTAAATGAAAACCCCTTAAGATTTCTTCTGTTTGTTCCTACTGAGTTTTTCATGCCTAATGAACTGTCAATTACTTATGGAGACTAGGGTGTCAAAGATTGGGTGCCCTGTTTTAGCATATTATGAAAGAAACCACTCCATGTTCAACAATTCCTGGCACGGATGCACCAATTAGGATGGAGAAACAATGTGAGTGGGGTTTTATTCCTTCTAAAAACTGAATTGTTACCATAAATTCATGTAAGGAAACAAATATAGTTTGATTGTATGTATGCCAATGCAGGGCTTCAAATATCCGCACTAGGTGTCTGATATGGAAATAAAGAAGGTTTTGATTAAGCTCCTTCTGATATGTAAATGCTTGTGAAGAAATGGGAGGACACAAAAGAGGTGTGTGGAAATGGGCAATAGCATTCCAAGGTGATTAGGACTAAAAGGAAAAGGCTGAGATGAGTATTTGCATGCTTCAAAGAGCTGAAAATAAACCCCAGCTTTAAGATAAAGTAATAAGCTCTGCAGAAACATGGGGACACAGACCTGACTTTTTATTCTCAAAGGGCTTTCAAAAAGCTACTGTAACATAATTAATGATGGAGAACTGGGTGGCTCAAAGTCAGTTTCTGAAGTCCTTTGCTTGGCGTCACATCAAATCTAGGCAGCTCCTGGCACTTCCCCATTAGTCTTCTCTTGTTCCACGAAACTGTAGCTAGAGTGCTTGCTTTGTACATGTGTACTGAAGGTTTTCTCTGTGGAGGAAGTGGGTCAACCAGTTTCCCAGGAATAGGAGAAGTTATGTGGGACAGGTTTAAGCCACACAGAGGACCTCCAGTTCCAAAAGGAATCCAAAGAGGATTGGGGAGGGGGAATACGTTTCCCTTGTTTTCGCATTCAATACTTTGAAATCTCAGGGGTGGTTTTCCCCCATCCCTCATTACATAGATGGAGAAATTTGCACATATTGGCAATTATTTTTCAAAAACACATAAGAAACTCACCCCTCCCATTTGCATTGCCAAAATACATATGGGGCTGTTGTGAAGAGGCTGATACATTCAAAGCTTTGGTCCAAGATGAATGAATCGGCCTATTTTGTTTTCTCTCACTCTCACTTTTTTTCACTGCATCAGAAGAGGTTGGCAAATGCTTATGCCATGCAAAACCTGCTAGTCTTTAAGGTTCCATGAAACTGGTTGTTGTTTTCCTTACAACAGATCATTGACAAATGCAGATATTGCCCTGGATGATGATGAATGTTTTCAATTTTTTTGTGTTATCGCCAATGATGAATAGCTCTGTTATTCTAGGATTCTGTGATTTTGGAACCAAACTGGCCTCCCATAGTGTAGGCACCAGTCCAGAAAAGCCAAGCCCAAACAAACTTTCCTAGTCTTCAACATGTCACTAGAATCTTTCTTGATTTTACTGTGTCATATTAGTATCACTGCCTCTCTGCAAAATTTCTGTTTGGCTCCTGTCCGGTGCAGGACTTATGACCAAAGCCGTGTTGACTTCCATCCAGTTGCACGATGCATGGTTTTCAATTGGCTTCTATTTTGGAATTGAAGATGGGTTATAAAAACCCATTCCTCTGTTTCTTTTTCTTCTTTATCTGAGTGGTACAGCTCCATATTCTCAATCTTTGAGGTTGGCTGTTTAAGCAGAAAGCAACTGCTAGGGGCAACATTGGCCAGAAAAGAAAAGTCAGTTCTTCATTCTTTTTGTGTCTGTTGCTCACCAGGAAGGAGGGAAATACTGCTGACAAGAAATTAAAACATAGTTCCCAGTCTTTTTTGTTGAAGGTGTCCTCTGTGAATGTATCTGAATGTACAGGTTAAGAAAGTTGTCAACAGAAAAAAATTACCCTCTCAGTGTACACCCATACAGTATATATGCTTTTGTACATACATTGGCACACACTGCTTATTGGAAGCTTCTGAAAAGCAAAGATCTGTTCTTTGAACTGGCTTCATGATCCTTTTGAGCACTAGCTTGCAACAAACATACACGTCTAGTGATTTTTATTGGAGATTATGATCGTGCATAGGTTTCCTGGTTGATTTGGAGGCCAATGCAGGGCTTCAGAATATATCTTGAATTTGTTCCAAAGATATCTGTGCATCTGATTTGATTTCAGATCTGAATCAGTTCCCTAGATCTGTAAAGTCAGTGCATTTATTACCATTGGAAAACCAAAATGAAATTTGGTATCATTTTGGTTTCTTAGTAGGGTAAGGTTTCTCTTTTCTGTAGTGAGTGGTCTTTAACTCTGTGATTGTACCAGACTCTTCTGTTTGGATGGTTCCATTTTCCCTTTAAGGGCATCCAGTGTGGTGTAGTGAACAGAGTATTGAATTACATCTCAGGAGACTAGTATCTCATCTTAATGGGCAACTGCCCAAAGAGTCATGGAATGGCACACTGAGCTTCTGGCCAGAGAAGGATGACTCAGCCATCATGCAATGGCTTATAAATTGTGTCGCTGGCTGGGGGGTGGGGTGGGGTGGAGGAGTGCAGCTCCTCCAATGCCATGCATATGCATTTCAATGAAGTGGTAGAAATCAGTCTGTGCCCACATCTAGTTCAGAGCCCCACTCACTCAGGGGAACTCACTGGATAGGAGGTTGGAACTAGAGGAACCACACTTTAAGTACTTAACTTCCCCCAATTAGTGTTCTTATCCGTCAGATATGCCTCAAGAGCACACAACATTTTGACTTTCAGCCTGCTCAATTGGTGAATGAATTCCCTATTAGCATTGGTAGGCGATAAAGAAGGGCTTTCAAATTGGTTCATTAAAACAAGGTGACTTTTGACGACATTCACCCATTTGAGAGGAACTGATTTATGCATGTTTAATTTTTAGTAATGATGACTGCAGGGCAAAAAATGAAAACAACTTTGGCTAGTAATGTGTGTATATATTATTTATACTTCTTTCCTGGTGATTAGGTTGTTTTTGGCAGGCTGATTTTAGACGAGCTGTTTGTGCCCTATCACACTGGATTCATCAGAAATGGTAATACACTCACCTTTATCCAATGGAAATGTTTTCACATGAGCTCAGACTCTGAAGGGAGGAATTTTAAAATATGTTTTGCTGGAAAGATGATAAATAAGTAGCCAGTCCTTTGTGGAGGACTGTGTTTGCTAAAATGTAAGATTAAAAATAAAAAGGAATGATAGTGAGTTAATAAGAAAAGACCCTGCCAGGAAGCAGCTGTGTCGCCTGGATTCAAACAAGGAGTTTCTTGTTGGAAAGTGCCATGTTGTGTTTGCCACATGCCATTGCATATACCCAGTTGTCTTTGGCTGGCAGTTGGAATGTGTACTTAGATAATTTATCAAATAAGGAACATGTGGCTGTTTCACCAGGAGATGACATTTTAGAGATTTTTTAAACATTTTTGTGTACACTTTTAACTTGAATTTTAACTCTTATATTAAACAATAAGGTATAACAGTCAACTTCTACTCTAATCCTCTATGATTATGTGTTGCTCGTGCATATAGATATTCGGATATGACTGATTGCCATACTGTTTTTATTGTATTTGGATTTGTAATTATGTAAATGGTGATACCATTTTAGAGATTTTTTAACATTTTCTGTACACTTTTAACTTGAATTTTAACTCTTATATGAAACAGTAAGGTATAAATACAGTCAACTTCTATTCTAATCCTCGATGATTATATGTTGCCCATGAATATAGATATTTGGATATGACTGATTGCCATACTGCTTTTATTGTATTTGTATTTGTATTTGTATTTGTATATAGATATAATGGCCATTGGCTATAATAAAAACTAATTTAATTTGATTTGACATCAAATAAATATACTATGGTAGGGAAATGTGGTGTGGATCAATTAACAATGTGTCCTTAACACTGTTCTCTGATGCTGCTATCAAGCTGCTCCATTGTTATTTCAACAAAGGTTTAAGTAATTTGTTGAAGCAGGCATTACAGATATTGTTTCATATACTGTGTGGCAAGGGCAGTTGTGTAACTAGGGAGGGGCAAATGGGCAGATGTCCTGCGGTGGAATAATCTGAGGGCAACAAATTGATGTTAGAAGACTGTGAGCCCTCCTTCACTTGGAAGACGAGGAGGAGGAGGAGGAGGAGGAGGAGGAGGAGGAGGAGGAGGAGGAGCTAAGGCTGAAAGAGATGCGTGAGCTGTGTGTGTGTGTGTGTGTGTGTGTGTGTGTGTGTGTGTGTGTGTGTGTGTGTGCGTGCCTGTTTGTGCACATGTAAGGTTTATGTTGTTTGGTAGGGGAGACAAGGTGGGTGGGGCAGATTCGTGGGTGCACCCGCACACACACACATGCTCCAATCTTCTCAGATGTGTTGTTTCAATTTCTGTGTTGACTCCTCCTCCTCTCCTGATCATCCCATTATGTCCTGCTCAAGAGTGCATGGGGCTTTCCTGCTTTCCCCACATTGCCTTCAGAACCGCCCTGTGAAGTTGATCAGGCAGACTCAGTCAGCCAGGAAGGTCTCAGGTCTGTGGCTCATTTCACCCTTTTCTTTTAAAAAAAATATTATTTCCTTTTGCATTTGCATTTAATTTGATTTTGAGCACAGGACCCCCTTTCTTTCTGTCAACACTCAGTGGTGAAGTCAGTAATGGGTAAATAAGAGCAAACTGTAACATTGCTTCATGGTCATCCAAAAGGCATTTTAGGACATAGGAATTCCCACCAGTAATATTCTGTCCCTAAAAGGGGTATGGTAAACTGTGGATCTTTGAAATCAAGAATGGATCAGCTTGATTTCATGTGATTTTTGCATGGGATCCTTCCCAAATCACCATGAGTTCTTACATTTCATTAATGTCCAATCACTACACAATAATAATCATGGGTACCCCAGTGCATGGCTGTCATGCAAAAACATGGATCTGTGGCATGGGTCCACTTGATTTTAATTGATTTTTGCATTGGATCATGCTAAAGCCATTGTCCCATGATTGGACCCATCTCTGCACACAGATCGCACACCAAAAATCAGGGGTCTGCAGTCTGTTTGCAGAGACGGGGCCTAGGATAGGACAGTGGTTTGGAGGTGATCCTTGGGGGGGGATCAGTTAGATCCTTGAGAATCCGTGCCTTGGATCCATGTTTTTGCACCACTGTACAGCCATGTGCTGGAAGACCCATGATTATTATTGTGTAGTATTTGGACATTAATGAGATGTATGGTTTGATGGTGATTTGGGAAGGATCTCATGCAAAAATAATATGAAATCAAGAGGATTCATAAAAATCCACCTTTTATTTTCTTCCCTTCTGGACTTGCTGGTTGTTGTTGGGGCTGCGTGCACCCAAGCATCCTTGCACGTTGCTGGACTTGCCACTACAGGAAGGCCAGACCGACACTGAAGTCTCGTGCCTCCTCTGGAAACTTTTGGGCAGTCCAGGGCTGGTGGGTGGGCTCCTTCTTCTCCCGGAGGGGAGGGCACATGTAGCCCTTACAAAAGTTTTCTTTACTGGCTGACATGGGGGGGGAGTGGAGGGGGGAGTGCGGACAAGAAGCACCTGCCTCTACACCCACAGAAGTGCAGTTGGCAACCTATCTGTTATCTCCCAGATCCTGCTTCCCAGAAAGTTTAGATGGGGATGGAAAAGAGCTATCTTGAGGAAGCAGATAAGCCCTCACCTTTCCTGCCAGTTGGCAGGGTGCATCCTTTTCAGAAGGTTTTTTGGGGGGGGCAAAAACTGACTGTGTCCCCAGCCGCTGAAAACCCTAACTATGCCTCTGAGCAAGGGACCCTGAATTTTCTTAGAGCAAGAACAACAGAGACTAGGAATGCCTATGCAACAATATGCGCAGGCAAAGAACAGAACCAAAGGCCAGTTAAAAGTCATTGAAAATCAATGATAGGAAATGTATGTCTACCTGAGTACCAACATATATTTCAAAGGGGGTTTCCAGGGTCACATTGGATTGGTAGACCAGAGCAAAGCAAAATGGGAGAGACCCACCTCTCTCTTGGAGAGGTGTTTCAGCATTTTATAATGGGGTGGGTGGGAATGAAAGAGCTTGGAAATCAAGGGAAGATGTCCTGTGGAACAAAAAATGGCCAAACTGAGTGAGTCAGCTCCAGGACCTAAGGTTCCCCAAATCAAGAGAGAGAGAAATAAATGTCATCTGCATTTGTTCATGATGTGTTAGTCTAAATATATGGGAGCTGAATCATGGCCATGGCTCAACTCCCTGGATGACTGAGAATCTCCAAGATTTTTATTCCAAATATACCTCTTTGGGCAGTCGGTTGGGCTAAAGCACCTGACCCGAAAACTGGTTACTTATCTTCAAGTTTTGCTCTTGTCTGGGAGTTTTTGTCATGCTTACCTAATGCATCCTGAAAGCAAAGGAAGCTAATGAGAAAATAAATAGTCCCACAAATAAGTTGACCAAGACACCAAATGAGATGGGCTCCAAATACAAAGCCTTAGAAGTTTCCACCAAATAGCCCATTATCTGTTTCATTGAACAAGCCAATATCTTTTCTCTAGAGATGTATGGAACTATTTAGCCATTCAAGTGATGCAACTAGCTGAACATTTGCAGGTGCTCTTTAACTTGATTTATCAGTCTCTGAAAATGTGTCCGTGCTTGATAGCCTCTATGCCATACAGGGATCATCATTTTTTTTCAGGGTCCATCCCCCCACTTTTTTTTTTTTTTGCTTGATAGCTCTAATTCCTTGTGACCTTCAGTTACTGGAGCAGTCATAACTAAAACATCAATACTTAGCACTTCAAAGACTTAAGTGATAGGTAGTCGCCCAGTGCCCAGTGAAGGAATCTAAGAATTACCAGACTGAATGTGACTCGATCCATCTTGCTCAGTTTTGCAGAGACAACAGGCAGGACTCTGTATGGAATACCACAAAATACATGTTAAATGAAAACCACATAATTTTAGGTGCAAAGTGTGGTTTACAAAACAAAAGTTATCACTGCTACTATTTCAGATAGTTACATTTGTTATGAGTCTGTATGAGCACACACCACATTTATAAATATTTCTCTCATCAGGTATAAGTTTTTCAATGCTTGATGATGGTGTTTGTAGCTGTGATTCTGAATCTAAGCATTTTTAAAATATTTTGACATGATAATAAACCAATTGAGATGAATTGTGATTGCTCTACATATGTCTCACATAATTAGGACACTCTAGAGATGCTGGACTACAAATTCCATGATTTCAAACAGTATGTTAGCTTGAGAAAAGGCTGTTTCACACAAGCTGGGAGCCACTCCAAAGGGAATTAGCCCAGGATATACATTTGGGGACACAGCTTGGAAATATATCATTCAACTCAATAGATTATGGTTCCTTTTGCTTTAAACTGGATGAATGCATTTAACTCTTTATACACAGTTGAAAGTGATATCAAAACATTTAAGAAAGCCTAGTTCCATTGGCTTTTCTCCTCTTACTGCAAAGGTGTGTATTCTAATTTGATATATTCAAGGTGAAACTTTGCTTCCAAGTGCTCCTGAAGAATAATATATAGGAAAGCAGGATGCCTAAATCTTTTCAAAAATGTTGATGAGTTCGACATGTATGTGATGTACCTGAAAATAATTCTGTATATTTAAAAGCAGGGAGAGGCTGGAAGAAACTACCGCTGCCTGCCATTTCATTAGTGTGTCTGTTTAACTTGGGGTGGTGCTGTGTCCAACATTACAGATGATGGTTCTCCATTTGAAGAAGTTCTGAATGCCAAACACTATCTGAAGTAGAAATGAACATCCTCCCTTGTCTCATCCCTCCATGTGAGGACAAAGAGCTATGAAATTATTCTCTTCAACCACTGACAAGGGGAGGTGTTTTGTGGAATTCTTGGAAGGAGAACAAAAATGAGAAAGATATCCCCCACACACACACACAAAAAAGGAGCAAAGAAATTAGGCTTTGTTGCAAATTGTACAAAATGGTAATGGCTGATGTTTTGTTGAGTGAACAAATATAGAATAACAGCACTGGAGGGGCTGCATCTCTTTTAACACTTAGCCAGTCATCCTGTGCTTTCTCTGTGAGTTTGTGCATGAGCTGTTCAAAGGGGAAGGATACCAATCTTGCACAGAGATAATCTGAGCAAATTACAGCTACCATCATGGGTGTGTGTGGAAATAGTGTTTCTTGTCTTGCTCAGTGGGAAGTGCAGAGCTTGGAAATAACTTAATGCATCTTGTAGAGCTGAGAAAGCCTACATCAATGGGAGTGGACCATTTAGTCAATAGTTCTTACATCCCTGTTTGGAAGGTCTGTCCAGTTTGAGTCTAATTTAAAGATGAAGAACAATAGGAAGGAAGAAGAGCAGGAAGGACCAGCATAATCTCATCATCACATTCTTCGCCATTGCTTGCACTTCAGTTGAAATTATGTCATGCATCAAGTTTCATCCAACTTATTGTGACCTTAATAGGACTTTCCAGGTATGTGAGCTGTTTTTGGAGTGATTTTACCATTGACATGCCCAGTGAGTTTTCATGTGCAAGTAGCGATTCGAACCTGGGTCTCATAAATCCTAATCCATCAATATGTCCACTGCACCAGTTTGCTCTCACTGTGCTTCAATGCAAATTCTAGTCATTATTTCTGACTCACCCGAGCTGAGACATGAGCCCTGTTCACACAGCATTCCCACATTTAGTGGCCCTTCACTATAATAGGCTGAATAAGTTTAGAAGGGTAAGACTGAAACATCTTGGGTGGAAATCTTGAGAATGTGAGTAGCAGGACTTGAAAAGTGCAATTAAAAGGTGAGATAAGGGAGTTAGTGCTGATGTTAATCTGTTTGTTTTAAGTAAATCCTGCATTTATCTTTGAGGGTCTAGCAGTCGCTCGAGAATTGTAAAAGGGAAAAAGGGAAAGAAAGGAAACCAAACAGCATTTTCACATTTAAAGCAACTAACAAAACAGAGATTGATGTAGAAATGCTGTGTGCTCTTTAGGTACTACTGAATATAATCCAAATATTGCTCCCCATAATGAATTAACTGAACTGCAACTCACAGCACAATGGAAATCATGTGAGCGTAAGTGCTCAGTGTGAGCCGATAAACAGCATATTGGCAGTTGTGGTAATTTGTGTCTGGAATGTTATCTCCCCTTTCCATTTCCATACCATGAAATTGTACTGTGTGACACAGTCCCAGTGTGGGTTAATCTCCTGAGATTGTATTGCAGAAGGAAATACAACTTCTCTCCTTTGCAAAGATCCAATATAAGCTTATTGCATCCCTTTTTATTATTAAAACCACAAACTAGCCATTCACGTCCTCTCAGTGTCACATTTATAGGCTCAGTGCTAGAGCATAAACTAAAGTAATGGACTGAGCTTTGACATTTAATGAGCTATTTTGGAGGTGACAAAGCTATACAGCATTGGGCACAAGCAAATATCTTCAATGATAATTTTCTGTATAACCTTTTATATTCTGGATATCACTTCATATGCTTTTTCCAACTGATAGACGATCAAAGTGTTCTTGCTCAGTGAATGCCACAATAGACAAGTAAAGAGGCAGTCAAAATGTTTAAGTAGTTTTTGGAACACATTTTTTAGCCCTATCATCTGAAAAAGATATATTAACATTCTTTTTGAAGATGGAACTAAACTAGAAGTCTTAACAAATTGGTCAGTTTGGTTTTCAGAAAACTTGACACTGAAGCTTACTACATCTGTTTCTTAATATTTTTAATGTGTTTTTGTGTTGGAGGAGGTATTCAAGAGGCTGAATTTATTGGAGAATGTGGATCAGCACCCTGGATAGCTCCTGTAAATGTTTGGACTAAAACCTAACACAGATTCACTGTCTCTCTACCTCCGCTATTCCTCTGCTTGAAATAATGGCTACGAAGGAACTGTAAGTGGCTCTCAAGTGCAAGGATGTGCCACTAGAGATCTAGGTGAAAATCATCTACAGTACTGTATACTGAGTTGCTGTGTATGAAAAGTGAAAACTGGACAGTGAAGAAACCCAAACAAGAAAAACATAGATTTATAATAAATATGGTTCTAGAGGACAGGATTGATGATACTAGAAACACAACCAAAGATGTCCCAGAGCAAAAAGTCTAAACTACTGCTAGAAACAAAATGAATAAATGCAGGCTATTCTGCTTTGGGCACATCATGAGAGGACGTGATTCACTGGAAAAGACAGAAGATCAAGACCGGAAGACCAAATGAAAGATGAACTGATTGAATAAATGAAACCATGGCCCTGAAGTTGCAAGGTATGGGCAAGAGTGTTGATGACAGTATTTTCTGGAGGTCAGTCGGAGGCAATTTTAGAATTCTAAAACTTGGTGAATATGGCTGCTATAATTTAGAAACAGCTTGATGGGACAAGCAACAAATGCCTCCACAGTGGCATAACTGCATTGGCCTAGTGGGGCTGTGGTTATAATGAAGCATATAACATGAGCTCTGAGGCCCTCACTTTGAGTTTATCAGTCACCATAAGCATAAACAAGTGTAGGCAAAACTAGTATTTGCCCACTTCTTTCTGGAATTCTGCTGTTCAGATGAGGACTAGATCAGGAATAAGGATGGGCATGAATCACTTCATGCTGAATCATACAAAATCATCGGCATGGCACCAAAGGTGCCACATGTTCCCTTCCCCCTCCCCAGCTGGCTCCCCTGCTCACTAGCCAGCATGCATTTCTTGGCTACTCCTTATTACACAATTGTCACTGCTGGCAGGACTGGCTGCTTCTGTCCTCTACCTCTTCTAGCAGCTTCCCATTCAGACAAGTAGGCAAAGCAGAGATTCCTGCAATGCAGCCTTTGAGGGAGTGATTGCCAGAGGAGGTGGAGATGGGAAACAGACACTCTTACTGGGCAAGGGAAATGAGCTGATTAGTGCACATTGGCTCATAAGTGGAGGGGCTGACCAAGGGGTTGTGGAAGGGAACATGTGGCACCTGAGGTGCTTCACGAACTCTTGAAGTGATTTGTGCCCATTTCTAGCTAGGGGTTGCCCTATTCACCGCTCTCTACTGGGGATGGGCATTTCGTTTTAGAACCAGTACGTTATGAAACAAACCATGTGACCCCAGGTGGTCCTTGGAACCTGCTGATACACGCAGATCCAATTGCTTTACCTTTCTCTGTCTTGTGCAGGGTTAAAATCCAATGAGGAAGCATGCTGCAATGTCATCTGTGTGCGATGCTGCAATGTGATCTGTGATGCTGGCCAATCAGGATCTGTGCAGGGACCGGCATCACCCCGCCTCCCTCTCTGACTGGCCAGCAGCACAGAGCAGAAAAGATGATGTCACAGTGTGCTTCCTCATTGCAGCTTAGCTTTGTGTGGCAGAGAGAAAGGTAAAGCAATTGGATCCATGTGTATCAGCTGGTTCCGAGCACCACCTGGGCTCATGTGGTTTGTTTCATAACCTACTGGTTAAGAACATAAGAACATAAGAAGAGCCATGCTGGATCAGGCCAAAGGCCCATCTAGTCCAGCTTCCTGTATCTCACAGCGGCCCCACCAGATGCGTTTGGGAGCGCATGAGACTAGATATCTGTCTCCTGATACCACTCCCCTGCATCTGGCCCTTGAAGTACCCTGGTTTAAAGCCTAGAGATTACACATCTCCATCATGGTTTGTAACCCGTGATGGACTTTTCCTCTAGGAATCTGTCCAATCCCCTTTTGAAGGCATCCAGGCCAGATGCCATCACCACATCCTGTGGCAGGGAGTTCCATAGACTTACAACGCGCTGGGTGAAAAAATATTTTCTTTTGTCAGTTCTTACTCTCCCAGCACTCAATTTGAGTGTATGTCCCCTAGTTCTGGTATTTTGAGAGAGGGAGAAGAGCTTCCCTCTATCCACTTTACTCATACCATGCATTATTTTGTATGTCTCAATCATATCCCCCCTCAAGCGCCTTTTTTCCAGACTAAAGAGGCCCAATTGTTTTAGCCTTTCTTCATAAGGGAGGTGCCCCAGCCCAGTAATCATTTTAGTCGCTCTCTTCTGCACCTTTTCCAGTTCCACTATGTCTTTCTTGAGATGCGGTGACCAGAATTGTACACAATACTCCAGGTGGGGCCTTACTATTGTTTTGTATAATGACATTATAATGTTGGCTGTTTTATTTTCAATCCCCTTTTTGATAATCCCTAGCATGGAATTGGCCTTCTTCACTGCTGCCACACATTGGGGAGACACCTTCATGGAGCTGTCCACCAACACACCAAGATCTCTTTCCTGATCCGTCACGGATAACTCAGAGCCCATGAGTTGATAGATGAAGTTTGGATTTTTTGCCCCAATATGCATTACTTTACATTTGGTTACATTAAAACGCATTTGCCATTTCTCAGCCCACTCCCCCAGTTTGGAAAGATCCTTCTGGGGCTCTTCACAATCTTCTCTGGTTTTTACCGCACGGAAAAGTTTTGTGTCATCTGCAAACTTGGCCACCTCACTGTTTATCCCTGTCTCCAGGTCATTTATGAACAGATTGAAAAGCACCGGTCCCAGGACCGAGCCCTGGGGCACACCGCTTTTCACTTCTCTCCATTGTGAAAATTTCCCATTGACACCTACTCTTTGTTTCCGGGATCTCAACCAGTTCTCAATCCATAAGAGGACCTGCCCTCTTATCCCCTGACTATGCAATTTTCTCAGCAGCCTTTGGTGAGGGACTGTGTCAAAAGCCTTTTGAAAATCCAGATAGACTATATCCACCGGTTCACCCAAATCCACATGCCTGTTGACCTTTTCAAAAAATTCTAAAAGGTTTGTAAGACAAGATTTACCCTTACAGAAGCCATGCTGATTTTCTCTCAGCAAGGTTTGTTCTTTTATGTGTTTTAAGATTTTCTCTTGGATGAGGCCTTCCACCATCTTCCCTGGGACAGATGTAAGGCTAACCGGCCTGTAGTTTCCTGGGTCCCCCCTCCTTCCTTTTTTAAAAATTGGTGTGACGTCTGCTATCCTCCAGTCCTCTGGCACTGTGGCCGTTTTAAGAGACAAGTTGCATATAACCGTTAAGAGATCTGCAATTTCATTTCTCAGTTCCCTAATAACCCTTGGGTGGATGCCATCTGGGCCCGGTGACTTGTTAATCCTCAATTTATCAATTAGTCCTAAAACCTCCTCTCTTTTAACCTGTATTTGATTTAATTCTTTAGTCAAGAGGGGCGGCTCAGGCAGCGGAATCCGCTCAAGGTCCTCTGTCGTGAAGACAGACACAAAGAACTCGTTCAATTTCTCTGCAATGTCCAAGTCCTCCTTAACCTCCCCTTTCCTCCCTCACCATCCAGAGGCCCAATTGGTTCTCTGGCAGGTTTTCTACTTCTAACATATTTAAAGAAGCTTTTATTATTACCCTTTATATTGCTAGCCATGCGTTCCTCAAAGTCTTTCTTTGCCTCCCTTATCATCTTTTTACATTTCTTTTGCCAGAGTTTGTGTTCCTTTTTATTTTCCTCATTTGGGGAGGATTTCCATTTACAGAAGGACCTCTCCTTGTGCTTTAGAGCCTCTCTAACTCCACTCGTTAACCATGCCGGTGTCCTCTTGGACTTAAATGAACTCTTCTTTCTTTGTGGTATGCACTTGTGCTGGGCCTCTATTATTGTTGTTTTAAACAGGCTCCATGCACTCTGAAGAGATTGGATTCTTCTAACCCTCCCCTTCAGTTTCTCTCTAACTAGTTTCCTCATCTGAGGGAAGTTTGCCCTTCGAAAATCAAGGGTTTTTATGTCTGATTTGGTTGACACTCTTCCTCCGACATGCATGGCAAAGGTAATTGCAGCATGGTCACTGTTCCCCAGAGGCTCAGTGACATTCACATCCCTGACGAGGTCCTGAGTATCACACAATATTAGATCTAGAGTTGCCTGTTCTCGGGTGGGCTCCATGACAAGTTGCTCTAAGGCACAGTCATTCAGCAAGTCGAGAAACCCAGTTTCTCTTTCTTGCCCAGAGGTCGCATTGGCCCAGTCAATGTGGGGATAATTAAAGTCCCCCATGATTACTATCCTATCCCTCTTAGCCACCTCCATGATTTCTCTCTTCATTTCAAGGTCCCCCTCAAGTTTTTGATCTGGTGGACGATAGAATACTCCAACTATCACATCACTCTTTGGACCTGGTAGTTTAACCCACAGTGATTCTATGGTGGAGTCAGACCCTCTGTCAATCTCCATTCTGCTGGATTTTACGCCTTCTTTGACATAGATGGCCACTCCTCCTCCAACCCGCCCCTCTCTATCCCTTCTATAGAGTTTATAGCCTGGGATTGCTGTGTCCCACTGGTTCTCCACATTCCACCAGGTTTCTGTTATGGCTATTATATCAATGTTATCCCTAGCTGCCAGATGTTCAAGTTCTCCCATCTTTGCTCGGAGGCTTCGAGCATTGGCGTAGAAGCACTTGTACAGTGGGTCCCGGAACAGCTGCTGCCTTGTTCTTCTCCCCCCACAGCTTTTATTTTCAGTAGACGAACTGTCACTTTCCACTATTCTGCCAGTGTTAATACTTGCTATGTCATCTCTATGTGATTCTCTACCCTCTCCAACCTCATTCCCCGAGGATGAGGTGTTCCGAACCGGATGCCACACAGCTCCTGTCGGCTTTCCCCCAGTTATCATTTTAAAAGCTGCTCTGCTGCCTTTTTGAGGTTGAGTGCCAGCAATCTGGTCCCGTCATGATTCAAGTGCAACCCATCCCTCCCGAACAGGTTTGGCTTGTCCCAAAATGTTCTCCAGTTCCTGACAAATCTAAAGCCCTCCTCTCGACACCATCGCCTCATCCACGCATTGAGGCTTCTGAGTTCTGCCTGCCTGGCGGGACCTGCACGAGGAACAGGTAGCACTTCTGAAAATGCTACCTTGGAAGCCCGTTCTGAAACGAAATGCCCATCCCTACTCTCTACCAGTGTATCTGCTCTACACAATTATGGAAGTTTGATATTGCTTAAACTGTCCTGTCCTTATCCTATGGAATCTTGACATTTGTAGTCTGGTAAGCTATTTAGCACTCAGCTCAAAAGTTCTAAGTATCTCAGCAGACTCCAAATCCAAAGATTGTTCTGCAGGGTGGCACTATAATAGTTAACATAGAATCAATCTGATTTGACTTTTTAGTGTAGGCAGTATGATGAATAACTCCCAAGGAATGACAAAAGAACAACTGGCACTAGAGGTCCAGCAAAGAGTGATTCTCTAATATCAAAGAATGATCCTCTTAGTGAATGTCATTGCTGCACAACATGTAATGCTTTTACAATTAATTATACATGGTCTAATCTGCATTAGCTATTTTACACCTTGCCTACTCTAAGCCCACTTCCAACAGCACTTGGCCAGAATGTGTCCCAGCCAATTCAGGAGTCTTGTGGCTACAAAATAGTTTGAGAAAGACTATCATTGTCCAGATTTAGAATCGTACTGTACAATCATGGAATTATAAAGCTGCGAAGGGACCCCATGGCTCAATGGGCATCTGATTTAACTGTACTTTTGTCATCAGAGCAGTATGGATGGACACTTTGTAGTTAATGAGCTTCCCTACAGGTGACCTACTCATTTCTACCTACAAGAATTTTCTTACATGGAAACCCACATAAATCCATAGCTATCAAAAAGCTGTCATTAAAATATTCATTATGTGAGCATTGCATCTTCATTATTTCTGCCTGTCAGACCTTTTATTACAATTAGCTGCTTTCTATATTTTCTCTCCTAGTAGGAGGTTAATTTTGAAAGAATCTGTAAGCCACTGAACAAAATAGTTTGTAGACCTTTAATCAACTACAACATTGCATTCTAAAATAATTCATCATTATCAAATCTACATCAAAGCTTTTACAGACAGGGAACATCTTACCTAATAAGAGGAAGACATCAGCTGTCATCTCACTGTGTCTATTATATACCCATGGGATTTTAATTTGCTTGTCTTCATTTTCTCTTGCTGCGGAAAATGGACATCCATTGTCCTGATAAATAGGAAGCTGAATCAGCAAATCATTCAGCTTGGATTATTATTGAAATCCTGGCTTGAAGACTAATTTTACATTTAAATCCATATGAGTTAAGATTTCATTATTTTAAGCTTAAATTGGTTGGCACAGGAAATACCTTATGGCTATTAAATTAACAAAGAGGATGGCCAGTAAATTCAAAAAGGCAAAATCCAAGAGGCAGGACATTCCTTTTTGACGTTGTTTTGTTTTCTGTCATCCAAGCCTTTTAACCAGGAAAACATTTCTGAAAGGCTTTCTGACCTACCTGCTGGTGCCACAAATGAAAGTGGCATATGTGTTATTTCCTAGTATGAAACCACTAAGATTCACCCACAGTCTACAAAAAAGTCCTGACTGGTGTTCTGATATGAGAAATATATGTGATCCTTGTTGCATCCTCAGGAAGGCAGCCCTATAGTTAGGCTTTAAATTAGGTTGCTATATCAGGCAACAGATTGCAGGTGTCATGAAAGAGCAACAGGTGGTTAAATATTCCTCCAAGGTTGGCCTTACCACGCATGAAACAACAATCGCACACATGGCTGGGACCATTTGGCAGGATGTCCATTGCTCAACTATTTGTGTGATCCATTATGCAACCAGGATGTGATCCAACTGCGGTTGCTAATCCATGTACAACGAAACTGTATTGTCATGGCTGTATTTTAATGGACAGTGGTGTGTGTGTGTGGGGGGGGGGGCTTGGAGATTGTTCTACTTCAGATGCCAAAACAATTTGACTGAATCTGAAGGCAAATGTGTTTTGTATTGTTTTAAGACGATTAAAAATCCAAAGCATAAGCTAGCTTTCAACTGAGTAGTGCATGGAGGCCTCATTGCACCTGTCACCACTGCTGCTGCTGCTGATCCACCATAGGGTGGCCTTTCGAGGCCGCAGGGAGGCCTTCAGGCACTCACTGGTGCTGATCTGATACAGGGCAGCCTTGCAAGTATTTTTAAAAACATTGTACAAAACAGAACAAAATGAAATGCGGGCAGGGATGAAACGGAATCAAATGAAACATTGTTTTTCCATTTCATGTCCATCTCTATTCCGGACACCACAAAGATCTGAGTACAGATCTTCGTAAGTCTGGTGCAGACCAAGAAAACACAGAATTTCCAGAAATCATGGCCAGATTGGTGTTCCAGGTCCCTTTGTCTGGCAAAATTGGAAGAGACATTTTAAACAACAGTACCAAGGAATGGAATTTGAAAGCTGCACCTCTGACCTGACGCTGAAGTCCCATTTTCAAATCTGCAGTACTTGAAACAATGAAACCTGACACAGAGATTTGGTTATAGCCAATAAATAAATAAATAAATAAATAAATAAATAAATAAATAAATAAATAAATAAATTGAATACAAATTTTTAAATCACCATCATCACCTCCTAAAATAATTGGTTCCATTGTTGTAGTGCTCAAACAGTCAGGGCCGGCACGTCCATTAAGGCGAACTAGGCAGTTGCTTAGGGCGCCAAAATGGAGAGGGGGCACCGCCCGCCTGAGTCCCCCACCCCCCGCCGCCTGTCCGCTGCCGCTGCCGCCGCCCTCTACCCGCCCACGCCGCCCTGCCACCTGCCCGGTGCCCCCCCACCGCCTAGGGCGCAAAAAAACCTAGTGCCAGCCCTGCGAACAGATAAGGCATTTTTTATTTATTTATTTATTTTATTTATTTTTACAACTTATATGCCGCCCACTACCCAAAGGTCTCTGGGCGGCTTACAATCAAGGAATTAAAACAGTTAAAAACATCAAACAACAATAAATAATTAAAACAACAATAAAAACCTTATACTAAAACATCACACTAAAATTGCCATCAGAAGACCCACAATCTAAATTGTATCAATTAAAAAACTTCTGGAACAGGAAGGTTTTTACCTGGCGCCGAAATGTCATCAGTGTTGGCGCCAGGCGGATCTCAATAGGGAGGGCATTCCATAGCTTGGGGGCAGCTGCCGAAAAGGCCCTGTTCCTACAAGCCATCCCTTTCACCTCCTTGAGGGATGGCTCTTTCAGGAGGGCCCCCTGGCTTGATCTTAATTGCCGGGTAGGTTCATATGGAAGGAGGCGGTCCTTCAGGTATCCAGGTCCTAAGCCATTTAGGGCTTTATATGTCAAAACAAGCAGTTTGAATTGGGCTCGGGCAGCAACTGGTAACCAATGTAGGCTACGTAGAATCGGCGTGATGTGATCCCTAGCGGCCCCACCACTTACTAGCCGCGCCGCACGATTCTGAACCAGTTGCAATCGCCGAACCGTCTTCAAAGGCAGCCCCATGTAGAGCGCATTGCAGTAATCAATACGGGATGTTATCAGTGCATGCGTAACTGTTATGAGGCTCCGTTCATCCAGGTAGGGGCGTAGCTGATATATTTTCCGCAGCTGGAGAAAGGCACCCCTGGCCACCGAGTCCACCTGGGTTGGGGCACCCCCAAGCTGGGGCACCCCCAAGCACCCCCAAGCTGCGGACCCTGTCCCTTAGGGGGAGTGCAACCCCGTCCAGAACAGGGAAGTGTCCCTCTAACCTGTCTGGCGAAGCACCCACTAACAGCACTTCCGTCTTGTCTGGATTGAGTTTCAATTTGTTAACCCTCATCCAGTCCATTATCTGGCCCAGACACGAGTTCAGCACAGAAACCGCCTCACCTGGATTGGTGGAAAATGAGAGGTAGAGCTGAGTATCATCAGCATATTGCTGAGTCCTCAGCCCAAACCTCCTGATGACCTCTCCCAGTGGTTCCATGTAAATGTTGAACAGCATGGGAGACAGTATAGAGCCCTGAGGAACCCCATGACATAAATGCCACGGGGCAGAGCAACTGTCCCCCAGCACCACCTTCTGGACACGGTCAGCCAGGAAGGAATGGAACCATCGCAAAGCGGTGCCTCCAACTCCCAACCTGGCCAGCCTATCCAGAAGGACACCATGGTCGATGGTGTCGAAAGCCGCTGAGAGGTCCAGGAGTATCAACAGGGGTTGCACTCCCCTGTCTCTCTCCCGGCAGAGGTCATCATACAGGGTGACCAAGGCAGTCTCTGTACCAAAACCCGGCCTGAAACCAGATTGAAATGGATCCAGAAAATCCGTTTCATCCAGCAGTGCCTGGAGTTGCCCGGCCACTACCCGCTCCAACACCTTGCCCAAATAAGGGAGGTTCGCTACTGGACGGTAGTTAACCACCAGCCCTGGGTCCAGGTTAGGTTTTTTAAGGAGTGGTCTAATCACTGCCTCTTTCAAGATGGTGGGGACCACTCCCTCTCTTAATGAGGCGTTTACAGCTTCCTGGACCCAGGTGCGAACTCCCCTGGCAGATCTTTCAATTAGCCAAGAAGGGCAAGGGTCAAGTGGTAGCACGGACAGATCCAAGCACCCTGTCCACATCCTCGGGTCTCAATAATTGAAACTCATCCAATAATACTGGACCTAAGCACAGCACACTGGACACATCCCTTGATTCTGCACCAATAGTGGAGTCCAATTCCCTGCGAATCTGAGCGATTTTTCCCTCAAAGTGGACAGCAAACTCGTCACAGTGGGCTGCTGAGTGGTCCAGAACCTCCATCGTATTTCTCGGTTGAAGAAGGTCCCGGACCACCCGAAACAGCTCTGCTGGATGGCACTCTGAAGAAGCAATACGGTTTGTGAAATATTGCCTTTTCGCAAACTGTATCGCCATGGAATAGGCCCGATAATGGGCTCTAAGCCGTGTTCGATCGGACTCACAGTGATATTTTCTCCACTTGCGCTCCAGCCGTCTCCCCTCCTGCTTCATTGCCCGCAGCTCAGATGTATACCAAGGAGCTGTCTGGGCTCTGCGTAAGGGGAGAGGGCACTTAGGTGCAATCGTGTCAACCGCCCGGGACATTTCCCTATTCCACAGGGTGACCTGAGCTTCGACACGAGTGCCGACCATATCAGATGGATAATCCCCCAGAGCTTTCAGGAAACCATCTGGATCCATTAGTCTCTGAGGGCGGATCATCTGAATAGATCCCCCACCCTTGCAGAGGGTAGAAGAAGCTAATAGCCTAAACTTGACCAGAAAGTGGTCTGACCATGACAATGGAATTAGAACCAACCCCTCCACATCCAGACCACCATCCTCCAATCCCGTTGAGAAGACCAGGTCTAAAGTATGGCCCTTCTCATGCGTTGGGCCGTTGACATATTGAGACAGCCCCATGGTTGTCATGGCGGCCATGAAGTCCTGAGCTGCCCCATTCAAGGCTGCCTCAGCATGGATGTTGAGGTCCCCCAGTACCAACAGCCTGGGGGTCCGCAACACCAGGTCCGAGACAACCTCCGTCAGCTCAGGCAGGGAGACTGTTGGTACGCAGCAGGGTGGGCGGTACACCAGCAGAATCCCCAATCTGTCTCGTGAGCCCAACACACAGTACAGGCCCTCCAGGTCTCCTCCCAAGGGGACAGGAAGTCTTGTCAAGGAGATAGAACTCCGATAGACTATAGCAACTCCCCTCCCCGACCCTTCAAGCGACACTGGTGCTGGACCGAGTACCCAGGTGGGCATAGCTGGGAGAGGGGAACACCACACTCCTCTCCCACCCAGGTCTCGGTAATACATGCCAAGTCGGCACCCTCATCCAGAATGACATCATGGATGAGGGCGGTCTTATTTTGTACTGACCTGGCATTCAACAACAGCACCGTGTGGCTTGTGGGCTCACTGATATGGTCACCTGATTCCTTCTGGCTAGGGGTGGAACCAGAAGAGGGATAGATGTGAGGTATCTAAACTCTCTTCTCCTAGGCGGGCATGTTCCACTCCTACCACCATACCTTCCCCTACCCAGCACAATTCCAATGGCTGCCCCATCCATTGCCCTCCCCCCTTCCTGTTCCCTTAGTTCTATTGTGGGTCCTATCTCTTATACTTGATGGCAACAGGGACTCCAAGACCAAACAGCACCCGCAAGGAAAAGCTGCAAGCAGCCCCTTCTGGCTCTCACCCAAAAGGTGTGGGGGTGGCAGATGTTGTTGGAGTCTCCCGGCACAGGAACGCTGGTCTGACAGTCCCTGGCAGCCCGGCCTTTTCAAGCCCTTTCCTCCCTGGGCCAGGTGGCTGGTGTTAAGCAGGGAGGTGTGGGGAGTCCAGGCAGCCAAGTCCCAGGGTCCTGGTCCTGAGGAGACACCAGGGACTCCAAAGCCAAACAGCACCCACAGGGAAAAGCTGCAAGCAGCCCCTTCTGGCTCTCACCCAAAGGCGTGGGGTGGCAGATGTTGTTGGAGTCTCCCGCACAGGAACGCTGGTCCGACAGTCCCTGGCAGCCCGGCCTTTTCAAGCCCTTTCCTCCCTGGGCCAGGTGGCTGGTGTTAAGCAGGGAGGTGTGGGGAGTCCAGGCAGCCAAGTCCCAGGGTCCTGGTCCTGAGGAGACACCAGGGACTCCAAAGCCAAACAGCACCCACAGGGAAAAGCTGCAAGCAGCCCCTTCTGGCTCTCACCCAAAAGGCGTGGGGGTGGCAGATGTTGTTGGAGTCTCCCGGCACAGGAACGCTGGTCCGACAGTCCCTGGCAGCCCGGCCTTTTCAAGCCCTTTCCTCCCTGGGCCAGGTGGCTGGTGTTAAGCAGGGAGGTGTGGGGAGTCCAGGCAGCCAAGTCCCAGGGTCCTGGTCCTGAGGAGACGGCAACGACTCCAAAGCCAAACAGCACCCACAGGGAAAAGCTGCAAGCAGCCCCTTCTGGCTCTCACCCAAAAGGCGTGGGGGTGGCAGATGTTGTTGGAGTCTCCCGGCACAGGAACGCTGGTCCGACAGTCCCTGGCAGCCCAGCCTTTTCAAGCCCTTTCCTCCCTGGGCCAGGTGGCTGGTGTTAAGCAGGGAGGTGTGGGGAGTCCAGGCAGCCAAGTCCCAGGGTCCTGGTCCTGAGGAGACGGCAGGGACTCCAAAGCCAAACAGCACCCACAGGGAAAAGCTGCAAGCCTTCTGGCTCTCATCCAAAAGGCGTGGGGGTGGCAGATGTTGTTGGAGTCTCCCGGCACAGGAACGCTGGTCCGACAGTCCCTGGCAGCCCGGCCTTTTCAAGCCCTTTTTCCTGATATTCAGCCTAAACCTGACTTCTTATTATGTGCCCTGTACTCTGGGATGATTGGGAACAGATCCTGTCTTTCATTTGTATCTTTCATGCATTTGAAAAGTGTTTTCACATCCCTGATCAGTCTTTTTTTCTCAAAGCTAAACATGCCCACTTCTTTCAGTATTTCTTCATAGGGCTTTTTACCCTCAACATCCTTGCTGCTGTCCTCTAAACTTGTTCTGATGTGTTGCCATCCTTCTTAAAGTGCAGTGTCCTTAACCAGACACAGTACTGAACATAAAACCTAACCATTAGACATGGGCACAGAGCGGCAAAATTGTCGTTTCCGCTTTCGGTTATTGTTTCTGTTACATAACAGAAACGGTAATGATAATTACGCCGCTCCAGCTCGAACCCGACCCGAAAAAAGAAAAATTGAGTTGGGTTTTTCATTGTCATTAATGGCATTGCGGCGATTGCGCGATGCCAAGCAGCACAGAAAAAAAGTAAAAAAAAAAACCCGACTCCCGGCCAAAAAAGCAGGCGAAAATATGCCTGCCTGAGGACACTACCAGAGGGGTGGTTTCTGGGGGTGGGGTCCCCAGCCTTTCCCCCCTCTCCTGTCCTGGGCTGCTTGCACCAAGCTGGGGGGGTCATCCTCGTTGTCTGTCTCGCAGCATGCCATGCGGTGGGGGGGATCCAAAATGGCGACCGCCATTTTTCTTTTGAAATCGTGGTCAAAAAACACACCAAATCACCAAAGAAACATGTGAAATTTATTTATTTTAAATGCCTGAATTTTAATAGTAGCAGCAGTAAAACATCGTATTGATTTTATTTTATTTTATTTTATTTTTTATTTTTTTAGACCTGCCCATTTGGGCTGGGCATGGGATGGGACCATGCAAATTGTTTGACCCATTCCACCAATGGCATCGCCAGGTTTTTGACTGACACTTCTGGATGTCTCGGAGGGCATAAAAAGCCGAGGCACCTTCCAGAAATCGCAGTCGGGTGTATGGATGTGGTTGGGGAGGAGGGCTGGCTGCTGGTGCTGGTGTGATCCGATCAAGATTGAGGAGGGAGGCTGGAGGCTTTAGGATTTAAGTTAGGCAGGCATGGGAGGGAATTGAATTTAGAAAATAATTTGTTTGATTCCCTGCTTTGTCTGCTGAAGGGAATAGCAGTTTATTCTTTATTTCTTATCTGGCAGTTTGTGAGGATTTTTTTCTGATATTGGATAAAGGGGGAGGTTTGACTGGGAGTGGGAGGTGTGGATTTATTTTAAATATATATTATATACTACCATTTATTTTCTATTTTCCCAACTTCAATTTGCTTGCACACACACACATTTGGGGTGCAAGCCAAGAACAGAACCTCTATTATAAGTGATATCCTAACTGCCCACTCGCCCGCCCGCCCACGCCGCCACCCACCTGCAGCCGCCGCCGCCCCCCACCCACTCACCCGCCCACGGCCGCCAGCCGCCCGCTTGCCCGCCCGCGCCTCCCCTCTGCTGCTGTTGCCGCCTGCCCATGCCCCCCGCTACTGCCGCCCGCCCGCACCTCCGCCCACCGCCCACCCACCGCCCCATCCCCCGCCTAGGGCGCAAAAACACCTACCGCCAGCCAAGATTTTGGGATGCCCCTATGCTCTGGGGGAAGTCAAATCGCGCTAAATCACGGTGGAAACGACAAACGACAAACGAAATGACAAATTTTTAAAAATTTCGCGACAAACGGAAACGACCTGAAATGGACCCGTTCCGACAAACGAAAACTCAAAACATCATTTTTTCTGGTCGTGCCCATGTCTACTAACAATCAGTGCACAGTAGAGAGGTATTAGTATTTCATGGGATTTGAAGATTATATTTCTGTTAGGTAAAAGTAAAGCTAAAGGTTCCCCCTGCACATGTGTGTTAGTCGTGTCTGACTCTAGGGCCGGTGCTCATTTCCGTGTTCAAGCCAAAGAGCCAGTGTTGTGCAAGTGGCCATGTGGCCGGTATAGCTGCAAGGAAACACTCTTTTACCTTCCCACTTTTTATGGCGGTACCTATTTATCTACTTTCATTTACATGCTTTCAAAGTGCTAGGTTGGCAGTAGCTGGGGCTAACAGCGGGAGCTCGCTCCGTTGCGTGGCAACCAGAATTCAAACAATTGAGCTGCCGATTTTGTAGCCGACAGTTTTCAGTGCTCTAGGCCGCTGAGCCACCACACCCCCTTTCTTTTAGTGCAGCCTAAAATAGAATTTGCCATTTTGAGGCAAATTGGCACTCGTGGCTCATATTCAGCTTGTGATTTACAACAATTCCAAGGTCCTTCTCACTTGGAGCATTACTAAGCCAAGTATCCCCATCTAGTATCTACGCATTTGGTTTTTGATCCCAAGGTAGTTGCACTTATCCCTGACAAATTTCATTCTTTTGTTTTCAGCCCAGTACTTGAGCCTATCAAGATTTTTTTAAAATTGGATTCAGTCTTCAAGAGGATGAGCTATCCAAACCAGTTTTGTGCCATCTGCAAACTTGATATGCATTCCCTGCACACACACCCTCATCTAAGTCATTAACAAAAATAATCAAAAAGTCCCAGGCCCAGGACTGAGCTTTGTAGTACCCCACTTGTTACCTCCTCCCGGTTTGACAATGAGCCATTGATATTCACTCAGTATCATTTTGTAACCAACTGTGTTCACTGGGGAACCTTCCGCTTTCAAAAAAAGTGAAGTATTTTGGATCAATTCAAGGATATGAATGTTTGGATCAATGGAAAAAGATGGGATGAGGTGTGCACAGCTAAACATTTGAAGCACCTTCCTACCTTTTACCTCCTTGCAAGACCCTGCTAACGCACACTCTGCCAAACAAAGCTTCTCTCCCATCCAGCAAACACTCTTGCTGCTGCTGCTACAGGACTAAGCCTGGAGGAGTTGCCTTTCCTCTTCGACTGCTCCTTCCCTGCTACTCTGGTGTCGGTGAGAGGGACACCTGGAGAGGCAGGGCCAGACAACATCAGAAGGGCGGGGCTGAAGAAGAGGGACTCCCACCTAAGGCTTTTAGCTGACCTCAGCTCCTGGAAGCCACAACATCATCCAGCAAACACCCTTGCTGCTGCTGCTACAGGACTAAGCCTGGAGGAGTTGCCTTTCCTCTTCGACTGCTCCTTCCCTGCTACTCTGGTGTCGGTGAGAGGGACACCTGGAGAGGCAGGGCCAGACAACATCAGAAGGGCGGGGCTGAAGAAGAGGGACTCCCACCTAAGGCTTTTTAGCTGACCTCAGCTCCTGGAAGCCACAACATCATCCAGCAAACACCCTTGCTGCTGCTGCTATAGGACTAAGCCTGGAGGAGTTGCCTTTCCTCTTCGACTGCTCCTTCCCTGCTACTCTGGTGTTGGTGAGAGGGACACCTGGAGAGGCAGGGCCAGACAACATCAGAAGGGCGGGGCTGAAGAAGAGGGACTCCCACCTAAGGCTTTTTAGCTGACCTCAGCTCCTGGAAGCCACAACATCATCCAGCAAACACCCTTGCTGCTGCTGCTACAGGACTAAGCCTGGAGGAGTTGCCTTTCCTCTTCGACTGCTCCTTCCCTGCTACTCTGGTGTCGGTGAGAGGGACACCTGGAGAGGCAGGGCCAGACAACATCAGAAGGGCGGGGCTGAAGAAGAGGGACTCCCACCTAAGGCTTTTTAGCTGACCTCAGCTCCTGGCAGCCACAACATCATCCAGCAAACACTCTTGCTGCTGCTGCTACAGGACTAAGCCTGGAGGAGTTGCCTTTCCTCTTCGACTGCTCCTTCCCTGCTACTCTGGTGTCGGTGAGAGGGACACCTGGAGAGGCAGGGCCAGACAACATCAGAAGGGCGGGGCTGAAGAAGAGGGACTCCCACCTAAGGCTTTTTAGCTGACCTCAGCTCCTGGAAGCCACAACATCATCCAGCAAACACTCTTGCTGCTGCTGCTACAGGACTAAGCCTGGAGGAGTTGCCTTTCCTCTTCGACTGCTCCTTCCCTGCTACTCTGGTGTCGGTGAGAGGGACACCTGGAGAGGCAGGGCCAGACAACTTCAGAAGGGCGGGGCTGAAGAAGAGGGACTCCCACCTAAGGCTTTTTAGCTGAATTGTTAGGTGCATCTGTTTTTTGTTTTTGTTTTTCATTTTTATTTTTTGCTCTTTGTTTTTTTTTTGCCATTAGGTGTAGGTGGTTGGGACCCACAATGGAACTGAAAGAACAGGAAGGGGGGAGGGCAATGGAGGGGGCAGCCATTGAAATTGTGCTGGGTAGGGGAAGGTATGGTGGTAGGAGTGGAACATGCCTGCGTAGGAGAAGAGGGGTTAGATATTTTACATCTATCCCCCCTTCTGGTCCCACTTCTAGCCAGAAGGAATCAGGTGACCATGTCAGCAAGCCCACGAGCCACACGGTGCTGTTATTAAATGCCAGGTCAGTACAAAATAAGACCACCCTCATCCATGATGTCATTTTGGATGAGGGTGCTGACCTGGCATGTATTACTGAGACCTGGGTGGGAGAGGAGGGTGGAGTTCCCCTTTCCCAGCTATGCCCACCTGGGTACTCAGTCCAGCACCAGTGTCGCCCGGTGGGCCGGGAGGTGGAGTTGCTATAGTCTACAGGAGTTCCATTTCCTTGGCCAGGCTTCCTGTTTCCTTGGGAAAAGGTCTGGAGGGCCTGTATTGTGTGTTGGGCTCACGAGACAGATTGGGGATTCTGTTGGTGTACCGCCCACCCTGCTGCATTCCAACAGTCTCCCTGCCTGAGCTGACAGAGGTGGTCTCGGACCTGGTATTGAAGACCCCCAGACTGTTGGTACTGGGGATCTCAACATCCATGCCGAGGCTACCTTAACTGGAGCAGCTCAGGACTTCATGGCCGCCATGACAACCATGGGGCTGTCTCAACATGTCATCGGCCCAACACATGAGAAGGGTCATACCCTGGACCTAGTATTCTCAACGGGACTGGGGGATGGTGGTTTGGATGTGGAGGGGTTGGCTTTGACTCCATTGTCATGGTCAGACCACTTCCTGGTCAAGTTTAGGCTATTAGCTACTCCAACCCTCTGCAAGGGTGGGGGATCCATTAAGTTGATCCGCCCTCAGAGACTAATGGATCCGGATGGTTTCCTGAAAGCTCTGGGGATTATCCAGCTGACATGATCGGCGCTCCTGTCGAAGCTCAGGTCACCTTATGGAATAGGGAGATGACCCGGGCAGTTGACATGATCGCACCTAAGCGCCCTCTCCCCTACGCAGAGCCCGGACAGCTCCGTGGTATACATCTGAGTTGCGGGCAATGAAACGGGAGGGGAGACGGCTGGAGCGCAAGTGGAGAAAATATCGCAGTGAGTCTGATCAAACACGGCTTAGAGCCCATTATCGAGCCTATTCCGTGGCTATACGATTGGCGAAAAGGCAGTATTTCGCCAACCGTATTGCTTCCTCAGAGTGCCGTCCAGCGGAGCTGTTTCGGTGGTCCGGGAACTTCTTCAGCCAGGAGATAGGGTGGAGGCCCAGGACCATTCGGCGACACGCTGTGAGGAGTTTGCTGTTCACTTTGAGGGAAAAATTGCTCAGATTCGCAGTGAACTGGACTCCACTATTGATACAGTATCAAGGGATGTGTCCAGTGCACCGTGCTTAGGTCCAGTGTTATTGGATGAGTTTCAATTGTTGAGACCCGAGGATGTGGACAGGGTGCTTGGATCTGTCCGTTCCACCACCACGCTGCTTGACCCTTGCCCTTCTTGGCTAATTGAAAGATCTGCCAATGGGGTTCGCACCTGGGTCCAAGAAGCTGTAAATGCCTCTTTAAGAGAGGGAGTGGTCCCTGCTGCCTTAAAAGAGGCAGTAATCAGACCACTCCTAAAAAAACCTAACCTGGACCCAGGACTGGTGGTCAACTACCGACCAGTAGCGAACCTTCCTTATTTGGGCAAGGTGTTGGAGCGGGTGGTGGCCGGACAGCTCCAGGCGCTGCTGGATGAAACGGATTTTCTAGATCCATTTCAATCTGGTTTCAGGCCGGGTTTTGGAACAGAGACTGCCTTGGTCGCCCTGTACGATGACCTTTGCCGGGAGAGACAGGGGAGTGCAACCCTGTTGATACTCCTGGACCTCTCAGCGGCTTTCGACACCATCGACCATGGTGTCCTTCTGGATAGGCTGGCCAGGTTGGGAGTTGGAGGCACCGCTTGCGGTGGTTCCGATCCTTCCTGGCTGACCGTGTCCAGAAGGTGGTGCTGGGGGATAGTAGCTCTGCCCCTTGGCGTTTACGTCATGGGGTTCCACAGGGCTCAATACTATCCCCATGCTGTTTAACATCTACATGGAACCGCTGGGAGAGGTCATCAGGAGGTTTGGGCTGAGGAGTCAGCAATATGCTGATGATACTCAGCTCTACCTCTCGTTCTCCCACCAATCCAGGTGAGGCGGTTTCTGTCTGAACTCGTGTCTGGGCCAGATAATGGACTGGATGAGGGTTAATAAATTGAAACTCAATCCAGACAAGACGGAAGTGCTGTTAGTGGGTGCTTCGTCAGACAGGCTAGAGGGCCACTTCCCTGTTCTGGATGGGGTTGCACTCCCCTAAGGGACAGGGTCCGTAGCTTGGGGGTGCTCCTGGACCCCGGTCTAACTCTGGAAGCCCAGGTGGACTCGGTGGCCAGGGGTGCCTTTCTCCAGCTGCGGAATATATACCAGCTGCGCCCTACCTAGATGAACGGAGCCTCATGACAGTTACACATGCACTGGTAACATCCCGTATAGATTACTGTAATGCGCTTTACGTGGGGCTGCCTCTGAAGACGGTTCGGCGATTGCAACTGGTTCAGAATCGTGCGGCACGGCTGGTGAGTGGTAGGGCCACCAAGGAACACATCACGCCGATTCTGTATAACCTTCACTGGTTACCAGTTGCTGCCCGAGCCCAATTCAAAGTGCTTGTTTTGACATATAAAGCCCTAAACGGCTTAGGACCTAGATACCTGAAGGACCGCCTCCTTCCATATGAACCTACCCGGCAATTAAGATCTAGTCAGGAGCCCTCCTGAAAGAGCCATCCCTTAAGGAGGTGAAGGGGATGGCTTGCAGGAATAGGGCTTTTTCAGCAACTGCCCCCAGACTATGGAATACCCTCCCATATGAGACTCGCCTGGCACCGACGTTGCTAACATTTCGGCGCCAGGTAAAAACTCTCCTATTCCAAAAGTTTTTTAACTAATGATTGTGGGCCCTGATGGCAATTTTAGTGGTGTGTTTTTAATGTATTGTATTTATTGCATCTACATGTTTTATTGTTTTAATTTTATTGTATTTGATGTTTTAACTGTTTATTCTTATTGTGAGCCGCCCAGAGACCTTTGGGTAGTGGGCGGCATACAAGCTAAATAAATCAAATCAAATCAAATCAAATCCCAAGACGTTTTTTAAATTTACTTTTTAAGGCTTCCTCTCCTGGGAAACCCTTTTGTTCTTTATTTGTTTTAATTTTTTCAACCACTTAATACTGCAAAACCCAATGTTGGACTCTAACAGTCAAGATAGGAAAAAGCCAGCCTCTGCCATTTTTTCCAGTTCTTTGAACAACACCATCTGAATGTCTTTAAGTAGAACTAAAATTGTTTGGCTTAAGGGTGACAGACCCCAATTCCCTGGTGTAACTTCGATGTGAGTGAATGTGCATTTCCCTTACTACATAGTTGCACCCTTCCTACTGCATTTCAGCCAGAGTCAGCTATTATTCATTCAGGAAACATCAGAATACCTACTTTAAAGTGTTCTGCTTCTGCTTAAGTGTTCTGCTTATATACCGCCCCATACCACTACAAGTAGTCTCTAGGCGGTTTACAATTTTAATTACAGTGTGCAGGCTACACATTGCCCACCCAGGAAGCTGGGTACTCATTTTACCGACCTCGAAAGGATGGAAGGCTGAGTGAACCTTGAGCCTGCTACCAGGGATTGAACCCAGGTCATGAGCACAGTTTTACCTGCAGTACAGGCATTTAACCACTGCGCCAGGAGGGTCTTGCCTCGTGATTGAGAGAGAGAGAGAGAGAGAGAGAGAGAGAGAGTATTTATGAATATATGAATTATAAGTGTTTGTAGTATTTATGAACAATACATCTCCTACTTTAAATAGCATGATACAATACATATCAGTTTCAATGACTGGGCGGGGGAGGAGATTACCTAGAATCCTAGATCAAATCTGCTTGGGTGTTGTTGATACTCCCATCAACACTATATTCCTGCAGTGTTTCTTTGCTTTATTACAAATTGTCTATTTGACCTCCTTAAGATCATAAATGATTTGTGTTACCATACAGTGTTATCACAGGTCAGTACAAATGGCACCTGTGAGAAGTCTGCTGAGAGTTCCCTGTAAAGCTGTTACATATACTGTATCTGGTAGAGGCCTTTTACAGTAAGAAAGCAGAATACCCATTTCATCAGCCTCTGGCAGACCTATATTGGTGATTAGACTTTCAATTTTCCATTACTGAGTTTAGCATTCACAAGTCATCAAGAAATGGAAGTTTATATTCAATACCTGGAAAGACTTTCTCAGTTCTTCTTCCCAGCACAAAAGAACAAATTAGATTCTGAAATATATTGTAAGGAATGAAATGGTTACTTTTTTTTTCAACTACAGTGCAGTAGCTATGCTGTCCAGAGCATTCTAGAGCTATAGTTCAAATTGTAGGCTCTGATGAAGACCCTCTTCTTAACAAACTCATAAAAAATGACATTTAAGCTTGCACAGAAGACTCCTGCAGTATCTAGATACCTGTCAATTGAGTTAACACCCCTGTGCCGAAGGTGGGATAAACAAGGAAAACAGGGACATAGCCAAACTCTACAGTGCATGCTTTAATTGTGATTTATTTTGCTAAGCAACAGGATTTCCGTCACAGTGTGCAGTTGGAAAAAATGTGGAAATTGATAAATGTGTGGATGGATGAATGAAGACATGTATTATTTATTTATTTATTTGATTTCTATACCGCAAAACCATCTGGCCCAAGGGCCACTCTAGGAGGTATACAATACATAGAGAGAACACAAAGTAAAGGGTAGAATATGTTTGGCATTTATAGTTTAAATAAAATTCCAAAATAATATCAAAAAAGCTTTTTATTTAGGAATGGAAACTACTTTTATCCAGCTTTTCAATCTTGGACTAGTGATTAAGGTGCAGATGAATTGCTTTTATTTTGTGTTCTAGTTAGCTCTTCTTCTGATCCTTTAGCACTGCTACCAGTGAGCTCTTAAAAAGCTGATGTTATTATCAAACTGAGACTGCTTTTACACGACCCCTAAAATCCAAGGCAAAGGGCTCCCAGATGCAGAGCTTAAAATTGTTTTCCCACCAGCTCCGGACCTTTAAAAAAATTAAGTATGACCACGCCCACCTAAGCGCGACCCAGCGCATTTTACAAGTACCTGGTCTCCGGAGGTAAAACATTTTCTGATGTGGATTATAAAGCCGTGGATGCTGGCTCTCCTCACCTTCTGTTTGTTTTTTAGTCCCCGCTGCCCCTTTAACAGCCTGGAATCTTTACGGGGCTGCTTGATGGCAGATGGAGGTGAGCGGAGGTGAGCCTGCATTCTTTTCTCCCTTTTTTTCTCCCTCCCCTCACACAGACAGGAGCAATGGAGTGCGTAAGGGTGGGAACACAGGAAGCAGAACAAACCCCCATGATCTCTGGTCCAAATTTAAGTTGCCAGCAGATTTTAGAGGTCGTGTAAAACCTGAGTCTGATTTCATGGGGGGGAGGGGGAATTCAGGAAAGATTAAAAGTTTGGGGTGGTATTTCCCCCTTTATTGATCACATAACACAACAGGAAATGTGAACCAGTTTGGAGCGCCATGCCCCCCAATCTACTGTTTTTCCTCCCCACTTTTTAAACATTGATTCTTTTCTACCCAGTTCAAAACATGTGGTTGAAGGGGGGAAAGTTCAATCAAGCCCACACACACAAAGCACCTTCCTCCTTGACTCCTGCCTTATGAGACACCCACTTTGGTATTTATCTGTTGGAATGATTTAAGGTTCTGCTCAGCACTGATTTAGTCAGATAGGGAATCTGTTAGAGTCTGGGCGAATCAGATAGGGATAGATAGGGACCTGCACTGATGGAGAAAAGATACAGAGAGAAGAAATAGAGTTTTTTAAAGATTTTCTGTGAAGAAAATTAAGTGTCTAGAGTTTGTAAACTGAGGAACTGTGCATATATTCAACTTTATCAGTAACTAAAGTTAAGTGGGTTTGAACTATATTCTTCTTTTTGTTTGTACTTAAACATATTACCCTTAATGACTTTGATTCTGCTTTGTAATAAATAAACTTATTTCATTTTTACTCAATTTAAAACAGTCTGAAGGCTTTAATTTACTAGCGAAGCTAGTTGGTGTCAGTGAAAGAGAAAAATTAGCAGTGGTGTTTGTCAGTAGCCAGTGAAAGTGCCAGGGCAAGCACATTGATGCTACACCCTCCCACCCACATACACACATATCATGCACAAAGGGAGGAAAGCCTCTTTCCCAAGGTGCTTCTGTTTTTATTATTATTTTACAGTTCTTCTCAGTGAACAACACTCCTGGGATTTGTTGTTGTATGATAGATTGAGAAATGTAGCTTGTCCCCCAGGATGAGATTTCTTTTTTTTAAAAGCTAATAGGATAACTATATGAGGAAATTGAATTAGGAAGCCTTTATTGTTTGTAAGTTTGTAATGGCACCACCTACAGGGCTATGTGAAGAACTGCAAACCAACGGGCAGGGGTAACCCTCTCCCATTTTCTGTGTGGCCACTTAAATCACACTGACCCGGATTCCCCAATGCAACTTCTTCATAAGGGAGTGAGAGGGAATTTGCATTTCCTTTGCTGAATGGTAAAAATCTGAAGCAAATGTATATGTAACTTGCACCTATGTAATAATTCAGAAATACTGATCCGATATTCAATATGATATCACATTTTGCAATAAGCATGCTTAGTCTGTAATGAATATCAGAAGCCTTACACTAAAGATAAGAAAATCTGTCCTGTATAAGATTCAAAGGCCTGTTTAGTCCACCAGTCTGTTCCACAGTGACCAGTCATGAACTTAGGAGCAGGGCATGATTGCAGTTGCACTCTGTTATTCATGCTTTCCAGATATCAGGAGTAAGGTGGTTCCAAACAGGAACTCAGAATATAACTATCAAGACTAAAAGCCATTGATAGTCTTATCCGCCATCAATAGCAGTCATCAATAGGCTTATCTTCCACAAATAACTCTAATCTCTTCTTAAAGCCATCCACATTAGCAGCACACTGAATCTTGCTGTGGGAAGAGTGGGAAGAAGCCATTTCTTTTATCTATCCTAAATCTTCACTCTAGAGATGGGCACAAAACGAACAATTTTTCATTTCTGTTTTCATTTTTGTTTCATTACGCAATGAAATGACAAATGAATTTTATCTCTAAAATGAAACGAAACGAACAGAAACACCAGAAATTTTGTCATCCGTTTCGTTTTCATTACGGCAATACATTGAACTGCTTTAAATGCTAAAAAAACACAAAAAATGAAAAAAATTGTAACAAAATGGTAACAAAATGAACAAAAACAAAAACGATTTTTTTGCAAAAATTGCAAAAAATGGAAATGAACCGAAATGGACCCCCTAAATGACAAACAACAAACGAAACACCATTTTTTTGATTTGTGCCCATCTCTACTTCACTCCATAAGAGAGAGACAGCAGAGACATTTCCCTCTCCATTTCATCGTAAAATTCCTGAATCCCCCTCCCCAACCTTCCTGTGCTGAAATACCCTTTCCTCTTTGAAAAAATCTCTCCCACTACCACCACCACCACACCCCAAAATGGAAAATGTCTTCGAGATAGGCTTCTTCGAAAATGAGGCACAGTCTATTATCCATTGTGTGGTAATATTAAACAGCATTAATAGGAAGTTAAAACTGTCACATGCTTTAAAGTTTACAGATATGGAAATTTAGTCAGTATTTTGGCAGTATGTACTTCAGGTTACACCAGAAGATAAATCTGATAACCTTTGACAAGCCCAAGTACATGAGATTTTGAATAAATGATGGAAATCTCCCCTTTATCAAGTTTTTTTGTATGGAGTTTATGTATTTTTGAATGCTGTTCCCCCTCCCCAGAATGCCAACACAGATCTATCATTTGCAGAAACAGATTAAAACAAGTGTAAATGTGATAATTTGATATTTTGTGAGGAAGAAAATTGCATAAAGGGAAGTCACAAAAAGCTAATTAGATGCTAGAAAATTAATGCACTGAATAAAGCATATTTCTTACACTTTGTAAATTGATTATAAACATAAGGCAGGGGAAACTATACATTTTCAGTGTACATTAATAATACTTAGCACATTTGAAGGTTGTATTCAATAATACTTTGTATTTTAAATTAAGGTTATATGCATTTATATTTATAGTGATGATGCAATTCAGAATCATAATTAAAGTTGGCACCAAGTGTGTTATTACATTCAATTCTTCAAAAAACCCCAGTTTATGAATGTGGGCTATTGCACTCCTCTGTCTAAGATTGAAATGCCAGATAATGCCCTGATAGTACTGCACAATATTGTGCCTGTGTTGGCAGCAAGAAAAAAGATGCCAAACTTTCCCTAGCAAAGGGAAGCCTTAACATTTACACTCAAAATAGCAGTCAAGACAGTCTGCAGGATACCCTTTTGTGCTCACTACCATTCATAAAGAGACTTAAAGGAAGGAAAGATCCCAGAAACTGACTTCTTTTTTTATTAGTTAGCCATTCAAACATAAAGAAGTTTTCAGGGCTGTTTTTAAATAGGTTCTCTATTTCTTGGAGCCACCAAGTAATCAAAATGGCTAGAAGAAATGGTAGCAAAAATGAGTAAACTGAGGCTATCCTACCACACACATATAATAAAAATATAGAACTGATTGGAAAAGACAGTATTGTCGATGAAATGGAGGCGAGCAGTAAGAAAAGAGGAAGACCTAACATGAGGTGTGTTGCCTCCAAAAATAAACCCATAGCTGTTACATTGTAAGACCTAAGCAGAACTTACTGGAAAAGACCATTGCTAGGAATGGGAAGTGAGATTTTTTTTATTGTAAGTTCTGTGCAGAACTTTTATTGATATGATATTTTGGGGGTTATTAACTCACATCAGAAGTTACTTGATGGCACATAACTTTTCTAGTTATGAAATGGAGGCAATTACAGAGTTTATTTTCTTGGGCTCCTTGATCACTGCAGATGACAACTGCAGCAATGAAATAAAGATGCCTGCTTCTTGGGAAGAAAGCAATGGCAAACCTAGATAGCATCCTAAAGAGCAGAGACATCACTTTGCCAACTAAGGTCAGGATAGTCAAAGCTATGGTTTTTCCAGTAGTGATGTATGGAAGTGAAAGCTGGACTATAAAGAAGTCTGATAGCCGCAGAATTGATGCTTTTGAGCTGTGGTGCTGGATGAGAGTCTTGAGAGTCCCCTGGACTGCAAGGAGATCAAACCTATCCATTCTGAAAGAGATCAACCCCGAATATTCACTGGAAGGACAGATTTTGAAGCTGAGGCTCCAGTACTTTGGCCACCTCATGAGAAGAGAGGATTCCTTGTCCCTGATGCTGGGAAAGATCAAAGGCAAAAGGAAAAGAGGATGACACAGAATGAGATGGTTGGACAGTGTCATCGATGCAACCAATATGAATTTGACAAAACTCCGGGAGGCAGTGGAGGATAGGAAGGCCTGGCGAGCTCTGGTCCATGGGGTCACGAAGAGTCGGACACGACTGAACGACTGAACAACTTTTCTAGAGTTTTGTTTTGATTTTTCAATTACCAAAAAAAAAAAAAAATGAATAGTAACAAAATACATGGATATGGAATGGTTGAGATTGCAATAGGATATAGGTGCCAAAGTTCTGCTAACATAAGTTAAGATTATCCCCAACCCCAAAAACAAGCATAGTAAATTTTCACATCTTAAGAGAGTGAGTGAGCTTGTGAATATTTGCCTCCCAAGAGGCAGCTAATTGAGTCTTGACTGGCAGAATCAAAAATTCAGATTACCCCAGACACGGAGCTGATTTCCACTCTGAAGACTTGTTTCAGGAACATGGTTTCAGAGATCCTGGGGGAAGAGTCATTGAAAGCACTCAGAGCTGGAACAAAGAAAACTGCTCTATGTTTAAGCAGAAACACTTTGAATATGCCTTACAGAATTGTACACTAACTCCCTGGAGATATATAGCAAAATGTTCTCCCTTCTGGAACGGTCACTCCATCAATTCATTTAAAGCAAATCTGAGTTTTCATTCTTCAAAGAAAAATTGTGGTTTTTTTTACTGTTTCTGTGTCCTTTCATTGCCCTCCAAAACAATGTGCCCTCTAATTTTTGACCCCCCCCCCAATGTGGAGCATTTTGTACATGTATGCATTCATGTGAAAAATCCCCACCATCATAGCTCTGTTGTGACCATAACAAAAGAAGTTGTGGCAGGTATGTGGGGCATTCCCACCCCTGCACTGGGGGAGTGAAGGTGTGTGCGCACACTTCTTAGAGGGAACTTTTCCTCCAAACCTCTCATTTTCCAACCCCAAAAGCTGCAACATAACTATTTTGGAAACTCGGTTTATAGAAAAAGTCATTGGGTTTTTTTTTTCCTTTGAAAGGCCAATATTTCAGCCCTTGCAGCTTGGGTTTTTAACAAATAAAACAAAAGCAGTTGGGACCAATGTCCTCTTTCAAGATAAGCACAATGTGTAGCCTGCACACTGTAATTAAAATTGTAAACCGCCCAGAGACTACTTAAAGTGGTATTGGGCGGTATATAAGCAGAACACTTTGCTTTACTTTGCTTTATTTCAATTTGCAACAGCTACCTTAAAACACAGGACATCAGAGGGGGAACAGTTTGAAAAAAATCTCAAAAACTCCTGCAAATTTGACACAGTGCAAGAACAAACTGTCTGCTGCACCTGGGCCAAATGTGGTGATGATCCACAGTCCTGTTCCAGAGTTATATACAGTATATTTGTTTTAACTGCCCCCATTTTTACAATTACCTTCTAGAATATTGATTCACCCTGTCAGCACAATAATATATCTGCAATGCCATACAACTATAATTCTTTAAAAACGCAGACCAAACCAAAATCTTACATTTGCTTTGTGGTACTCAGTTCTTCAGGAAGCTTCTGCTTTGTCTATCTAAATGAGACACAAAGGCCAAATATCTGGGTTGTCTTCACTGATTAAATGCTTATTATTAAACAGGTGAGTTTGAAACAGCATCACTGTTTGCAAAGATCCTTGTGTTTAATTTTTGAAAAGATCTCTCTGCATGAATGAAGCACATTAAGATTAAAAATTTAGAAATGTATACAAAAGGAACCAAACTGATTTCTCATAGGAAATGTGAGAGGGACTCATTTGTGCTTTTATCCTTCACAAATGTGTCTATATGATGTACCATAATTATCTTTCCTTTTCTTTTTATGTCCTTCTTTAAGGGTATTTAAAGAGACCATTTTAAACCCAGTTACTCTGAGATCAACACCTTCCGAGATTTTCAAGAACTGACCTTCTCCAAGTGTGTTTGGTAGTGTCATAGTTGAAAAGCATTACAATGATGCACAATTGTCTTGATTAGATATATGCCAGAGAGTCAGAGATTTAATGAGGTGCTCTGGGGCGTAATTGGCCCTATTAATGGGTACTCACTTGGAGTGTATTATTCAACAAGGATGAATTACAGAATAATAGTACAGAATGCAACTAAAATATACAATGAAAGGCCCCGATTGAACTACTACTCAACTCAAGCTATACCTGTAGTAGCTGAAGGAAACAGTCCTGCCTGTAGCTTTGCTCTGTATTTGCTTTCTTAACTAGGATTTGATCATCAGTCCCAAGTGTCCTGGATTAGCATGAGGAACAAAAGGAATCTTAAATGCTGGACTTGTGCTCATTTAGGAAGACAGGCAAAATTCTCCCACAGAGCCAAATAAATGAATGCATCAAAGACAGATCAAATCATGTAAGAATAGAGGGTTGTCCCATACTGCCTTGCGGTAGGCAAATAATTATTTTATCTAAGGACTCTGAGACAAATTTCACAATGGCCAATATCCTGTTTGTTTTTAGTTCTTGCATAAAATTCTGTTGCATGCATGGCTGCATTGTCTTAGCTTCTGCTTTGAACATGGACGTATCCAGCTCGTAGAACTGCAAGCAGAGCACTGCCCACGGAGCAGGTTGGCCCCACATTTCCTAGCAAGAGTCTGTCCCATGTGGATGAAGATTTGTACATATAGATAATAAATGGGGTTGTATGGAGAACAGTATGGTATGTAGAATTTATTGGACACGCTTTTACCTGCTCTTCAGTTTAACAGGTTTCCACAGTGTTTTACAAATCAATTTAAAAACAAGAACAACAAACTGGTTAGCCTCCTGCACGATGACAGTCTCAAAGAAGCTGGATAAAAGGAACTGGCGATGAGGAGGAGGGAGGTGGGAGAGAACAGCTTCATTAGAGTTCTTATTCCAGCTGAAGTGGGGAAAGGGCCATTAGTCTGATAGAATGGGTGGGGTGGGGGAGAGCCATAGGCAACTGGTCTCACAGCTTAGCCAAAGACACAGTGCTGTTTCTCTTCTCCCCTTCTGCTTCGAAGCCTGAGAGAATGACTGCTGCTTGAGATTTATGTTTGCTTACTATTTGCAAGCATGTAGCTTTAAGTCTTTTGCAGTCTTTTTTCGATCCAAAATACAGGCCATCCAGGCCGGTTTCGACTCCAGTTGTACTAGCCCTCCCCTGCCATCACCTGTCGCTGTGCCCCCTCACTCTCCTCGGTTGGATGAGCTTGGGCCTGTTTCCTCTTTGGAGGCATCCAGGGTGATTACCCACTGCCGGCCTGCGTCCACCCCCTTCGATCCTTGCCCTGCCTGGCTGATAAAAGCTGCCAGGGGGAGTATGCCAGAATGGGCTTCTGCCATCACCACCGCCTCCTTCAGCGAGGGGTCTTTCCCTCCCGTTTGAAGGAGATGGTGGTCAAGCCCATTCTTAAAAAAACCTGGCCTGGCATTGGACCAATTGGCGAACTATTGTCCGACCGCCAACGTTCCTTTTATGGGCAAGGTTATTGAGAGGGTGGCCGCGACCCGGATCCAGTCCTATCTGGAGGAACAACAGTGCCTTGACCCATGCCAATCCAGTTTCAGGCCGGGCTGGGGGACCGAAACAGCTTTGGTTGTGCTGCAAGATCACCTAATCTGGGCAGCCGACAGGGATTGCTCTACCCTGTTGGTTCTCCTGGATTTGTCAGCGGCCTTCGATACCATCGACCATGGTATCTTACTGGACTGGCTCCCTGAGGTGGGAATCAGAGGCACTGCTCGCAGTTGGCTCTGGTCCTTCTTGGAGGGCCGTCCCCAGTATGTGCAGCAGGGTGGAGAGTTGTCGGCCCCATGGATACTCCCTTGTGGGGTTCCGCAGGGCTCATCTCTCTCCCCCATGCTGTTTAACATCTATGTGAGTCCGCTGGCTGGGGTCATTAGGAGATTTGGAGTCTGCTGTCATCAGTACACTGATAACATGCAGCTCTATCTCTCCTTTTCCACCTCTGCAGTGGAAGCTGTTCAGACTCTTGACCAATGCCTGGATGCGGTTTTGACATGGACCAGGGCCAACAGGCTCAAGCTCAACCCTGAGAAGATGGAGGTTATGTTCTTTGGGAGTTCCCCATCTGGATATGGAGGCCCTCTTCCTTGTCTGGAGGGAGTTTCTCTCCAGCTGGCAGATAGGGTTTGGAATCTGGGCATGGTTCTGGATCCAGCGCTTACCTTGGAAGCTCAGGTGGCTGCCGTGACCAGAACTGCATTTTACCATCTCCGTCAAATTGCCCAGATCCACCCATATCTAGATGGCTACTCTCTGAGAACTGTGGTCCAAGCGCTGGAGATCTCGAGGTTGGACTACTGCAACGCTCTTTACATGGTGTTGCCCTTGACTCTCCTCCGGCCTTTGCAGCGGGTACAAAATGCGGCAGCCAGACTGGTGGTGGGTGTGCGCCGGTTCGACCACATCACCCCAGTCCTGGCTCGCCTGCATTGGTTGCCCATTGCATCCCAGATCAGATTCGATGTCTTGGTGGCCTCCATGGCCTGGGCCCAGACTACCTGTCAGAGCAGATCATCCAGCGATCAACCTCGGCCTGTCCAGTTCAGCAGTTGCGAGTGCACTCACTTTGGGTTGCCACCCCTAGAGAGGCCCGGAAAACTTCCACATGTAACCGGGCCTTCTTGGTGGCTGCCCCCTCTCTTTGGAACAGCCTTCCAAGCAAAGTGCACTCTGCAGAGTCCCTGCTGGCCTTCTGCAAAGCGTTAAAAACTCTGCTTTTTGTGAGGCCTTTGGTGAGTTAGTGTTGTTTAGTTTTTTGTTTTCCTGCCATCTATGTCCTCGCTTGCTACCGAGAAGTCTTCTTGTTGAGCTTCTGTACTCGAATGCCAGGGCATCAAAGCTGTTTTAAAGTTGTTGTTTTTATATTGCTGTTATTGTTTTGCTCTTTTGTTTTCTTATTGGGTCATCAGCTGAATTGGTCAGCCTTTGTAAGCCGCACAGAGTTCCTATGGGAAGATGGGCGGGGCATAAATTCAATAAATAAATAAATAAATAAATAAATAAATAAATAAATAAATAATACCTGGAAATTCCCCAATGTGTGTCAGGACAAAATACAGCATGATTTCACCTGTAGAATGAGAAAACACTGAAAGTCGTTGCCATGTAGTGGGTCAGCAGAAGGCCTGAGGATCAAAACCCTGAGCTGTCCGATTACAGAGAGGCTCAGTAGCTGTGTTTGGACAGTTACTGAGGGGGTCACAGTATTGGGACAGGTGGGTGAAGGCGTGTTTCGGGGAGAAGGGCAAGTTTCAGCTTCCCAGGGACTAATGGAGCAAAGATATGGAAGTGCAAGATCCAGAATACAAATCCACAATGCACATAGTACAATCCCCCATGATTCTTGAACGAGTCAAATAATCATGGATATGAAGGATATGATTCAGGCATTGCTTCTTTGCCCTTAAGTAAAAACACACACACAAGATTGCTTTGGCAAAAGCACAGAGGCTTGGTAGCAGAGACCTAATTATGCTGGCACAGTGAAAAGAAAAGCTAGTGGTTGTTGCCACCTCAGAATGGGCAAAGAAGATAAATATGTTCTCAAGGATCTGTTTCACCATTCTTTCTTCAGGTACTATTAACCGGGATTAATGTTCACTATTTTCCAGGCTATTCTTACCTGCAATGTGAAATAATACATATAGGTTGTATTCTTTCCCCACTAGTAGGTGGGTATTAAAGCCAACTCCATAACTAGTATGTATTCAGTAGCCATGCTTTCTCTAAGCCTGTGCTTAATAGAAAGACAAACATGTGGAGTATCTCTTTTGCCTTGTTAGATTTGTTGCTTAATTCAAGATTTGGTCTTATTGCTGAAATCGTGATTAGATTTTCTGCGTCTTCAATTTTTGCTGTACTCTCAGTTAGAGATGGGCACAAAACAAGCAATTTTTCATTTTTGTTTTTGTTTTTTCATTTCGTTACACAATGAAAATGAAATGAAAATTTTTAAAAAACAAAACGAAAACGAAAACAAAACAACCAAATTTGCCGTGGTTTTCGTTTTTGTTGCAGCAGATGCATTGAACTAAAAAGAATGCTAACGAAACAACAATTTTTGTTTTTGTTTTTGTTTTTTCGTTTCATTACCTAATGAAACAAAAACAATTTTTTTGCAAAAAACATCACAAAAATGAAAACGAACCGAAACGGACCCCTAAACAACCAAACGACAAACGAAACACCATTTTTTTGAGTCGTGCCCATCTCTACTCTCAGTGCTCTTTGGCAGCCAAGATCCACAAAGGAGATCCAGCAGAAATGTCTAGTTACTGCTTTCTGTGCAACCAGCATTATTTGTATGAATACCTAACTTGGTTCTACCTAACAATGGTTCTGCTACCTAATATCCTCTGTAACTCAGGTCATAGCAATCTTTATTTCTCCCCCTCTCTGTGTGGATGTGATCCAGTGCTAAAAAAAAGAATCAATTCAGTGCTAGAGTCATTTATTCTAGAATAATATTAGTTGGGGCCACTTGGGAGACAGATTGTGGTGGCAGGTGTCCCAGAAGTCTCTAAACACCACACACTGGATGCTGGCATCACCATAACAGCACCCACAGACACCTCCCTCTCCTGTTGCAGAAGGACGAACTGGTCACATGGGATTGAATTGCTCTGGCTTGAAAAAGAGAAAGCCCCAATTTTTACTAGGGGAAAAAACTCCACACAAAATGGACCAAACTAATTCATACTGTCCTTTGCTTACATCAGCTGGTTAGTTGAGAGAGAGAGAGAGAGAGAGAGAGAGAGAGAGAGAGAGAGAGAGAGAGAGAGAGAGCATCTATTTTATAACCAGAGCAAATCCCATGACTGTGTGGTTGCAGTCTCTTTCTCTGTCTCTCTCTCTCTCTGTCTCTCTCTCTCTCTCTCTCTGTCTGTCTGTCTCTCTCTCTCTCTCTCTCTCTCTCTCTCTCTGGCCTGTTGCAAAGGATATTCTCTCTATTTGTACAAGGAAGTCAGTAAAGGTGAAATTTTACTCCTGCAGCTCATTTTAGCATGTCCAACATGCACGGAACAAATGCATATAGTGGGAGTGTCAATGCAGGCCCTAGTCGGGGGTCGGCAACCCGCGGCTCCGGAGCCGCATGCGGCTCTTTGGAACCTTTGCCGTGGCTCCGGGAGGTGGCGGGCTGGCCGGCTGGCCGGCATGCAAGTAGTGGCCCCCGGGGCAGCCAACGGGGAGGCGCGGGGCCTGGCAGCGGTGCAGCAATTGGCTGGTGAGGCGGGGAGCCGGCAAAGCGAGCGGGTTTGGGTGCCCCCTTGCGGCTGAGGCGTCGGCCTGAGAGAGCGGAGGCTGGCGGGCGGGCGGGATGTGCCTCAGGAGCGGCGGCGGCAGGGGCAGCGGGGCAGGAGCGCGGCCGAACTGAGGCACCGGGAAGGAACCCCCGGCGCCCACCCCACCCTCACCCACCCGTGGGCCGTGGCCGGCGGAGCGGCCGCGATGGGCTCCACCGAGGAGCTGCTGCTGCCGCCCGCCGAGTGCGTCTGCCCGCCGAGGGCGTGGGAGTGGGAGAAGTCGGCGCCATCGCCATCCCTCTTGGAAGGGAGGACGGGAGCGCGGCGGCACCAGCGGCGGCAGCAGCAGCAGCAGCAGCCGCAGATGGTGCCCCCGGAGGTCCCGGGCGAGTGAGAAGAGCAGCCGCCGCACCATTAGCAGCAAGAGGAGCGGTGGCAGTGGCGGCGGTGGGGCGGGACCACGGCGAGGTGCCAGGAAGGAACCCCCGAGATGGCGGCGGCGGCTTCGGGAGTGCTGCTGCTGCTGCACGGCTCCGGCGGCTCGGCTCTGGGTTGGCGCCTGCTGGCGCTGCTGCTGGTGGTGGCTCATCCCCCTCAAGGGGTGGCCTGAGGGGCCAGCCTGGCCGACAACATGGTCTGGGCCGTGAACGCTGGCGGGGAGGCCCACGTTGACGTCCACAGCATCCACTTCCGGAAGGACCCGCTAAGGACGGGTGGGGTGAGGTGAGGACTTCTGGGGCAGCGGCGAGGGCGAGTGGAACTCCCTGCCACAAGATGCGCCCTTGGCAGGGCCCTTCCTTTGGACTGGGGGGGCAGCAGCGCCCACACCCCACCCCCATCCACCCACTCACAAAGAGGCCCCCATGCTCCACTCTCATGGTCCTGCTCAGGGGGGGGCCCTCCAGGGGCGGTGGGACTACAAAGCCCACGAGCCTTCCACCTCAGCCTCCATGGCTGTGGCAGATGGAAGTGGTGCTGCTGCTACCCCAAGATCCAGAGGGCCCCCTCTGTGCCTCACGCTGAGTGCAAGGAAAGGGAGAAAGGAAGAGCGAGGGAATTTGGAGCCCCTTGTTTCTGTAGATTGCAATGTTGGTGATTTACACACACACACACACACACACACATTTTGATTTAGTGGGGGTGCTCTGGTCTTCTCCCAACACGCCCCCCCCCCCGCAGAAATACAGTGGTACCTCGTATAAAGGAATTAATTCGCTCCAAATGAAATTATGTTCAGCAAATTTTCCTTTATACAAATTTCCCATGGGACTGCATTGAAAATAGAGTGATCCCATTTTTATGTTGTAGAGGTGATTATGTTAAGCAAATTTCCCCTATCTCCAGAATATTTTATGTTGTACAGATTTTATATTATACAAACTGTTTGTTATACAAGGGTCCACTGTATATAAATAAGCAGCCATGGCTCCACAGAGAAGACAGTAGGTTCAGAAGAGTGTTAGCATTAAGGTAAGAAACAATATATGCAGTGTTATTTTTTTTTAAATGTTGCAATGGTTTTGCGGCTCCCAGGTTTTTTTTCCCCGTCGGAAACGGGTCCAAGTGGCTCTTTATATCTTAAAGGTTGCAGACCCCTGCCCTAGATAGTACTAGATACAATTACAAGGCTAGGTGTATTATTCAGGCCGCTCTGAACAGCTGGGAAATCTAGCTTTGTGCAGCATTCCTAATCATGCACATATTGACACATGAGGTTGAAGGAAGATTTTGCACCATTGCCTCCCTTCCAATGTTTATGATATGCCACTCTGATTGCCTAAAGGCGATTATTGAAAGCTATTGTTAACTCATTCAAAATGTCCTGCCTGGAGCTTAAGAACTCTCTTGTGGGCAAGCCGCATTTTCCTAGCAGCCAATTTGTCGCTGTTGTTGTTATTGGCAAATTTGATTCCTCATTCCAACCAGAGCACCTATCACAATGACTACTCTAATTATTTTCATATAGAATGGGTTTGTAGGTGCATGTCAATCCATTTTTATTTTCTCCTGTGAAAATATCTAGATGTGTACATTATGTTAATTCCCAAATCAGGGCTGGTTAATTAAAACCTTTGTTGGATCGGGGTGTGAAGGACAACCTTCGTCAGGCTGTGCATTAGTGAGTTTGAGCTGCAGGACGCCTGGGAAAAATACTGCAATTTGTTGTACTTGCATTTATTTTAATACTTGTGTTTTTTGAATCATTTGTAAGTCACAGAGATAAAATGTAAGTGGAAAATAAAATGAAAAAACCTGGTCTAGATGTTGTAGCCACATGAGCGGAAGTTAAAGGAGCATTCCCACATAGGGACTGCAAATTTGAAAAACCAGTTTGAGCTGTGTTTCTATCAGTAGGCTTACAATCAGGTTTCTTGTCCAGCTCTGTAGATAAATTGCAGCGGATGCACTCTCCATTAGTTTATGTGGAAACACGCAGGTGTTGGTTGACAGCCTTCCCTTTCCTGTAATACTTCATCAAAGTTGCCAAAGGATTTTGATTGGCACATTCTTTGCTTCTGCCACATATGCAACATTCTGCTCCATGAGTGCTTATGCTCTGAAAGAGCTTTTGCAATTCACTACCTAATTGCGCAAATAGAAGCTCTTTTTATTTGAGACAAACCAATTATACATATGATGTAAAACCCTTGCTACAAGAATGGCAATGGCTGCCAGTCTGTTTCCAAGCCCAATTCAAAGTGCTGCTCATTACTGATAAAGTCCTATGAAGCTTGAACCCAGGCTACATGAAGGAACGTATCTTCCCATATGAGCTTTCCTGACATTTAAGATTATTGGAAGAGGCCCTCCTCTTGGTCCCATGGCCATCACAGGCAAGGTGGATGGGCAACTGAAAGAGAGACTTCTCTATGGCTGCTCCCAGGTTATGGAATTCTCTCCCTCGGGAAGTCAGGTTGGCACTCTCCCTTTTATCCTTCTGCCAAGAGCTGAAGAACCATATTTTCAGATAGGCTTTTAACTCTCATGATTGATTCCCTGAATGCCCTTTTAAAGTTACAATAATTTTTAATGTTTACATGCTTTAAATTATTCAGTTGCATTTTATTTAGTGAATAGTTGAATAGTTCGCAAGGTTTAACTATGTTTTTATTTCTATTACTTTAATATTGTGAGCTGACAAGGGAAAAACTGAGCATATGAAAAACAAGCAAACCAAATCTCTGCCTGCACTGCAACAGAATGCAGTTTTGTCACCAGAGAATTATACTCTGTCTGCTCCAAACAGGATCCTGGTCTTCAACTTTTCCCCAGATGAAATGTTTCCATAGACCAGAAAAGAAAAGAAAAAGAAAGAAAGAAAGAAAGAAAGAAAGAAAGAAAGAAAGAAAGAAAGAAAGAAAGAAAGAGTTCTGCTTATATAACGCCCCATACTACTACAAGTAGTCTCTGGGCGGTTTTACAATTTTTTAATTACAGAATGCAGGCTACACATTGCCCCCCCAGCAAGCTGGGTACTCATTTTACCGACCTCGGAAGGATGGAAGGCTGAGTGAACCTTGAGCCTGCTACCGGGGATTGAACCCAGGTCGTGAGCACAGTTTTACTTGCAGTACAGGCATTTAACCACTGCGCCACGAGAAAGAAAGAAAGAAAGGATGGATGGATGGATGGATGGATGGAAGGAAGGAAGGACAAATGAACAAACCAAAAAAGATAAAAAGATGAAAAAAGGAGAGAGAGAGAGAGAGAGAGAGAGAGAGAGAGAGAGAGAGAGAGAGAGAGAGAGAGAGAGAGAGAAGATTAAAAAGCAACAGCAAAAGCCCAAACAACTTATTTGGGCTAGATGCCCTAAGCACATCCGATCTCACCTGATTTTGGAAGCTAAGCAGGGTCGGCCCTGGTGAGTACTTGGATGGGAGACCACCAGGGAATACCAGGTGCTGTTAGGCGCCTGGAGTAGGAACTGGCAAACCACTCCAGTATTCCTGCCAAGAAAACTCCATGGACATGGAGTCACGGAGAGTCGGTCATGACTGTAACGACACAACACACACACCAATCATTCTGCAGCAAACTTTAGTTATACGGTAGCTGAAAAGGACTCAGAGGAAAACAGATGTTGACCCTGATAAACAAAATAAAATAGGCCAGAAGCAGAACTAGAATTCATTTTATCTCTATAGGCAAGGGGATCTTAATGAAATACGACTCAAATCACATTGAGGAAAAAGAAATACAAAGGAAAATACATTTTCTATTGGAGCCAACATTTTCTGCAGGTATTTAATATTCTGCTACCATCTAACCCTATTTTGTTTTATTTCCCAACAGCTTTGTCTTGCTCATTTCCCTAAAGAGCTTGAGTTGAAGCTGTAAGCTGCACAAGTGTTGATGGTTCCATCCCAGTCAATTTTAAAGGGATTAGTCGTCTACATTTCCCAAAAGAATTTGGTCAACTTTCAGAACAGAATTAGGACACTACAGTAAGGACAGAAAAAGCTGTCATTTTTCTCAGGGCATTCAGTCCCCACCTGGTTTCCTTGCTGAGTTGCACAAGTTTCTTTCATTCCTTGTGAATGACCTTATCTGTTTTGTTTGTACTATGTGTACAATGTATGCATTTTTAAAATTTCATTACCACTGGCTTTAAAAACAAATAAGCACATTATTTTTAGTTATCCTTTCAAATATTTTAATCATTTATCTGCCTTTTTCCTTTTCCAAAATGCACCGGAATGCTTAGAATTGTATAGATTTCTAATGCAAAATGTTATTCATCTCATTGTCCATCTCTCGATAGGCAAAAATAGATATTTTCAAAGAGAAATGTGAACTCACACCCTTATAAAAATCCATATATAGAAATCACTGTTTTTGTTGTTTTTATATGCCATGTTACAGTTGATTGTTTTGTATTTTTTCCATCAGTTGCCAAAAAGGGCATGGTGCAAAAAAAAAAAAAAAAAAAAAACAGGGTGATATGTCAAATGCAGAAGTAAATTCTGTCTTAGAGTTGAAAATATTCTGCCAGTCTTGCTTAATTTTTCTCCAAGGTTTTTGTCCTTTAAATGACCATTATTCAACTGCAAAGCAACCACAGATTATCAGTATTATGGAGGAAATTGCACACCACATCATTTCCAAAATATTCAACTGCAAGTGATAGCAATTAAAATCCATCCCATATTGCCTAGGTTGTTTCCTCCTGAATCAATAGAAAGCAAATCTGATATGGATCACTTTGTACAAGGAGTAATACAAATTCAATTATTGTCACAATCCTTGTTTAGTTCTTTATGCAGCTGTCCACTATGGTTGCCTTCTTACACCCCCCCTCTCTTTGTTTAATTAAATTACTTTCTTTTTTTTTCTCCCAGAGTCCATTCTGTCCCTGTTTCTTGTGGACATTTATTAATAGTGTCACTTGATTGATAAGATGTTAATTTTAATCTCATTTGAATTTGATTATCTTTATCTATTTACACTTCAAAGTGTAAATTATTTCTATGTGTATGCCTTTCTTGAATTTAGAAAAAAAAAACTATTCCTTTCATCTCTCTGCTTTGAGTCACATGGCACCCTCTAAAGTGTGTGTAAGTGTTTTAAATCCTTGTAATTAAAAAGCTAAGCAAAGCAAAGCCAATCCAGGGGCTGAAATACACACATACAATTTAATGTTATACAGTAATGCTGTAAAGTGATTGCATGCATAGTAATAGATTTTAAGGGGGTGATAATTTCTAGCAGGCCTTTCCAGATGTGTACCTGTGGGTTACATATCCCAGAACTATCCAAACAGTATGGCCATTGAGCTGCAGAGCTAGAAAGGACCCTATAGACCATATAGATACTATAGACCAGTGGTTCTCAACCTGGGGGTCCCCAGATATTCCTGGACTGCAGCTCCCAGAAGCCTCCACCACTTGCTATGCTGGAAGGGATTTCTGGGAGTTGCAGTTCAGGAACATCTGGGGACACCCAGGTTGAGAACCACTGCTTTAGACCGTGTAAGTCCATCCCCTACCAAGGAAGTACAGTGGGGAATTGAAGACCCAACCTCTGACTGTGCAACCAAAGACCTAAGCATCTGAGTTATCTAATTCTCACACCTCTAATTTTCAGAGTCCTAACAACATGCAAGATTAAACCTAAAGGTCTTTAGGTTGGAACAGTAGCAATTGTTTAATGGCTAGAAAGCTGCCGCATGGCAATGAATATCAGAGCTGTGTACTATCCTAGAAATTACTGATCTGTTCACTCACTTCTCTGGCCAAACTGTCCCCCCCCAAAGCAGAAGTGAATAAGTCTGAAGGGAAGGGGCCCACAAAGAATGTTCCATATCATCTATCATTTCAAGATGATTCTGAAACCGGAATCAATGTAACCTGCATTTATTTAGAACTATTTACACCTTATTCCCACTACTCAGTTCAATCCCCTTAGATCCTGTTGGAGAGTCTCCTTTCTTTCACTAGCTTGTTTGTCAAAAAGTGGACAGGGATTCCCTTTATTTTTACCGCTCTGGTCCAAAACTGCTGGATAGCCCAGTGGCACTTATGGCATTTACTTATACTGCATACAGTACTGTGATGCAGGTGACACTGTGGGTTAAACAGCCAAGCTGCTGGGCTTGTCGACTGAAAGGTCAACATTTTGAATCCACGCAATGAGGTGGGCACCCTTTGCTTGTCTCTGCTCCTGCCAACCTAGCAGTTCAAAAGCATGTAAAATGTGACTGGGGGAAAATAGTTACACCTTGGTGAAAAGGTAACAACATTCTGTGCCCTTCTACATTTAGTCATGCTGACCACATGAGAACGGAAATATGCCAGCTCTTTGGCTTACCAACGGAAACAAACACTGGCCCCTAGAGTTGGAAATGACTGCAATTAATTGTCAGGGGGAATCTTTATCTTTAAATTTTATTTATGTGCTTTCCTTAATTCTACACTTTTTTCCCAACTAATCTTCACATACAGTGGTGCACTGAGCAATTCTTTGAAATACCACTGGGAATATTCCAACAAACACTGAAAACATGTTTTATTCAAGGAGGTGTTTCTGACTCCTGAATACATTTTCATGGATGCACTACACTACTAGACTTAATCTGCCTTGGCCTCCTAACTATTTATCTAGCCCTTAGTCCTGTTTTATGTTTTTTTGTGACTATACAGACTCTATTGTGTTGTATAGTTACTCGTTGGAAGATATCACTTGCAAGATCTGTGGTCTCTTTGATCCTTGCTTTCCTGAAGGGTAGCACCCCTGCTCTTTGATCCTCTTTGATCCTCACTTTCCTGAAGAGTAGCACTCCATTCGCCTCTCTGCCCTGGGCAGAGAGGCAGATGGGGTGCTACATCATTAGGAAAGCCAGGGGGAGTGGTGGTGGTTTGTTGCCTCGTTTGTAGCCCCAGTTTACTCTCCAGCCATACGGCTCTGGCCATCCCATTAGGGCAGTCTCAAAATGGCTCTGTGAAGAGAGCTGGGTGAAGGGGAGGCAGTGGCTCGTTGGCTCCTTCATAGCCCCAGTTTATTGTCCAGCCACTCTGCTTTTGGGATGCCTGGAGTGGTGTGGCTGGAGAGTAAACTGGTGCTACAAACAAGCCCACAAGCTGCTGCCTCCCCTTTGCCCAGCTCTCTGTACAGAGCACAGTGGTGTGCTCTGAGAAAAAAGGGAAGTGTTGTGGCTGTGAGGAGGCGGTGTTGCATGCCCTCTGAAAGGGCTCTGCGTGCCACCTATGGCACCTATGTCATTGATTCGCCAACACTGTTCTGGGGAGACATACAACACCCAAAATACATACAGAGTCCAAAATTATCTCATTCTTTCCTTCAAAGTCAAATGGTATAAGATGTTCATATCATATTTAGAAGCAGAACTCTATTATATGATCATATACCACTCTTTGTTCTGGCATGGCTTTTTTCCTTCATTATTTTGCACACAATATTTTTTTCCTGCTTTGGTTATCAAAAGATAAATATAGCCGTAATTTGCAATAGAGATGGGCACGAATAAAAAAAATGATGTTTTGGTTGTCGTTTGGAGAGTCCGTTTTGGTTTGTTTCCGTTTTTCGTGAATTTTTGCAAAAAATTCATTTTTGTTTTCGTTCATTTCGTTACCGTTTCATTACCGTTTATTTCAATTTTTTGTGATTTTTTTAGCATTTAAAGCAGTTCACTGTATTGCAGTAACGGAAACGAAACGCACAACAAAATTTCTGGTGTTTCTGTTTGTTTTGTTTCATTTTGGAGACAAAATTTGTTTGTCATTTTGTTGCATAATGAAACAAAAAATGAAAAAAGAAATGAAAAATTGTTCGTTTCGTGCCCATCTCTAGTTTGCAAGTTTATTTGCTCTGAGGAAATTCCATCCCAGGAGGGTAAATGCATTCTCATGTTCCAAATGTGAACTGTCTTGTCTGGTTTGATTCTGCTTCTGAAATTTCAGGGGTTTTAAAAAAATTCTTTATTTTACTTTTATTTTTTATTGTTCCCTTCACAGAGGCCTTGATAACACAATGTTCCAATCTAGCATTATATAGAAGGGATCCTCCTCCTACTTTGGTTATTTAATAGCCATTTTGAACAGGAAAATGCAAAACAGATGCATGGAATGCACATGCCACATGTTTCATGGACCTACTGTTATTATTATGAATATTTATTCTTAATCATTTGAGGATGACTTTGTTGATTCCCTCAACTCAATGCATTTTTAGTTTGCCTGCATTGGTTTCTTCTCAAAGAAATTCAAAATCAGCCTCTTTGTTATAAACGTTGAGCTATCCATTTCTCACCAGCTACAGCGAGAGACATTTCTGTGTGCGTCCATTTTATCATTAAAGCACATATTTCCTTAAGAAGCTACATAAGCAAGATTTAGATAACTGAACTTCAAATGTTTGCATTGGGCAGGCACACATATAAGGTGTTGTTACTTGGAAATGTTAGATCCAGAGACAGCTCCTGATAGGAACAAAATGAAAAGACAGTAGAAAATGTTTCATTTAGGCTCCCATCCTCTGCACACTGCCTTCGAAGTAACTCCCCCACCCCTGAACACGGTAAGGCTTACATCCAAACAAATATCCATAGTATTGGGCAACAATCTTTTTCACATTTATCTTCAGGTAAGTCTTATTGTACCTGATGGATGAAATCACACTAGAGTAGACACATTAATACCCATTAATCAGTTGGGATTGGTTGAATTAGTTCCTTCCTAAATTCCATTGTTCAAACCGCTGTACTTTAATTGCAAGTTACAATGTAAAAATGAATCATAACTAGAATAGGGTTCCAGTGGAATCAATGGAATTTACAGTGCAGTATCCACACTGAATCAGTGGGCCTATTCAAGTGCAACTCAATACGCAAAGCAACAGGATTTCAGCCAACCAGAATTACAACTTTATATATTCCCATAGGCTTGCACTCTATAGCTGCAATATTAAACCCTTACCAGCTGTTAACAAACTACAGTGGTACCTTGTATAAAGGAATCAATGTGTTCCAAATGAAATTATGTTACACAAATTTTCCTTTATACAAATTTCCCATAGGAATGCATTGAAAACAGAGTAATCCCATTTTTATGTTGTACAGATTTGCCCCATAGGCGATTATGTTAAGCAAATTTCCCTTGTCTCCAGAATTTTTATGTTGTACATTTTTTTGTTATACAAACCGTTTGTTATACAAGGGTCCACTGTATTTATGCCTACTAGCAATAGAGGAAAGTGCTTTCAATATTGTTTCATCAAGCTGGGAAAGGCAGAGTTTCTTTGGAGTCTCTTTGGAGTCAATGGTGATTTCCCAGAATCCCAGGTCATGTGGAAGCTGACATGAATTTTGGATGACCTCCATTTCAGATCTGCTGTTCTTTACCTTTAGGACAGTGATGAAACTGGAAACATTGTTTGTAGGGCTAGAATGCCTATTTGTAAGTATATACAATTTCCTAACTATTGACTAGGGCTGTATACACACATACTAAAGGTCAGTAACATTGATTAAAGTGAGACGTACATCTGAGTAAGCTTGCGTTAGAATGTGCTCTTAGTTTAGGTTCAGTCTGTTCTGCGCCACCAACAGGTGTGCAAAATGGTTGCTAAAACAGGCTTAAAATCCAGTTCTAAACCCTCAGGAACAAAATGCAATTTATAATGCTTCTGTGACACATTTAAATTAACATAATTCATTTTTTAAAAATCACAAAAAATCCCTTGCATTTTGTTTTCTTTTTCATTAAAGGCAGTTTCTGCAGTGCCCTGGAAATCTTCAGAATGTGATAAGGTGTGATTCTCTTTACAGATATTGTGGACATAAAGGGGAAATTGTATGTATTCAAAGTTGTTGATTATGCGCAGGCAATATTCAATCTATGTCACATACACACAGCTGTTCCATTTATCTAAAATGCTTGTTATTCCAACTTTTTTGAATGCCACCAAATAACTCAAGCAAATGACATTGTGCTGAAGAGCAGATGACCTCCTTGGAAAAGAAAGAGCAAAGAAAGTTAAACAACAACAAAAAATCCTAAGGATGTTTTCAATTAAGCAGTTTCAGATAATAAAGAAGCCTGTGCCTAATGTTTTACTAGAGTTCTAATGAAGGATGTTCATGATCCTACCTCTAATCCCACCCAATATTCCAACATAATTATAGCGCTCCATCCTTGATTTCCTAATAAGCTAGAAAGCCAAAAGGCTCTAGCAAAACTGTAATAGTTTGTCTTAACAGAGGTGATGGACCTTGAGACTGAAAGTGTTTTAATGCATGCTGATCTCTTAAAACTAGTTCAGCTGTTTCATAGAGACATAGAATAATGGAACCAGAAGGGACATATGCAAGTCTTGTGTAGCAAAGCTGAGGCATTTTTAGTGGTTTTAACTGTGGATGATAATGAAGCACAATATTCCACATTCATAAACTGGAGGTTTTTGCCCAAAGAATCCTGGCTTTTTAAAAGAGAATTTTAAATATGCATAAACTACACATAAATTCCAACATAAATATCCTTCATGAACAGAGGTGAGCACAAAACACAAAACCCATGACTCGGGTTCATCTGTTTCAGGCCCACCCTTGGTTTGGCTCGGTTCAGGTTCATACAATTTTTTTTTAACTTACTGGGCCGGGGGGGGGGATCGTGGCCCCGGCAGCTGAGAGGTGCTCACTTGGGAGCATTTTCTTTCCTTCAAGCGCTGACCGAGCAGCCCCTTGTTCTTTTTTTAATTTTTAATTTTCTTTATTTTAGAGTGCTGACCCGGCCACCTCTGGGGCCAGGTCAGTGCTCCTTTTTAAAATTTATGTCTTGTTCTTTTTTTTTTTAAAGGACCAACTGTGTGGCCCCTGGGGCCAGGTCAGCAGTCATTTTTTTAACATATCCAACTGCACTGCTCCTGGGGCCATTGTTGTTGTTGTTGTTGTTGTTGTTGTTGTTTTAAAATGCCAGCTGTGTGTCCCCTGGGGCCAGATCAGCACTGGTTCTCCCCCTTTTTTTTTAGAGCACCGACCCAGCCAACCCTGGAGCCACATTGGCACTCCTTTATGTATTTATTTATTTGTTTTATTTTGGGGGGGTTAAAAGTCCCCAGCAGGGGCTTTTGAGGCACTTGCTCCAAGCCAGCACCTCCATTTTTTTGTTTGTTGTTTTGTTGTTTTCTTCAAGTATTGACCATGTGGCCCCAGGTATCAGGTCAGCTCTGGTTCTTCTTCTTCTTCTTCTTCTTCTTCTTCTTCTTCTTCTTCTTCTTCTTCTTCTTCTTCTTCTTCTTCTTCTTCTTTCTTTCTATTTTTGTTTCATTTGGTTTTTCTTTGATGGGTTGGTTCGTTATTCATTTTGTTAGCTAACAAAATGAATAACGAAGAATGAAATGAATTAAACATTCATTTTGTGCCCATCTCTATTCATGAAGAATTATCCAGTACTAGAAGATTGCAGAATATACGTTCATTATCTGCACTGTGTATGATGGGGAAGAACTAGTACACCAGTTACAGCCATTTCTTGAGAAACCTATTCTGGCCACTACGACACATGACCTAGTGATATCCTGGCTGGACTACTGTAATGTGTTCTATTTGGCATAACCGATGGAAAGTCTCAGAAAACTTCAATGGGTCCAAAATGCTGCGGCCAGATTACTGACTGGATGGGTTACAAAGATCATATTGCATCCCTACTAAAGCTGCTCTGTAGGCTGCCAGTCAGCTATAGGGTACAATGCAAGGTGCTGACCTTAACCTACAAAGCACTGTACAACCTGGGTCCTAGGTACCTCAAAGATCAAATCTCACAGTATGAACCGCCTCAGGTGCTGAGGTCATCAAGAGAGGCCTTTCTCTCCATCCTGCCACCTTCAAAGAATCAGGTGTGTCTCAGAAGAACACATGAAAGGGCCTTCTCTGCTGCTGTTCCCAGATTATGGAACTCCCTCCTGCTGGAGGCTAGGACTGCCCCATCACTGCTGTCTTTCCAGAAGCAGGCAAAGACCTTCCTCTTCAGGCAAGCTTTCGCTGAATGAGGGACTACCTACTATGTGACTTTTGTATGGATTACCATGCATTATTACATTGACTGATTTCATAAGAACACCAGTGTTTTCCATGTTACTTTCCACTCTTCATAATGGGTTTTTCATTTTGCATGCTCTTTGTAGCTTTAATGTTACCTTTTAATATTCTAAGATGCCTCTTCTAATTCCCTGTTCCTAACTTGAATATGTCTTAAATGTCCTCGGCTGTATATTATCCTTCATTGTTGTAAACCACCTTGGGTCCTTTTCCAAGGAGAAAGGTGGAGTAAAAATATTCAAAATAAATAAATAAATAAATAAATAAATAAATAAATAAATAAATAAAAAGTGAAGAAGGAATACAAATTTTGGATGTGTGGATGCAGCCCCTCTGTGCCAAAATATTTGGTTTTTAGACATTGTGGTGCAAAGGTGTGAGTAATTTCAACTCAGAGAGTGTAGAACCATACACACCCTTTAACATCTCAGGTAAACCTGCTCTACATAGAAAAGACCATCTTCCAGTTTCCCTGTTCTTGGGGCAGGCAGCCCATGGTGGAAAGCTATATTGGACCCAAAGTTCTATGAAAATGTTGTATTTTAAAAGATGTTTTAAATTTAAAAAGAGGAGGAATGGCTCTAAGTCAGCAAATATTGGCCCTGGAAACAAAGGTCAACATTGACTGATTTCAAGGAAGATGGTGATACAAGGAAGAACGTGATACAAAGACTGATACAAGGAAGATGGTGAAGAAAGATTGGGGGAGGGATAACTCATTTGAATTGTGATGTTGGAAGAGAGCCTTATTAATACTCCAGACAACCAGAAAGACAGATAATCAAGTCAAATAAACTCTAACTAGAGCAAAAATGAGTAAAGGCTGGATATCCTACCATTTACATGTAATTAGAATACAGAACTGACTGGAAGAGACAATATTGATGAGAAAAAGATTGGGGCAGTAGGATGAGAAGAGACATATAGTCTCCAGAAAGGAAGCCACAGCTGTTAGTTTGCAAGACTAGAGAAGAACTTACTGGAAAAGACAATATCATGCAGCAATAATAAAAGGATAGATTTTGAGCATAATGAGTCCTATTTACACACTCATGATAGAACTCTGACTTGTGCCAGCTGCAGGATTAGTTTTGCCCATTTTCGCCAAGGTGTGTGTGTATCAATAAGTTAAAGAAATATGTTCCCTTATTTAGGATTTTAAAAATTGACACCTTTGTTTTTCAAAGTGATGATTGTAAGAACTGATTGTTCCCATTTTAATGTTACTGAATGCAAAAGGATGGCAGTCCCCCATTAATGTTTCCAGCTTTTATTTAAAAGATCAATATTTTCTGCTGAGCTTTTGTCTCCTACATTTCAGCCACAATTCTCTCAAGACTTTGCAAAGGAAAGCATGCAGAGCATAACAAAAATTATTCTGAATGTCCAGGGAGGCATCCAAGAGATCTGAATAATCAATAGTTTGGAGAAACATCTATTTACATAGAAATACAGTAACAATGAGCTGCAGAATGCAAGTAATGGCTGAACGGTTGAACCATAGGGCTCTGTCAAAATAAAACTGAGGTTCAAACCTTGTTCACCTACACTCTGTGTTATCAGCAGCTACTTTACATGGAAATTAATTTCTTTTAATTCCTGGTATCATCTATTCTATTTGGTCTTCTTCGCCTCTCCATTGATTCTGAAAGATGTTATTTCTAACATTTGCAGGTAGAACTCCTTTGTGTGAGACCTTCTGCATGTAATGTATATACACCTGGGGGCATCATTCTACTGAAAAATTATGCACCTCCCCAATTTCTCTCCCCTTTTTCCTAACCTTGGAGTAGTTCTGAATGTGATGACAAGGACAAATATCTCATTAGCCAAGATGAGGGGAAGTTGATAGGAGGCTCATTTGTGCAGCACCCTTATTAGGCTCCCTTTTGTTTGTCTGGCTTGTCCAACATGTGCTGTGTCGGGCCCATGTTGCTCTTTTTTCCCATCCTAAAATGGAGAACCTCCTGGGCTCCTCAGGGGTGTTGAGAAGTCTTTAGTACCAAGTCCAAGTCTTTGGTACTAAATTCCCAAGATGAAATGTGAGTCTTTGGTACCACATCCTGAGTCCCAAGCCCCACATTTGAGTCCTTATTAGAGATGGGCACGGCCAGGGAAAATGACGTTTTCGAGTTGTCGTGTGTCGGAGCCGGCCCGTTTCGGCTCGTTTCCGTTTTTTGTGAAATTTTCCAAAAATTTGTCGTTTCATTTATCGGTTTTTCATCTGTCGTTAGTACTGGTTTGGGGGAGCGGGCTCCTGGAGGCACCTCTCTGGGGTGGGTGCCTCCTCTGGCCCGCTATGAAGGGAAAGAGGGCTCCTGGAGGCACCTTTCTGTGGTGGGTGCCTCCTCTGGCCTGCTACAAAATGGCATGCATAGCCAATTGGATATGCATACCAAGTTGAGACTCGAGGCACCTCTTTTTTGGGTGCCTCTCTGTTGACCACAGGCCCACTGCTAACTGCAGTGTCACAGTGCGCACACTGGGAGAAGGCTCCTCCTCAGTCTCGGCACTCTGTGGTTCACCAAGAAGGGAACTGTACTTGCGTGTGTGCAATGCGAGTACAGATTTGGCTTAGGGTTAGGGGGGTTAGCGCAAGGGCTAGGCTTAGGGTTGTTATGGGTAAGGTTAGGGTGAGTTCAAGGGGTGCACCTCTGGGTGCCTCTCTGACCCACTAAGAAGGACAGTGTACTGGCGTATGGGTTTGGGTTCGGGTTCGGGCTACGGTTAGTGGGCTTTTTATGCCCGACAGGCACATCCCAGAAGTCTCGGTCAAAACCTGGTCAAGTGGCCATGCAATTGGTGGAATGGCTCCAAAAATTTGCATGGTCCACTCCCATGGCCAGCCCATCATTGCGCAGGTGTAAAAAAATAAAATAAAAATAAAATAAAATAAAATCAATGGAGACATTTTGTTGCAAGAAAATCCCACTGCTGCTACTGTAAAAATTCAGGCAGTTTTAAAATAGCTATTTTCGCATGTTTCTGTGGTGCTTTGGTGTGTTTTTGGACCACCACGATTTCAAAATAAATAAATATTTTGCGGTCGGCCCATTTTGGATCTCCCGCCCGCACCGCACGGCATGGCGAGTTGGCGAGACGATGAGGAATGGATGCGCAGCCCAGGAGAGGAGTGGGGGAGGCCGGGGACCCCCCCCAGAAACCACCCCTCTGGTAGGTGCCCTCACTCAGGCAGGCATATTTTCGCCTGCTTTTTTGGCCAGGAATCGGGTTTTTTATTTTTAAAACTTTTTTCCTGTGCCGCGCCGCTTGGCGAGTTGGTGAGACGATGAGGAATGGATGCGCATGTGCAGGCACTCACAGCCCAGGAGAGGAGGGGGGGAGGCCGGGGACCCCCCCCCAGAAACCACCCCTCTGGTAGGTGCCCTCAGGCAGGCATATTTTCGCCTGCTTTTTTGGCCGGGAATCAGGGCTTTTTTTAATTTTTAAAACTTTTTTCCTGTGCCGCTTGGCATCGCGCGATCGCTGTGATGCCACCAGGAACGACCACGTCAAATCAGACCCAATTTTTCTTTAGTCAGTTCGAGTTCGAGTTCTGGCAGAGTAATTGTCGTTCTTTGTTTCATTACGTAACGGAAACGAGGAACGGAAACGGAAACGAGGATTTCTCCGAGTCGTGCCCATGTCTAGTCCTTATTAAAGCACACACAATCCAGAAAAAAGAGAGTGGTGATTGGATTTCAAGTTGCAGGTCAAGTTGAAGTCATTGGGCAGGGGGACCCTGAGTTGAGTCCATGTGGAGTTGCCAGTGTGACTTAAGTCTGACTTGACAAAAAAAGTCTGACTTGACAGTGAGTCTTACAACTTGAGTCCCCATATCTGGGACTGTCTCACAGAGTCCCATAACAATGCTGCAGTCTGTATAAATCAGAGCTAGTCTGCCATTACAAAGGAGGAGAAAGTTGTCCGAGCCTTTTGAAAGGGCAGGACATTGTTATTGAACATTTATTTTAACAATTAATCAAGACACAACTGTTGCTATCTTATGTGTCAAAATACCATTCCCACTCCATGCACCACAACTGGAATGGGATGGTCTTTTCTAACCTAGCTCAACAAAATGTCTTGAGCAGATGGGGACAAAGTGTGAAAACCAGACTTTGCTCCAGTTTATGCACATTCATCTTGGTTTCTTTGTGGCCAGGGTGGGTGTGGGCGAGAGGCGGCTTAGAGGCTGGAAATACAAGTGGGGAAACATTTCTTTTTCAGGGGTACAATCAGTGCTGTAGCAGAGCCAGAACTCACCAGATTGGGGGTCCTCATTTTTCTTTGAGCTTTGCTGAAATCTTTGCAGGAGCTTGAAGGGAAATGGATTTTCTCTGGACATGATATTGTTGTGTGCTATCCCTGTTGGGTGCTCTAGGACAATTTAGATCTATTAGCCTTGCAACAGATTGTGCCTGGGGAGAACCAAATCGTTTGCTGATATGGGCTGATTCAGCTGCCTGTGGTTTTGGTTCCTTGCTTTGTCTGGCTGGTTAAGTAGAGGCTATCATGGCAAACATCTGCCCTTTCATATTAATCATTACATGAGGGACTACAGCTCCCAGAATTCCCTAGCTCTTTTGGGATTATTACTGGTTTGGAGATGGATGAAGTGCTTCCGAATTGATACAGACATTCATAATTTGTTTTATATGAACCTGGGCACTCGAACCTGGAGAGAACAAAATAATGTAATTGACTTAACAGAGAAGCTGACAAGTGGGTGTATGGGAGCACATGGTGATCTTGACAGTGACAGATTAATAAAGGAACAGAACTTGTGAACATGCTTTCCTAGTCTTATTACCACCATTAATAATATTTTTTAATGGAGGTCTACTTTTTCCGGCCCAAAGTGCCTGAGGGCTACTATATTAAAACCTCTACTTACAAATTTTAGCCGTTCCAAGCACATGCTCATAAGTAAAAAAAATGTAAGTAGAGCAGCGGTTTCCCATAGGAATGCATTGAAAATCAATTAATCCGTTCTGGAAGGAACAGATTTCAATGCACCATGGCCCTTGAACTGCCTCGCTTGGCTGAGACAGGCTGGCAGACCCAGAACTTTGCTGGGTCTGTGGTGGTCCTTGGGATAGGACAGTGAGGGTGGAGAACTTATCCCCTCACTTTTTAAATTGATGACCAGCAGGCTACTTTTGAACCCTTTGCGGGCTACCGGTAGCCCACGGTCTACCTGTTGGGCAGGCCTGATATATTTATTTTAAGTGCTAGGTTATACCTACAAACATCAATATAAAGGATGGCAAGTATTTCCAAAGTTAGGATTGCCTGCAGGAGAATTTTCAGATCAGTAGATGCTGTGGACTCTGCTAATGATGCACTCAGAATATTTGTACTGAGGAAAAACAACGTGAGTTCTTAGCTGTATCCCTGTACTGTAGCATTCTCCAGAGCTGAATATTGAAGGTTACCCAACAGTTTTCTGTAATAGAAATTCCATAGTATGACAAAACACACATGCCTTTAATAGTTTTGCACCTAATATTACTCATTCATCTATTGTTCTGAATTCTCTCATTAACTTCTGCAGAAATTTACAAAAATATGAACTCTTTGATCAACAGTAGAATTATTCACTGTATAAATGCCATATTTGGATAGTTCTGGAAATAAATCTGAATCTGAATTTGAGAGTTCTGAGCATTTGTAATGCCAATTTTGAATACTAAGAGTCCTATTTATTTCTATAGATTAAAAAGGAAAAAATGGTAGGTTCCTGCTTTCTAGAGGAAGAACTAGAAGTGAAACCCATTTCTCAGGCATCCTGGAGTGATTTCTTGAGAAATGAAAGCTAAAGATACTTGGGCACCAAGAGTGGTGGGAACAGAAAATGTAGTGTCTCCTGACTGGGAGTGCCATAGATTTCCCAAGGAAGTGGCCTGTGGATAGAATGGCCCAAAGGTCAGTGAATGCAAGAGTTAACTGTAAATTTGGAATGGCATTTAAGGTGTCATAAATACATGGGCTAAAATCCTTTAGAGATTTTTACTTTGAAGTAAGTGGAATAATGTAAATTGTGATGCAAAATTACAGCTAATTAATGGGCCAGACACGGGTAAGCTTGTATGCCGGTCACATGACCAGGAGTGCAACTGACACTTGTTGATTAGCAGCAATTCATTGATGTAATGTTTACAATTTCACTCATTGGGGAGTAAAATCTCAGTAGGACTTGAGCCGTTTTCTGAAGACAAACAGAGCATTTAAACTAAGCCTTTAAAATACCAATTCAAAACTTCCTTCTGCAGGTTCTAAGTGTATGTACTGTATGTAGATATGTTCTGTCAATTATGCATTTTGAACAGCTGTGAGTGGTCACTTCTGCCTTATTTTTTGGCTTCATGTTTACCAGTCTTTGAAGCAGTACAACTTTGCTTTTGTAGTGATAAATAACCCCAAACCTATTGGCTTATTTGCCTGAAGTTTGTGTTTTTCTGTATCAAACCCAAGGCTTAAATAGCTAGCAAGCATATTGAGCCTATACTGCTCTGTATTTGTTCATTACATTCTGAAGTATCAGTCAGTTTTATAATGGAATGTGTTTTTCCCCCCCCCCAGATGGTTCAAGTACCCCAAAGAAATATTGGCTGTTAACTGCATCTGTCTTTTCCCAGTAGTGTTACTTTGGTACAGCTGAACTTCAGGAACTCAAGACACAGAAATCTTGTCCAAATTATGTATTCTAGTACATTATGATTAATATCAATCTACCTTATTTTTTAAATAAAGGTTATTTCTTTGATGTAGAGTTCCATAGATGCCTAGGATGTTATGGGACATTCTAACTGAAAAGTGCAGCACTGAACTCCTCTTTAACAGAGACTACAAGAGTCTGCAAACTAGTATACTGTACCTTGTAGTGAATATATTTTACATACAGCATGAAAGCAGTGTGTCCTGGGTACTGATTACTGGGAAGAATGAGCATGAGAGTACTAAAGTGATTACTATGGAGATTATCTGATTGGTCACTGTGGGAGCGAAATTCAGAGCCCCATGGCAAACTTTGGTGTGATCCAGATTTATAAGATAAATAATTACCATGTGCAGTTGTTCATTTGCTTAAATCTGCCCACTTATAATTTAGATTTCAAGCCAGCAAATGATAAAAACATTTCAGTAATTATGCAATTTGTACTTTGACATTCCTCTTTATTCTATGTGCAATTATACATTTCCAGCTTTAAAAAAATACAGTTTAATAAGATGTATTATTCAAAACCATAAAATAGTTATAAACCATCAAATCTTATATGGTGATAGCAGTCAACATAACATATCTTTACCTAAACCAGCATGAGTGACTGGGGTGTGGGGGTGGCTGCTAAGAGAATCAGTATTAAAATGCAGAATACAAGGAAGCTTAATCTTTTTTTCACCCCTTTGAACTTGTGCCCCACTAATTTTTCTGGTTTCTACACATGTTTTTATAGAATTTATTAGTCAGTTTTCCCTGTGAGGGAGTGTGAGGAAGATCAGCATCTCCAGATACAGTGGTACCTTGTATAACGTAATTAATTTGTTCCAAATGAAATTATGTTATACAGATTTTCCTTTATACAAATCGTGATTTCCCATAGGAATGCATTGAAAAAGGAATAATCTGTCCATAGCCAAGGCTAATGAGGTTGTCCCGGCTGTGATGCTTGGGAGGAAGGAGGAGGCAAGGAGTTGCGGCGGCCGCAAAAACAAGAGGAGGTGGTGGCAGCCAGTGCTGGGCGTTCATCTGCAGCACCTCGCCCAGCTTGGCCACCACTGCTGCTGCTGTTGTTGGGAGGAAGGCTGCCCCTCCTCCTCCTCCTCTCCTGCATGCCCATGCATGCACGTGCACGTGTGCACAGCGCCTGCCATGCGTCATGCGCTTCCCTCCCCTTCTTCCTCTTTCACCCTTCTTCCTTTCATTCACCGCTTCTCGTTCGCTTGCTCTGTCGGGCTGCTTCTCATGCGAGTGGTGAGCGGCTGCACGACAGGGCTGGGTGGTTAAAGCAGGAAGGAAAAGAAAGCTGGTGTATGTGGGGGGGAGAGAAGGAGAGAGAGGAGAAAGAAAGAGAGGAGGCAGAGGTGGCTCTGTGGCAGTTTTCGCCTGGAGGGCTGGTTAAGATTTAGGAAGAGAATGTGAGGTGCCTGCCAGGGATATGGGAGTCGGAGCAGACGACCGTGAGATGATGGGTGGAGAGAGGGTGACAAAATCATGTCTCTTACTGTTACCTTATCCTTGCCCATCTTGGCTCATTACATCTGCCAGAGGGAGCATGCCTGAGTGGGCTTCTGTCATCTCCACTGCCTCCTTCACAGAAGGGATTTTTCCTTCTCGTATGAAGGAGACAGTGGTGAAGCCCACACTGAAGAAGCCTGGCCTGGTGTCGGACAAATTGGCAAACTACAGTCTGCCAATGTTCCCTTCCTGGGCAAGGTAATCGAGAGGGTGGCCACCGTCCGGCTCCAGTCGTTCCTGGAGGAAGAACAAGTCCTTGATCCATTCCAGTCCAGGTTCAGGCCATGTCAAGCGACTGAGACATCTTGGTCGCACTGCAAGATGACCTCTCCGGGGGGCTGACAGGGGTTACTCTACCCTGTTGGTCCTCCTGGATTTGTCAGCGGCCTTTGATACCATCAACCATGGTATTCTGCTGGACCGGCTCCCCGGGATATGTATAAGGGGCACTGTGCTCAGTTGGTTCCTATCCTTTCTGGAGAACCGTCCCCAGCATGTGCAGCTTGAGGGGGTGCTGTCTGCTCCTTGGATGCTCCCATGTGGGGTTCCACAGGGGTCGGCTCTCTCTCCCATGCTGTTTAACATCTATATGAGGCCGCTGGCAGAGGTCATTAGAAGATTTGGAGTCTGCTGCCATCAGTACGCTGATGACACGCAGCTCTATCTCTCCTTTTCCACCTCTGCAGTTGAGGCTGTACAGACCCTCAACTTGTGCCTGGACACGGTCATGGAACGGACCAGGACCAACAGACTCAAACTCAACCTGGAGAAGACCAAGGTGATGTTCTTTGGGGCTCCTTCATCCGGATACGGAGGCCCTCTCCCTAGTTTGGAGGGTGTTTCCCTCCAACTGGCAGACAGTGTCTGGAACCTGGGCATGGTTCTGGACCTGGCTCTCTCCATGGAGGCCCAGGTGGCTGCCGTGTCCAGGGCCGCCTTTATCTTTGACAAGTTGCCCAGATCCGTCCGTATCTGGATGGGGACTCCCTGAGAATGGTAGTGCAAGCGCTTGTGATCTCAAGAATAGACTATTGCAATGCTCTCTATGTGGGGTTGCCCTTGACTCTTGTTTGGCGACTTCAGCAGGTACAAAATACGGCAGCCAGACTGGTGGTGGATGTGTGTCAATATGACCACATCACCCCAGTGCTGTCTCACTTGCATTGGTTACCCGTTGCATCACGAATAAGATTCAAGGTCCTGGTTTTAGTTTATAAGACCCTCCACTGCTTGGGACCTGAATACCTGGCAGAGCGAATATCTCAAAGACCAACTGAGGCCCGACCAACCAGAATGTCGCGGGCACACTCACTTCGGGTAGCCACGCCCAGGGAGGCTCAGAAAACGGTGACCTGCAACCGAGCCTTCTCTTTGGCTGGTGTTGTGCTATGAAAACATTTCCTGAGTGAGTTGCGCCTTGCACAGTCCCTGCCAGCCTTCAAAAAGGCCTTAAAGACCTGGCTTTTTTGTGAGTCATTTGGCGGTTGTTAAGTTTTATTTTTGTCCCGCCATCTTGCCATCTACCCCTTGTTATAGTTTTACTGTGATGTATTAATTAACTGTTGTTTTTATTTCTTTGTTGTAAACTGCCGGGGGGTTCCTCCGGAAGATTGGTGGTATATAAGTATTAAAATAAATAAATAAATAAATAAATAAATACTGAAAGGATTTCCTATCTCCGGATTTTTTTTACATTGTACAGATTTTACGTTATACAAACCCTACATTATACGAGGTACCACTGTACAATGATATCAATATTTGATAAATCCACTTCTTAATATGCTGTTTCATTCATCTCATGACTAAACGTCTTGATTAATCTGTCTTGGTTCATGGATATTTGTGATCCATTAAGCATTTTGGCTATTAGCAAAATGAGAGTGATTCTTGCCATTTTGCCTTGTACAATTGAGAACAGGCAACTTATAAGGACTGGTTTAGGAATGTTGCCCTCTGTTTCTCTCTGCTGACTTAAAATAAACAGTTTTTCGTTAGAATAATAAAAAGCAGTACTAGAAAGATGTTGATTTTAGTGGGCTGTGCATTTGAATAGTAACCACAAAAGCAAACATCTGTGTTGAAAATGGTTTTACTGTTTATTTTGGGTTTTTTATTTAAAAAACATATACAAATTACATTTAAAAAGTCATACATCAACAACAGTGCACCCCTTCACCAACAGGATCACTCTTCATATTTACATTTGTCATCCTCCCCTCCAGAACAAAATCGATTGTTACGCGGAAACCTTACCCTTATCCCGTACAAGCACATATATACAAAATAAATAGTACAAATAAACAATATGCACTGTTTATTTTGTATATAAGAATCACTCCCATTTTAGATACTGGGAACAATAAAGAGTAATCATACCCTTGATCTAGTCATTTAAACGGCTTGCATTTCTTATTGGGCTCCTCTTACCACTTTGGAGAATGTTGTCTAAATCACTTTGAAGAAGACAGTGTTTGGAATAAAGTAAAGTACATTATCTGGATATTTATAGATACTGCAGGTAAGAAGACCTGGATGAAGATGGGAAGTAGACACAAGACATTTAAAGCAATGGATAAGCATTTTCTCTGCTCTTCTTGCAACTAGCACATGATTTTATTGCTCAACTAACAGTGAAAAGTGAGATAGGCGAGCGCCGTTCCGAAGGGACGGGTGATGGCCTCCGTTGCCCTCGGCCGAGAAAGAGTCATTCAGATCCCGAATCCGGAGTAAAGCTGCCTGTAGAGACATTAAGAAACAGTCTATATATTATTTCTGTTTCATTTTAAATATAATTTTTAAAGACAGCTAAAGTACAATAGACAGTACCTCATGTATTATTTCTCTTATATATACCCAGTTTGGGGTAGTAGATAAAGTGCTGGTCTAGGACTGAGAAGGTATGGATTTAAATCCTTGTTCAACCACGGAAGCTCATTGAGGATGTGGAACTCCTTACATGCCATGTTATGGCATGCCATGCCTCGTTATGTCACAACACACCATGCTGTGTCACAGCAGCCATTTTATAGCATTACACGTTATGGTAAATGGAAGTACAGTATATACGTATTATGTTTTATGTAGAGTATGTAAAAAGGTAAAGGTAAAGATTCCCCCTGCACATGGTTGCTAGTCATGTCTGACTCTAGGGGCGGCACTCATCTCCGTATTCAGGCTAAAGAGCCAGTTTTGTGCAAGTCCATGGTCATGTGGCCAGCATGGCTGTAAGGCAGGCATGTCCAAACTTTGGCCATCCAGATGTTTTGGACCACAACTCTCACAGTCCTTTGCAGCTGGAAACATAGGCTTGGAATTCTGGGAGTTGTGGTCCAAAACATCAGGAGGGACGAAGTTTGGACATGCCTGCTGTAAGGAAACACTGCTTTACCTTCCCAGTAAAACATGCTTACAAACTGCTAGGCTGACAGGAGCTGGGGTTAACAGCGGGAGCTTGTTCCACTGCGTGGCACCTGGGATTCGAACTGCCGAGCTGCCGACTTTGTAGCCAACAGTTTTCAGAGCATTAGTCCACTGAGCCACCATGCCCCAGTGTATGTATATGTGCATATATAATTAATATATGACATATGTCACACCATAATCATTATAAATCAGTTTCAGCATTAGTCAGCTGATGTCCTGACATGTTCTGATATGTCATGCCATCTCATGTTATAGCATATAACCCGATCATGCCATGCCATAATATGTGATAAGTGATACCATGCAAAGCCATTCCCCCACACCCCATCAATCAACAACTTCTAACCCAAACATGAAATAATTGTCAGGACTATTTTTCAACCAGTGTGAGCTGATGAAAGAATCCTGTGAACCATTTTGACTGCCCCCATTGGTATTGTCCCCATTCAGGCTGCCCTATGCTATTGGAAAGCTTGGCATCCTTTTGGCCACTGGCAACAGGGGCTAAATATTGTGCAGGAATATTGGGCCATTTCCTGATGTTTTGAATTGTGGATACAAAAGCACTACAGTGGACCCTTGTATAACAAACAACTTGTATAACATAAAATTTGTACAACATAAAAAAATTCCGGAGATAGGGGAAATTTGCTTAACATAATTATCAATGGGGAGAATCCATACAACATAAAAATGGGATCACTCCGTTTTCAATGCATTCCTATGGGAATTTGTATAAAGGAAAATTTGCTTAACATAATTTCATTTGGAACAAATTAATTCCTTTATACAAGGTATCATTGTATATTGTACTTTTCAAATAATGTAATAAGAATTAAAATCCAGCCCCCCCCTCACATTTTACATCTCTGCTTTGAAACAACTTGTTACAAGTATCTCAAATTAGTTTCCTTCCCCAGTAAACCAAGTTAAACTTATAAGTATCTCATATGATAGCCAGTTACTTGTGTAGCTGTGTGTTCTTTCATCTATGGGAGAATTGTCTTATTAAACAGTGCATAAGAAATGCTATGTAATGATGCTGCTTCCATGAGTCCTGCGGCAACAGCAATGTAGAAGGGGAGATATGTTTCATACCACAGGTCAGCAGCTCATTCTGTTTAGCTTTTTTTAAAGGAACAGAGCTGATTGCTTTCGAGTAGCTGGAAAGTGAAGCATTGCATACCCAAGTCAACCACTCCAAAGCTCTGCAAATTACTTTCCACACCCCAATATATTCAGAAGTGCACATCAGGTCATTTCCTGATACATATTCAGATCTGCTTACTGCTGAGCTACTGTTGCCATGCTTCCAACAAATACTTGATGGCAATCCCAGGTTTGTCGCTGTTTAAAGAAGTATGAGACAGAGTACATGTGCCTTTATATTGCCAAAGAGAAATGCCCTAAGTGAAAAGGGACCAAATATAAGTGTAATTCCTTAACCAATAGTTTCAATGGAAAAGAACAATTAAATGTGGCTTCCATGGAAATATTTGAAATAACAAACATGCTAAAGCAATTTTTATGCAATAAATCTGATCCATTCTGAAGTAACTAACATTCTGCATGATATGACTTGGGAAAGCCAAGCAAAAATGTTATAACCCAACAGAGTTCTGGTCCATTGAGGCTTTGAAAGAAACGACTTTTTGTATCAAAAATCCATATGGATTTATTGACACAGACATGCAAAGCATTACTGCACCACAGGGTTATCAATATCTAATCTATTGCAATTGACTGCCCAAGGGGACAGTGCATATAGGGTGAAAGAGATTTTCAAGCCTTATTGAAAGCATTTTGAGATGGCTATGTTATCAGGAGTTGTAACCCTCATTTTATGGAAGGAAGTAAAAAAATTATAAAAAAGGACCGCCTCCTTCCATATGAACCTATTTGAAATAACAAACATTAAGACCAAGCCAGGGGCCCTAAATCTGAGCCATCCTCAAGGAGGTGAGAGGGATGGCTTGCATGATAGGGCCTTCTAAGCAGCTGTAAAATGGAATGCCCTCCCAAGTGAGATCCGCCTTGGCGTCAACATTGATGACATTTGAAAGGGCCAGGTAAAAACCTTCCTGTTCCATATGTTTTTAATTGATACAACATAGACTGGGGTCCTTTGATGGCAATTTTAGTGATGATTTTAGTATAAGGTTTTGCTGTTGTTTTAATTATTTATTGATATTTTATATCTTAACTGTTTTAATTTATCTTAACTGTTTTAATTCCTTATTGAAAGAGATTTTGGGTAGTGGCTATATTAAAAAGGAATAAATAAATAAATAAATTTTATATTGTGGGAAAATATGATGAAACACCACTCTTTCAAATTGTTTCAGAATAGGTGAAACACGGTCGTGGCTCAGATTTTCTCTTTCAACTTTGGCACCGCTGTCAGCAGACATTAGCAAAAAGTCAAGACTACAGCTCTCCTTGGAAAGCATGATCTGCCTTGTTTCTGTCTGGAGGAAGCCTGTTTTTTGTCTTTGCAGCCTGTTTATTCTTGATACTGGAGAGAAGCCATTTGAGTTCGAACAGTAAAAGAAAATGTTAAATTGGAGCGTGTCATGAGAAAGAAGCATACAGCCAGAAGATTTCTTTTCATCTCATTTCCGTATATGTGGGAAGAGACAGCAGCCTCATGCTTGGCTTTTCAGAAAGATGCTTCCTTCTGAAAACTTTCCCCGAGAGGTACAGTGAATGAAAGGCCGAATACTGTTCATGTCTCCTTAAAAAAATGTCAAAGGCGGGTAATCGTTACCTGGCAGTAATCTCTCCCAAAGTAGTCAGTGAAAATCAATGTATGGTGTTGCAGGGCTTCTACTACTTGTATACCTTGGGTTGCCTCACCAGAACTGGTGGTTTTGGTCTCAGAGGTTTAGGTCTCTGGCTGTGGAGCCAGAGGCTGAGCATTTAATTCTCTGCTGTACCTCCTTGATAGGAACTGGACACATTGTGTTTGCAATACCAATTTTCTTGACAATTCATAAGATGATAGTTGTTTAATTCTTTTTAAGTATTTGTACACATATTTTTAAGCTTTTGAATATTGTCCTTTTCATGATGTAAGCTGCCTTGGGTCCTTTTAAAGTAAAAGTAAAAGTAAAAATCCATCAATCAATAAAAGGAATATTGTAGTAGAGAAACTATGACCTTCAGGCGACATGTACCCCTTCATCATTTCAAAAATGTTCTGACACTGATCAGTTCAGACTTTTACTGGGTGGTGGTGGTGGCGACAGCGGCAGCAGCCGACAATCCTGGCCCCAGCTGCAGGGGCTTTTTGAGGTGCTTACTTGGGGCCGGCGCCTCAGGTTTTTTTCCTTCAAGCGCTGACTACGCAGCCGCTAGCGCCGGACTAGTGCTCCTTTGTTTGTTTGTTTGTTTGTTTGTTTGTTTTAAAAGTTCCCAGCCAGGGGCTTTTTGAGGCACTGGCTTGGGCCAGTGCCTCTACAGGCCTACCTTCCCCTGCCAGGACCAGGAGGACTGCAGTGAGGGCAAGGTAGGAGGGGTAACGAAAAATGAAGCAAACGAAATGAAAATTTCCATTTCATTTTTTTTTATTTTTCTTTGATGGGATGGTTCGTTATTCGTTTTGTTAGCTAGCAAAACAAATAACGAATAATGAAACAAATTAAAAGTTCATTTCATGCCCATCTCTACTGCTGAATAAAGAGAAAAGGAAACCCAGACTTTTAGGGTCAAAGGCTCAGAAATCTCTACTTTATCTCAATGGTCCAACTTGTCAGTTTTGCTTTTTCTCTCATTCAAATGTATCTCTGAAGTTCTTTCAGGAACTGTTGGATTTTATAATTGCTTTCATTATAAAGAAACCCTCTAGCAAATTGTCAACTGTGCCTAGCAGAAAGAGTGCAAAATATTCACAGAATAGTGGCTTCAGTTTTTCTACCATTCCAGCAGTCCTACAGTTCTTTGGAGGATAGATTACTCCTGATAGCAAAAGGTTCTCTATGTCCTACCAGAAAAGAAGATGGCAGATCATTTTCACAGTGTGGAAGAATCCAGGAAAGACTGTCAGCTTTTGATTCATATCTAACTCCAGTACTAATTTGGGGGACTGTAAGCGTAGATTTCTCAATTGATCTCACTTGTCAAGGGGAAACATTTTTTAGCTTGCCAGGGTCAAAACAATCTATACTTCTGAAGATAATGATCACATGTGGAAGCCAGGGAACAAAGTGATGACAAAAGGATTAATTTCTTCCTAGATCTCAATATGCCTTCCCAATTCATGAAATTCAAGTTCTCAATCTATTATCCACTACCTTTTTTGAAGTCAGTAAAGTCATAGGGATAATATATTTTTGCCTTCTTCTCATCTATTTGCTATTCTGCTAATGTCTATATTAAAGCCTATGTTTATTTATATTTACATATATTTTTCAAAAAGAATCTGTGATTGCAGAATGGCGAGAGTACGGAAATACTTCTTTCTATATGCCATTTTTTTGGGAGGGTGGGGCGGGGAGAGAAGGAATACTTTGTTTGGTGGGCCTAGCTTTCTATGAAACCACCAATCAAAATAAGAAACAACATAGCATTGTTTGGAAAAATGTTTGTTCTCTGTTGTAATCTCTAATGGACATTTTAGGAATTCCACCTGCAAGTGAAAGAGATTGCATCTTCTAGTCACAGTCTGCTTTATCGGGGCAAAAGGTTAGATGACTGAGTTTACCTAAACAACTTGATGGGAAAATGCACTGCATGAGACTGCAACAAATCATGACATCTGTTTGTTTATTTGTTTGTTTGTTTGTTTTTGCACCCATGCTGTATAGCCATTATTGCTCCCCTGGTGCTACAGAATTGCTGCCAAAATCTCAGCCGTTTCCTCCATGCCCTTCCCTTCCTCTTTTCTCTTCCCTTCTTGGCACTTCAAATGCTTTGCCCTGTTGTCTTCAGGAGGAGGGCACTCTAACTCCCATTCAAAGGACCATTGCCAGTTGAGGGGTTCCCAACCTCAAAACCTCAGGGTTTACCAAACAGGGAGTGGCATACAAAGACAATTATACTAATGTCTTTGTAATTCGCACACAGATATGAGATTAGATCTAGACAAAGTTCCTTACAGGCTGTGTTTGTAAAGCTAGAGCAGATGCAGAGGAAAGTGATCAAGAAGGTAAAAACCAATCATGCAAGGACTAGTTGAGCAAGCTGGGCATATTTTGTCCAATGAAGCAAAGGCTGACAGAGTCAACTTCAAATGTTTAAAGACCTGTTGCATAGAAGACAAACTGGCTTCAGCAGGGTAGGATCCAAATAGCATATTTTATATTGTGAAACAGGAGTTTTTAGTTAAACGTGAAATCTGTTAGATAGTGGTATGACGAACATTGGAAAGACATGAACTCTCTTTCTTTGGAGAATTTTAAACATAGCTTTGTGTGAGGGGCCTTATAGCTGTGAAGTTTGTGCGTCACCAGGGTGTTGGTATCATCCAGCTCTACAGTTCTGTGAGCGCTACTGAGGACAAGATAGAATACAGGATGAATGGATTTAATATCTGAGTGACTATTTGGATTCATGTATCCGGACAGTCCTCGGGCAATAAAAATCTGCTTTTAAAACAGCCCTGCACAGTAGCTGAGAACTTCTTTCTTTTCTATGCATACCTTCTTTCATCATCGAAATCTGACTCGAAGAGATTTCATAAATGATATAGCATCCAGCATGAACTTCCGTGGAACAACAAGCTATTAAGAGTTTGGAGACCAGCCAAAAGAGGAAACAAGGTTTTTATTGGCATGATTTTAATCACGATAGACAATTAGCAAAGCTTAATTATGTTAAGAAAGAAAATGAGCATGAGTGGCAATAATGAATTTCCCTAGTAAATCTCTTGTGCCTTAAAGTGAAATAGTTGACCTATAAATAGAGGGAAATTAGAAGGGTTGTTTGCCCACATGGCCTAGCATTGTTTATCTCGCACCAAGTAAAGCTTTTCCTGTGAAAATGGCAATGAAAGAGAGCAGGAAGAAGCTGGAACAGAGAAGTGAGGTAAAAATACTCTAAAATAAATAAATAAATAAGTACTCACATGCATAATATTATTTCACGAGGAGGAGCCCCCCCCACCTTGTTTAGGGTTGATTCTAAAGAATCCATTTCTCTAACTTAAAGAACTGTTTATTTTGTAGTAAACTCGGTTTTTAAGTTTGCACAACATACTTGATTATTGTTCTAAAAGAAGGGCTCCTTCCCTAACAGAAGAGAATGTTTTCAGATAAAGTAAACTTTCTTTTTTGTAATGGATGGAACCTTCTTGTTTTAACTGATAGATCTGTCAGTTTCATTTTTCTTTTTTTTTCTTTTTACTTTGAATAGAAACAGGAGTACATATGTCAGTTTCTGTTGTACTCAGGTGTGTGTGTCTGTGCCCTTAATTTTCATCTGTCCTGCTTCTGCATCTGTTTGCAGTTCCCTCTACAAGCCTGCATGAGAAAATATTTCATTTGTGTGCACATTTCTCACAATATCTAATTACTGTATGCAGTTTTATCTAATATATAAAAAGTTAGTTTTTTAAAAAAATGAATAATGCATTTTTGTGCCATTTCCACAGATGCATGCATTTTGGTTCATATGCCCTTTAAACAGAGCCCAGCTGGAACAAATGTGAAAACCAAAAGATGGATTCATTTTGTTGCATACTTTGAGGCTGTTCCAAACAGTGTGTTTGACCATTTTCACACAACCACTAAAATCCGCTGGTAACTTAAATGCAGACCCACCCCCAAACCAGAGATCATGTGATGGTTGTCCTGGTTCCTGTGTTCCCACCCTCATGCACTCCGAATCTATTGCTTCTGTCTGCTGTGGATTGAGGGGAGGGAGAAAAATGGAGGCTCAATTCCACCTGCCTAACACGCTTCCCCCCCCCATTGGCAGCAGCTTATTCTAGCAAGACAGGAAGCTCGTTAGGGATTCCTGTTAAAAGGGGGGAAACAGCAACAAAAACAAACAGAAGGCAGAGGAGCCGGCCAGGCATACACTGCTTTAAAATCTGCATTGGACCAATTTTACCTCCTCGAGACCAGGTACTTGTAAAATGCTCTGGGTCGTGCTTAATTGGGCGTGGTCATACTTTTTATTTTAAGTCCGCTGCTGGTGGGAAAATAATTTTATGCTCCACATCTTTGAGCACTTTGCAGCGGATTTTAGGGGTCGTGTGAAAGCAGCCTTTGTTCTCTGTAAACTTCTGTATTCAAACTGTTAGTCTCTGCCCCACCATCTGTACAGCATTCATCTTTTCTTGCCTTGTATAGCGCTTTCCCTCTTGACTTTCCATTTCTTTTTTGTTCCTCATGAAAATATGTTTTATTTTTAGTATTTGTACCTGAATTTAGTGCTTCTTTTTTACAATTCCAAGAATATATTTTTTTTATTTCATAACTGAATAACAAGTTTTGTTAACTGCAGGAAGAAAAAGAAAGGACCTCCCTAGCATTAAACAATACAATATATTCTGGAAATATTACCCAAAACTTCAACCATGTTTTCACAACATGTATATAAGGAGGTTTTTGCTTTATTGAGGAGATTCCTAGTTAAAATAATCATCATGAATTTTGCTTCAAAAAACTGCCCATCATCTTGTATTAAATGGTACCTCTCATTTCCACATTAGTAGCCTGTAGATCTATGCAAGAATCATCTGGAAACAATACTGAATGACTCTGCCAAGTCATTCAGTATTCTAATCATAGTATTTTAAGGGAGCAAAAAGGCCTTATGGTAAAGAAAAATAAATGAAAGATTCTGAATGGCCGTTCCTGCATTTGTATGAAAAATATGTATTTTAGAGACCCCTTGTAATTAAGATGGCTGAAAACTGATTCAGTGACTACAGGCCACCTGAGCCTGATTTGACTACAAATCTGTCCCAGTCCAACAAGGCTGGAAATTACCTAGGATCAGGGCCAGAATCGATAGCCATATAGTGGCTACCTGTCTTTGCTGAGAAATTCTGCAGGCTGATTTCAGCCTGTGAAGCACTTGTAGTGGCTGATCTGATCTCAGCCAGATCAAGGGTTTTTTCCCCACAGCAAGAGGTTTCTGCTCATTCTAAATGCTTTCTCTTTCTTGAACAGGGGTGGTCTATGAGAGCAGTTGAATTAGTTACATCCAAACTGAACTGGATGGATTTCTTTGAGAAGTCTATGGCTTCATATATAAGCCTCCACAGAACTGACTAGGGTGTATTCCAGAGAATATCACACACCAGTTTTGCAACAGCTCTGGATTCTCTCTCATTTTACCCAACGTAAAGTGCTAGATTTCATTTTCAGAATCCTAAAACTGTTTAAGGAAATCCCGGGGACCATCTTCTCCTAGACAAACCAACAGAAGATTAAGAGGTGCAACATCTTCTAGTACAATAAACCAACAGAAGATTAATGAGGAACATGCTTCATTTGGCATAGTCTGTTTTGTTTTGTTTTGGGTGTGTGTGTGTGTGTGTGTGTGTGTGTGTGTGTGTGTGTGTGTGTGTGTGTGTGTGTGTGTGTGTGTGTGTGTGTGTGTGTGCATGCGTGCATGTGTGGATTGTAGCCTACTTTGTCAAACCCAGCTCTGTTGCATTTTAGGAGCAACTGAAATCACTATTCTGTATTGACCCCTAGAATTCCAGTCCAAGTCCTCTTTTGAATACACCACGGTCTTATTCAGTGCCCCTGTACTGTATATTTTCATTGTCAATAGTGTGGTGGGTTGTGACTACAGATGTAAAATTTCCAGAGATTTTGAAGCTCAGGAAAAAAAAACTTTTCAGAAAAAAATTGAAATTTTTAGAAAAATTGAATAAAATGCTACATTAGCACTTCACCCACCATTTTACAGCTTGAAAGTCATTCTGTTACTTTAGGAACATAAAATATGACTATGGACAATTTGACTTGGCACAAAATTATCACAATTAGAATATTAAAATATAGTGTATAGAAACAATTATAACAAACAGAATTTATTTGTAATTGTAACAAATGGAGTAACAATCTTCTGAACTAGTTTATGAGGAACAAAAAAACTCTACAAAACAATATTTAAAAATCCAGAATGAACAATTATTCATATTTCCTCTCCACAGTTTTAACTAAAAATAAAATAAAAACCTCATTCTCGTAAAAAGAATCAAAGTGGGAGGATGTATAGAAGGGAGGGGAATTGAAGAGGATAGGACAGAACCAAGCATACTCACCCACATGCAAAAACAAAAGTGAATTCTTTTTCTGGTTACAATAGCAACACTAGACCTAACCTAAAGGAAGAAATGCATCTTGTTCTTGGACTGGAGAGTTCAATTTGTAACCTAGGACTTGCCTATCCTCAGTGCACAGAAATTAGAATAATCTGATTCTGTGCATATTTCTTAGAAATGATTTGGAAAACATTTGAACACACTGTTTTAAAATGTTTTATTTGTCTTGTTAAAATAAAACATTCCATAATCATTTTTTCTTTTTCTTTTCTTTTTCAATTTTCCAGGAAAAAAAACCCAAAAGGCTTCAGGGAAAACTGGGGAAAAAAACTCCCCCCCCCCAAATTTTTCTGTTTTTTTTCCACCTGGGCTTTCACATCTCTAGTTGTGACACAGGATAATCCCTTATCTGTGACAGCACCGATGTTGTAGATTTTACTTCTTAATTGACATATTAATAGGAAGGAAGGAGTTGCCTAGCCAACAAGTATTTCCAATACCGACTGTCTTGCGCTAGTTACCGGCCCATTTCTTTATTACCTTCAGGATGCTGCTTTTGACCTATAAAGCTCTATATGGTTTAGGATCTCAGTACATGGCAGAATGCCTGCTTCCAATATGGACTACCCATCCTACTCACACATCCTAGAATGGACACCTGAGGGTCTTACTCCCAAGGGAGGTCCAGAGGAAGACAACCAGCAACCTGGCATTCTCAGTGGTCACTCCTCAACTTTGGCATGAGCTATCATTTAGAATCTAGGTCCTCTCTTTGGGCACCTTCAAGAAAACCTTCATTTTTTAAAAAAGCAGGCTTTCCCAAACATGCTGTCTGCTGAGGGTATCCACCTGCCCCCAGTTTTCAAATGTGAGGTTCATTTAATTTTAATTTCCACTTTGATTATGTTTGTGTTATTTTATGTTATTGCCACTCTTGTAAACTGTTCAAAGTGAGTATTAAGTCAGATGGGCAATATATAAATCAATAAAACAATCAAACAAACAAATTTATTTATTTCCTGTGTCAGCTGAACAGGATATGATTCTCTTAGAACTGCAGAGCTTGGAAGGGACCCCTATGGATAATCAAGTCTCACTCCTCCCAAGGAATTGAACTCCCAGCCTCAGGCTCTGCACTCAGGTATCTCAGCTAATTAACTATTCAGGGCAATACATAAAACATTTACAGGAATTATTAATGAGATCATATTATCATGGCCAACTATGAAGAATGTATTGTTACAGTAGGACCCCCGTATCCACTGATTCATTATCCACTGATTCAGTTATCCACGGCTGGCAGAGGAAAAAATAAATAAATAAGGTCAGCAGCCACAAAACAAGCTACTGTCACAAAGAGCAGCTGTAAAGCAAGCTACTGTCATAAAACAGCAGCCATAAAGCAAGATACCATCACAAACAGCAGCTGTAAAGCAAGGTACTGTTGCAAAACAGCAGCTGTAAAACACGTTACTATCACAAAACAGCAGTTTTGGGGACATTTTGGCATTCTCTCTTATCCACAGTTTTCATTATCCATGGGAAGGCTTGGAACCAATCCCCAGCATATGCTGGGGTCCTACTGTAATGCATATCTGCCTTCTTGAAACCAGTCACTTTTGTATTTTTCATGCTGATTTTGTTTAACCCTCCATGGCTTGGCCCCTGCCTATTTGGTGGAGTGTCTCCCCCGACAATTAGATCCGGCTCAACCCACCCGTTCCTCGTTGGCACTTTCACTGCGGACCGTCACTCCGAGGGAGGCCCGTAAAACGAGTACTCACGGTCGGGCCTTCTTGGTAGTGGCACCAACCATCTGGAATAAGCTTCCCAGAGAATTACGGCAGGCCCCATCGCTGGCGTCGTTTAAGAAAAACCTTAAAACCCTTCTTTTTCGGGACGCCTTCGGTGATGTCTAGCAGACCCAGTTCTGTTTTTTTTAAAAACCCGCCAATTTGTTCCTGGATACCATTGCTTTAGTTGTTTTTATTGATTTTACATGTTTTGCTTTTACTGTTGTAAACCGCCCTGAGTCCCCTATGTGGGAAATAGGTGCGGTATATAAGTGTGAAAAATAAATAAATAAATAAATAAATATAAGCAAATCTATATATAAGATCCCAGAATTTGAGCAGTAAATCTTCAAAACTAGGTAGCTTATTTTTAGCATGTTTTCCATCTGTCTAATCAGGAAAGCATGTGGAGGTAATGACATGATTGTATTTGATGTTTGTTCATTTTGAAAGATGTCATTTTAAGAATTTCTAGAGGTTTCAAAATTGCCCTGTGGGAGATCTGTTCTATACCAAAATGTCATTTCATATTCCAGACTACATATTTCCTTAGACTTCTGCTTTATAAATGTTTTACATCCCCTGCATTTTTTATCATTGCACTTTCATGTGAACTGTGAATTCCTTGTGGGTAACCTACAATGCCTAGCTAAAAGCTAGAATATTTCACAGGGCTGGAAGAAATAAATTATTTGTTGCTGTGTCACAAAAGATAAAAACACCAAGTGACCATTCTTTTTTGTACCCAGATAATTTTACTAATGTTTTAGTCAGTCACATCTTACAGCATCACTCAGGAATCCATGTAACAAAATTAAAACATAGAACTCTTAAAGAACAAATAATACTTCTTTTACTTGCTGTTGGTATACAATTGCTAGAATTATCCTGTATTGCTACAGTTTTGGAAAAATGCTATCAAAACATGTTATACAATAGAAGACAGAGAGAAGTACTTCGCTGGGGTGATTTATCAAGTTTAAAGATAGGCTTTCTCTGATTCTTATTATTCAAAGTGAACACCACCTAATGTTGGCCTTAGGCAAGGTGGGACAAAGGCTTTCTGTTTGCTGACTTCTAACAAAGAGTACATAGACAGAACCCTTGAGCAGCAGCAGCCAAGGGAGGCACTGGAGACAAAAGAAAAGCAAGACAAAACAGAGGAGGAGAATACTGAGGACAGAACAAACGTAGTGGAGGAATCACCTCAGGAAAGGGTCACATAGAGGAGCAAAAGAATACGAACACTCTTCACAGCTGGAACTGCATAACCATTTTCAGATTCTTGAGCGTCTGGCATGCAGCATGCAAAGGAGACCCCACAGGAAGACATGAGGAGGGTGAAACTCGGTCAAGCAAAGTTGCAGAATCCATTCCCTACAAAATGAAGAAGAGTGGTGTTATAGTAATAGAAGACTTCCTACGCAGGCATGTCCAAACTTTGGCCCTCCAGATGTTTTGGACCACAACTCCCACAGTCCTTTGTCATTGGCAATCTAAGCTTAGAATTCTAGGAGTTGTGGTCCAAAACATCAGGAGGGTCGAAGTTTGGACATGCTTGCCCTACTGGATGAGATGGAAGATGAAATATACCAGGAAGATCCATGGATCTTCCAGGTATGCTGAATCCCTGGAGAATGGATCAGGGATATGACAGAAGAATTGCCATGGCTCATAAAACTCTTCTCATCAGTGTAGAGATAAATGACACAGCCAAAAAGACAATGAAGAAATCATGTCTGTATTTCTGTTCATCCTACCAGTATTCAGAAGATGTATAGAAGAAAATAGAAAGAAAATGCTCCAGGCAAATAATTGGCTAAGAAGGTGGTGCCAACATCAGGAATTTGGATTTTTTTTTTGTACCATAGGCTTAGCTTCCTATCAGAGGGAGGGCTGGAAAATAATGGTTTGCATGTCACACAGACTGGGAATAATGTGTTTGGCCATAGTATGAAGGAAATCATCAGGTTGGCTTAAGCTGAAGGGGGGAGGGAGACTCAACCCCAGAGGAAAAGACAGATGGAGGCTTATGCACGATGAGAGGAACAGAGCAAGCAGCACTAATAGTTTTTTTATAAAAATGTATGAAGGAAAGCAGGCCCCAAATGACACAATCTACAGTGCATTTATATAAATGCCAGGAGTATAGGAAGCAAACAAGAAGAACTGGAAATCTTAGTTCAGGAGGTTAGATATGATTCTATGATTTTGTAGTGGCCTGTAACGTCAGAGTGTGCTCAGTAACCTCTTGTGATATTCTTTGGAGTCAGTTGACAACCAGAATCGGTAGTGTAGGTAGTTTAACAATACTCTGTTTCTCTCATTGTATTAATTAATTGCATCTCCAATCTGCCTTTCAGACAGTGAACCAATACACATACATGACTCTCTTCTACCTTGTTCCTTCTCACATCATCCATGTGAGGTGGGTGAGGCTTAGAGACTTTGACTAGCTCAAGTCACTCAGTGAGATTCATGGTCAAATGAGGATTTAAATCCAGGTCTCCTGAGTCAGAACCCAATATTTTATGAAGGTATCTGATTTATTTATGCCGTGTGTGTGTGTGTGTGTGTGTGTGTGTGTGTGTGTGTGTGTGTGTGTGTGTGTGTGTGTGTGTGTGAACTTTCAAATTATGCTATGTCTTGTATTGTTGTTCTTTTATTTTGACTGGGCTTTTGGCTAAATGGGTGAGATAAAAATGTGATAAGCAGGCAGACAGGCAGACAAACAAACAAGCAAACATTCTAACCACTACACCATCCTGGTTCTATATGTAAAAGAACATGGATAAGTAACATGTAAGAAAGAAAAGAGACCAGTGATTAGGCAAATCCTGCTTTTAGCTGTGTGATTAAAGGACAATTGGCTACAGTATTATACTTTTTATACCTTGGGGTTACTTCATTATGATGCCACTAAAGATGGGCATGGAACGAACAAGTTTTCATTTTCGTTTTTCGGATTTTGTTTCATTATGCAATGAAACGACAAACAAAATTTGTCTCTAAAATGAAACGAAACAAACAGAAACGCGGGAATTTTTGTCGTGTGTTTCGTTTCTGTTACAGCAATGAAGTGAGCGGCTTTAAATGCTTAAAAATCATGAAAATTGGAATAAATGGTAATGAAATGGTAACGAAGCGAAAATGAATTTTTTGCAAAAAAATCAGGAACAACGGAAACGAAATGAAATGGATCTCTAAACGACAAACGACAAATGAAACTCCATTTTTTCTATTCATGCCCATCTCTAGATGCCACTGAAGATGATGTGTTTGTCAGCTTCACTTTTTCTCATATTCAGTTAGAAAGAAAGAAAAATAAATGAAGTAAGTAGGTAAGTACAGGTAGAGCATTTCAGGCAAAGAAGTAACAATACTAGCTCATTACCACAAACATGACCCAATGCACTGATATTCTAGACCAAATTTTTAAGACCTGAGCACTTGGAGGCTGGCTGGATGAATATTTTAGTTTCATACTGTCCCAAATTTTTAAAATGTGGTTCTTTTGTGGGAATTGAAAGGTGAGGGTGTTGACAACCTGTTACCAAAATGTGAACAAAACAAAATTCCTGCTCATCTGCTGATGGAACATGGATGGGAGAGATTTGTAAGCTTTTGGCTTATAGCCAATCTATCAAATGTATTAATGGACTACGGACCACCTGGTGAGTGGGGATCCTAGATCAATTGCCATATTGTGGGGCTTACCTGGGAGCTGAAATGAGTAACAGATGCAGCATGGCTCTAGGGATCCCTAGCTGTATGAATTGGGACACTTATTGTTTTAGTTCTCTAACCATGTTTCCATGCTTTGGGATCACTGAAAGACATTGGATGAAATCCTATTGCACAGTCATACTAAAAGCATAAATTTTAGTAGCAAATTACTATATGTTCAGCATTCTTCTATACAACAAATAACACCTATGGAGATTTCTTAACTTATGCCAACTTGCTATAAAAAGTTATTCCTTTTATGTAACTACATAGTAGGATTTCATACATTATACGTAATGATATCATCCAGCCCCAGCTCCTCAACTTACATGGGAGCACCATAAACATATTTTTTTAAATAATGGCTAATAGAAAACAATATTGAGGAAACCAAGGTTTGAAGCACAGCCAAGACTTATGGTACAAAATAGTACCACTCACAATGGCAAGGGTAAAGCACAGAAAGGTCAAAGGGTCTCATCAGGTCTTGTTTCGTGGTTGATGTTGTTTGTTTATTTGTTTATTTGTTTATTTTAGAAGCCCTCCCCTCCAAAACATTGGTTTCAGCTCTTCAAAACTGCTAAAAGCAACTGACCTAGGATTTCTATTGACACCTATAAAATGCAACAGGGCTAAAAATTCAGCTCATCTATATTTTCCCAAAATGCAAAAGGATAAAAGTGGGGAGGGATTCCCCCCCCAAGTAGGAACTATAACTACATCACATACAAACACAATAAAAGGCATTGACCAATTGCTTTATTTCCGCGTGCCGATTTATATAAATCTAGTTTGAATAATGAGAAGCCCAGCTGGTACAAATCATTAGGAAATGCCTTTCAAAGCCATCTCTAACAGAAGCACATTTATTCTATTTTAACCAAGAACAAATTGTTTCAAATCATGCTCGAGTCTCAGATGTACCACGCACAAATCCAAATGATGGCTTGTAAGGGACAATTAATTTATGGGCTTATCTCATGCCAGATGTGAGCCCTGACAGGTTGCTTTACAACACTTCCCTGAGCAGCTCCCAAGCGACTGCCATTTTTGGGTTGGAAGGGACATCACGCTACCCACACAAAGCAACCTTGGCAGGCAAAGTTGTTGAACAACCTGTTTATTAGTGGCTCTACTCCTCCCCTGCTGTTATATTAATATAACGAATTGTTCACAGGTGCTCCAAATGAGGTTTAGATGATCACTGGGAGCGCTGTGACCAGAGCTAGCCAAATCAGGAGGAGCAGATGCAGCAAAACCACAACAGTCCCCAAGCAAAAGTGCAAAAAAATTTGGCATCTGAAGGTCATATTACACACATGCCTGAGATAAGTCAACCAAGAACGTGACAATTATGACTCAAGGTTTTTAAGGGCTTTGTTCGGGGGGGAGGGGGAGTGGAGGCAAAGAAGGATGGATTCCCATGCACCTAATTCTGTATTTCATTCTAAAGTGGAAGCACAGTAAGAATGGTTCAAAGATGGATAGGACACAGAGATATAAAAGCAATGTTTATATTAGTGGTATTATGCAAAATAGACATACTGTACAGTTGTATTCATTCCAGAAACATGCTTGTAAACCAAAACACTCTTATATCAAAGCAAATTTCCCCATAAGAAATAATGGAAGCTCAGATCATTCATTCTGGGGTCCCATAGACCACATTACTGTACATGCAAAGTGCCAAAACTCACAAAAGAAGTTGGCTAGAAGTCCACGTCTACATGATGCTTTACATAGCTGGCTGTGGAATCTGCTTTGTTTGGGACTAACGATAGCATTTTACTCTGCCTTTTTAATGTGACAATAATAAAATGCAATTTGGAGCCCAATACACACTTTACTAGCTACTAGAGATGGGCATGAAAAGCAAAAATGGCGTTCCGTTTCTGTTTTGGTTCGGGCCCTTTTCATTTTGGTTTGGTTCCATTGAAATGGATTTTTCTAGAAAAACTTTGTTCCATTTGTTGTTTTGGTTTGATTGTCGTTTTCCCATAGGAATGCATTGAAGCAATGCATTCCTATGGGAAAAAGCAAGCATGGAAACCACAGCATTTTTTTTTTTTGGAACAGCCCCAAGCACCAATCAGCTGTAGCACGGGCTTGGGATTCAGCAAATAAATAAATAAATAAATAAATAAATAAATAAATAAATAAATAAATAAAAGCTCGTGATTTCCGGGTGCATTGGGGCGGAAGTGCCCTGGCTTATTTTTAAATCTCCTTTGTTTTTAAAAGAACAAGAATAATTCTCGCCGTCTTCTGCCACCGCCACTGCCTCCCAAACTCCAGAACAGGTGCTCGCTTTCTTAAATTGTCCCCCTCCCCCCACCACCCTTTACCATACCGTCACAAAAAAGCAAAATAGCAACATAGCGAGCTCAGCTAAATACCCCCTCTTTTATCCCCACCTTGATTTGGGATCTCCTCCTGGGGTTGCTGCCTCCTCTGCCTCATCGTCCCTCACCCTCATTGCCAAACGGATGCAGAAAGGCAACCCACCCCTTTAAGGAGCACAGCATTTTCCCCCAGAATACCCACCAGCTTCCCCCTCTTCTCCATACACATGCGCAGCACACACATACACACACACACAGCACGGAGGGCATGACCATGAGGGCAGAGGAGGCAAGCCCGGGAGATCCAGAGGAAAGGTGAGGCCAAGGGGGTGTAATTCACTGATCTCGCTCATTAATATTTTCCTTTCTTACGATGACACAGCAAAGGGTGGGGGAGGAAAATGTAAGAAAGCGAGCACCCAAACCTTGGCTAGGAATAAATTGCTTGATTTATTTAGGCATGCTTGACCCAGAGTTCCGGAGGTGGCAGTGGGAGGCGGAGAAAATTATCTTCTTGTTCTTTAAAAAGCAAAGGAGCTTTAAAAATATGCCGAGGAGCTTCCCTTCCCCAATGTGCCCAATCAGCGCCGGGAAAGCAGGGGCTTTTAAAGCTATTTTTTGCCAAGCCCCAAGCCCCCCGCACTATAGCTGATCGGTGCTTGGGGCTCTGCCAAAAAAAGCTGCGGTTTCCTGCACCGTTTTTTCCCCACAGCTCCAGTCCATTTTATCGCATGCCACCACTAACGGAAACGAACAGCACCGAACAAATTTTTGTTGGTTCTGTTCGGTTCGAGCCTGACCCATCCAAATTGTCGTTCTTCATTCTGTTACATAACGGAAACGAAGAACGGTAATGGAAACGGAAATTTCACCGTTCCGTGCCCACGTCTACTAGCTACTGCATGACTGGAAATGGTTTGAAAAAAATAAGAATGTTAAAAACAAATTAAATGAAAATAAAAATATAAAGAAAAACAAAACCCTAGCTTGCACTCCCCTTTGAAAATGTTCCTGGCTGGAACATGGGAGACCTCTATTCCTCTCTACTCCCTCTGCTTTGTAGGCTACCTGAGATGGAATGTTCCACAAAGTCACCCACAATCCAGCAGGGGGAGGGAGAGCAAGCCAGCTCCAGTGCTTGTATATCAAACCTTTGTTTGCTGATCAAGGCAAATTTTAGAAGAAATGTTTGCTTGTCTTGCAAAATGCTCTTAAACCAAGGTATTACAATAAAGGTATAATTTCCATTAGGAGCTGTAGTGCTACACAGACATAAAGGTAAAGTTTGAACCAACTTTTATTGGCTGTGTTGCATTTGAACAGATACAATTGGATAAGAAGTCTTTGTGATCAGGCCTTAAAAATTAGTTTCACAAATTAATCTACACTGTGTAGTTCTCCAAGACTCTGTTGCTTGCTGGTTTGTTTGAGCTTTGCAAGCATTCATTCATAAGCCAGATTTGTTAATTTATGGCTAGTCTTTGTAGTATTACAAAGCACAAAATTGAGATGCAGTTGCATTCATATATAAAGTAGCATTAGTATTGCAAATGCTATATACTATACAGAACTTATATTATATGCAAAATCACACTGGCAATTAACAGCATTCCCATGTTTAACTATGGTCGTACAGTAGGACACCCACACTCTTATCTGAGGGTGATGGTGGCGACAGTGGTGGTATGGTGCTGGGGGCAAAAGCATTCACCCTGGACACCCCACCATCCCTGCTGGGCAGCATGGCGGATGAGGGTCCTGCTAAAATCCTCCTATTTTGTTTTCAGATACTTACCTTTGTGCATAGTTTCACAAAAAAACCCCAACAATAACAACAAAACACTTCTCAAGATTTTGGCTGAAATTCTGTTGCTTTGTATAGCAAGTCACACAACAGCAAGCATGAATAAGTGGGTGAGCTAATCATCATCATAGAATCATATGGACCAACTCTAGTTGTGACTTACTTAACATAGTAAAGTAAGGAGGTGTTACACTAATACAGTAAATTGCAGATAGAGGAGGTCCATTTGAGTTCAAGTACTTGACTCATCAAATCCCTCATTCATTGACCTGCTTTACACAACATGCTATGCTAACAGGATTTCAGCCATTTTACCCTAAAATGACATGATTGTGAAAATTAAATAATTATTTGAAGATTTAGAGGACCAAGGAAAAAATGCAAAGTTCAAAACACAGTAATGATTTGCCTTCTGTAATATTTATGTAAATTACAGGAGATATGAAAGATACATGTTAAAGATCCTTGCCTATTTAAGGCAGAATTAGAGAAAAAATTGATTAAGTGCTCCAAATGATTTCCATCATCTTAATGTTTTTTCTTATGTGAGCAAGAAGACAGTATAAACCCATGAATAAAATTCTACTGCAAAACAGTAAAATATGCAAACCAATTAAATTATGAAGTTTGAAAGGTGAAATATATTGATCATGTCCTCAGCTCTTTGTTTGATCATCATTTTAGGATTCAGCAAACTAACACAAACTCCCAAAAATAATCCCAGATTAATGTAAGAGAAGACATTATTGTCTGGTTACTTGCTTTTTTCTTCCACTTCCAGGCACTAAGAAAAACTAAGTAAAGATATGGTATCTTTCATATTTATTTCTAGAAAAGAATAATATATGTCTTCTAATGACATAAGAGGATCAAAAACATTGTTGATGTGAGCTTCCATTCTTAGTAAACAATTTGAAGAAAACAAAAGGCTGCTGTAGAAAAGCTTCAACTTTACATTCATATAAGTTTTCATTGTGTGTGTGTGTGCTACTGAACCAATCAATAAATAATTCTAACCATAGCCTTCAATCATGTGTTAAAAACTTGGTTCCAAAGATTTATTATAATCATTTCCAGAAGCACACAAACTGTCTTCAGAAGTACTTCTTGCTATACTGAGAGAAACTTAGTCCTACAAAAGTGGATATAGAATTGCGGTCTTAGGTGGTAAAAATCCAGAACAGTGTTTCAAAGCTTCATTTCCTGGGTACCTTGGGTTTTCATTTCCTAGAAGTCTTAGCCAACATGGTGAATGCTCAGCACTTGGAGAGGCAGAAGTCCAAAAACATCCGGGGTCCTCATTTGGGATCTGTTTTTATAGTAAACACGAGACTATTTCACTGCAGCATATAGAATTGTAGCCAAAAGTATCAAATGCTGCTATTGTCAGCAATCCGTTGTGAAACATCCTGTTTCTATTTGGATCATTTAAACTCTGTTTCCAAGCTATAAATAATACACTGAATTGTTAAGTGGCAGCTGCCTCTTCTTATAAGCTATAGCACTGGAATGGGATAAGTACATCTCTCCGGATGTTGGGAGGCTGCATCTTCCACCAGCCCTAGACAGTAGAACCAAGGGGGGGGATACTAGAAGTTGTGATCTGGCAACATCTAAGCCACCCTTTTATAGCAACACTCCAGGACCTAGGCTACAACAAACTTGGGTCTGGCCTCACCCAGTATTGTGGATCTAGGAGGCCATCCAAGAGGGGATCCGCGCCGGCCCGTCCGGCTACAGAGCAGTTTTGCCCCCCCCCCGGGTGAATCCCGCAAGACTGCCATCCGCCCCAAACACCGCAATGAGCGGGATGGGGGCATGGCCAGGACCCGGCTTTATAGCCGGGCAGCACAGACTGTCCGGCCTCTTTGTTGTCCATCAGCAGCAAGGGATGGAGGAACACCAGGCCAGAGGCAACATCTAAGCTGGCAACATCTATCTCACAACATCTAAGGCCGTTACTTCACGAAGTGCCTCGCTTCGAACCGACCTTGCCTTCGCTGTGAATTCGGAGGCGGTCACGTGGCGGTCACGTGTTCTCGCTTCGCTCCCACCCCTGTTTCTCAGTACTCACGAGCTGCAGTTTTAGGACCGATTCGAGCACAACCTCACGTGCTCCCTTCGCATTCGCATGCCACTTTTCAACGTTCCTTATTTCCCATCCGTCCTTTAAAAAAATACCTACCGACGGCGTATCGATGCACTGATGCTGGACTGTCAGTTGCACTGGCTCTACTGATTTCAACTGTTTCCTGGCATCATTGGCAGCCCCCCCCACCGCCGCCGCCGCTACTCGGGGGGAGCCCCGCATGGCACAGCCGCCCGCCCTCCGCCGCTTGCACGCTGCCTGCCCCGGGTGCCCTGCTCTGGCCGGGCGAGGCGGCAGCGGCTCCTCCTGCTCCCGCCGCCACCGCCGTCACCGCCGCCGCCGCTACTCGAGCGAGGAAGTAACAGCGCAAAGCGATGAAACAATATAGGGATGCATCGATATCCCTGTTTGAATATATTTTTAAAAAACTTGAAATAAAAGCCAAAAACCGAGACCACACATCACGTTGGGAGCGAAGCGAAAAGATTCCCGGCCGCTGGCAGGGGAACCACTCACCCCACTTGGAGCACGGTAAAGGGGGTGTGGTCGGGGTGGCATCGCAGCCAAAAAGGAAGAGCGTGCGGACTGAAACGATCGATTCACACAGAAATGAGGGCTTGCCGCGAAGCGAGCGGTTCGTGAAGTAACGGCCTAAGCTACCCTTTTATAGCAGCACTCCAGGACCTAGGCTACAACAAACTTGGGTCTGGACTCTGACAGCATTGTGGATCTAGGAGGCCATTCAAAGAGCAACCTTTAGGGTGCAATGGATTCCTGAATCCTCTTGTCATCATTTCTTTGGGCACTGATGTTACCACTGTGGAAATGCTAACATATTGCATTTTCAAAGCTTTCTGGGAGTTTTTTAAAAGAACGCTACATTCATTCTAGGAGCAGTATGGGCTGAGCTGTGATTAACGGCTCAATCATCGCTTGGTGTTTTCAACGATCCCAAAATCTGCTTAGGAGCAGCGTATCATGTGTGAATGATTGAGAATCCCATTGTCATCCCTAGAAAACTCTGAAGCCAAACTAAATAAGTAATCATTTGTAAGAGTTTTATTGGGGGAAACTGTCAAAAGACAACTTTCTTGCCATATTTAACAGTTGAAATAGTGGCTGGTATGCTTGTGGTGACCTTGGGGAACCAAGCTAGGGTCACACATTCCCAGTGATGCATTGCAAATACTCTGGCTCTGGAAATGGTGATTTGAGTTTTAAAATCTTTAAATGTCCTTTCAGAAGGAAAATCCATTATACATATTTGTTTAACAGACATACTTCCAATGAAATGGATATTGGTCTGCAGTCTGAATTCTACTACATTTACCAAATATATCTGACATCAGCGGCTGTTAGTTTTACTATATATTCTTCTTAGAGCTTCAAAAAATATTTATTTACATCCTCCACATTCTGAGTGCTGTTAAAATGTAGTATTTTCAAGCTCTGGGCTTATTGTCTTGCTTCAGTTCAAGTGGATCTCAGTAGAAAAATCAGTCCATTTCAAGCATCAATATCAGGACAACAAAGCATGGAAATAATATAGAGAGAGATAATCTAGCAACAGAGTCAGTATTCATGCCAAGATTAAATAGTCACAGTTGTCCCAGGCAGCAAGTCAATTAAAACTATTATAAATGTAGCCGTACTTTCAAGGGTGCTCAAAGTTTAGGAAAAAGCAGCACAAGGAGAAAATAGAGAGAGCTCCCATAACAAAACCAATGCAGTACAAGATAAGGCACCATTTGAGCCGTCACAACAGGCACAGTCTAAGAGCACCAACTGAAAAGCATACATTATTTTTCAGAGCATGGCTTAGGCAGGACTCAGGCTTTTATGACTGAGCTGAGTGAGCCTCTATCCAGAGCTCAAGTGCAGGTACCGTATTTCATCATTAAGCATCTCTGTGCAGAGAGCCCTGAACTCAAGAAGCTCAGCAATCCTGAATCTTGCTTTGTAGTGTTGATGTCTCTCTCTCTCTCTCTCTCTCTGTGTGTGTGTGTGCGTGCGTGCGTGAACGTGCATGTGTTGTTGTTGTTGTTGTTGTTGTGCATATGTGTCAAATCCATATTTTTAAATTTTGCCTTTTCCACAAACTGCACCCATCCCCTGAGGTGCAGCTCTTTGTATCGTGAAAGCTTATGGTATATGGGGCTTCCTAGCTTTTTGCAACATGTTGCTTAAGCAAGAGGAAGAGGATTCCACTAAACCCTTTCTTGATAAGTCTTCTGTTGTGGCAATGACACATATGCTGAGACTGTATACACACAGGCACCACAAGTTGTTCTGAACTGGAATATTAATGGGAGAGAAATCTGAATTCAGGTATTCAAAAAAAAACAACCCTCTGGTTTACGAATCTGGAACATTGTGCTTTTATATCCACAATTCAAAAACACCAGGAAATGGCCTGGTATTGTTGCAGAATATTGTGCCTGTATTGCCAGCAGGGAAAAGGATACCAAGCTTTATGCGGCAAAGGGAAACCTAATGTGGACAACACCAACGGTGGCAGTCAAGATGGTCTTTGGATACTCTCTTCTGCTCACTACCATTCACACCATTTATTTATTTATTTATTTGTTATACTTATATCCCGCCCATCTTCCAGAACAGAACTCTGGGCGGCTAACAATAAAACAAAACTACAAAAGGAAAACAAAAATCAAAGAAAAATTCCAGTAAAATGGGGAGGGAACAATACCCTCCAGAAAAGATGACACGGGTGGCAGAGATGGGAAAAAAATGTTTAATTAAAAAGGTCGCCAAATGCCTCCTTGAAAAGATGGGTTTTCAAGGCTTTTTTAAAGGCAGGCAGGGACTGTGCTAGGTGCAGCTCACAACGTGGGGCCCACCACAGATAAGGCATGGTTATGCGTGAGCGATTTCCGCGCCTCCCTGGGTGTAGCCACCCTAAGTGAGCGCGCCTGCGCCATTCTAGTGGGTCTGTTCCCAGTTGATCTCTGAGAGATACGCTCCAACAGGTACTCTGGTCCCAAGGCGTGGAGGGTTTTGAAAATCAAAACCAAGACCTTGAACCTTATCCGGAGGACAACGGGTAGCCAATGCAGGTGGGCCAGAACTGGGGTGATGTGCTCGAATCTACGAGCACCCATCACCAATCTGGCCTCCGCATTCTGCACCCGCTGGAACCTCCGGACAACAAGCAAAGGAAAATCCCAGTGGCCGGATCCTTTTTTCAACAGTTAACCACATCTCACTCAAACACAAAGCAATTGACAGGGATGTTTTTTGATGAGTGTTGTTTGCAGAATGTTGAATGAACAGCTCGTGCCACTATTTCTTGTTGAATGGATTGGAATGCACAGGATGGTCCTGGGACTGCTTCTCCACATACAAGGGCAAGCAGACTTGCTTCCTGAGCGCTCACTTCCTGAGTAGATTCATTGCCCCTCCTTGCCTCACTCCCGAGGCAGGTCCATGTCCCTTTATGTCCACCATGTTTCCCCACCTACCTCACTCTTCCCTCCTTTCCCTCTTGTTTTTCTGTGGAGAGATGGGAATGATCAGTTTAAAAATAAGGAAAGGCCACCCACCCACGAAGTATGTCATTTAATGGCATTAACTTCTACCAGCCTCATAACGGAAGGGTTAGTATAAATCAGCACAAAACAATGCAGCGCTAGAGTTTGTCTGAGAAGATCTAGCACTGGAGCAAAGCAGAATAAAAAAATACACCATCACCTGGCAGTGGAATTTGGAGAGGGGAAATAGCCAGTTATTTTTTTGTCCTATTCTGATACTGTGCACACTAATTATACCTCTGTGTTGTGACAACATGGGGGTAGAGTCCTGTTTTCATGGGTGCAAGAAAAGTTGAATAAATGGTTGGTGCTGATAAGCTGTGAGCTGGAAATGTCACCTACGGAATAACGACAAGTTGCAAGCCTTCTTTGGCTTTGATGTTTTCCTTGGAAGTCTCTCAACCAATTACTGACCAGATCCAAACATGGTTAGCTTATGAAATCTGACAAGAGCTGAGCCCAAGGTAGAATGGCTACTTAAAGATTTATTTGTGTCAATGACACATTTAAAACCTGCTACTCTGTCTAAATATTTAAAGGAAAAAAATATGAAAAGGAAAAATTGAATGTGACTCAAGTGGAAGCAGAAGCCAGTTTGTGGCTAAAGAAGAATGAGGGTCTCTTTGAATAACCACATCCTCCATATTCATAGGATGTGAATATTGAGCAATGGGGCTCTTTCACTGCATTTTAAGATGGTTTGAATATGCATATAAAAGTTGCATCTGAGTGTCTGGATGCAATGTTATATTGATGATCATTTCTGTGAGCAGATCATTTGTTCCCCAGTTTATTTTCACTGCCACCCAGTGAGAAAGGTCATACAAAGTCGCCCAGTGGGCTATCATGTACTGGGTAACTCGCTCATATGTGAGAAATGAACGTGGCTAGAAGGGAGGAGAGTGACTTGGTATTTCTGGGAACCAGGAAGGAAGGAACCTCCTTGACATCTGGGATGGTACTGTTTTTGAGTATCACATCCACAAATCTGGTGGGGGTAGAAAGGTGACCGTGCATATGTACTACAGACATTTTTCTCAGTGTTGGTAGCAGGTGCAAAACACAGAGATGAATTTGTAGTGGAGTAGCCGAAAACTTTATCTTTTATCTTTTATCTATAGGCGTTTATACACAACCCCTAAGCTCCGCCGCAAATGGCTGCAAGGTCCGGACCTTAAAAATGTTTACCCACCAGCTCCGGACTTTGCAGACAATTAAGTGCGACCCCGCCCACTTAGCATGACCAAACAGCAGTTTTCTTGTACCTGCTTTTTGGATGTGACAAATTTTTGATCCGGTGTAAGGATAGTGAGTGCAGGGCTCTCCTGGCTTCTCTTTGTTCTTTTTTTGCACCCCGCTCCTTTAAGAGATCTGAATGCTGCCCGGAACAAAACGGAGGTAACCGGCATGCTTTTCTTTCTTTTTTCTCCCTCCCTTGGGCAGCCAGAAACCAGGAAGTGCGGAGGGGGGTGGGGACAGAGGAAGAGCGAGGAACCCCTAAGATCTGTGGTCTGAATTTAAGTGGCCAGCGGATCTTGGGGGCGTGTAAAAAGGCCCTTTATCTTTTCCCTTATATTTTCCCTTATATTTTCCTGGTCAGTGCAATGTGCAAAATAAGACAACTACATACTTAATTTTGCATGCAGGGGCACATAAACTCTGAGTATTTTTAAGATGAATTATGGAGATGTGTTTTGAAGTTTTACACAAATAAGGAAATGAGCACCAGGAGGAAGTAACTAACTTCAGCTACAGAAACAATGGCTGTAATTTCAGTGTGTTTGGCCACATTCCTGGGCTGCTTCACTATGGAGTACTATTCCAAGTTGCCTTCAAGTGCTTGGTCACAAAATGCAGCACATTCATACTGAAGTGCCCTATCAGAGTCTGATTTAATTGTCTTTAAAAATATCTTTGGCATCTTCTCTTACCAAGCCTCCTAAATCATGATGCAAATATGTCATTATTTGACCATATTTTTTTTGGGGGGGGGGGGAGAGATGGTAAAAATGAAGAAAAAAACTTTGGATATCCTATAAACTACCTGCTACATTTTAATGTCAGCTTTTGTGGACAAGCTCACTTCCTAAGGCAATATAGCTGTTGCCTTTAAGGTGATACGATGCTTTTGTCTTAATACTTTTTCGTTTGTTTTTGCCTGATGTGCTAGCACAGACTAACATAGCTATCTTTTCTAAAACTATTTGGCCATTCACAGGTGATAAATGCTGTCAGGATTCTGAATATGTAACAGCCACTATCGAAAGTGGTCTTGCATGGGGCACAGGGTCCATTTTGCTGCCCCGTTAAGTGTATGTCATGGGTATCCCATAAGAATAAACATTGTCCTCTGAAACATTTACATACCAACATTATTAGTTGCTCCAACCTTCTTTTGCTCTGTTGTGAAATAATCTATCTAGCTTACATCTGATGCAGGTTTTAATAAGAAACCTATAGTCATTTCTTTGTTTACTTGTTTTCATTGTCACATTTATACCCTATCTTTCTCCCAAACAGTTCAAAGTGTGCATCCTTCAGCTTATCTTTGCTCTGTTGTCTTATAACAAGCAGCCAGGTAAAACAGGTCATGCTAAGACTAGGTCTGGCCCAAGGGTCACTAGTCAGTTTCATGGCAAGGCAAGAACTGAGCCCAGATTTCAAAGAGCCTAGTTCAATGCTCTAACTAACTACTATCCCACACAGAGCCATGACACTAATTTAAACACATGGCCTCTTAGCCATGGCCAGGCAACCAGCAACACTGCTGCTACTATTGCTACATATAATCCAGGAAAAGGAGGCATGTGTGTGTGTGGGGGGACTTCAGCAGAGCATCTGGATGGCAACTATTCGGTTTATGAAAGTCATTTCCAGAGGATTTAGTGATGACTGATAACATGGCAATAAACTCTGATTAACAGATGTTATTTACTTTTAAGTGTAGGAATGATACATAAAATTCTTACAGAGCAATCCTATGGATGTTTAGCAGGAAGAATGACCATGGGATTTTTTTTTTATTTTGAAGTCAAGCTAATCTTCAGGAAAGCATGTTTAGGATTTCAGCTTTATAAATGCAGTTTTTTTGCTACCAGGATTTCCAACTGCCTATAGCTTATCATCACTAGGGAAATCCTGAGCTACCATTCACACTTCAGCAAGTCTGTGACAGCTGAGCCTGGCTGACATACTGCCTGAGAAAAATACTGGGTTCCTTTCTGAATAGAGATAAATTGGTATTTTTGGCATGAAACATGCAACATGGAATCCCGAAGCTGCTAAGAGCACCATTGCACTTTTCTAAACATGTGTGCGTAACACAAGAGGATAGGTTTAAAAACACCTGAAAGATTATCTTGCTTAGGTAGCTTGGCTTTCTCTCTCTCCCTCTCTCTACACATATATAGTGAGGAGATATTAAATATTTGATAAATTTCTATCTGGAATTTCATTAGGATTAAAATCAAGTTAGTTTAAAACATTAGAGAACTGAAAAAAAACCAAATAAAATGTTAACGCAAAGCCCTAAAGCAATCATTAATCAAAAGAAAGCAAAAGCATAATATATAAAGATGAGGAAACCAATAAATCAAACCTCTGTGACATAAAAACGTTTCAGTACAGAAGATATTTGCAGAGAGACATAATGCAGCAGAATGTCCCCGATCCCCAAAATGACTTCTATGGAAATCAGTTGAAGGCATATTAAGATGAATATCATAAAGTAATAGAAGAGATCCCAGTTTTTCTTCCTCTTTGTCTTTGCATAGACAGCAACAGAACTCTGAGCAAAACTTTGTGTTTCTAGACGGCACATCATTCAATGACAGAATCATGTTAATGTACAGTAGAGACACATTTCTGCCAGATCTTCATGAACCAACAATCTTACTTGCAAAGTAAGCTCGCGTTGCTTTCTGTCAACCCATCACAAAACAATACAAGCTAGCTTTCAGATTAGGAGAAAGGGTGGGATGTCCCTGTGTATCAACCAGGTGTCTTGCAGGGTTTAAGTTATTCCCTACTGTAGGGATGGCCAATCTGTCATGATGGTCAATGAGTCTACCCTTCTCTTATGGATCTCAACTGCTCACCCATATAGTTGAAAATGCAACCAAGCATTTGGAGATCTTGGGGGTAAAAAAATGGACAAAGGCTGCAAGAGGGCAATGTGCCTGGAGTAGGAACTGGCCAACCACTCCAGTATTCCTGCCAAGAAAACTCCATGGACATGGGGTCACAAAGAGTCAGTTATGACTGTAACGATGCAACACACACAACACACTGTAGTGTAAAAGACTTGTTAATCAGGAACGGTAAGGTAAAGAGAAGGAGGAGGTTGACCCAAACCTTTCATTCTTGACTCAGCAAAAGCAAGAGTGGTTGAATAGGCAAGGATTTAAAAGCCAGGCTTTTAAGAATAAAGAACTCAGGGTGCAAATGGATGGCTCTGACATTTTGTCCGCTGTTTGAATAATATCAATCTTGAGTTCTTTCAGGCATTTAAGCTCTTTCCATCTCAGATTATGCAGTTTATAAAGTTCAGCAAATTTGCTATGTGTAAATTCTCCACATTCGTTCCAGCCAAATTCAGTAGGTACAGATTGCTCTAACATAAGGAAAATCAAACTCTTTCTTTTCTAAATATGAAGGAAATTATGGTTCTTTGTACATTTTTATTTTAAAAAATGATCTGAAAGGCAGTCCTCATCAAACCTTACGTGATGCTGCCATTCTTGCTCACGACATAGGCTTTTACCATATTAAGGTTGCACTCATGTACAGTATATGCTTGCCTGACATGGGGACCACTGTAGTTTCTCTCTCTACTGCAGGACTATGGTAAGGTTGGCATCTCCATGTCTTTTACTAGGGTTTCAAGAGGAACACCTGGCACAGGAAGGAGCCACGATGATGTTTCCACTACTAATACGTGGAAGTTCTCATTTTAGTAGATGAATCTGGGAAGGACACATGCTACAACAGGTCCCTACCTGATAACTCCTATAGAGTCTTTCCTTGCAACAATATCAGAGGAGAGATGTTATATGAGTGGTTGGATTCTAACCTTGCCCCCATCTCATTCATATGGTAGAAGGTAGTTGAGCTTCAGAATGCTTTACACATGCAACATAATAAACAAATAAACAATATAGAAAGAATTGCTTGCACTTGACTGGGGCTGTAGTTTAGCAAAAATCAAGAGCAAAATTGAATAGAGCACATGTTTGTATAGGAAAAGCAGTCACACACATTGAGTGTAAATATTGTCTTGAATAGGACTTTTAGCTGTCAGAAAACTATTACATTGGTTGTTTTCTCAGGAAAAAAACTAAATTTATTTTATATTTCTTTGTGGATTAATAAATTGAATCTATAATATGTTCATATTGTGTCCTATCTTTCCGATCCATCATTCACTTGGAGGAGATCTTGAATCCTACTGGAAAAACTCCACTGAGTTTGCAATTCTGTAAATACTTTTTTCAGGGGAGCATATCCCATTGAATGAAAGACGTCAGACTTCTTAAAGGTGACAGGTTCAGGATTACTTGTGCAATTTACAGAACAGTATAGTTTGTTTGACTCTGCTTGCTCAGAGGCAAGATCCATGAAATGCCCTCATTCAACTACCATAGATAAAAAGTTATGAACTAAAAATATTTCGCATTAAATTGGAACAGATTGCTTATGGTAACTCTTGCATAATGAAAGGGTACGATGAAGAATTACAATTCAAATTACTTTTCAGGTCTGTTCAATTTTTTTATTTTTTAAAATAGAAAATTGCACAGAATAATTAAAGCATGTTCATTTGCATTCATATTAAAGACTCATGAACAATTTTGCTCTTCTATATTTAATTTTTTCTAAAGTGTGACTTGAATCAATAAATTCCAGCAGAGAACGCTGCAATGAGTCCCCTCAATGAAAGTTTTCATTCCTTTTTAAAAAATGAGGTTTTGACCATGATTTCAAAAGAAAAATTGTGGTCGCCACTTTGGATCCCCCCCACCGCATGGCATGGCGAGACGACGAGGATGACCCCCCCCAGCCTGGTGCAAGCAGCCCAGGACAGGAGAAGAGGGGAGGAAAGGCCGGGGATCCCCCAGAAACCACCCCTCTGATAGGTGGCAAAGCCTCAGGGAGGCATATTTTCGCCTGCTTTTTTGGCCAGGAGTCGGGGTTTTTAAAAAAACTTTTAAAAACTTTTTCTGTCCTTCGCATCGCGCAATTGCCACGATACCACAAATGGAAACGAAAAACCCGACCAAATTTTTCTTTTTTCGGTTCGAGTTCGAGTTCTGATGGCTTAATTATCGTTACCATTTCCATTACATAACGGAAACGATAACCGAAAATGGAAACGACAATTTTGCTGAGTCGTGCCCATGTCTACTGTTTATATCAATATGCTATTTGTGTCATATGGTTTCATGTTTAGTTGGTAGTCTAAACTTGAAGAACGAAGTCATCAAGTTGACTCTGTGTTCCTCCCAGTCGGCTGTGCTACCCTTGTTGATCTCCCACTTCTGTTGTGATATGTAATTTAGAAGGGATCAGTGCAGGAATTGGGTCATAAACTGCAGGCCAGTTTTAGAATTAAGATGCTCAGGACAGTTTCTACAAATCCAACCAACCAGTCACATATTGACATGCTATAGGGGTAAGTCACTTGCATACTATATTTTGCACTCCATGGGAAAAAATATCTCCAGCATGGAAATAACATGCACACTACCAGTAGATTATGAAATATCACATCTTGCTCACTGAAACTCTGCCCGTTGCATCTTTCTCAGCCCGTGTTCAAAAGTGAATGCATATTCTTGCCTGGACATACTTTTTGCATGGGGAAAAACAGCAGAAGGAAGCTAGAAATCTTAATATCTTCCCATAAGTTTATCTGTAGATGAAACAGTCAATCCTGGAAGTCTTGAAAGAAACATTTCTGGAGGCACTTTTAAAAAACGTGTCTTTGTGAAACAGACTCTTTCACAAACTCGCATTGCAGGTTGTTTGAAGAGATGTATGGGTGCCTCTCTCTTTCTTTTGTAAGGGATGGAGAGGGTGCTGTTTGCAGAGAAGCTGCTATTAAAGAATAGGTTTAATGGGTCGTGAATTTTGTGTTGAAAAGATAGCGTCTCTGACTTCTGATCTGCTTGCAGTAGACCTACAGCCTGAGCAGCAAGTGCATTAGACTACATATGCTCAGCTCATTGACTACGAAGGTAGAAGCCCTAAATGCCTCATTAAATTTTCATGGGTGACTGAGGGAAGCCAGGGGGGTGGGGAGAGAAAAAGCAACAACTCTCATCACATTATTTGCGATTATGATGATGTTTTCTAGAGAAGTAAAAAAAAATGCAAAACAATACACATGACAATAACAATCCACTTTACATGAACCTCTTTTTAGTCGTGGGTTTCCCCTTCCTCATGTGGTATCCCCAGTTCTTCACATGATTTATCTTTCCTCAAAATGATTTTTTGCAAGAAAAAAATTCTGGCGTGCTGTTAAAGAGCATGCAAACGATGGAGGAACATGAGGTCCATGGAATGAAGTGTACACACACACACACACACGCACGCACGCACGCACGCACGCACGCACACACACACACACACACACACACACACACACACACACACACACACACACACACAGAGTGCATCGTATATTTCAGCCAAGGATTGGATGCCTTAAATTGGCACTCAAGAATTTCAGACTCAAATTGCTTCAGAGAGAGATCCCTTGTTGTTAGATTGAAAATACTTAAGAAGATGCAGTACTAAAGCCCCGAGGAGGGAACGGGGTGCATGTGTGTGTGAAATAATCGGTGTGATTGTTATTGTGGAGATAAAGCTGTTTTCCCATGTTCTAGAAGAGAATGTTGGTAGCTCCGCCTTTCTGTTTAATTGAATCATCTAATAAAACGGGCAGGTCACAATTATTCCCTTAAGTGGAAGCCCCACTTTTCCTGCCCGTGGAATGACAAGCAGAAGCGAAACCAGGGATGGACGCGAGAGCATTTTGTGTATCCCTCTTCACGCAGAGACGGAAGAAACGCGCGTGTGTAAGAGGAAAGGCACACACACATTCTTGCAAAGTTTGCCCTCCGCTTCTTCCTCCTCCTCCTCCTCCTCCTCCTCCTCCTCCGCCTGTCTCAAGGAGGGCTTAATGGAGGAAAATGTGCGGGCAAAGAGCTTAGCCTCAGAGATGTGGAAGCAAGCGGGGTGGGCGTGCGGGCAGAGCGAGCCTCTCAGCTTTTGCACGGACGCCTTCCTCTCCCCCTCCACCCCTGGCTGTGGAAAGGGGGCGCGTCGCGTGAGGAGGGAAACCAGCTTCCCCGCCCGCCCCCTCCTTTTCACGCGCCGGGGACATCCTCACGGCGCTTCAGGAATTACAAGGGTGGGTGGTGGTGGAGGGAAGGGCGCGGAATCCCCTTCTCTCTATTCAAGCCTCCCTCCCCCCCCCACCCCGCCGCGGTGCATCCCTCAGAAGAGGAGGAGGAGGCGTGAGCAGCGGCGGCAGCAACGACGAGGAGCGACCCCCCTCGCCTCTGCTTTCTCTCTCTCTCTCTCGACCCCCCCCCCACCTCCCCTCCAAAGCCACCCCGCGCCTTTCCTAGCTGGCCTCGGCTTAACATCGTCGTCGGGGGCCTCGGAGGGCAGAGAGGCGGCGGCGGGGGGGGGAGCGGATGCACGCGGCGAGCGGAGGGGGATGGAGGAGCTGCCGGAGCCGCGCGCCGACTGAGAGCGAGGGGAGAGCGAGCAGGAGAGGCTGGCGGGCGGGCGGTCGAGCGAGCGAGCGAGCGGGCGGGCGGCGCGGTGAAGCCGCCTCGGTCGGTGGACGGCCGGCCATGGGCAGGAGGGAGGGCTTGGCCGGACGAGGTGAGTCTTGTGGGGTGGGTGCGGTGGTGGTGGTGGTGGTGGGGGCTGGAGGAGAGAGAGAGAGAGAGACTCCGCGGGACGGAGCGGGGAAGACGGGGCTGCTCTGCTCTCTCTCTCTCTCTCTCCCCCTCGCCCTCGGGAGACTCCAGCCGCCGGGGGCATCCCTGGCTACTGCGCCCCGGCCAAGTCGGGAGCAGGCCATTGTCCGTCCGTGACCCCCTTTCCTGGCGTCCCCCACTGCCCGCCCCCATTCGCTTGGCATCCGTGCGGGCTTCTGGCGCTCGCTGGGCAAAAGCACCGTCTCGGGACGGCGTCGCGCCTGAAGTCTGGGGCTGGCGAGCGCTCCCGAGGGCAGAGGAGGGTGGGAGGGCGCCGTGCCTCCGAATAACAGGTGGCGGCCGCGCTCCTTTCTTTCCCCCGGGCGCCCCTCTCTGCAGGAAAACCAAAGTGGACACGTGTACGACCTGGGGGTGGGATATGGGGGGGCAGCGCCTCCCTCCCTTTGAAGATGGGGGACGGCCGAGCCTCTGCTCTTCCTCCTTGGCTCCCTCCCTCCCTCAATTGCCTTTAGTTGGACGGTGCCGAGAAGGTGCGCTCCGCTTGACGAAGTAGCGTCTCCCCCTTTCGGTGTCTGCGGCGGCCGTCTGGCCCTCTTCCCCGTACGCCGTAATTCTGGACTTGTCTTTCTTTTAAGGAAGGTGGTTTGGGAGTTCCCCACGTGTGGCCCTGAATAGTTGCGAGAGAGGCAGAGACAGAGAGAGACGCTTGTTGGTAGCAGGAACCCCTAGGACAGATGTGCAAACGAGCACGCCCCTTCCCTGTTAGGATGCAGCAGCTGGCAAAAAGGACGCGGCGGATGCCCTGATTCTGCCTCCTTGGTCTCCAAGCTCCCCAAGCATAACTGCTCAAGTGAGGGGGGGAAATAAAGCACCTCTTTATTTTCCCACCTACAAGGGGGAAATTCTCCAGGCGTTGGCACCTGTGGGCCATCCCATGCTCATCTTCCACTTGTCTTGCCTTCACCGTATTCTCTCCTGATTAGGAAGTTGAGCCGCCTGTCCCTCGAAACCCAACCTTGGTTGGGAGCTTTCTTCTGAAATTGAATGCCATGTATTCAGAAGAAGATAGATTTGATTTCCTTTATCAGACTGAGGTTCATTTTATACTGCTGCTGCTTATTCCTTGGACACCCTAAAAGGCACAGGAGACGTGATTGTGTGAACTTAGAAAGGAACAGCTCTTTCAGGATTCAGGATTCCCATTGGGATGCTGATGGAAACTGAGTTTGTGAAGTGGCTGAGTGATAATTCTCAACCTTCCATTATATTTATATTCCACGGCATGTTATTGTGACAGCATGCAAAAAAAACCCCCATGCTTCTTCTTCTTCTGTGTTTACTATTATGCATAGTTATCTTGCAGATGCTTTGGTAGTTCCTCAAAGCTGTTCATAACACAAATTGCACATCAGGTAGGCAAACAATCTTTCTGATTTCAGAAACACTTAATTCAGAAGGAATCCAGTATCCAAATGAAAGTGGGGGTGGAGAGCCATCACTATTTGCAACTCTGCTTAGCTTTGACTTGAGCCTTAACCAGATAGATATTTGAGGATGATCTTGGTTTGCAGTCTGTCCTTTTTATAAATGCATCTCCTGAACATCATTGTGCTGCTCTCTACTGTCCATTTAAAAAAGGTGTATGATTGCCGAAGTTCATCTTTTTTAAAAGCATCACTCATTTCTGGGTTGCTGCTTCTGTTGAAAAATGTATCAGGAGTTTAACTCCCCTTCTTCATGAGAAGGGCATAAAGTGCAAGAATTTGTCGGGATTGCTATATTACGGACCATTGAAAAAGCTATAGCTGTAAAACGCAAGTTCCAAGTTTCATGTGCAAATTTTATTTTCTTTGCCAACTAAAGAATGATCGAACAAACTTGGAATGCATGCTGGAAAAATAGGGTAGTCCCATCTGTCTTTCCCAGTTCAAAACTGTCATTTGTTCACAGGCATCTATTAAAGTACACGGACTCAAATGCCATCTTGGGGTGTGTATCTGTCCCTAGAGATTATGAGATGCTTCTGTACATGTGAAGGATATCTGGATTTCCCTTCAAATGCATTCCTTCATAATGAGTACAGGACAGCTTTCTCAAGACTGGGGCCCTTCTTTTGTGTAATAGGCCTTAACCTGATTCCAAACTGATATTATTTATTATTTATTTATTTAAAATATTTCTATCCCACCTTCCTCCCCCAAAAAAGGACCCAAGGCAGCTTACATCTTAAAACAGTATTGAAAAGCTAAAAGTAGGAAATATATACATATTAAAAATAATTAAACAAGCATTATATTAAGATAGTAAGATCAGTATTAAAACAAACTTAAAATGGAGCACAATAATCCATTTAAAATTGCTCTCAGATCACCAGTCATAAGGAAAACCATGCATAAAGTGAAAGGTCTTTGCCTTCCTGTGGAAGGGCAGCAGATATGGGGCTAGTCTAGCTTCCCGTCGGAGTCTGGGAGCAGCAACAGAGAAGGCCTTCTCCTGAGTACCCATCAAACACACCTGTGAGACTGGTGGGGCTGAGAGAAATGCCTCCCCTGGTTATCTTAATGCCCAGATAGGCTCATATTGGCAGATGTGGTTGTTTAGGTAGCTTGGACTCGAGTTGGGAACTGTGTTACTTGTGTTCCAGGTATGATTTGATAGAATCCACTATAGCCGTGCTTGCATCTAAGTAGGGTGGTTTACATTATCCTGTCATCGTTGTTGTCATCATCCTCATCATCCTCATCATCAACGTCATCTTCATCATCTAAGATATGACTGAACCTGTTCTGTCTTTATTTGGAGTTGCAAATATGGGATGGGGAGATTTGACATATTGGCATCCTGGGGACTGAAGAGTTTTACAAGTATGTGCACATGAAATCCACTAGTTGGGAATATTTTTGCTTGTGTCTTATTGTGTACCCAGGGATTAACTTGTTTGGTTTGGAGGGAGTCCTTAAGCTACTGTTTCCCAGACTGAGCTATCATCACATCTCTTCAGCTGTATGTTTTCCTTAGTTTTGATCGAGAACAGAGGATTATGAGTAGAAGGATTGGACACTGTCCATATTTGAATTCTTGTGGTTTATTCTTAATGCCTGAAAGGTTGACATTCATTTCTGGTCACTGCTCATCATCTCTCTAGTTGGTTTCCTTTCCAGCCATAATGCAGATGTGGAACAACAAACATGGGTAAAAATGGAAATATTTCTGCAGGGGGCTCTGGGCCCACTGTCTCAGGAATGACCTTGCAAAATAGGAAAGCCTCTGCCAAAAGGATTTGCAGGATACACTTGTTTCCTCATTGCTACTATGGGGGAAAATACTTGCTGGAAGTTAGTAGCTGATCTCACAAGGGATTGTTACAATAGGCTGTGTTTAAAAACATCAGGTGTGTTGTGTGTCTTAGCATGCTCTCTGCTTGACAATTGAGGTATACTGGATGTGTCATTTGTTTTGCTTTTACCACTTTGGAATCAAAAACAGAACGACAGAGAAGTAATCAGCCGAGGAAAACTTTTATTTATTTATTTTTTAAAAGCCAACTACCTTGTGCAGCCTAGGTTTTCAGCCATCAGATGGCACGTGTTTCTTTGTGAGTATGGAATGAGCTAAAATTTCTTCCCGTGTTTAAAAGCCTCCAGTACTTCAAAACATTTACCTAAAGGGGTCACTTCTTTTGTTGAACACAAAGCTCTCCTCTGATGGTTGAGGAAGCAGATTTTTTTTTTTCCTCAGAATTTTCACTCCAGTGATGAGCTTTAAGAGAAAACTACCCCACCATTCTTTTGAGACTGTTAGGTCCATGTGTGTGTTGGTGAGAGGGAAGCTTAGCAAGCTCCCACACATAGCCTGGTGGCTTGTAATAAATTTGAAGATCCACTCTTGCATTCTCATCTTGATTCAGTTCTGGAAAAAACAACTCTGTAAAGTAAGCAGTGGTTTGGTTTTGCTCATCTACCATTTAAAGTATGGTGGCAAATGAACATTGCCAAGAAATCAGAAAATAAGGTCTTGGTGGAGAGCCACTGATGATGATTTCTCTACAGATTGGGGAGTAGTTTTGTAAAGAAAAGAATGACCGCAAGGATCATTTCAGTAATTTTGTTTTTAGAAGGAACCCAGGATGCCACCAAACCCAGCCAGAAGTGTCATAGAGTCTTCTCTCTGTTTCTTTGCCAGACTGGCAGTGCTGCTGCTGCTGCTGCTGCTGCTCCAGGTGTGGCCCCCTTCCCACTCCTTTGCCTCCATGCCTGCCTTTTGCCCCTCCTCCTGTTTCACCTCTGCCGCCACTGCTCAAGGAAGCCATCAGTCCATAAAGTTTGGGAGCCATCAACATAGTGAGGTGTTAGTTGGAACTAATGTGGAAATGAGTGCATGCTTTCTGAAGAAGGCTCAAGAGTAAATTAAATTTGCTCCCAGAATTTTGGCCCAGGTTGGAAGGATTTTTTAAATAGCTCTTAACAACAACAGCATGTAGCTGGTGCATTTTTTTTTGAACCCGCCAGTCTAGAAAAGCAAAGGGCCAGATGGTACTGGGAGAAGAGGGTATATGTGAATTTGTTACTGGTAGTTGTATCTTAAAACAAGTGATGACTGTACCAAGGTTGTTTATCATAGCGTTCTTGTGCTGAGGCCAGAAATCATTTCAGTATTTTAGTGTCCTTGTGCAAGTTTCAAGAAACAGAAATATTGAAAGAATTGTGCACCTGGTGGCCGTTTTGCTTTGTTTCTGACACTTCCTTCATCCAACCATTGACTATAATCCTGTGCTTTGTTTTTCATTCTGATATACTCTTGCTGTTTGTGTATGCCTGTTTGGTTGGTTCTTTGTTACTTAGTTAAGTCTAACATCCATTGTTAAATATTTGTTGATCTTTTGGGTCTTTGAATAATAGGTTTTTGCTTCTCTCCTTTTACCTTTTTTGTTTAGCCTTGTGCATGACAATATTACATATACACATAATTGCAGTAACCACAGGCAGTTCCCTCTGTTCTACCTACAACAGTCAGTACTAGTAGTCAGTGTGTTGGGAGACACATCTTTTAACTGTGTAAGGTTTTTTTAGCCTTCAGAAGGACTTCTGTACATTTCATCCCATTGTGAAAGAAATTATAAATGTTCTGGCCATTTGTTGATTGCTCTAATGGGAATTCTTCTGAATATAACTGCTGCTAGAAAAAGGTGAACCTGGACCTCACCTGTTGATTCCTTCTCTTTTCTTCTTACATTTACTGTAACTTCTATCCAGGAGCCTCTGTGAATAAATCCTGAGCTCATGAATTGATATTTTTGCAAAAATGGAAATTGTGTTGGGGCTCTTTGCATCTTGAGCTGTCTTTTTAGATACATACTCATTGTTGACCCTTTACTGCATAAGGTCATAAGTGAAATCTGTGCCAGGCAATTATCAACAATTGTGGAGAGAAATAAAAGAAGATGTAATGCTTCATTTATACAGTGCTCTGTTGAAGTGCTCGTCATTTCTAAATTTGTCCATAGAATGAAACAAAGATTTATTTTAAATATACAGAATAATTTATAATCTAAATATTTATTTCAGAAGGCATCATTATTATTTCTATAATTATTTCACTGGCTTCCTAAATTTTGACTATATGTCTGCAGTAGATAATCACCTACATTGTCTTCCACCATTCAAAGAGAATAAAAATTAGTTACTGTTGATGAAACTCATCTCACAAGCTGTTGTACAGTATGTTTCTCTTGTTGGATACAGAATCGTTGAAGCTGCACAGAATATACAATGGGTTTTAAAAAAAAAACAGTGATACAAGTATAAACCTGCTACTAATTGTTACATTCAGTTGAAGAAAAGTAACAGGAGAGGCATTGCTGTTTTTGTTTCTGTCCCCTCCTCCCCCAAATCAATTATCTTGAGCTTCTGTTTGATGTACTGTATTTTTCGCTCCATAACATACACTGGACCATAAGACACACCTAGTTTTTAAAGGCATGTGAAAAAAAATATTCACACATACATACTGTGGTCCCGGTACATCTCCAGCCCCAGTTTACTCTCCAGCCATGCTGCTCTTGGGAGGCCCAGCTGGGAAGCCTCTGGCCCTTGCAGAGGCCTCTGGACCCAATGGAGGTTCCGCCCCAGCGGAGGCTTCCCAATCTGGCTGTTCAAAAAAAAAATGCCTTGCACAATTGTTTTTTTCATTGAATCGAAGAGGGAGAGTAAACGGATCTACCAGAGACCATAGAGACAAGAAATGGGCTAGAGAGTAACCACACATCATGATCATCATAGAGGTTCTCTTCAAGATGGGCTGAATGAGAATGCAGAGGGAAGAGCTCTCCCATTCAGCCCAATGTGAAAAGCAACTTTATGGTAATAATGGTGGGTGGTTACTCTCTAGCCCGTTTCTCATCTCTGTGGTCCCCAGTAGGTCCGTTTACTCTTCCTCTTCCATTCAATTAAAAAAAAAACAATTGTGCAAGGGATATTTTTAAACAGCTTAGGTTGGGAAGCCTCCGCTGGGGCTGCAGCTGAGGCTTGGACCTCCACCAGGTCCAGAGGCCTCTGCAGCAGCTGCTCTGGAAGCTCCCGGTGAGGGTGTATTTACTCTATAAGACACAGAGACATTTTTACTTACTGGAGTGTGTCTTATAGAGCAAAAATATGGTATACAGTATAGCATTTAATATCTGCCTTGAATACATGAAGCTGTATGGCTTATTAATTGTCAGTTGCTTTAATTACACCCAATGCCCAAAATCTTGTTGTATACCCTATTCCTGCAGAAAGGTTAGTGTCCTCCAACAGGACCAATTTTTTGGGTAGTTAAAGATTTCTTCCTTCTGTCCAGTGGCTCATTCACCTTGTGAATAATCAGTTTCATTGCATGGAAGCTGTGGGAATCAAGAAACACAAAGAGGAAATAATTAATTAACAAAAATATCTGGCAACAGAGAATGTTACTGGCAAAGAGACACTCTGAGTAATAACAGATTTTACCCTTCCATTTTTTCCCCTTTTGGATCACATGGCTTCCACAGAATGAAAAATGTGGGGGAATATTTAATTAGGAGAACCCTCTGGTGAGGTCATCATACTTTCCTTGTTATAATTTATAGAATATGTTTTTGGCCAATATGTTTATTTAAATGGCTAATTAAATAACATTTACTTTATGTAGAGGTATAACATCATCAAACTTGAGCTGAAAGTGGGCTATTTATAATGTCAATATATATCACTGGAACACTTCAGTTTATGAGATGTTTTAAGATCATTTTATGACAGTAAATTATAATGAATGCTCTCATGTTTCTTAGTAGAATCTATCTCTTCTGTGTGCACACATACCAGTGGCTTCATCTTATGATGATTGGAATTGATTTTTCTTTTTCTTTCTTTTTCTTTCTTTTTAAAATCTCAGCTGGTGTAAGATCCAGTGGGTGCCCCTTGACCTCTGGCCCCATATGATGAAGTGATGCAAAAGTGGAGATTAGCAGCCATATGACATCAAGGGTAAAAACCACAACAGGAGGCAGCAAGTGTACTTTGTTGAGGCAGTTAAGTGTGCTTGAATGTATTTATAAGCTACAGCCATTAACTGATGGAATGGAGTAAATAAAAGAGTTGGTGCTCCTTTGCTATCCAATATATCTGAAAAACAGTTATTACTTTGTTCTGTTGGAATAAAGATAGAAAAAAAGAGTCTGTGTGAGAGAAGTAGATGTCAATGTTCTTTCCAAGGCTCAAGTCTTTTTCTTAAGGCTCAAGCAAGACAACAGCATAAATAAAACATTGTAGAAATTTCAGAGAGGGTAGTCCTGTTAGTCCTTTCAAGAACTGCAGGCAAAAATCAAAGAAACAAAACAAAACAAAACAAAAGACACAAGACATGTGGTACCTTAAAGACTACCTTTCATATTTTAATGTAACGTTTTGTGGACACCTCCACTTCTTCAGACTTATAGCAGCAGAATGAGGTGTGTAATATAATATGTGATGAGATGTATACTTTGTACCATGTGTTCATTGGTGGATAGGTGATGGGGAAGAGGAGGGAGATATTATTAGTTGTAGAATTGGTGGGAGGATTTGGCCAGGGGTGATACATATGTTAAGCATTATTAATGGGTCTGTGGAGGAGGGAGAGATGATTAGTTGTACAAATGGTGCTAAGGAAGATTTGGCTAGGGGTCATAGATAGGTAAAGTATTGCTAATGGCTCTGTGGCCAGGGACTGTAGAAATGTTAAGTGTGGTTATAAGGTAAATCTCTCAAGAGTCAGAAACCAGAACCAGATTGAGTGGGGTGAGGGGGTGGTGGAAGAGAGGTGTGAGAGAGTAGGAGTTTTTACCTTAGGGTCCAGGTGGGATATAAATGTCTATGAAAAGTGGCAATATAGTAATATTAAATTTGACTGAATGACTCAAGAAACCCAGACTTATGTTTAATCCATTCTTGTGTGTGTCCATCATGCATATGAATATTATCTCAGTGGTTTCTCTTTGTATTCTGGATGTATAATGATTCTGTTCCAAAACGGTGACCTTCAAATCCTTCAAGGAGTGTCCTGGTAGACTGAAATGGTTTGAGATGGGTTTCTGTGTATTGTAGTTCCTTATGTCAAACTTGTATAAAGCTTGTTATGTAAAACATTGTTTTACATATTTGTGTAAAACATTGCTTTACATGTTTGTGTATAGAAGCAAAATTGCCTCCCCCACCTTGAGTAAAGCTGCCAAGAATCCTTATTTGTGTACATCTGCTCTCCAAAACTATTTTACAGGTGTTACAATAACTAACTAATGAATTGTCATGCTCTAAAAATAAAGCAAGAAAACTTGACTTTCAGTGGATGTGGAGTGAAAATTGTCTCAGAGAGGTTTGGGCAGCCAAAAGCATTCAAAATTTTATGGATCAAAAGAGCTGCATTGAGGTTTTTTAATTTATATATCATATTTAACCCCACTGCACCACCCAAAAGTGATCCAGGATGGTTTAGGTTTGTCAGCAATAAGGCAGCATTTGCTACAAGGGCACATGGCACAGAAGGAAAACAGATTGGGAGGAGGGATGGTCAAAGCACATTTAGCACCAGATTTTTGGTTTATCAAGTAGTGAGTTCAGTTAAGTGTACAGTGAATTGAGCCAGGAGATGGCTGGATTTGAACACAGTAGAGAGGCCCCTGCTTCTGGATGGCAAACTGGGGAGGGGGCTTTTGACAGTATGCTTTCATACAATTGTACTATATGGCTTTACATCAATGTACTGTATTTCCTAGGTGAACTGAGGTTTAGGGAAGACAATCATTAAAATTGCCTTCTTGTGTTCATCCCCAAACTGGGAAGATGTAATCCCCTTTCTGTGTGAGCAAAACTACATCCTTTGCATTATTTTCTTCTACTTTTTCTAAATTAAATTTTATTCACACCAACAGCAACTATGCTGGGAGCCACATCACCACGTCGCTCTTTTCATTCTGCCCTCTTCCTAGTGCATTTGAGTGGTAATGGTAGAAGACAGCCACCAAATAGATAGATAGATAGATAGATAGATAGATAGATAGATAGATAGATAGATAGATAGATAGATAGATAGATTGATTGATTGATTGATTGATTGATTGATTTAAAATGGCAGGAAGACTTTAGAGATAGTTCTGTAAAGTGTCCCTTTATTTCTATGAAAGAAAGCCTGCTTCTCAGGGTCGGGGAGGGGGGGGAAGTATTCTCGGAAATCTTAATTTCCCATTTGCCATTGTACAAGATTTAGTACCATTTCAAGAGTTCCAATTGTGATATTTGTAGTATATTTGTCTTTACTGTAAATGTCCCTGTAAGCCTGGTAGCAGTTTCGAGGGAGAAAAGTGGCATATCTTGCTCCTGGGAAAGGATGAAGCCAACTCTGTGCCATAATTTATCTGTCTCATGCTTAGGGCCCTTCAGAATGTCCTCTGGTGATATTTTTGAACTTACCTTGGTGTTGTAGTATGGCCAGGTTCGGACCCACAACTAGAGTCTGTAAACCTGGATTCTGTCCATGCAGAGGAGCCATGCACAGCATAGTACAAAGTATACATACTATTTTGTCATTTTTGTACACACACACACACACACACACACACACACACACACACACACACACACACACACACACACACACACACACACACACACACACACACACACACACACCACCTAGACTGGTGTCTAATGTACATGCTCTGCTTGCTCCCCCTAGTTGCGTCTCTGGCCAGGTTTGTTGCATTTGCTTCTTTCCTTTTCCTTTACACGTTGTCATCATCATCATCATCATCATCATCATCATCATCATCATCATCATCATCATCATCATCATCATCATCATCATCAAACTGCACAGTTGGAAATGACCTGATTGATTGAGTTCAGAGGGGTACAGTGGGGAATTCTACAGTCAAAGAACTAAGCCACATTGCTCTCCATCAGTTCATTCCCACCATTCTGTAATTGTCTGGCTCCTTACATTTAATGTTATAAAAACTCTGAGAAAAGAAAACATTGATACATTTCCTGGATGTGATTGAAGTATGGGAGATTGGGTGGCAGGAGAGACAGCTGTCAAATAGTTGATTATAACGTAAAAAGTTAGGCTATCTGCCATGTCATAGGTAAGGAAAGGGCAAGAAACTGAATCTATAAGTTCAGAATTTATTTGAAATGTCTCCTCCCTTGAAATTATTTTCAAAGGGAATTTCTTATCTGTGAAATTTTGAGGAAAACTGAAAGTCGCATGCAATAAGTTTTTAGCATAGAACTATTTCTTAGCTTAGTAAATTGCACTTGGCTTGGCTCAATGAAGAGGCCTAAATTGATTTGGTGAGTCAGTTTTTCTTTAAGTTGCATTGAGTTTAATGGCCCCATTCTAATTATGACTTACTTGAGCATAGTAAATATACTCCTGCATATACTCCTGCAAAGTGTGAAATTAAGTTTATTTATATAGCTCCCTTTTTGATGCTCTCCTTGAGACAAGAGTGTAAAATATAAGATTATTTGAATCCGAACAGCTTTCACCTGCATATTGTTGCCAAATTGCTATTGATTTTATTATATATTTGGAAAGAATAAACCTTTCACTGCTAAAAACTGTACTACTTTATTTGATCTTCAATATGTGGTCATTCCTAGAGTAGCGTTGGTGGTAATAGCTTTGGAGCAGCCAAGGTACCACTTAGAATTGTATTGCACCAGATACCTCAGAAATGAATGGGATTATCAATTTTTGAATTGCTCAAAAATTGCTAATGTATCATCTTCAAAGGAATTCATGTTTCAAACTAGTTATTCATTATGGTATCATTTTCTTTCATTTATCTAAATGCATTCCTAATATGCTCACTAGAGATGGACATGAAACAAAAAAAATGGTGTTTCGGTTTTTCGTTTGTCGTTGAGAGGTCTGTTTTGGTTCGTTTCTGTTTGTCATGAATTTTTGGAAAAATTTCGTTACTGTTTTTCATTTTTTCGTTTGTCGTTTCTACCCACTTTTTGTGTGATTTTTAAAGCATTTCCGTGTGCAGGCATCCCCCAACACCCCAGACCAGAGGGAAAATACTAAAAAAATGGATGCTGGCAGAGACACAGTATAGACTAGATATGCAGGGAGGCTGCAAAGGCAGCGGCGGGCATTGCCCAGGGTGCAAGGCAGCTGCAGAGTGACTGCACTGTGGGGCAAGGGAGGATACTCACCGAGAGGTATGCAGTATGCACGCACACAGGGAGGCTGCAGGACTGAAGCTAGAGTTGCAGAGACAGCAATCCCACCCTAACTCCCACCAGAGACTGCAAGGAGGATGGGGGGGCTGCCAGACCTTTTTATGCCCTCTGTGGCTGCCAGACCTGCCCGCCCAGTCTGCAACCTGGGCATGCTATTGGTTTAACATGATCCCATCACATGGCTTGCCTCCATTTTGTGGCTGGTGCAACATCCATTTTAAAGGGAAAAGAAAAATACATTGCGATGGGAGAAGACAAAAACAAATGTTTTAAGGACCCCAACCCCCCTGGTAGGTATTATCAGACAATATAATTATCGCTGCGTTTTTACGGATGTCCAGGGCGTGTTTTAACATTTAAAACAGCTCATTTCATTGTGCGTTGCCATTAACGGAAACGAAACGTAACGACCACAATTTTCGTGGTTCTGTTCGTTTCATTGCATTTTGATCACAATTTTCGTTTGTCGTTTTGTTGCGTAACGGAAACGACAAACAGTAACGGAAATGAAAAAATGTTCGTTCCGTGCCCATCTCTAATGCTCACATTTGAGGTTCTTTAAAAAAATACCTGTTTTTGATCCTCCTGGTAGACTTGGAAAAACTTGCAGCAGAAAACAAATACCATAAAAACCTTTTGATAGTATTTTTCAGATGTGCAAACAGTTACATTTATACACTTCTACTGCCTAGTATCAGCGGGGGTCATACACAGGTTGTTTAATGTGTGGTGGCTTTCTGGAGCTAATATTTCAATTTGGTGGTGCGTCTTTGTACTTTGTTGACCAAGACAGACCCTGGCACGTTATCAGTTAGCTGGAATTGTCCACTGCAAGTTATGTAAACATTTTGGAAACTCCAGTAGAATGTTATCTAGTGTTTGCATGATGCTTTTCCTGTCATACAGAAGCAGTAAATGGCTAATATCAATGTACCAAAGCAGAGAAGATTATGAAAAACAGTCTGACAATAATAATTGTACAGTAATTGATCAGTAAAATTTAAGTTTGGTACCAAAGAGGAAATTCACATACATAACAATTCTATTAATAAACAATGTAAAAGGCATAAACATTATATCCCTATAGTTTGTAGTGTAATCTTATACCACAGCTTTTTCAATATGTACTCTGAAATTCATAGAAGAACACCAAAATGATTTTAGAATGTGCATATAGTACTACTATAATGGCAAGTGCACCAGGATATTGCTGCACCTCTTTTATGTGTGAGCCAACAGGCTGAAATATTAAAAACAGTCTATCACAAAGCTCTAGTTAGGTATGCTGGAGATCCATTGTCCCCAAAGTCAAATATTTGGTTTATGATTGTCAAAATCTCTCAGTCATCATGGGAATTTTTCTTAGACGTAGTCCCAAAAAGTAAAATTTCCAAGTTGTGGCTGTATTAACACTAAGGAAGAGATAGAGCCTCTTGGGGCAGTGATAATAGGGTGCAAACCCTTAAGACTGGATTTTCAGGGTAATGGAATGTCTCTACCCCAAGTGCACAGCTTCTGAGTTGGGTGGTGGTATGAGTTTATACTGTCCAGACCTAGAAAGAAGGGCAAAACTCCTGGCTATCTGGACTGCTAGCCTTCCAGGAAACATTGGCTTTTTGTGTAACAGCCTCTTCATAACAGGGCCCTTTTTATATGAAGAAGACACCCAACAAATCGTATTGGGTTGCAGATTGAAGCAGAATCCCAGTGGGAGTTTGGGAGCTCAGCTTTATCAACCACAGATCTGGGCAAGGAAGGTTTTTTGGAATCAATATCTGGAGCTGGTCTCCAGCCTCTGCTATTTCTTTACTGCTCCCTTTATAGCTATTTGGTTTGGGTTGCTGGTTGCCTCTGCTATCTGTTCTCTGACTGGGCATGGCAACTTGAAACTTGCATGGCTCTTTAAGCTTGAATTTAAATTGTTGTTTCCTGAATTGCTTCCTCTCTGATTGGTGTTAGAACTGTTTGGAACCCACCTTCCCTGAAACAGAGCAATACCAAGAATCGAATACCGTATCTTCCCCAGTCCCTCATGTTAAACCCAGTTACAGGTCAAAACATACACAGTAAAAGGTGGAAGAGTTTTTAACTGCTTTTATCTTGGAAAAGCTACCCCACCCACAAATCTGAGGTGGAGTAGCCCTGTCAGTTTATTGTTTCAAAACTTGCAGCTTTAGTTTGACCCCTGCTTTTATGGGCTCCAGTACGCTTCTTCACATGGATGGTGCAAGGCCTTATTCTATTCTCCTCAAAAGTTGGGCTAAAATCCGAGAAAGGTGATACCAAATAAAACTTGAAGGTGCCACAAGATTCTCATTTTAAGTTTAAAAAAAAAAAAAAAAGATTGCTGGAGGAAAGCTGTCCCTGTGACTTTATAATTATCTTAGCCACAAACTGTGATTATTGTACAAACAGGAAATATTTTTGGAATAGCTTGCTTTAACAGTTTGGATATACAATTTACTAATAATTGAAAATCCTCTAGGATAAAATAATAATAAAGAAATATATAGAATGCATGTAATCGTAACTTCTGAAGAAGCAATACACCTCTGTTTCCAATTACATTGTAGAATGGAACTGTTTGTTTAATGGACTTGGTAGTTCTTATCTGAAATGGAAAAATAAACCAGACAAAACATTTTTACTGTTACTAGTAATGACAAAAACCTACTTTTCAGTGTAGTACTGTACTTTCAGAGTACATCATTATAGCTGAACATTACATCATTCCTCACTCTTTACTATAAAGGTGACCTTTACTGAAATGTAATTTTAATCATCTCTTCTATAGAAACATGGGAAACAGTGAATTGGCATAGGATTTCCCCACCAGATTTAAATAACTAGATATGAGTTATACAGGAAAGAAGAAAAGTTGTCTGTGTGCACAATCTGAAGGCAGTGGTAGGTGAATACCTTTGTTAGGCAACCAGAACCCAGCCCTAACCCCCCCCAAAAAAAAAAACACAGCCTTCTATAGTGCATTTATCTTTGTTTATCACCCTGGGGATTGCAGACCTGAGAGTGAAGTAGAAGAAACATAAAAATCCAAAAATTAAGGTCAAATGTGTGGGTCACCTTTCTTTGTTTAAATCAAGCTTCAAAACATGGGCTGTAGATTCAGGGGAGATGTGTAGGCTTTTGGATTTCACCTGTGGTAGTCTTCTTTGTTGGTGTCAGGAGCACCACAATACAGTTAATAAAGGGGCAGCTAACATGCAATCTTCAAGTTCATGTTAATTAGTAAGAATTAACAGACAACTGAATCAGGAATAGGTGGTCCTTCCAAGGATGCATTATTTGTAAGTCTAACTAGTTTGAAGCCTAGGGCCCCCGCAGGGACTAGGGACCCATCATTTCTCAATATTACAGTATTGAACAATTATACATCCAACATGTCCTTCCCTGAAGAGTTCTGCTCCTCCAATAAAATATTTTAAAAATTGTGAAAAGAATTCTCCAGAATACCTAGGTTTCCCCCCTCTTATTACAGCCTCCATGCTTTCCAAAAAGTTGCTTCCAACAGCTACGCAGTTGTCTGAAACTTGTCTTCAGTCAGCACTGACGGAGGACATTTATCATTATTTATATCATTTATCATATTTATATCATTTATCATATATTATATTATGTTGGGGTTTAGTTTTTTTCTTGTGTAAATGTCACATTTATACTGAAAGTTAGCTACTATTATTAATGGAAAACAGGTGAAATTATATGGATCTGGAGGCTTTACCCTTTCTGGTGCAATGATATTTAAAACAGTTCCACATCATATATATTTTTTAAATCCTAAGCATCAGCTGTGGGGTTGGAGGATCTTCTAGGGAGGTGAGCATGATAAATTGAAAACTTTTTATTTCTTTGCAGCACAGCTGTGTAGGGGGAAAATATAGTTTTCTAGGGGTTATTCCAAGGGTTATTGAAGGTATTTTTAAAATACCATTTGAAGAAATTGAAGTTCTGTACAAAACAGCAAGAGATGGCACATAACTCTGGTTAGTAATGAAAGAGCAGTCCTTGACATGTTTCCTTTTTCTTTCTCTGTAATAAGCCACTGTTTTGAGAGGTTTGTTGAAAGCTCTTCTGGTTTTCCTCTAAGATAAATAGGAGTGAGTTATGGTTTTAACAGCGTCTGTGACAAAAACACTCTTGAGAAATATTGCTATGCTTGAAAAACAAAACCAGCAGCAGATTCCTAAATGCATTTCAAGTTGATGATTTGTGGTTTTACTGATGGTGCTGAGCAAGATCATAAGGTTATAATGCCATGTCCTTAAATGTCCGCTAAGATGACTGACAGTATAGAGCAGAGACCTCACAGAACAATCCCAGAAGCCATTTAAAAGTTATAAATGATGGAATTTCAATATAATACAATTTGAAGTCACATCCTTCTTGATTCGGAGTTAGCCATGGACAGAAATAAATGAGCTGAACTTATATACACTTAGCGGACTGGATAGATCACTGAGTTAGGAAGAGGTTGGGAGTTCAGATTCTCAGTCTGCCTCCTTTGAGTAGAGTCAGCCTGTGTAGACTTGGGCAAGCTGCAGGGCCCTGGGTGGCCCCAAAAGAAGAAGGGACTGCTAAAATGCATTTTTGAAGCTTTCCCAAGGCCATACATGCTGACTGTTCTGGGATGTGCAGAGGGAAATTGAACTCCCAACCTCTGGATCCACAGCCAGATGGCTAAATCAGTGAGCCATCTACAACTTGCAAAATTATACATCTTGAAAGAAGAATAAACCAAACTATAAAAATTGCAAAAGAAATAAAACAACAACTGCAAATGGCATTTATTTATTTATTATTCATTTGTTTATTTATTTCTATACCACCCATCTTCCCAAAGCAACTCCGGGCACTTAACAACAGTTACATCAATAAAAACGAATATCAAACACATCATTCAAAGAAAAACCTCCTCCTCAGTTGCACCCCTAAATGCATGAATGGGAATTGTAGGCATATTTGCATGTTCATTCTGGATTTTTATTTATTTCAAATATTTTTACCTGTCTTTCTCCTTGGAAAAGACCCAAGGCAGATTACAACATTGAAAGACACTATACAATATTCAAAGCTTAGAAAAATAAGTATGAAGAGGCATCTTATATAATTAAAAAGGCAATGTTAAACAAACAAAGAAATATGAATTTAAAAATTCCACTCTGCAAGGTAGAACAAACAAAAAACTCAAATAGTACTACAAAAGTAGACCAAGTGGTAATGCATAACAATCATTCTAAAAATGCCAAAATCTACAGTTTTTCTGGTTGTATCTTTTTGTGTGTGTTCAATATCATTGCCTTTTGTCAAAATTTTGTATCACCACTCTGTAAAAATACCTGAACTGAATCACAAAGGAATCCCATTAGTGGTTATATAAACACTATATGTTCTCTATTTAAGTAGCTAGAATGCCGAGTTTTTTTAAATGCCAACAAGTCAGAGATCTTGGTAGAAAGATTGCTTGATACAATGAGTAAGATCATGGAAGAATCTACTGAAGTTTCCTGGGATGGATTGGTGTAATGTTTTAAGTACATTTCCCATCTGGAACATGCCTGCTGTTGACTGATTTTAGAAATGAAGCCCATGTGGGTTTGTTTTATATTTAGATAGGAGTCACTGCAAATTTCCAGAGTTCTTCATATAGAACTGGGAATGAATCTTCCGTAAAACTCTGGTGAGATGGTGACGCTCAAGGTCAACAATATTAGGCTAGGTGAATTAATGGTATGATTGCATAAAAGGTGACTTTTTATTTTCCACTTCTCCTAGGATTGCTAAATTCAGCTTGTGTCTTTTTATCATCCTTCATTTGGGCTAATAAAGACACTGTTCTAATATCTAATAATTTTCTATATTCCACTCTGTGAAAAGCCTTTCTGCACTAGAGCTATTATCTTTGCATCATAAATCAGGAATGCAGAACAGAGTCAAAGGCACCAAGACACCAATAAATTGTTGCAAAAATATACAGTAGGACCGCCATATCCACGGGGGATTGGTTCTGGGATCCCCCCTGGATAGTGAAATCTGTGAATAAGAGCAAATACTCTTATACCGTTATACAAAACAATAGTAAGGCCCCACCTGGAGTATTGTGTACAATTCTGGTCACCGCATCTCAGGAAAGACATAGTGGAACTGGAAAAGGTGCAGAAGAGAGCGACTAAAATGATTACTGGGCTGGGGCACCTCCCTTATGAAGAAAGGCTAAAACAATTGGGCCTCTTTAGTCTGGAAAAAAGGCACTTGAGGGGGGATATGATTGAGACATACAAAATAATGCAGGGTATGAGTAAAGTGGATAGAGGGAAGCTCTTCTCCCTCTCTCAAAATACCAGAACTAGGGGACATACACTCAAATTGAGGGCTGGGAGAGTAAGAACTGACAAAAGAAAATATTTTTCTAAGTCTATGGAACTCCCTGCCACAGGATGTGGTGATGGCATCTGGCCTGAATGCCTTCAAAAGGGGATTGGACAGATTCCTAGAGGAAAAGTCCATCACGGGTTACAAACCATGATGGAGATGTGTAATCTCTAGGCTTTAAACCAGGGTACTTCAAGGGCCAGATGCAGGGGAGTGGTATCAGGAGACAGATATCTAGTCTCATGCGCTCCCAAACGCATCTGGTGGGGCCGCTGTGAGATACAGGAAGCTGGACTAGATGGGCCTTTGGCCTGATCCAGCATGGCTCTTCTTATGTTCTTATGTTCTTATGTTCTTATCCAAGGATAATGGTGGCAGAAGGGGTGCTGGGGAAAAAGCTTTTCCTCTAACACCCCTCCAAATGGCAAGGAGGGAAGAAAGTTTTCCTTTTTCTGTTTGCCACTTGGCTGCAGCAGGGAGAAAGGAGAAAAAAAAACCCTTGCTGCCTCCACAGCTGGGCAACCAGGCACCCATTAGATCTCTCCACTGGGTGGCTGGTTGCCTGGTGGCAGCGACGATAGCAGCAGCAGCAAGGAGGTGAGAAAATAAAAAATAACACTTACTGCCCCAATGCCTGCCACCCTCCTCCTCACTGCCGCCACCATGTTCATGGGCCAGCCAACCATCAGGCATTTGAACTTCTGGGTTGTGTCCCAGGTAACTGATCTGCCACCAGGGACCTGAGCAAGAAGTTCAAAGTCCCCACCTTCTGATCCGGCACCTGGGACCCGACCCGGAAGTTCAAAGCCCTGTTGGCCAGCTGGGTTAGTCCCCACCCACCCCTCTGGAAAGTGCCTGGTTGGTGGTGGGCATTGGCGGTGGTGGTGAGGAGGAGGGTGGCGGGCATTGATGGCGGTAAGTTTTATTTTTATTTTTTCCTTCTCCTTGCTGCTCCCCTCTGGCTGATCACCAACAGCAGATAACTGAATCTGCAGTTAGTGAATCAATGGATAAGGGGTTGTACTGTACAACATAATTGGGCTTTTGTTTGTTCACCTTTTAATTACTGGCTTTATTGATATCTGTGCTAGTCGAAACTGGTATGATTTGAGACAGGGTGGTTTCTTTTTTTCTGAATTTTTAACGTGATCACAGTTCAAACTGGCATCAGGATGATTATGGGAAAACTCCTTTAATATGACTTAGATTGTATTCATAAACATGATCTGCTCTTTAGTTAACCAATGGTTATTGTGGTAAATATTTATTTTTAATATGTCAATTTCCGGTTCATGTTTAGACATCAAAATATATAGTTTAGTTATATCCTTCCTCTCCTTGCTTCAATATAAAAATGGGATTGAAATTTGCTGTCTTCCATCGTTACCATTATTCTCCTACAAACCTGCAAGGTATAAAGTATATTGGCCACTGATTCATACTTCATTGCAAAATGAGATTCACCAGACTTCATCTTGTGTCCTAACTATGCATCTGCCAAACCATGAAATTAGGGACTTTTCTAAAATCTGTGTTTCCTCTTTCTCATTGTGGAATACAGTATGTATCATGAATGACTTTGCTTTACTGGGGGAATGTCTCCCTCATTTGTTGATAGATGTTCAGCTAGTCAGTTGCTTTTCTACAATGACCTTAGCAATGTCATCTGAGAATCCTACTTTTCTGTTCTTTGTTAGTGCACCTGGGAATTAATTGCTGCCTGTATTTTTCCCATTTTTATTAAGTTCTAATTAGTGCCACTTAAATTTGGAGCTATCAAAAGCAACTCTTAGTCACACAGCATGTAACTTAACTTCCGGAAGATTACATATTGTAGTACTCGAAAAGAGTGCTGTTACTTACATCAACAATGCCAGACTTTTCTTAGTGATAAATAAAATGATGTGTCACAGAGCAGAGTGCAAGGCATCTCACATGGTGCCAGTCACAGCATATACTAATGGCCCACAAAATAGTATGCCTTAGCATGTTTGGTAGAACATCTGTTAGGTCTTCTAAATTTGGCAGGTTATGTATCATTGGGAATGCAAAATGGTGCAATAACATTATGAGTCCATGAAATAAGATACATCTGTGTAATTTTTCAATGCCACACATTTTGATGCATCTTCAAAACTTGAATAGTGTCAGCATTTTAGCTAGTTTGAACCCTCTTGTGCTTCTATGAAATTGTTGCATATGTTCCCAGTTCTTTGTCCTATCCTTGCTTGCTCACTTGGTTTATAAATTTAGTCTTTGCTTCTTTACTTTTTTAAAAAAATGGTAGAAGAATAAGTAGTGGTAACTATTTGTCATTGTTTTTAACTGTTCATTCTCTGTTCATTCTCATGGTGTTATTACACTCTTCATATCTCTCTTCCTCTCTCTTCTCTGTATATGTGTGTGTATGTGCCCAGTAAATATGCAAAGGATTAGTCTATGAGTCAATATATTTGTAGGATATCTGTGAGCCAAAGGAATGGTCTTGAGACATGAATTAGAGGCTATAAATGTCATTCTAAATGAATGTGTACTATTGTTGTTGACATAAATGTCTTAGGATGATCCCAAGTTTTCTTTCTTTTTGTTACATATGCCCTATGTTTCCTCATATCCAGTCTTCGTCCCCACTGGTCATGGACAAAAACAAACAAATAAATTGGATTGGCTAAACTGTTGGAGTGCCTTTTCCTAAAATCATCTCATGTAACCCCCAGCCAGTTCCTCTAGGTGGAAACCCCAAAGGAGGCTAGATCATCAGCGAGAAGTCAGGCCTTCTTGAAGGTGACAGCAGCAGCCTTTTGGAACCAGCTCCCAGACTAGTTTATTCCAGAAGGAAGGAACAATGATAGAGAAAGCAGGATACCTGGTTCTGGCTCTATTGATGCCCTTGGGTGCCACCACCAAGGTATGTGGAAAATAAGTGGGATGGGTAGTTATTTTGAGGAAGAGTTGTTCTGACAAGTACCCATGTGCTAAACCATTAAGATATTTAAAGGTCATGATGAGCACCTTGAATTGTGAATTGAATTGTGCACAAAAACTAATGAGGCATCAGTGAAGCCACGGCAAGACTGAGAATATGTGTTCCTATCTTCTAGTATCTGTAATCAGTCTGGCACTGCAGTGCATCTTGGGCCTGCTAAAAGTTCTGTACAGAGTTCAAGGGCATAGACAGTATTATAGTAGTATATTTTAGATATTGCAACACATGATTATATATTATTAGGCATTTCGTATCCAGGTAGTGGTGCAGATGGGCAATTGACCAAAGTTGATAAAAGGCATTCTTGAACACAGTGGATACTTGTGCCTCCACAGAGAGAGCTGTGCCAACCGTATCAACTGTATACTACTAGTTGTATCTGGATGGATAATTTAATGTGTTGTGATAATTAGGGGTTGAGAGTTCAATTCCTTATTGTGCCTTCTGGAAGAAGAGCCAGCAGGTGAAGCCTTTGGTATGTTGCATGACCCTAACCTGTCCTCAGAAGAAGAGATTGTTAAATTGGTTCTGATAACTTTATGAGTACTTCTAAGTACTTGATGCCTAGGAAACCCTGGGAAGGTAACCATAGGTTAGAAGCATCTCGAAATCAGGAAATTAAAGTTAATTAGTTGCACTTGTAAGCCTAGCATCACTCCACTTTAATTACTCTGCAACTTTTGACAAATTATGAAGCACAGAGGCACGTGGCAGAGACATTGGATCACCTTTTTGCATTTTTTTCTGAAGTTTTTACTTCCAGCAAAATATTCATAGTACTATCTAAAGTTAAATGAACTGATTTACCAGAAGAACCTGACACCTTTTAAGTAGCAGTATTTATCTCAGCATGTTGGGTTGAGGTTGTCTGAGAGGCTGCAGTCTAATTCAGTGATTAATCTTAGTCTTCATGAGTGATAAATTATGTTCTTGAATGATAACTTCATTAAGGGTAGAACATTCAGAATATAAAGTTAAAAGAAGCTATGGAATGATTGTAAATGAGATGTGAAGTACATTTCAGATTCCTCAATCACTGCATATTTGTAAGATGAAAATGAATACCCATATTGAGAAAATATGTGCTTCAAGACAGACTGGAAGAAAGCTTCATGCAAATATTATTTTCAGAGTCCAAATTTAAACAGTCTTTTTAGGCCTGGAGAACTCTTGTGGGAGAACAGGAGTTAATGGGTTAATGGTTTCATAAGCTAGTTTGCAGCTACCATTATCAGCAAGGCTTGCCATGCCAATGTGCCATGCCAAGGTCCCCATGGCTTCCTACTAAACTTAAATTTTACTGCTATTGTGGAAATTAGAGGTGGACATGAACCAGAACCAATACTTTGGCCACCTAATGAGGAGAAAGGGCTCCTTGGAAAAGTCCTTGATGTTGGGAAAGGTTGAAGGTAAAAGGAAAGGGGGAATGGCAGAGAATGAGATGGTTGAACAGTGTCATTAATGCAGCCAACATGGATTTGACCAAAATCTGGGAAGCAGTGGAGGACAGGAGGGCCTGGTGTGCTCTGGTCCATGGTGTCATGAAGAGTCCGACACGTCTAAATGACTGAACAACAACAATGAACCAGAACAATGGCACTTTCTGAACTTTAAAAAGAACTACAAGCTGGTTCATGTTTTTAAATGTCTGTGCCCGGCCCCTGAGGAGGTGGAGGAGGAGACCAATCTGTGGCATCTGAGGAGGGAGCAAATGGGAAAATTCAAAGCATCAAACAAAAAATTGCTGAAAAGGTTGATAAATTCAGCTTGTTTTGGTTTATTGATTTTGACAACGCAAACCAACCTGAACCAAGGGTTTTTTAGTGAACTTCCTGGTTTGCCTTTTGGTTCATGCCCGTCTTGAGCAGAAATCACTGCCAAATGATGTATCTCCTCTGTTACCATCATATCCATTCTTAACATTGCCCTAAGCACCAAGATTTTGGGGTTTTTTAAAATGTCATAATCACTTTTTTTTTTGCAATTGGTACTTGCTCCGACTGCCACTTTGGCCTCATAATAACTGCTGATGTAATGCTGTCTTAATTTTTCCAAACATCAACATCCCATACTCCTAAAGTTTGTTCTAGAGTTCCATTCACTCAAGAACATTTTGGGAGACATGCATTACTCATAGTGTCCCTGGACAAGGAGTTTTAGTAAGCTTCAGTATAATATGATCTCACCATTAAAACAGGCAAACTGAGGATAAAACATCTACATAAAAGGGTTGCAGTGATGAATGTCATTTATTTTTCTTACAAATATCAATCCATTAATGTAGCTTTTATGGCGTAGGTAAAGGGTTGAGCTGCAGATATGAAGAGGTGCCATTATTACAGTCTGTTGAATGTTTATTGACTCCTGCACAGGAAAGAGACAATGCATATTCTTTCCTTCCCACAAATGTTGCTTCATTTGTAAAACCTGACTGTATATAATATCATTATTTATTGTTTTACTTTGTTACTGTGCCATCTTGCTTCCAATTATGGGATGCAAGGTCGCCCACAAATTATTAAAATATCAAACAAGTTAAAAACACAATAAATTGTTACCTCTGATGGAGTGAGTGAGTTCATGTGCCCATAAGCACCAGGTGGCTCTGCTGCTTTCCTGGATCCCTCCCCTACTGTTTTAATTGACCTACCTTGCTGAATGAACAAGAAGGGGGGAATCTGCCCCCTCTCATGCTTACTTCTGCTTGCTGCTTGCCTAGCTGCCCTTTGGAGAGAATGCTACGTTCTCCCTTTGCTTCAGGCTCAAGACTGCCATGTAGTCCATAGCTAAGCTAATGCATGTGTTTAAAGAGACAGAGACATATGCAGATCATTTGGGTTGGCTTCATTATATCTGTGTCCGTTTGCCCAGTGCAGTGTGATTTTGGCAAAAAGGGTCCAGTCTTGGTTCCCTTGGAGGAAAAATGTTACTGTTCAATATACTGTATGGGAAGGTTGTCAGTCATCCAGGTGAGTTTATCTGGAACTTGAGTCATGGCAACCTGACTTCTTTTTCTTGACAGTTTCGCTGCTTATCCAAAGAGCTTCGTCAGTCTGTCAAGACGGTCTCAGACTGACAAAGTTGTTTGGATGAGAAGCAAATCTCTCAAGAAAAAGAAGTCCAGTTGCCATGACTCAACTTCCAGATGTGCAATATACTGTAGTGTCTAACAATGGATAGGCTGGCAAGGTCATAATTAGCATCATCGTTATGTGACATGAAGTCATTCTCTTTTCCAGGATCTTCCAGGTAGAGAATACTCAGAAGTGGTTCCTTTTTTGTGGGCTGGGTGGGGGGTGGGGGCTTGGGACAATGCAGCTTGCCCACAGCCACACAGGCTGTCTTTCTACTAGTTATTTTTTTCCCATTTGTTCTTATTTTAAATTGTCAAATGATTTTGATTTATTGTATTTGTGCTTATTTGCTTATTTGTTCTTTTTATTATTTACTATTATTTACTAGTTTTTATTTACCATTTTAAGTTGTTTAATCTGTTTTTGTATTTTGTATATGTTTGTAAACCAGAGTAGCTGGTTGCAGTATATAAATCAAATAAATCAAATAAATAAATAAATTTGCTCATAGGAGACACAGTGGATCTTAACCCGTAAGCCGTGCCTCCATAGCCAGATACCATCCAGCCAGCTGGGCTGACAATACATTGCTCTGTTGCTGGGTTTGCCATCAGGTCCTATCAAAAGGGCAATAGTGCCACTAGGAGAGTTTGTTCAATTATGTCCCCTTAGGTTAGCGGAGTACTGAAAGAAAAGAGGGAACAACAGTGCAGCAATAAAGATATGGATGTAGCCTGATCTGGGAGGAGGTCTCCCCTCCTATGTGAGGCTAGGAACAATTACCTCTTATTCCTTCCCCCATTGAGATGGCCCTGAGTTCTTATATTCCTTAGCCTCATGGTTTACTATTGCTGATCATGAGGAAAATAAGAGGTGTGTTTCCTGCATCCAACCAACCAATACTGGTTTTTATTTAGTTTGGGATGTTTTGCAAGTTTTTCTTTTAAAGCAAATAGCTAACATTTTTCTCAGAGTATCTGAAATAGGTCCGTAGCAAAGGATTATGGTTTCATAGCAATATACAGTATTTGGTTTGTCACAGATTGTTTTATGGTTTGATATTGACATATTTACGAATGGATATTCTCATTTAGGCTCTTGGGAATTTTGCACAGGATTTTTACCCATTTAAAATAAATGCAGCCTATTTCAGTTTTACATTTATTGTTTTTGTCTATCAAGAATACAGTGTGAAGCATGCCACAGAATATTTTTAAAAAAGCAGGCCAGGAAATCTAGAAAGAAGAAAAGGAGCCTGTGGTATCAAAAAATAACAAGTGTAAAATTATGTTTACTCTGTGTGTAGTAGAATATTAAGAGTTGATTTTGCTTTCATTTCAGAAGAGTAGGTAATGCTGTTGAACACAGCTTCTTGCCTCTATCAAATTTGGCTCTTTAAATCAGCAGCACGTGCCCAAGTGGATGTATATGATTGTAGAAATAAGATTTGTGTTTATAAAACAATCGATTGTCCACAGGTATCTGATACCAGTCCAGCCTTACAGATAAATAAATTTATAATATATGCTCATCTAAGGTTTTCAGAGTACATACTAGAGAATTTATAATTCAGAATGCATATCCACTACGGTTGAACCATCTGCTAATCGACTAACTCAGCTGGATAAATCCTTTAAAACACTAGCAGTAGGATTTCCTAAAGTGCTTGCTAGTGGTTTAATTCTCTTTTGAAGGAATTTCACCATTTTGCATTTTAATAATATGCCTTTTAGAGTAGGGATGGCCGATTGACAGCCTGCTGTTCTGTCTGAATCTGTATCAAATTTTAATCAGCATGATGCAGCTTAAAATTTCATTCTTGAGATAGAAGACTAGTGTGTAGAAAAGGGGAGAGAAAGAGAAATTATTTTAGATATGTCTTAGAAGATAGTTACCCAGAAAAGTGATACCTTGGGGCTGTCCCCTTGCTTGCCAGAAAGTTTATGGCTTACCTACAATATACGTATAAAGAAAATACAAAATTTTCTGTCATGTCCATGCATAGCTTCACCTTCCCTGCCATTAACTGACATAGGTTGTGTGCTGGAAATATCACACTAATATTTTGCAAGTGCATCGAAGGCTATTGTGAGCTACCTGCTCTTGTCCTTCTCCACCTCTTTTTGCTTCCATTTCTGATTATTCAGGTTTGTTGCCTGACAAACTGAGATCTTCTTGACATTGCTGTCTTGAATGGGTTCCTTTCTCCAGGGCAGCTAATCTGATCCATCCATTCCAAAATGCCAGAACTACACCAAGGAATGATACATTTAATTTTCCAGAGTTTCTTTCTTTCTTTCTTTCTTTCTTTCTTTCTTTCTTTCTTTCTTTCTTTCTTTCTTTCTTTCTTTCTTTCTTTCTTTCTTTCTTTCTTTCTTCCTTCCTTCCTTCCTTCCTTCCTTCCTTCCTTCCTTCCTTTGTGTGAGTGACTTCCTACATTGTCACTGCTGATCACTGTTACACTGCCTTATATTTGTTCTGTTAAACGAGTGTTTAAACATTGTGGTGCATTTTTTGTTGTTGTATTATTTGCTTCTTGTTTGCTTTTGCAACTCGTTACATCACAGAGTGTGAAATAAATATCAAACATTGTGTCAGTGCTGAGCTGAGGACAGATCCATTTATGGTACTGTATATAATACAGCAATCAATAAAAAGGTGTAGTTATGATAACATGTGAACAGCCCACCCAAGTGTTCACGGACTGAAACTCCCAGAAACCCTGTCCAACACAGCTGGTGTTGAAAGCTTCTCAGAATTACAATCCAACAATATCTGGGTTATTCAAGGTTGGGAACCAGTGGTCTAGCATAACATTTTCCTTGCCCATGTTTTCAGTTGCTTCTGTCTAATTTTAACTGAGCTCTGTGTACTTTTAACTGAGCTCAAATTGATATCAAATATGAATGAGCAATGCTTGAGTTACAGCAGGTTTTTAAGACTGAAACATTCTTTTTAAATCAGGCATTCTCCTGTGCATGTCAGCACCTGCAAAATGATGAATGGAAACAAAAATGCCAAGTCTAATTATTTTGATTGTATTGTTTGTTTCATATTCTTAACATTGCTTTTGGTGTGTCTGCCTACCTTGAAAACTGGGTCTCATAATAAGTTGTCATTATTAACGAAATCACAATGGGGGAAACGTTATATTTGGTGGTCTACTCAATCCCCAGAGTTAATGAATGTAGAATGGATATCTTCTTTTTTCAGGCTTGAGATGTTTAAAATGTTGGGAAGGAATCACACTCATTATGGATGTAAAATGGACACTTTCTAACCATATTAGCTGTGGTTTTCTGCATACCTGCAAGCCTACATGTCCTGCTGAAAATGGGCATGTGAAAGAAAGGACTGATGATTAACTATCCACATACCTGTCCTTAACAGGATTGTTGTTCGTAGTATTTTAAGAACTCTATGGGAGTAATAGATTTTTAACCAGTTTACTTTTGTTGATCATGCAGGACTAAGCATGATCAACTTAGTTCTGAGTACATTATCATTTTCTATAATATACATTTTCTAAATTAAATGTGATAATAGGCCAAATATTTTGGCTTCGAAGTAGCGATAGCTGAGTGTTGTACATGTATATTATTTTATTTCATTAGGTGTTAAGATCCACCTAGCCCAGTGATGGCAAACCTTTTACAGAATGAGTGCCCAAACTGCGATTCAAAACCCACTTATTTTTCGCAAAGTGCCAATATGGCAATTTAACCTGAATACAGTGGTACGTCGGGTTACAAGTGCTTCGGGTGCTACCTTTTGGGAAAGCGAGGATCGAAGAGCAGGCTTTTGAATTTCCCACGGCCACAGCACCCTTGCTGTGGCTGTGGGAAATTCAAAAACCTGTTCTTCAATCTTCGCTTTCCTGAAGAGTAGCACCCCATCTGCCTCTCCACCCTGTGCAGAGAGGTGGATTGGGTGCTACACCATCGGGAAAGCCAGGGGTAATAGCGGCAGCTTGTGGGGTCATTCATAGGCCCAGTTACTCTCCAGCCATGCTGCTCTGGACATGCTAAAAGCAGTGTGGCTGGAGAGTAAACTGGGACTACAAATGAGCCCACAAACCACTGCCTCCCCCTTTGCCTGGCTCTCTGCATGGCGTGCTCTGAGCGGAGAGGGAAATGCCATGGCTGTGAGGGGTTGATGTTGCGTGCTCACAGAAAGGGCTCCACGCCTTTGGCACCCATGCCATAAATTCACCAACACTGACCTAGCCTATGCTTTTTTGGGGATGGGAGTTTTTGATGATGCACTGTTCCTTTGAGAGAGAAAAATAGGAAACCTGGAATCATTAAAACTAAGGAACCTTTTATGACTTATAAATGAAGGGTTGTGGTACAGAACTAGAAACTAAGAGTTCTTCCTGGTTTATGAATATTGGATTTTATGGGGAGCAAAACAAACCAGAGTGACATGCTGTGGTTTCTGTTTCTGGTTAGTTTACCTCCTTATGAAGTTGGCAGAGTCTAAAGAGAAGCAAACCATCTTTATGGCCTGGGATACAGCTTATTGATGAACAAGAACCAAAGCTCTCTAGACTTGAAGAGGAAGTGCTATTCAATTTCATTTTCTAAAAAGAAACATGAAGATGTGAAGTAGGAGAGGAAAGATATCAGTGTTTTGACTGACTTTGTTAAAAATTACAGTATATGCAGAGTCAAACCAGTTATTTTGTTAAGGTTCATACAGAACTAATTCTACATAAGAGCCTCAGTTGGGCTTATCACTCTGGGTGCTATATGTCACTGAAATTTAATCACAACAGTGTGTCACTTAGGTCAGGGAGGGCTGGTCTGAGAGAACAGTAGGAGGGAGAGGAAAAATATTTCACTCAGTAGACACACTGATTTACTTGTTTAAGGAGAGTCCCCAGGGGGAAGGAGTTTGGCTGTTTTCCTGAAGGTAAACTGCAGGGAACAGTCAAAGTATTATCTAGAAAGGTCATAGCTGTACATCACAATAATTATGTATAATAACAACGGTATAAAATGTCCTGTTTTTCCACACTTCAGGCAGTCAGTTGAAGCTGCACAGATTGCCTTATTAACCCCATACAAAGACAGAACAGGCGAGAAAACAATTTCCCCAAATCTCCACCTCCAGAGCGGCTTTGATGGTTGTTGTTGCCTCTTCTTTCTCTGCAATAAATTCATCAAAACTGTGCTGAGCCATTTTTTTTACTGTTAGACAGTATGCACTGTTAGTTTTAATTCTTTGTGTTCTATTGAATGGATGGATTAAGAGTAGTCAGCAGTTGGCTAGAGATAAATTTGTCTTATTTGACACATGTACATATGGTGGTTGTGAACTAGACTACAGTGGCGCTTCTACTTACGAGTTTAGTCCATTCCAAATGCATGCTCATAAGTCGAACAACCCGTAAGTAGAGAAGCTGTATCTAAAAAATAAAAATTAAAAAAATCATATTTTTAAACGAAAATTGTAAGTAGAACAGACTGCATCCAAAATTAGTAAGGCAGCATTTAAAAAGGCAACAGTTTTTGCTCGTAAGTAGAGATGCTCATAAGTAGAGGTACCACTGTACATGAATGGTTAAGGATAAGACAAATTGCTTGGCCCTGAATAAATGGAGGATGGTGGTGGAAATCACTGTTTTCTGCCTCAGAACTTGTTTTACAGCTCACTGCTTTGTTGTACTCCTAAACTGAAAATACGTAGCAGGGTTGTGTAATATGGCTACAGTTCTGGCCTGTCCATGTGCAATCGTTGGTTTGTGTTTAGTCTGCAGGGGCACATATTTATTTATTTTGTGTACAAGGGTATTTGGTCCTCTTGGCGCAGTGGTTAAATGCCTGTACTGCAGGTAAAACTGTGCTCTCAATCATTCAAATCTTCCGAGTCGGTAAAATGAGTACCCAGCTTGCTGGGGGCAATGTGTAGCCTGTGTAATCCTGGGCAGAACACTTTGCTTTTACATGTTGACAGAAGAACAATGACTTCTGGAAGGCTGAGCAATACCTAAGTACTGCAATTAACTCATTTCCCCATTTAGTTTTAATCTTGTTACATGTAGGAAAAGATGTACTTGCAAGTTTTATTTCAACTCGTGGAAACTGTCAGTTTCAGGGTTGGTTTTCTTTTTCGAGCTGTGGTACAGCAAAGTAATTTTGGGGCTTACGGTTTGTCCACTCCCACTGATATCACCTCTTTCTTCTCTTACCATAGTGCTTTGCATCATCTTTCATGTTCTAACTAGGCATTTGGCTTACCTTCTCTTCCGCAATGCTCAGTGTTCTTCAGTATTGGCTATCATTGTTGTGGCTGGTGGAAATGGCAATACAGCACTATCAGGGAAGTGGTTGCACCACTGCTTCTAAATGAATAAAGCCTTGAGCAATGCTGATAAAATACAGTCATAATAAATGGTGAAAATTTGATTCATTTATGCAAAACAAAAATTCAGCTCTTGGAATCTTGGAGAATAAGGATCCTCTTAGTGTCAGGAAGAATTTTAGATGTTTTTAAATGAATCCACTAAAGCAGCAAATAATGTTTCTGTGTCATATATTATTTGTCTAATTCTGTTGACTGCACAGCACAACGTCCAGACTAGGGAACAGAATGGTGGACTCTTGACTCAGGACACCTGGTTTTTAATTTCTGCTCAACCATGGCAACTGATGGTTGGGAGTGTATAACTGCTAAAACCACTTTTTAAATATTGCTTTCATCTTGAAACCCTGTTAGGGATGCTATATGATAATACCAATGTAAGAGCATATGCCAGTGTTGTTGGCGAACCAATGGCACAGGTGCCAAAGGTGGCCCTCGGAGCCCTTTCTGTGGGCACACCACATCACCCCTTCACAGGCACCTGTATTCAGGTTAAATTGCTGTAGTGGCACTTTGCAAAAAAAAATAGTGGGTTCTGAATTGCAGTTTGGGCACTCGGTCTCTAAAAGGTTTGCCATCACTGGCATATACCATACATGCACACGTGACACAGGTTATTTATTTAATAATAATGCTGCTGTTGTTACATTGATTCCAACTTCTATTAATCCTCTGGGATCATCTGGAAATAAAGCATACATAAGTACTCACTAGTTCTTACTGGTCCCTCCTTCTGATAATGTTCAAAGACTGTACAATTTTCTCAAGGCCACTAAAGTGTCAAGGCATGAAGCCTGTACAATCTGGAGGTGATCTTGGCTGGTGCCTACCCAAGAGACACTGTGGTTAATTCAGATTCCTGGCCTGTGAACTTCATAGCCAGGTGCTTCAGCCCACTAAGCTAGGGGTGCCCAAACTTTTTGTAAGGAGGGCCAGATTTGGTGGCTGAGAATGTGTCAGGGGCCGGTTGCTCCCCAACCCTGCCACCCCACTGCAAGCCCCACCTACTTTCTTTAAAAAAACATGGGGTGAAGGAGGGGGAGGGAGGGGCGGGCCAGCGAGCCGCGGGCCACTCAGAATGGCCTGACGGGCCAGGTTTGGTCCCTGGGCTGTACTTTGGACAGGCCTGCACTAAGCTATATTAGTGTGGACAGTGGTTTTACCTGAGATTTAGCTCAAGAATACTTCTTTCTGCCCTTCAAAATTGGAAGTTGTTGCCAACAAGTCTGACTTTTTAACCCATGGAAGAAGGATGCTTTAAGTTAATATCTGGCCTTTAGTACAGCAATCAAAAGAGGCTGTTGCCAATTCAGCTGCAAATCTGGGTTAAAATAAGTTAATATGCCAGCCCTTTTATAGTTATCCACACATGTTTTCCTTGCTAGCTGTCAGAATTACAGCTGATCTCTTGTTCAAAAGATCTGGAGCAGTTATCAAATACTGAGGAATGCTGCCTGCCAAGTGAAAGATCAAACTAGGTCCCTGGAAGATTAAACTGAAGGATTATTTGAAGAGGATTTGTTTATCGTAGTTTGCTTGCCCTGCAAGTGATATTTCCTGGGGAACAGAAGTAGCTACACCATTTTACAAGTTTTTTTTTAAACATTTGTTTGGATGCTACTGTAGAGATTATGTATGGGATTTTCAAGAGGCAATCAAGTTTAAATGAATATTAGCAATGTTCTGTACTGTAATTTGTCAACAAGATTTAAGTAGCAGATTGATCCCTTCATTCTTGTATATGAACTGGCCTCAAGAATGTTTGTTCTGAAAATTTCTGTAGGCAGTCTACGCACCACTGTACTGTACCCTTCAAAAGCTGGGTTAGAATTTCACCAAAACATCTACAAGACCCAAGATTGCATATGGAAGCCTGTCTGGAAGTTGAGTCATGGATACTGGACTTCTTTTTGAGAGATAGAAATATTTCGCTGCTCATCTAAACAGCTTCATCAGACTTATGAAGCTGTTTGGATGAGCAGCGAAACATTTCTATCTCTCAAAAAGAAGTTTAGTAGCCATGACTCAACTTCCAGATAAACTCACCTGGATGACTGAGAATCTTCACAGACATATGGAAGCCTGCGTTTTCCATGATCTGTTTGTACCACTACCAGCATCTTCCTGTTTTCTGTACAGTCTCTCTCTCTCTCTCTCTCTCTCTCTCTCTCTCTCTCTCTCTCTCTCTCTCCCACACACCCCCCACACACACACATACTTAAATATTTTCCACCTTACAGTAAATTTAGAGGTATATTTTAAATGTTTTGCCTGATACTTTTTCTTGAAGGGAAAATGCACCCAACTTTTAGGCACACAATTTTCATAACTTGCCACCACAGAAGACACAGAATCATGATTGGAATCTGATGGAGGGGGAGGGCTCTCCTAGCCAGCAACCTCTGACTGATGAAGGAAATTGAGCGAGAGTGCCCCTAAAGGTAGTTATCTAGCTTCTGATTGAAGATCAGTGAATCACAAAGCAGGGCCTTCAGGTCTTCAGGCTAATAGTGAAAAGGAGCAATGTTGGTAGAAAAAAGCTTCTTAAACACACTTAATTATTCTCCCTCTACTCTCCCGAGTAGGCTAGCAGTATGCTTTACATCCTATATATATTTGGCCTAAACTGAGTGTCTTTCCTTTGCTTATTTGAGGGTTAGTTTACCACAAGGGTCATAAGTCAACTAAAATCACTTGAGCTGCCCTGGATAGAAAAGAGGTTGTTGTAACTATTTTTTCTGATTGTATACCTCAATAATGGAGATTGAGAAGCAAACTCAACCAGTCTAAAAGCACCCCTTCATGCACTGGTGAGATATCCATGCTTTCTGATGTGCCAGAAATAATACCATATTATTTTCAGAGGATCATCATCTTTCTGCCAGACTGAGCACCTTGGATAACATGACAGAAATCAATATATGCTGTATCGACTCACATTTTTGTATGGTGATTAGAGCATGTTCTTAATCTTATAATTATGATACAATATCTTTAAATTAGATGTTGTGGGAGCTGTAATGATTTGTGAGGGCTCAACCTTTCATAAAGTTAAAATATATATTTTAATGACATTTATTTCTTAAAAGAAAGCTATCATGTTCCACAATCATTGTTCATTTCCTTCTAGTGTGATGGCAAACTGTATTCTCAGTTGAAAGTATACTGTTAGCATAAGTTAAAATAAAGTACTTGTACTATCTATCAATACTTCCCATACTGAATTGCTATAAAACTTTTAATTGATTACATTTAACTTTAATTTAAACTAAATTTAAATTAAGATTAATGTAATTGATTATGTTTAAATTGATTAATTAACAAAATGCAGTTAATTAAATAGAAAAAACATTAATTACTTGTGATACCTGTTAAATGACATTTTGTATAACATAGGTGAAGAGGACACCTGTTCCTCTCGTTCAAAGAGAAAAGAATTTGCTGCAGGTTCCATTTTACTGCATCTCTTGTGCACTTTATCCCAGAACTGTAGAAAGAAGGGAGAACTTATTATTGATTAACTATATAAAACTGATGTCATTTGTAATATGCCTGTCTCCCAAAAAGGGACCCAGCACAGTCATTAATCACACATACATCTGTTAAGGACCAAAATCAAAGCTGTGTTGAAGGACATTACTCTCAGCAGCAGTAGAATTGAAGTTTTTGTTTGTTGTTAATTCCTAGAGTTCTAAAGTGGAGAATATATAAGACAGTGTACCCAACATTTGGGGCCATTTTGGAATTGGGGTGGACATCTAAATAACTTGGTTTGATGTTTAGGAACAGAGATTCTCCAGCAATTTCTCAAAAGTAGGATTCACCATTAGGAATGATTTAATGTACCATATTTTCCCATCTATTGTATGTCCCATGTATAAAAAGACCCCCACTTTTCTTACCCACAATTATAGCTTTGCAACCATAGCTTATATCCATGTATAAGACAACCCTCAATTTTTAGTCTAATAATTTTAGAAAAAACATAGTCTTATGCATGAAAAAATACTGTACGTAATTTTTTTTGCTACCTGAGGGATTCTGGGAATTGTAATCCAAAGATATGGTGTTTCCAAGTTATGATTGAGAGATGGCTGACTGTTCTTGGTGTGTTTTTATAATAACTGAACATAAGATTTGTTAGAACTACCCTCCCCATCATCTGTATTCCTGTCCACTGTTAGCCTTTATTCTGGTGGTGTCATTTTGTTTGGTGTTTTATCTTTGTAATATAAATTGTGGTCCTTTGGGCTGTGGTAGCACAGGGGATGTTCAGTCAATATTCTGTGGTTTGTTTATCCAGCTGCAAAACAAGAATGGGAGTGTACTATGAATTTGGTCCAATTCATAGTACACTGATACTGGGCCAAGACAATTTGCAATCTTGTTTGGGATTCATAGGTCACAACTATATTATTTCCTCCCTCTTGCAAAGGTGTGTTGATTCAAATCCTAGCAGCAGATTGTTGTCAGTTAAGAAGTTGGTGCAAACCAGTTGCATGACATATTTGACAAGATAATTTAACCCTGACATTTTATGTAGCAGCAATTCCTTGCTGAAATTTGCAACAATGGTCTTACTCTGACCCCCCCCTTTGAATTCTGACCAGTGTATAGAAACTGTCAGATTGTATACCTTTTGTTTAAGTTTGGTCAGATAACCCTGATAGAAATTTTTGTTTCAAGACTGACAAATAAATGGCATGGTGTTCTTAATGTGTATCTATACCAGGCATGTCCAAACTTCGGCCCTCCAGATGTTTTGGACCGCAACTCCCACAGTTCTTTGCCATTGGCAATCTAAGTTTAGGATTCTGGGAGTTGTGGTCCAAAACATCAGGAGGGCCGAAGTTTGGACATGCCTGATCTATACAGAAGGATCCTGAGAGGATAGTAAAGAAGTGCCTCTATGTGTAAGTTTCCTTGTCTCTCATGCTGCTTTTCAAGACACAGGGTCTAAGATTTAGATATACAAATCTTGCATATGCATATGCAAGGAAGAGATGAATGTTCTACAAAGTGCCTTACTGAGCTTAAAGAGCTTATTACCTGGGTTTATTTGTGTGCTGACAAACAGAAACTGGAGAATTATACTTCTCTGCAGCTTCGTCTTTTGGCTTCCGTTTCCCTTCAAAACCATGCTTTCAAGATGAACTGGCAAACCCTGATGCTCCTCTCACTCCTTGAGATTTATTGTACCTCTTTGAAATAACAAAACAACACCAATGAAGGTGCACACCTGTTTAAAAATAAAAATAAAAATAAAGGCAAGAGAGAGGGGAAGCCAGTCATTCTTTCCTGAGTAACATGATATATTATGGAGACTCTGATTGAAAATTCTAATCACAGCCTTGTAGTCCTTCAGATCACAATCATTGACAGTTGATTCACTCCTTTTCATGCCTGCTGCCTCACATTGCTTATGGTGTCTCTTATGCATGAATCTATCATTAGCACACAAAGCATGATGGATTGGTTGGGGCACCTCTGTCTTTGGAATGTGGGCAATACTCCCCCCCCATCCCGAATTGCATTCTGTGTGTTACATTGTCATGAGTGAAGGAAGAAAGTATGCCCACTTGCTGCTTCTGCTTTGAGACAGAGCAAAAAACAGAGTGGAAGATAACCATGCATTGTGGGGAGGGAAAGCAAATAGCATATAATTGATTACAATCAGCAGACTACTTCTGGAAGCTCTATTAAAGAAGGTAATGCCCTTTGAGAAATCCAAGCAGTAAACAATTTTCCTCAACTGAATGCAGTACTTTCAGTGTATTTGGCTTTCAGAACATTCATGAGGACCAAAAGGGACACGGTTAATTGGTTTGATCTTAGTAGAGATTTTAGTGTCACCCTGTGGCCATCCTTTGCTTGCAAAGACTAGAACCGTTTACCTGCACTCACAGCTGGCTTTTTCTTCAGGTGGTTTCTAGCTGGTATGTCATGCTTTAGTAGATGGGCAGGCAGAGACAAAGTCTCATGGTGCTGTATAAAGATGTAATGCTTTTATTGAGTAGAAGCCCAACATGTTTTGGCTGTATATTTTAGAAAGCCTTTTTCAGGGGCTGTATTCACCAAGATTTAAAAGTTTCGCAGAGGTTTCTAAGAGGGTAAAAACCCATTACTTCTTGTGGGAGTTTGCTGGGAAAGCTCTGAAGCAAACTGCTCTTGATTACAGAAATACAGACAAAGACAAAATGCTTTTTTCTCAGCCAGCTGGGAAGTAAGCGCTGCACAGATTTGTAGACAAAGACTGATCTGTGTCTTCTCCAGAAGCCTTGTTTTATTTGTCTTATCTAAATTCATAAGCACAGATTGGAGAATTTATGAAAACATTGTTTTCTGATAGGATACAGGTGCCCTTTAGCCCTGCCCAAAAGCAAAGGTCAGAGGAAATAGAAGATCACTTTCCTCCAGATATGACAAATTGGGAAAAGTCAGGAGTGTGTGCACTGCACTGAAACTTTCTCAAAAAGCATACTCTGAAGAAAGGTTCCCACGCCTTCTTAACTCACAAATATTTATTTATTTATTTATTTATTTATTTATTTATTTATTTATTTATTTATTTATTTATTTATATTCATTCATTCATTTTTACACTATTTATTTACCATCTCTACCACTGTATGCTAGATTTTACTATTGCCTTAGAACAGTGATGGCGAACCTTTTAGAAACCGAGTGCCCAAACTGCAATTCAAAACCCACTAATTTTTTTGCAAAGTGCGAATACAGTAATTTAACCTTTATGCAAGTGGTTATGAAGGGGTGATGTCAGGTGCTCACAGAAAGGACTCCGAGTGCCACCTTTGGCACCCATGCCATAGGTTCGCCATCACTGCCTTAGAAGATGCTGTTACTATTGCTGATATTTGTTTATTTAATAGTAGTTTCATTATTATATGGGGTTTTGCCACACAAATATTTGAAAGAAATAAAAATAAATAGATCATGCATTATGTTTAAGAAGAAAGGCCCTTTCATGTAGGAACCTTCCCACATCCTGTATAAGCATGATTTAAAAGAGTAGATGAAAATGTAATCTAAGCATCCTGATTACATATAGAACAGATGGTTAAAGGGTAACTAATACACAATTAAATGGTCTTGACTTCTCCCTCTTACTCACAGCCCTTGCCTCTTCATTAAACATCTTCTATTTTTATCAGGTCTGTATAGTGGCTTTTTGAGATCTGTGACCTTACAGCATGGTTTATTTTTTTCCCCCTGAGGCTAAACAATGGTAGAAGCAACATAGATACTACTCAGCCATCAGCTGTCTGCTTTTACTAAAAATTGTTTAAAACTCAAAGTTTACTGTTAGCAGTAGCAATACTTTAGTGTATGACTAAAAAAAGTTAATTGTCCAGTTGTGGTATTTTACAGAGAAGGAATTTAAAAAGAAGGGAGCCATGTAACCGTTATAAAACACAAATGCAAGACTATGCAATAGGTGCTACCTTTATAGGCCACTAATAATAAAAAAATCATTGCAAGCTTTCAAAGTGGACAAAATTCCACTTCTTCAAGGCAAGTACCAAAAGTCCAAACATGGAAAAACGTGGTTTGCCAGGAGATTAATCTTAGATGCCTGAATGTCTTTTTTCATATTTTTGTTTTCTCATTTGTAATAGCGGACAGTAATAGAAGCTGAAAAACTGGGTGGAGTTTTGTTCTTGTTTTTGCTTTAAGTGGGTATTTTCATGCTGTGTTTTTTTCTTCACAATTTTTTGGCTTTAAAAACAGTGACAATGCTATTTGTTCCTATAAATGCTTTCCTTTCCCAGTGTGTCTCTTGGCTCAGAGGCACCCTTGAAAACAAAAATGGTAGAAGCAGGCATTTAACTGAAGGGCATTTCTGCTGCCATTAAACCATTTATTTGACTTTAAGTAGATTTATAGATCTACAAAGTGCCGAAGTAGCACCAGTGCCATAAAATGTAGGATAAGAGATAGATACGCAATAAATTCTGTGAAGGATCTGATTTCATAAACTTCTTTTTGTTTATTGTTTGCTGTCTTTCCTCTAACTCAGTGATTTCCTGTTCCTTTAATTTCTGTTTGTTTCTTGAGGAAGATGCTAGGCCCCAGCCCCCTTGCTTCTTCGGTTCAATACCTGGGCTAGTATTAATTTGATGTAAGTGGACATTGGCACATTACAAATGGAAATGAGATTGCTGACACATTACAAATGCTGACCAGTTCTTAGATGGTCACAGTGCCTGAACGAATGTTAGTCTGGAGGGATTACATTTAGTGACCTGAGGTGAAAGGTTCTGGATCTCATTAGAAACTGGCTGACCACATATTTTCATCAAAACCTGTGTTTTCATTTAACACTAGTTCTTTAGTCCCAGTACAGCTGTGTACTGTTAAAAGAAAAAGACAGCATCACAAGAAAAGCATTACAGATTAGAATGGAAGTCTCTAAATCTCCACAATCTCTGCACTGGAATATGATCATATTTTAGCTGTGAAATGCACAGATATTCTGCACACTTTTGTAAGTGTGGTGCAACAAATTCAGATATTTCGATATGCAGATGTTGATACAATTTCTTATCATTGGCAAATATTGCACTGTACTAGCTTTGGAACACTCAAAGAAGAATGGCCCATTTAAGGAAAGACATCTGTGAAGACTTTTATTTGGCTGGTACTGACCATCTCCTTCAAAATCAAACAATATAATACAGACAACACTGCATTAGAAGTGCTGGTTACCTTTTTATCTATCTATCTATCTATCTATCTATCTATCTATCTATCTATCTATCTATCTATCTATCTATCTATCTATCTATCTATCTATCTATCTATCTCTCAATTTCTCTAACAGGGACTCTGGGCAGTTTACACGAAAGCAAATAAATCAGCAATTAAAAGCTGGTGAAAATCATCACATTTAGGCACTATGAATTTATGTTAGATCTGGCACAGACAAAATGAGAAATTCAGATTCTAAAAGCTTGCTCCTGAACAAGGCCATACCTAACACATTGAGCCTGAGATTTTTGGAATAAAATTTATGTTGATGTTATTTTCTTGAGAGTTTGTCTCCCATATATACTTTTGCCTATTGGCTTCTCTGTCTTTTCTTTTTAAGTTTTAGTTGGCTTCTGAGTATTCTGAATACCCTGGAAAGAGTTCCCGTTAGTTGGATTTCACTTGATTGCACAACATTATTATTTATTTTGCCTTGGTTTTAATGTCATTATGCATTTTAATCTTACTTTGTACTTTTGTTTGTTTTATTGTTCATCACCATAGCAATTGTCATCTATATTTTCTGTGGAAGGACTGGGTGCAGATTTATAGAAGCAGTGTAAGGTCATGGCCATTGACTGCATCTTTTCCAAGTAGTTTTTTGTTCTGTGACTTAGAGCCCCTGCAACAGCTTCAGATAATTATTGGTTTGGCATTTTTCCTTGTTCAACAAGCCTATAGGTTCAAACAGAGTACTGAAGTAATATGGTTAGTAACAAAGTTCCATATAATATGTTGCTTGGAGGAGCAGAACCCAGATATATGGTTCTAATAAATAGCCTATGCATGTCCAGAATCCATATGATGGTGGCTGGGACACCTCTCTACTAGAGATGGGCACAGAACGAACACTTTTTCGTTTTTGTTGTTCATTTTTCGTTTTATTACGCAATGAAACGACAAATGAAATTTGTCCCTAAAATGAAACGAAACGAACAGAAACACGGGGATTTTGATCGTGCATTTCGTGTCCATTACTGCAATGAAGTAAGCGGCTTTAAATGCTAAAAAAAAATCATTAAAAATTGGAATAAATGGTAACGAAATGGTAACAAAATGAAAACAATTTTTTTGAAAAATTTCACGAACAACGGAAATGAACTGAAACGGACCTCTAAACGACAAACGACAAACAAAACTCCATTGTTTCTATTCGTGCCCATCTCTACTCTCTACAACTACTGCTAAATTGTAGAGTTAAAGTTTAGTTAAAGTTTAGTTAAAGTTTCTAAGAGTTAGATGACTCTTAGAAACTTGAACCAGCTCACTGGGCCTAATTATCACTGCATGCATAATATATAAGTGTACACCAGCACAAACATCCATAAAATGTTAAAATTAAAGCTAGAGCTCACATGGTGGACAGAGACTCATATTCTCAAGTGGAATGGGACTGTTTTGTAACTGTTTTGTTACTAGTTGCAGAAGACATAAATGTGTATGCCCCAACATCTGTTTGACCATGACAGTAGTTGCAACAGTTTCTCAGGCCATCTGATCCTTCACGGTGTTGTACCCTAACTGGAAAGCATCAATGCCTGTTAAAATTGTAAATGACACAAAATTAGATGGAATAGCTTATATACTCTGGAAGACAGAAACAAAATCCAAAATGACTAAGGTAGGCTGGAGCACTGTGGAGAAACCAAGAGAATAAAATTTGATAGGTATAAGCACCAAGTACTGCACCTAGGAAAAAGAAACCAAATGCACAGTTACAATATGGGGTGTGGTGTGGGGGATACCTGGCCCAGCAGTACTACATGCCAGTAGGATCTTGGAACTGTCATAGATCATAAGCTGAATATGAGCCAACAGTATGATGTGGCCACGAAAAAGGTAAATGCTATTTTAGGTTGTGTCAACAGAAGTGTAATTACCGAATGTGCAAGGTGCTCGTCCCCCTCTATTCAGCATTTGTTAGGCCGCATTTTGAGTATTGTGTCCAGTTCTTGACACCACACTTCAAGAAAGATGAACAAGTTCATAAGAGAACGATGCTTGGGGGCCAGGAACCAAGCCCTATGAGGAAAGACTTTTGTATCTGCGGTGTATGTGCTTTAGTCTTTTCTACTGGCAGTGTACCCATTCTAAATCTCATTTGTGTTTTCCCAGTCCTGTCCCTAACACACAGGCTGGTCAAGTATGCACAAATTCATAATCATATTTATATGTGTACCCATCTATTTTTGCCCTCAGTGACATGAAGTTTCTTCTTAGGCAGAAATTCTTTCTTTCTCCTATTCTTCTATTATCCTATTCAAAAGCTAAAGCCACTTTTGTCCATATAAGATCAGAAGATGATACATACTGTATTAGGTCAAGCTAGAAGCCTCCTTAGTTTCAACAGTACATTTCCCACCTTGGCCAATCCTTTGCCCATGGGATGCTTCTTCCTAAGTAGAATATGAGGGAGGTAACATTTTGTTATTTTTTTGTCTTCTGTTATTGGCTTGCTATCTCTCATAGTGGAGGCAGCATATAGCCGTAATGTCTAGTAGTTATTGATAGCATTATCCTCCTCAATTTTACCTAAACAAACAAACAAACAAAAACCCAAATCCAACAGTCAGCTTTGGTGACCATAATAAATTGATGTGGCACAAATTTAAAAATAAATAGCAAGATTCATTCAAAAACCACCATTTCTTTGATTCATATTAATGCGAATTGATACCCCTGATAAATATAAATTGATGGATTTTTTTGATGATTTTTGATTCATCGATTCCTTGGGCTATAAAATGGCCCCACAGTATACAGGGACACCATTTTCAGGGTAGCTTCCCCTGACAAGTTTAATGAAAATTGGATTTCTGATGTCCAAGTTATGCACTCTCAAAGAGAGTGCCCCAGGAAAGTGGCCCCCAGGCATCTAGATACACCAATCTTGTAGAGAAGCTTTTACCAACTATTCTAAAAGCCTACTCTCCAAGTTTGTTGAAAGTTTGGTGTCTCTAGGTGCCTGGGATGATCATGTTCCAGAGGGAGCCACCTTTGGGAGTGCATAACTCTGACATTCAGAGCCCAAACTTTGTCAGACTAACCCTAACCCTAACCCTAACCCTAACCCTAACCCTAACCCTAACCATAACATAACATAACATAACATAACATAACATAACATAACATAACATAACATAACATAACATAACAACATGTGAACAAGTATTTTCTTGTTTTGGACTGAAATTTATTCAGAATTCTTGAATGACCAGAAGAACGAGGAAAAAGTTGGGTTGTATGGTCACAAGCCATGCATACTTTTATTTATTTTTAGTATGTCCACATTTATTTGTCTGCTTTTGTTACACAGCAGAAAGCTCACAAATATATTATTTACTAATTATGAAGTTGTTAACCCCTTGATCTGTTTCACTGTCTTACCCTTAGCAATATAACACTTCCCAGCACATCTACAGCACATCTACAGTATTATTTTTATTGTGGCAGTGACTTTATTGTTCACAATATTCCTTGGATTTGCTTCATGATAGTAAAAGTTTTGTTTTTCAATAATCCTGTTAATAATTATGAAATGTTCGATTTCCACAGCTACTCTGAACCCAGATCTTAGAGGGTTGATATCTGGAATATTCTTTACTTCCCTCTTTCCTTTGCATTTTGCTCCCCACTCTTTCATCCTGTCCTACCTTCTGTTTAGGGGTAGTATTACTTCAGAAAGTAGTTGCTCACAGTGAAACTAATACCTCCAATCTGTTTCCCTTACTGAGATTCTACTCTCTGCATATGCTGTTTCCTCTCAGCATACCCGCAGTCTTTATTCTTTTTGATGCGTAAATGCCTTTGCAATCTTCTTGCTGTCTTACACATTTTCCTAACTGTTGCCATTCAAATACTATTCTTGTCACTTTATTCCAGTCACCAATTAACTTTAATTTAAATACGCCTGTCCCTTGTGCAGACAATCTGGTATAATGTGATAATGTAATGGACTAAAAGATCTGGGTTCAGAGTAGCAGTGGAAACTCACTGGTGCAGGGTGGTACTGGTAGAGCCAGTTCTTAAATCATTCACATACCTTGAGCACCCTATTTGAGTTATTATAAGTCTGATGCAGCTGGATGTCACTTTAAAACAAGTCCTGTGTTGAAGCAGTGTATTCTGTTTGAACACATAGTGATGCATTTTTTACCCCACATTTTATCCACATTCCGATATGGCACAGATGACTTTATTGTTGGTTCTCACAGATGTTCCTGGACTGCAGCTCCCAGAAGCCTCTACTACTTGCTGTGCTGGAAGGGCTTTCTGGGAGTTGCAGTTCAGCATCTCATGATGGAGTAAAAGTTTTGTTTTTTAACAATTTGCAATGTGCCTGTGAGACTAATATCTGCCTTTCTTGGTGGTACTCTACTCCAGTGGTTCCTTGCCTTGGTGAACTAGATGTCAGTGCGCAGCTGATACTGGAGATTTATGACAATTGGAGTCCAGGAACACCTGGTTATCCAAGGTTGGGAACCACTGCTCTGCTCTACTATTAAGAGGGTTGATATCTGGAATATTCTTTGAAAGAAATTTGAGGAATTGATACAAAAATGGTAGGAATCAAAATGGTTTGGGGGAAGGAGATTCTTATGGTTCTGGGAGCACATCCAATTACACCTTATTTCGGGAGCTAAGCAGGGTTGGGCCTGGTTAGCACTTGGATGGGCAACCACCAGGGAATATCAGGTGTTGTAGGTGCCTGGAGTAGGAACTGGCAATCCACTCCAGTATTCCTGCCAAGAAAACTCCATGGCCATGGGTTCACAAAGAGTTGGTCACAACTGTAACCACACAACACACACATAGATGGACCAGATATTACAGTATAACCAGAAGTGGACTCTTTGTCCCAGTAATGGTATCACCTAATGCATTGTTATGTGTTGTATTGAAATGGAGAGGAAGACACAAAATAAATATGATGAATATTTGTGTGGGTCATAATTTCTATTGCTTCTGAGTTAAACTGGAAGAGAGCTGGACCACTTGCAAATGAGAAAATAAAAGGGCTGTTTTGAAAACATACTGCAGTTTGCTTAATGAGGGCAGTAGTAAGCTTTGTGCTTCTCCTAGAGATTCAGTCCCAGTTGGAACACAGCTTGTATTATGAATCTTCAGCAACAGTTAAAATAAATGGCCCACAATAGCCTTTGGGCTATTCTGTTCCAGATTATCATCAGAGAGGGGGTGGAAATTAATCCAGTGCCAGTTTACATTTGCTGTCTTTGAATCAAACTGAGAAAGCTAATTTAAAAACTTTCACACTTGGCTTGAATGAGGACTGTCAATGCTTTGATAATGTTAAATTGTATACTATTGGCTCCAAAGAGTTTTGGCTTAGGCAAGATGCATTAGCCAAAATGTAATGATCTTACAAATTAATACAAAGGTTACAAGTGTCCATGAGAGCGTGTTTGCAGCAATGTAAACACATTGCAGTGTATAGAATTGGTCTTTCAACCAAAAACAACTTATTTTAAAATGTTTTATGCTCAGCAATATGTTCCCAAGTTAGCTTTTTCTTTCCTTCTCCAGCTAAAATCCAGTAGTAAGTTGTGACTAGACTCAGCCTATTGCTTTGGTAGAGAAATGGTGAGTAAACCCTTCAATAATTCCACTGATTCAATGAGCCTACTCTAATTGTGATTTACGACTGGATTTTGGCTTCTCTCTGTGTGTGACAGAGAGAGAGGGAGGGAGGGAGAGAGAAAGAAAGAGAGAGAGAACCATAGAACCATAGAGCTGGAAGGGGGCAAGGGGGCTATATGCCCACCAAGTCCAACCTGCTGCTCAGTGCAGGAATCCAAATCCAAGTATATATGACAAATGGTTGTCTAATATTTTCTTAAATCCCTACAGCATTGGAGTGCTCACAACCTCCTGAGGTAGTTGGTTCCATTTTTGTACTGCTGTAATAGCTAGGTTTTGTCCTATATTCCACCTAAATTGGGGTTCCCTTAACTTAAGCCCATACTTTTGTATCCTGCATTCTGGTATGACTGAAAACAGATGCTTCCCCTCCTCTTTATGACTTTCTTTCAAGTATTTGAACAGAGCTATCATTCCTTCCTCAGCCTTCTCTTCTCTGGCCTAAGCATGCCTAGTTCTTTCAGTCTGTCCTCATAGGGCTTAGTGACCAGTCCCCTGATCATCTTCATTGCCTTCCTCTTAACGTGTTCCAGCCTGTTGGCATCCTTCTTAATTAAAGTGTGATGTCCAAAGCTGAAGACAATACTGTACTCAAGATGAGGCTGACCAGTGCTGAGTAGAGAGGGGCTAATACCTTATGAGACCTGGAAACTATGCCTCTGTTAATGCAGCCTAGAATAGGATTGGCCTTTTTTGAAGCTACATCACACTACTCAAATTCAGCTTGTGATCAACAACAATTCCAACATCCTTCTCTTTTCTAGTGTTATTGGGACAAGTTTTCCCTATCTTATAACTGTGCATTTTGTCCCGTCCCCCCCTAGGTGCAGAACTTGTTAATGCAATTTTGTTGTTTTTAACCCAAACCTCAAGCTCATCAATACCTTTTTTTTGTATTTTTTGTCTTCCTGGGTATTGCATATTCCATCCAATTTTGTGTCATTTGGAAATTTAATTAATTAATTAAATCCCTGCACTTTCTCATCCAAGGCATTAATAAAAATATTGAAAAGTACTGGGCCCAGGACAGAGCCTTGGGGTACCTCACTTGTTACTTCCTTCCAGTTTCGAGAAGAACCCATTGATGAGCACTCTCTGAGTATGATTGTGTAACTAACTGTGTATCCATCTGGAAGTTGAGTCATGGCAACTGGACTTCTTTTCTTGAGATACTGAAACATTTCACTGCTCATCCAAACAGCTTAGTCATTGTGAGACTGTCAGTCAGTCAGACTGACGAAACGGTTTGGATGAGCAGCGAAATGTTTCAATCTCTCAAGAAAAGTCCAGTTGTCATGACTCAACTTCCAGATAAACTCACCTGGATGACTGAGAATCTTCACAAACTGTGTATCCATTTAACAGTTGCTCTATCCAGCCCACATCTAGTGAGCTTGCTAATCAGAATATCATGGGACATGTTGTCAAAGGCTTCGCTGAATTCAACACATATTACATCTACAGCATTCCTGCCATCTAGCATGGAAATTACCTGATTTTAAAATATGACTTAAAATTAGTTTAGCAAGATTTGTTCTTAACAAATCCATGTTGGCTTCCAGAGAGAGAGAGAGAGAGAGAGAGAGAGAGAGAGAGAGTTTATGAATATATGAGAGAGGTGGGTGGGTGGGTGGGAGAGGAGGGGGAGAGAGATTTCATGGTCAAATATTAAGAGAAATGTATTCTCAAAGGCTTTCACGGCTGGCATCTGATAGTTGTTGTGAGTTTTTTGGGCTCTTTAGCAGAAAACGCTGAGAGAGCTCCTAGTTCCCTGAGCTCTTTGCCCTCTGAAGATGCCAGCCACAGAATCTGGCGAAACGTCAGGAAGAAAAATTTCCAGAAAACGGCCAAACAGTCTGAAAAACTCACAATAACTATCAAGAGAAATGTTTACTCTGTTTAGTCCATTTGGTATGGTTCTTTGCTTAGCATGGGAAAGGTGGGCCAAGTAATACTTGGTAGCTGTGGGATTCTGCCATTGAATTTGCTGCCACATTTTATGTATATCAAGAGGAATAGGGTGCACCATAGTTCTAGGGATGATTAAAACAAACATACATATTGTTATATATGGTGAGTGCAAACTTTACCAGAGAAAGAAAAAGAGGTGCAGTGTTAAATGCAAATACAATTTTTTTCTCAGACACCAAAGTGTTTCGCTGACCTATGAAGGAAATAACTTATTTTTTTAGTAACCATTTGGGAGCTTTTTTTTTTTCATTTTCCATGTAAGAAGCAGCTCATTCTAATGGTTGCAGGGGTTAGGAAGCCTGAGAATAGTTCCATCTGTTGTGATCCAGCAGATAACAGTTACAAAGAAATGTTTATAGAGTGAAACCACACCGTGCGGGACATAAGGCTTTGCAAATAAAATTGTATGTAAAACTTTTTTTTTTTTTTTTTCGGGGGGGGGGGGGGGGAAATAAAAAAATTAATTAGATCACCTTTTTAATTTGCAGAAAGGAGGAGATAGATCTTTGGGCTTTGGCTAGTTGTGCGAAAGATGTCAATATGTTGTTTGTAATAGGCTTTGAAAGAAAGAAAGAAAGAAAGAAAGAAAGAAAGAAAGAAAGAAAGAAAGAAAGAAAAAGAAAGAAAGAAAGAAAGAAAGAAAAAGGTTTTGTTCTTTGAAATGCCTTCAAAAAGCCTGGAATAAGAATTTATGGCAGAGTTTTCAAACTTTGACACATCAAGCTTCACTAAATTGAAAAAGAAAAGAGCAAGCCCAGCTGTAACAGAAACCAAACAAGAATGAATTGGCTATTGAGAATCACTCCAGTGGCCTCCAGCGATCAGTCAGTCCACTCAGGGGAAGTGGAGAGACACACAACTTCCTCCTATTATGATGGCTACATGTTTTTGTTTTGGGGAGCACCACAACAACAAAAAATAGATTTTTGTAGTATATTTAAGAGTAACAAATTTATTTTAGTGTGAGCTTTTGCAGATTAACAATCCGCACTCATGATTCTGGAGTCTGAAGAAGTAGATTCTGTTTAGGAAAGTTCACACTGTTCCCTACGTTTCACTAAGGAAAGTGCTAAAATAGATTTTGTTCTTATTTTCAGGTTTGTGTTCATTTTGTTTCTGTTGTTCTTGAAAGAGACTAAGAACAACTGCCTCTCTGAAAACCACTGTGATGGAATGTTTGAAGGAGTAGAAATGGCAAATCAAGAATGCACAGTAGTAAGAGAAGGCCCTTATTTGAGTCTTTGGCTAAATAAAGGTTTCTGCTCCCACCCACCCTCCTCTTTTTCATGTGTGTGCTGTTTACATGTCAAATGCTCTGCTGCTCTTCTTACAGCATACAGAGCACTGTAATGAAAATCTTTGGTCTCTTAATTTCTAGATGTGCCTTAATTGAAGAAAAGAGTTTCCATATTACATAGTGCAGAGCTGTCCAGCTTTGAACAGTCTGAGGTCTACTTTTCCCAGCTCAAAGTGCCTGAGGGCTACTTCACTAAAACCTCTATTTACGAATTTTATCCATTTTGAGCACGTTAAAAAAATTGTAAGTAGAGCAGCAGTGAAAATCAATCTGTTCTGGAGGAAACATATTTCAATACATTCATTCCTATGGGAAGGCTGACCATGCACACACTTCCCTTGCACCTGCTCGAGCCGATGTGGGGAGGGGAGGTGCTTGGATGCTTGTGGTGATTGACCCTTCCAAGGGACAACCCACGCAACCATGCATATGCCTCTCTTGCATCCAGCTTGAGTGGGTGCAAGGGAGGTATGTGCTTGCTTCCGAGCAGCCCAGGTGAGCAGTGGTGGCAGATCTGCCACTGTCGCTTGCCCAGGCTGCAGGAAGACTTTTTTTTTTTACACAAAAGTGTACCTTCCCTCCCAACCTGCCCAGGGCCTGACTCCTCCACCTCCATCCTCCTCCTCCTCCTCTTTTCCCTCTCTTCCTTCCAACCCCCTTGTTGCCACTGTCACTGCCAGCCGTAGCTCTCACTCACCTCTGCCATGTTTGCTGCACAGCTGGGGTGAACTGAGCCCGCAGCAGGGCAATCACATCTGGGAAGAAGAGGGGAGACGTCACCATGCAAAGGAGGTGGGCATGCCTGTGACTCCACCTCTTACATCTTCCTGCTTCCTGCTTTATTGTCTTAAAATTAAACAGAACATCAATTTCAAGATTTTTTTAAAAAAACAAACCTATGTCCAGATAAAGTGTTCTTTTTGCACTCTTCAGTAATTATCACATTTTCTGCAAAAGGAAATATTTGAACTGTCACTATGCCCTCCTTTTAAGCTTTTAAACAAACAAAAAGAAAACCACATCCTCATCTTTCATGTTAATTCTTCTGGTTCTTTCAGCAGTTCTGAACCATGGGAGAAATCCTTTCATCAGTGAAATCAACACATTTGAGAGACAGTTTAACTGATCACCTTTTATCATTCTGGAAGCAAATTAAAAACCTTCCATTATTATGGAAGTTCATTTACAAAACAGAGTAATACTGTAGAGTGACTAATAAATATGAACAACAAAAAGTCAGGAGTCAACATAAAAGGTTTTATTTGGCATAAACCTTTGTGAACTCTCCAAATCAGTTGGAAGAAAAAGATGGATTGCAATGTGTAGAATGAGATTAGAGAGCACATAGATAAATATAAGGCAAACAGAGCAAGTAGAGAAACTGGTCCAGATGTGTCCTAGTAGTTGTCAGAATGCACAGAGACTGGTGACAGCACAGAGACACCTGCATGGACAGCTGAAATGCCTTTGTCCAAACCAAGGGAGATTTATTTGAGCCTAAAGGAAAATTATGGCATAGGTGTGTTCCTCTGTAAACATTTGTTGAAGGATTTCCTGGCCCCGGCCCCCACCTAGAATAGATACCTTGAGATCAGAATCAGAACATTTCATTTGTTTTGTCAGTATTATTGCTAATGTTAGACATTTGTACATTTATTATTTTGTACAGGGACTGACTTGATTATCCTACAGAAAATGGTGGCAAAATTAGCATATATTACACTGGAAGAAGAGGGGTATGGACTCTTGCTGCTATGGAACATGGGGAGAAAGTTAGCACTTAGGTCTGTCACAATATCTGATTTCTCTGTCTCTTTCTTAGGTTCTCTTTGTTGTTGCTGGTGAGTAATATTTGCTCATAAAAGCAAAGCGAAAAGACAAATGCTACTTGCATAATGCCTCACAGTGTTTAAAGCTCTCTTGAGATTATTTACAAATGAATTATGCAAGCTACACATTGCCCTGCCCCTCATGAGCTGGGGTACTCAATTTACTGACCTGAGAAGGATGGAACACTAAATCAACCTGAAGCATCTACCCAAGTCTGTTGGGACTTAACTAAGATCATGAGAATCTTCAGTGCAGCACTGCAGTTTAGCTACTGCACAATGAGGCTCCTTAAGTGATTATGGGTTTTTAAAAATGCTGGCTTCCAACCCAGAACCCATGAGAAAAATGAGCTATTATCCAGAATGGACTGTAGACTTCTCACAATGTTTGAATGGTAATACCTGGTATCTTTTGGAGAAAAGTGATGGTGTCTATTGTTACTTCTAGGTTTATTCTATAGAAAGTTGCTTCTGGTTGCTTTGTTTTGAGGGTGTGTATGTTGCAGTCTGAGACATTCTTAAATTGCTTGGACTGAGAGTGTCCAGTTGCTCTGAAAGGTTTGGCTTTAGGTAATGGGTTTTGTATGTTCCAGGTAAAAGCAGGGAACATTTATTTAGTCTCATTTATAGCCCACCTTTCTCTTGATGTAATTATACGTACATCTTTCTTTGGTTTTTAGTATAAGATGTTGCCTATCTATTAATGATGTAGTCATGCATTGTTATTTAGCAAGAGTACTTGTGTTGACTCGTCCAAGTTGAATTTAATGACAGGGTGAAACTTCAGTAATGCATCCAATGAATCTCTTAGATTTTTCTTTATTGTAAAGCGACCTGTTAGGAGTTAGGACTCTTTTTAATTGCTTGAGTTGGTGCCACATACATCATGCTATTTGGAATAATTCATACTGCCTTTCTTATATCTACATATAATGAAGAAGCTGACGGTGCTCTTCAGAAGCTTTAGGAAAGGATAATCAAACCAGTTATAATTAGTTAGTATTTAATTATGCAAAGAGCAATAGACAAATCTGAATAGGCAGGATGAATATGGAACAGTAGAAGGCTAATTTTTTTAAAAAGCATAAAATTAAAATACTTTCATATTATAAGTTTAAAATAATCAAGACTTATACCCAATTAAATCAGATTGTATATGTACCTCATGGATTCCTAAAATTGTGAACTTTAGAACTTTATAGTTTCAAGCAATGCAAAACACCTACAGTGCTTAGATATTGTTTCAGACTGATTTAGTAAACCCGAACTTTCTTCAATTCAGAAGCAAATTCCCCTAAATTCAGTGGGCCTATTTCTGGATGAGTGTTTAATAATATTGTAACCACAGTGAACTTGTTTCATTTTCAAATATTTTTTTACGGACACCTTGGAGTTGTTGAATAAAGGTTTCAAGAAATGTCTGTGATTCCTGGATTATTTAGTAAATTTTGGCCAAGGCAATATCCTGACAGATATTCTCTCTCTCTCTCTCTCTCTCTCTCTCTCTCTCTCTCACACACACACACACACACACACACACACACACACACACACACACACACACAGTGGTGCTTCTAACTATGAATTTAATCTGTTCAAAATGCATGCTTGTAAGCAGAAAAATTCGTAAGTAGAGTGCCGGTTTCCTATAGGAATGCATTGAAAATCAATTAATCCATTCTGGAGGGAACAGATTAATCGGTTTTCAATACATTCCTATGGGAAGGCTGTCCTGACCCCGCTCAATCAAGGGCAGCTGAAAGCTGCTCTCCTGCAGCCCCGCCAAACAGCTGACCTTGACCTGTCAAACTCGTCTCTCCATGGTGGTTGCAGAGAGCAGCCGTGACTGCCCTTGATTGAGGGGGCAGCCACCTCCTTTCGCCTGGGTCTCTGCACCGAGACTCGGGTGAAGAGGAGGAGGAGCCTCTTGAGGTGGCAGACAAGCAGGTTTCAAAGGGCTACAGCTGATGACAGCTTGGCTCTAGCCCTTTGAAACCCCCCCCCGCAAGATGGTCACAGTGGCAAGCACACGGGTTTCAAAGGGGTAGAGCTGAGCTGTCATTGGCTCTAGCCATTTGAAACCCACCACCACCACCACAGTGAGGGGGTCGCGGTGGCCATCGTATGGGTTTCAAAGGGCTAGAGCTGAGCTGTCATCACCTCCACCAAGTCATTATTTGTAAACTTGTAATAGGAAGCTCCATTTGAAAATGAGCGCTGGTGAAAGAAAAAACTTTGAGACAAATAGGAACAGAGATAGAGCCCTCGAATGGGATGGTTGCTTTCTAATCTAGGTGACGCCATGTACACTTATTCGCTATATAATCTGTTGCATCTGCTTGTGACCAGACTCACTACTTATGTAAATGAGCTTTAATAAAGTCAGATGAAAACAAAGATGCGGGATATGCTATTGCTATTAATTTTGAAGCAGTGAAATGTACTACATTTATTGCTTTAATTTAGGTAACAGTGGAATACATTACATTCATTGCAAGAATCTTATCTTCAAGCCATTCCAGTTCACCCGTAATGATGGGCCACTGGGTACAACATAAACATGTTGCATTTTTGTAATGTATTAGAGTGTTATTTCATATTTGCTTACCATACTTCCTTATATGTCTTCCAAGGGCTTCTCAGATCAATCTTTTCCCCCCTCTTGTGAAACAATAAAGCATTCTAATTCCTTAAAAGTAAATCAAGAGGATTGTGGCATGTAGGAAGAAGCTTTTGCAGACAGCTCATAACTCTACACAATCACAGTGACTGATCCAAAGGCCATTCTTAAACAGCCAATGAAATTGCCCATGGAGTCTGCCAAGAGATCAGATGCTGATGCTGCTCCTGAGTGCAAAAGAATTTGTATTGTAGCTTGGCATCTGTCCTGTAATTGCTTCCCAGGAGAAGATAAACTGTAGCATGACATGAAAAAGTGAATGGCTCTTCACTGTAAACTACCTGGGTGACCTGGAAATGTGTGTCCCATTTTGTGCCATGACATCTGCTTTCATCATCCTTTATGTTAGCTTAGCTCTCTATTTCATCTTCCCCTGTATAGCTACCTGGCTTTGATGATTTTATTTCTTTACAGATACTGTATCAGTACCAATGGCATGAAGTTATGCATGTTTATTTGTCCGTTCAGTTGTTCCTTCATTCCTTCGTTCTACGTCTAAACAGTGATATCACTCTCTGGGCAGATCAGTATATAAAAAAACCATACAATAAAACAAATATAAAAGTGGAATAAAATAAATTTTGGACCACAACTCCCAGAATTCCGAGCTTGTATTGCCAATGACAAAGGATTGTGGGAGTTGTGGCCCAAAACATCTGGAGTGCCAAAGGTTTGCCACCACTGTCCTGAGGCATTAAGGGCTTTATAGGTTACAACCAGCACCTTAAGTTTAGCAAAGAAAGGAATAGTGAGCCAGTGAAACTGTGCTAAGACTGGGGGGTGGGGGTATGTGTTTAAACATTCTGGCATCTAATAAGCCTAGAAACCACATTTTGGACCTGTTGAAGTTTCTATACTGGTTTCAGGGACAGCACCATCTTTGGACAAAGCTACATAAATGGTTCAGATCCAGGAGTGCTTGTGCAGTTCAGGAATAACCGTAGGGCAGAGCAGGGAGGTGCTGTTTACTCTTATGATGGAGCAATGCCACAACAGATCAGTCATATTCCTTTCAGCAAGGAAATCAGGAAAGGGAAAGTGGAAAGTAAGATGGTAGACTGAGCTACTGGCATCAATGGTTTGAGATGTTCCATTTTCTCTCTCTCTTATACACAATAGATGTAGTTTGATATAATTACCCATTTTCCCCAACAAACAAAGCCTATCAGAAGTGCAGTCCTGAAACTTATAAGGATAAAGCTTTATCAAATTTTGGAGGAACAGGGTTATAAATAAACAAAGATTGCCTAGGGCAGCATCTAATGTGATCTGTATTACCCTTTGCCATGTTTGGCCCTCTACATCCTGCATTGGGTAAAAAGGAAAATAGGTTCCAGTGAACATCTTAATGCTTAGATAAAGACCACTGCTTTGTTCTTCATTGTGTATATTGATATCCTAGTTTTCTCCGCCATCTTGTGCACAGACAAAAGTAATTTTCTTTGGCAAAAATCTGGTGACAGAATAAAAGCTGGTTCAAGAAGAAGCAACTCCTTCCTGAAAATGCAGTTCTTTATATTTCAAAAGCAGCCACCATAAGTGTGTACTGTGTTCTCTGATATGTGCTAAACAGATGAAAACGACTTCCTCTTTGAAATTATATTTTCATTTTTTTTCATTGAGGATTGTATTCTGAGTAATAGCTCTTTCTCTTCAGTAATGGTTTTAACAAATATCCAACCTGCTACTGTTTATAACTCCTGTATTTTGTATTATGCAACCCTTTAAAATGTTTTAATAAACATTTTCCTTGTCTCACATTGGCATTCATTTATTCCTATTTTGATGAACAGACCTTCTTTTTCCGTTCAGAAAAGTTCTGTGATCAGGCAGCAAATATTACAACACAACATATTGCTGTGAATACCGTATGTGGCATAAATATGTGGCATAAATCTCAGGCCTAAAGAATTTTTCTCAAATATTTTGATGAACTAACATCAAGAAATACTGAATTTCTTTAATTTTTTTACAGGAATTACATAGCTGCTTTAAACATTTTTCTGAACATAAACCTTGTTGAGAATAATAATCCTTTGGAAAACATGATTTTGTGAAGACTGATATTAATTTAAGTAGCTGAGTTGTAAAAAACATGCAGTCTTGGTTCATCCACTTATCCAGGCATGTCCAAACTAAGGCCCTCCAGATGGTTTGGACCACAACTCCCCCAGTCCTTTGCCATTGGCAGTACAGGCTTGGAATTCTGGGAGTTGTGGTCCAAAACATCAGGAGGGCCAAAGTTTGGACATGCCTGCACTAATACAAACTCAATGTCCTGTTCTCGCTTGCCTTGCGTATTGAAATACAAAGCTCAAAAAATTAGGCACTTTCTCCTCAAAGTATTATGTCCCTCTCATTGTTGAGTCTTAAGGTTTCCCAGCATCTACATTTCCATCCACTGGAAGAAGAAAAAATGACTGAACTTTCATAGTTTTGAGATACCATGAGATAACAAGACACACTGCAAAAGACAAGACTGGTGAGGAAAGTTGAAGGCAACAGTGGGAGAAACAGGAAGACCTGGTATGAAAGGGTTGATTCAATAAAGGAAGCCATGGCAGTTAATTTGCAAGACCTGAGAAGAACCATTAACTATAGGATATTTTGTAGGTCATTAATTATTCAGATCCCTTTAAGATGTAAAACATGTGATGATACATATCAATAAGAGTTATTTCACCGTATGCTCCTTAATTCAATTATGTTTTTCTTACACGAACATAGGAGCCATTTTGATGCATTGGCCATCATCTTGGTCTGAATTTATACACATGGAACTCAAAATGAGTGGTTTAGATGCTGGTTGGTCATATTGCTGTGACACCTTCAGTTGGCACTTTGCCTGGATATAAATATTGAAGAGAATACTGGCCACTGTATAAGGACAGTTTTTATTCCCATATGTTGTGAAGAATAGGTGACGGTATGGTATAGTATGAACTAAGGGGGCCTTCCATTCCATCAAAACTCTTCTGGAAAATGCAAAATGATAGTCCCATTTCAGAGGTAAAAAGTGCATGTACTGCTTATTGACAAACTTCTGAAAACCTAATTGCTAGAAGTCACTACTGAAGAGTTGCAACACAATGTGCAGGACAAAGTGAAGAATTTTTGCAGCATTCCATGCTCATTTCTTGATTGTCAAGGCTGCCTAATGGACCATAGCTCAATGGCAAAATATCTGCTTTGTATGCAGAAGGTCCCATGTTCAGTGATAAGTATATCCAGCTAAAGAGATGCCTGACCCATTGTTCTGTCTAGTATAAGCCAGTTTCCTATATTCCTAAAGTAGACAGTTTGTCATTTCTAGTTGTGAGGATGTACTAAATAAGGGCAACAAAATATATTTCGATTATAATCTTACCTTTGTCCCCGGGACATGCACATGGGCAAGTTTCACTTTTTCTGGCACAGTCTTGCCACAGTGAATGTTTAACATGAGTAATTACAGCTTTCGCTGATCTCAGCTGTGTACTTTGCTCCCTCTTCTTCCTTTGTCTTTCTCTGTATTCTATACAACAGTATGAAGTGTTTCCCAAGAGGGATAAAGGGTCCCTTCAGCTTGTCCCAATAAATGCTGACACATAATTTGGGTAATGTATAAATTTGCTTTCCCTTTATGCTTGCGTTAGTGTACAGGAGGGTAGAAATGAGGAACTTCATATATTAGCTGCAAAACTAGGATTTTGAGGCAGTGATTTGCATGTATCTTCTCTTACTGAACTCCTGATAAACTTCTGTGCAGTAGTTGATGGCTAAAACAAGCTGAGTGATATATGATACCTTGCTGTACGAGTGTGAGATATATCCACCAGTTTGCACTGTCGGTCTTTTTTTTTTTAATAATCACTGATTCATTTTTTTCATTAATATGTGGACATTGCATTTATGGAGGAATTGCTTAGGTCCAGAGCCAATTGCTCCAGCCAGGTAAATTAAAGGATAAATACAATAATCTTTGGAGATTGGTATTATAAATTGGTTTTTGAATTCCACTCTATCACTACAGTCCCAACAAATGTAGGAAAATGGGAAACACTGAGAATCCAGCAATAATAATAGAGCTTACAAGCGGCAAGAGAAAGCAGAGCAAAAGGCAAATTTTGAGATAGCATTATTTGAGGAATTTGAGTCAAGTGTGCTTCACTACTTATGTAGCATTTTTTTTCTTTTTTTCCTGTGGAAACTGCTAGAATGTTAAAAAAATCAGGATAGAGCAACTACTGTATATACTTGAATATAAGCCTAGTTTTTCAGCCCTAATTTTGGGCTGAAAAAAGGGGTCCTCGGCTTATATTCGAGTCAATACTTTTAGCCACAGAGGCAAGTTTGGGTCGTGGCTAAAAGTCATTTTAAACATTGTGCGCTACTTCTCCTGACTCCCCCATGTTTAAAATGAGTTTTTTAAAAGTCATTTTAAAACAATGTTTAAAATGACTTTTAGCCACCAACTCAAGCACTTGCCTCGGTGGCTAAAAGTCATTTTATACATCACACACACACACACACACAGCTCACAAAGGAGGAGTTGCCAGGCCCTGCTGCATTTCCCACCCTAGGCTTATACTTGAGTCAATAAATTTTCCCAGTTTTTTGGGTTTAAATTAGGGCCCTCGACTTATACTCGGGTCGACTTATACTCGAGTATATACGGTATATTGGTTTTAGCAATCTAGTGACATTATTACACCTACAGCCACTCTGTTTGTTCTCTTTATTTTATTGTAGAGTGTGAGTAGTAATTCACCCAGTTTATAAACAAATAGAAATTTTGATTTCAGTACTGAAAGAGACTATCCTAAATGTGATGAGAGGGGTGGGAGTGATAAACTAGATGTGGGGGGATTATTACTGAAAAATATTAGAAGAAGCTAGCAGTAAATGTGATTCACAAGAAAAGGTCAGCACTTAGATGTCAAGGGAAGAAAACTTTCAAACATGTCGTTATCCGAAACGCAGTTTCCCATAGGAATGAATGGGAAACTGTTTAATCCATTCTGGAGCCTAGGAAAAAGGCACAGACACCTGGTTTTTTGCTCAAAACTCTTTAAAAAGTCCACTTTAAAGGTACAGATGCAATTTCACCTGGGATAACTTTTTTACTGATACATGCTGGAAATTCATTATCTGAGGCAGTCCATAGGGATAATTCGTTATCCAAGGCAGCCCATAGAGAAAATTCGTTCTCCAAGGCAGACCTATACCTAGGAATTGCGATTCGTTATCCGAGGCAGCCCATAGGGAAAATTCGTTATCAGAGGCAGCCCTATACCCGGAAATTTGCAGTTGTTATCCGAATTATTCGTTATCCGGGGCAGTTGTTATCCGAGGTACCACTGTGTGTGTGTGTGTGTGTGTGTGTGTGTGTGTGTGTGTGTGTGTGTGTGTGTATCCCAGTATCTTTGTTTTATAGTGCAATGGATAAGACGGAGAAATCAGTTTTATTCTCACTAGGAAAAGCCACGACACAAAGGAATTCCCAAGGGAGTTAATGCTGCCACTCATTAATTATACTGTTAATTAGTGGAGGTATTGACTGGCTTGGAAATAATACTCCCACATTACACTTTGAGATTCATGGCCTTAGTTGGTGCTACGTGCTGTCAAGTCAGTCCTGACCTCCAGTAACCCCATAAATTAATAACCTCCAAAAGATCCTATCATTAAGAACACTGCTTAGGTGTTACACATGAAAGACTCTAGCTGCCTTTATTGAGTCAATTTATCTTCTGTGAACTATCTCTTTCATCCGAAAACTCTTCACATGAAGTTATAGCAGATCCTAAAGTCATGTTGTGTGGTTGGAGAGAGGGTGAATGAAGCTTTATATTTAGATCTGATGTTTTATCATATTTAATTGTTCTAATGTGAGTTTATTTGTGTTTACATTATTACTATTGGAATCTTAGAAATGAGTACTTAATCTACATTTTATATGGGTTCAGCAAAGTTTATTAATTTGTTATGGGACTACAGCGAAAGTCTAAAAAGAGTTAATGCACTTTTGTACTCCTCACCGTTGTTTTATGTGGTTCATTGTGCTCACGTTTTATTCATATGTACTGGCAAGTGTGTGTGTGTGTTGTGTCATTACAATCATGACCGACTCTTTGTGACTCCATGTCCATGGAGTTTTCTTCGCAGGAGTACTGGAGTGGCTTGCCAGTTTCTACTCCAGGCACCTACAGCACCTGGTATTCCCTGGTGGTCTCCCATCCAAGTACTAACCAGGGCTGGCCCTGCTTAGCTTCCGAAATCAAGCAAGATTGGATGTGCTTAAGCCATCTAGGCAAAGCTGTACTGGCAAGTACTGTTGCACTGTCTCCTTTTTAAGACACTAAGAGAACTGAGATGGAATGAAGTATTTTATAGCATTGAAGCAGCTGGGGCATACTACATCATCAAATGCATGACAGAAAAAGTGGCAGAAGGATAATTCTGATTTGGCTATGGCATATAAATAAATTATACCTCTCTATCCTAAAAGATAATTCAGTAATAAAGGTTTGTTTCATTCTTTGACTAATAATATGGTATAAGAAAGAAGTTCACAGAACTTTTAACAAGCATTTTTACAAGAACTTGAATATGCAATACAGATGAAGAACTAAAACAATTCATTTATTATTATTTATTTATTTGTTATGGTTATATCCCACCCATCTTCCCAGGGGGGAACTCTGGGCGGCTTACAAGAAAAAACAAGTAAAACAAACAGGGGCAATAGAAAAGAAAACGGGATAGCGGACAGGACCCAAGCAGAGATGGCACGGGCAAATAAATAAATAAATAAATAAATAAATAAATAAATAAATAAATAAATAAATGGTTGCCAAACGCCTCCCTGAAAAGGTGAGTCTTCAGGACCTTTTTGAAGGCGGGCAGGGACTCTGCTAGGTGCAGCTCACTGGAGAGATGGTTCCATAGCATGGGGCCCACCACAGAGAAGGCACGGTCACACGTACGCGATTTCCACGCCTCTCTGGGTGTGGCCACCCTCAGTGAGCGCGCCTGCACAATCTCATGGGTCTGGTCCCAGTTGATCTCTGAGAGATACGCTCCACCAGATACTCTGGTCCCAGGCCGTGGAGGGCTTTGAAAGTCAAAACCAGGACCTTGAACCTAATCCAGAGGACAACAGGTAGCCAGTGCAAGCGAGCCAGAACTGGGGTGATGTGCTCGAATCGATGAGCACCCACCACTAGCCTGGCCGCCGCATTCTGCACCCGCTGTAACCTCCGGACAAGGGTCAAGGGCAACCCCACGTAGAGGGCATTGCAATAGTCAATCCTCGAGATCACTAGGGCCTGCACAACTGTCCTCAGGGAGGACTCATCGAGGTACTGGCGGATCTGGGCGATCCTGCGGAGATGGATAAAAGCGGCCCTGGAAGCAACCATCACCTGGGCTTCCAGGGAGAGGGCTGAGTCCAGGACCACACCCAGATACCTGGCCCTGTCCGTAGGCTGGAGGGAAACACCCCACAGTTTAGGGAGGGGGCCATTGTACCCAGACGAGGGCCCCCCGAAGAACAGAACATCTGTCTTCTCCGGATTCAGCTTGAGCCGGTTATCTCTGGTCCATTCCAGGACCGCCTCCAGGCACAGATCGAGGGAGCGAACTGCCTCCACTGCAGAAGACGAAAAGGAGAGATAGAGCTGTGTGTCAGCAGCGTACTGATGACAGCGAACTCCATATCTCCTGATGACCTTTGCCAGTGGCCTCATATAAACGTTGAACAGCATGGGTGAGATTGCTGACCCCTGGGGCACCCCACAAGGGGGAGTCCAAGGAGCCGACAAGTCATCACCCAGCTGAACCCGCTGAGTCCGGCCGCCAAGGAAGGAATGGAGCCAGGACAAAGCCTGACCCCCAGTTCCTGCCTCGGCCAGCTGGACCAGCAGGTTACTGACAGATCAGTAGCTGACAGCTGACAGATCAGGGAGAACCAGCAGGGAGGAACACCCCCTGTCAGCCTCTCTGAGGAGGTCATCCTGCAGAGCGACCAGGGCAGTCTCGGTCCCGCGAAGAGGTCTGAAACCAGACTGGAATGGATCCAGGATACGATTTTCCTCCAGGTATGACTGGAGCCTGAGAGTGGCCACCCTCTCAACAACCTTACCCAGGAAGGGAACAATGGCAATCAGACAATAGCTGGACAAATCTTCTGACGCCATGCCAGGCTTTTTCAGAGTGGGCTTCACCATAGTCTCCTTCAATCGGCAAGGGAAACATCCCTCCCAGAAAGAAGCTGTGGCAATAGCTGAAACCCACTCAGGCATGTTCCCTTTGGCAGATTTAATAAGCCAAGCCGGGCAAGGGTCAAAAGGAGTGGCAACCGGCCGGCAACAAGCCATAGCTCTGGAGGCCTCCGCTGGAAACACTGGCCCAAAGTCATCCAGGAGGGGAGAACGTGTGTGTGTGCGAGAGAGGCCCCAGGGACATCAGGGGACGGACTAGGGCAACCGGGGGGGGAGTCGGAACAGATGGCCTCTATTTTAGATCTAAAATGGGCTGCAAATTGCTCACTAGTGAAATCACTAGGAGGAGGCCTCAGCTGACTGAGATTGGAGAGGTCTCGAACCACCCGGAACAACTCCGCCTGGTGGTTCAAGGCCTCACCAGTTCTCAGGGAGACACAGGATGTTCTAGCGTCCCTGATCACTCGAAGATAGCGGCCAGTCAGCTGCTTAAGTGCAGCCCTATTCTCTACCATTCCACTTGCCCTCCAAATGACCTCTAGCCTCCTGCATTCTTGTTTCATTGACCGCAACTCAGCCGAATACCACAGCAAGGAGCGATCTCCACAGTGCAGGAGGCGCTTGGGGGCAATCAGGTCTACCGCCCCGGTGGTCCCCTCATACCACCTATCCACCAGGGCATCGACCTGGTCATCTGACAGGCCGCCAGAAAGCTCCCCGAAGGCTTCCATGAACCTAGCAGGGTCCAGAAGCCTACGGGGGTGGGCCCAGATGTAGGACCGATGCTCCCCTCGGGGTGGGGGGTGATCAACACGGAAAATTTTAGCAGATGATGGTCCGACCATGACACGGGCAGGGGCAGAATACCCCTAACCCTCAGACAAGAATCTGACGTCATGGAGGAAAACACCAGGTCCAGGGTATGGCCAGCTCTATGAGTGGGGCACACAACATGCTGAGATAGATTCATGGAAGTCATGGAGTCCATGAATTCCAGAGCCGCACCAGAGAGTTCCTCCTCGGCATGCACTTTGAAGTCCCCAACCACCAAAAGTCAGGGGGACTTCAGCAGGGCAGCCAAGATGAACTCCTCGATCTCTGGAAAGGATTGTGCTGGGTTGCAGGGAGCACAGTACACCAGCACAATACCAAACTTATCTCGCTGACCCACTGATAGATGGAGGCATTCAACCCCTGGACACACCATTGTCGGAGAACTGCTAACATGAAGAGATTCCCTGTAGATGATGCCCCCGCCCCTACCCTCCAACCTGTCCACCCACTGGACCTGAAACCCGGGGGGCACAAGAGGGAGAGGGAGGCCCCACCCCCAGCGCCCACCCAGGTCTCGGTAATGCAAGCCAGGTTGGCTCGCTCATCCATGATTGCGTCGTGGATGATAGGTGTTTTGTTATGAACTGACCTGGCATTGACCAGGAGGCAAGACAAGTCGGAGGCGCTGGGTGGATGGCACCCAGGTACGTGGCGGTGAGTGGAGGGATCGGAACAGGGGACAGGCAATAGATGCCTGGCCCGGGTTCTTCTTACCCGACTAATCCCCCCCGCCCGGAGTGTACCTCCCACAGCCAGACACCACAGAGATAAAGGTTTCTGCCAGCATGGCGACCTAAAAAATAATTATAACACAATACAAAGCAAAATGCAATACAAGATAAAAGATACAAAAAATCAAAATACAAAATACAATATAAATGGAGAAGCAAACCCAAAAAATAAAACAGTAAATGGGCCACCCACCAGAAGCCAGAGGGAGAGAGGAGATGGTAGGAATATTGAAGTCCCATATTAAAAGTTGGTGAGGACTAGTGCCATGTCTGGGAGCAAGATGTAAACAGTTCAGGAGGACCCAGTGGAACCTGCAAGTCACAAAAGGCAAACAAAAGAGTTAATGGAGACCAGGAATTCAGCGAGCCGAGGAAATGCTGGAAATATCCCAAGGACTCTCGGGCTGTTAAACCCCAAGAAAGGGGCTGGCAGCTAGTGGATGGTAAGAACAAATTCAGAGATGGTATAGGGCCAATGGCCATCAAGCAGGGCCAACAACGGCCTCGAGGCCCAATTGGGCCCAGACCTGATCAGCAACAGACTCAACAAGGCTGCCTCCATCGGCTGATGCTGATCACAGAGCTGTCAGTGCTGTCCAAAGTCCTCCAAAGGGCCGGAAAGGCAACAAATAAAAGTCCAGTTCCTACCGCAACGTGAAGAGGGAGAAAGGGCAGGGGCCAAGGTGGAAATGCCCCCAAACCCCAAGGCCCCGGCAATCCTCCAAAAAAACAGACATTCCAAGGCCTCCGCAATTTATTTATTTATTTATTTATTATTAGATTTATACCCTGCCCATCTTCCCAAAGGAACTCTGAGCGGCTTACAAAAGTTGACGAGTCAACTGATAACGTAATACAAAATGACAAAAGCAACAGAATAAAGCAATAACTTAAACAACTTTAAAACAGGTTAACGCCCTAGCATCATGTGCAAAGCCCAACAACGAGACTTCATGGTGGGAGACGAGAATGTGGATGGTGGGAGAAAAAAAACTACAAAAACTCACCAAGGCCTTACAAAAAAGTTTTTAGCGCTTTGTGGAAGGCCAGCAGGGACTCTGCAGAGCGCACTTCGCTTGGAAGGCTGTTCCAAAGAGAGGGGGCTGCCACCGAGAAGGCCCGGTTGCGTGTGGACATTTTCTGGGCCTCTCTAGGGGTGGCAACCCGAAGCGAGTGTGCTCATGACTGCCGGACTGGACGGGCCGAGGTTGATCGCTGGATGATCCACTCTGACAGGTAGTCCGGGCCCAAGCCATGGAGGGTTTTATAAACTAAAACCAAGACCTTGAATCTGATCTGGGATGCAACGGGCAACCAATGCAGGCAAGCCAGAACTGGGGTGATGTGGTCATAACGACGCGCACCCACCACCAGCCTGGCTGCCACATTTTGTATCCGCTGCAGGTGCCCAAACTCCCCCCAGTCACAAAGGAACAGATGGACACAGCATCCAGTTGAAAACATGGCCATCGCTGACCCGTCACAGTGGTGGCGGACAGCAGGGCACAACAAAACAGTGGCAGCAGCGGCAGCCCCCAAGGAAGGTCCAACGTGGCGAAGACAAGCCGCTCGCTTCGGGTGCACAGCAGGCCCACCTTGTTGACGCTGATCAGCGGGCCGCGGAAGGACAGCAGCAGCAGTGGCGGCGGCCATTGGAGTGGGCACGTAGCAATGGAGGTGAAGGTGGGCCGAGAACCGCGGGCAAGTAGCAACAGTGGCGGTGACATCCGGACCAGGCCAGTGATGGTAGAGACAAGCCGCTGGCCAAGGAAGCACAGCAGCAGCAGTGGCGACCTCCAAGGCAGGCCCACCAAGTTGCTGGCGATCAGTGGGCCACAGAAGGGCAGCAGCAGTGGCGGCAGCCATTAGGATGGACACATCGCGATGGTGGCAATGGTTGGCCGCAGACCGTGGGTGAGCAGTGGCATCGGCGTCGGCATCTGGAGCAGGCCCAAGATGATGATGGTGGCCGGCAGCCCACAGGGAAGCCGCGACAGCAGCGTTGGCGTTGGCGTCGGCCTCCAAGGCAGGCCGCGGGAGAGTGGCGGCAGTGGCGGCAGCCTCCCGGACAGACTCGCCTTGGGAAAGACCTACACCGTTCCTTATAATTTAAAAGTATTTTCCTTTACAAATACACAAAACTGATAAATACAGTGATATCTTGGCGTGAGAGTCCATTTCATAATTCATACCCAATTCCCAAATGGTATGCTTGACCTCTGCATGGGGCCAGTATTGTTCAGTTGGTGGTATGCCATGTTAGATTATAAAAGAGCCTGACAAGTTATCTCTGAATGTAACCTACTGAAAGGTCAAAGCCAAGGTACCTTGTAGTGTTCATTCATCTAAGAACAATAAGCATATTCTTTATGGAAAGCTGGCTATGAGTTGAAATGCCTGCCTGTGGAGGTGTGATTAGATTTCCCATAAGAGCCACCCTGTGTGGCCTTGGGCAAACTACACAGTCCCAATAGAAAGGACACTTGCAAATAGCTTCTGAGTACTTAATACCTAGGAAAGCCTGGCAAGGGTCACCATAAATGAGGATAAATTTAACAAAACATACAGAGACAAAGAAAGTACAGATTGAGAAAAAGCTTTTCTGTTCTCATTTTAAACTGGCCATGTAAAATATGTATTTCCTGGATCAATATGCAGAACAGTAATGTTACCTCTTTTATTTGCATTTATCTAAATTTTGTTATCTGGTTTTGTTATCAAAACAAGCACTAATCTGCCTTTTTTAAATTTCATTATCCAACTCTTTGTTTCAACAGCTGAATTTGCCAAATGTCAATCTAGCCCTCCAGCACAAGAGCCAAAGACAAGTCCTCATGGCCAAAATGAATAGCATAATAACCCCTGATAAAGCAAGTGCACAGAAATGATAACTTTAAGGGAAAGAATTCACATATTACTGAATATAGCTTGCAAAACTCATGATGCATTAATATGTGGCAATGCAAATTAGTGTACTAAATGTATATAGTACCTTAGAAATTTACACAAAAGTGTACATTATTGAAAATAATGTGCAAAATGATAAACAAGGAGATTGCTTGGATTGAAGCAGCATAGATTAAGAAAAATACCTAAATGTGCATGCAGATTAGAAATTTATAAACTATCTAGAAAATATGTGAGTTGATGTGGAAATAGGCATCAATGTATAGTAGTTAGGAAAACATCTGTTTGAGTTTGCTAACAGTGAGGGAAGGGGAAAAAAATACAGTTTCACACATTCCCTCCAGGCAAGGGCTTGTTATTAATAGTATTTATCTTCCTCTTCATGTAGCATGGCTATTTAAGCCACTGTGAAGCTCTGGGTTAGATGACTGCCAATCTTTGAAATCAAGATAATCATGCATGATATAAATTACAATAAATAGGTCAGATTTTCTTGGTGAACTGTGTTTTCTTCTCATAATTGTTTTTTTTAACTGAGTAACATTCTCTCAGCTTATGTTACAGATTTTTTTCTATGAAGAAAGAAATATGTAGCAGATGTGCCTGAAGTACACATAATCCTTAGAGAATGCAGCAAGCACATTTTTAATGTTTGCTGCTGATTACTAAGAGAGTAATTTTGTTACATCGGAAGGCTGGAAATTACCCATATGTAATGAATTTATCATAAAAATAACACCACTGCAGACAAAAAGGTTGGGAAGAAAATAGGATAATCAATAAGACTGAGGCCTCAGTCCTGAAACCACATGTATACAAGTGTGGATCATGGCTAGGAGCATACAGAACTTGTGCTAGACTGTATTCCACACATGATAGGATGCTTCATATGGATCACAGTGCTTTATTAAGAAGCAATACTCAGACATTGGAGGCAATAGATCAAATGCAGATGTGAATCTGAATGTGCACTTCTAGCCTACTTTTGCTGCTTTGTGGATCTGTGTTGTAATTCAGCACCTTGTTGGCTGATCCTTTCATTCCAGAACCATCATTGGATTGTCTGTGGTGCAAACAAAGAAGATGAGAAGGCGGTAGCTGCTAATAGATTAATAAAACATTCAAGACAGCATGGTAGAAAGAGTAGATGAAGAGCAAGATATACTGTACTGGGTTAAATGCTTGCTTAGCCGGTGTCATCGAGAAGGTCTGTTTCTCAGCCAAATTTATCATGCTAGGAAGTTGTGAGGATGGGGATTCAATTTGCTGACCTTCATCCAATTGATGAGTTAACAGAGAGCAATTTAATGTTTTCTCTGCCTTACTTGAATCAAAGAGAAGAGATAGATAGAGTGCGGTGTCATCAGAATATTGATGAGGCCCAACTCCAAAGCCATTGGTACAGAGCGGAATCCTAAGAAAATGTGTATTTCAAAGGCCAAGGTGTTGAACAAAACTTTCACAGTATCATTGCCAAATATGGCCATAGCCATTGAAATTGGGAGTGAAGCCCTCCATTGAAAGTCAGAAAAGAGGTTGGGAGAAGATGTTTCTTTAGGATGAAATATGTAATATGCAACAAAGGCCAATATTCTGTTGGTGAAGAACTGCGCACAGGATGATTCATTCTGTGCGTGATTCCTCTGAATCCATTAATCTCTTTCACATGTAAAATGTCCCATCTGAGGCAACAGGGCAATCTCAGGTCTGTGTAAGTGCAATATGGAGTTTGGGAGAAGATAACATGGAGTAGTTTGGCAGTGGAACCATGAAATCAGGATATTGGCTAAAATGCAAAACTGACTTTGAGAATGTGCATTTTTTCTGACCTTTGCTGAAGGACATGAAATTGTGAAGAGGTGAAATGGATTGAATCAAACAAAAGTACAGTGACTGTGGTAGTGCAATAGTGAAGGCTGCCCCTGTTGTGGTTAATTGTAAACATAAATTAAGGTATCAGAATTAAAGCTACTCACTTTCAGTCTTTCGGGACAGAATGCCACACATAAGCCACATGCTTTAGAATCTCTATACTTCTCTAAAGATTGGAGATAATACAGTGCTTGTTAGTTTTCTCTATTGATTTCTGCAGCAAAGAACTATTGGCACATAAATAGATGTGCAGAGTCTGGAAGTAATGCATTCCAAGTAATCCTCTAATCTCCTGCTCTTTGGGGTTAACAAGGGCATAGTGGCCTCCTTTTTTGCAACAAACAAGGAGTGATCATTAGTAACTTTTAAACTGTTTTCTGTAATCCATAACATTTATTCATTGTTGTTTTTAACCTCTTAGAGAAGTGAAATTTGTTTCTTTTTTGGGGGGGGACTTTTCAAATTTTTCAAAGTTTAGTAATGTGAAGGGAATAAATAATACAACTATGTGTGAGTGATAATGGTAGCATATTGTGTCTTCCTTTTTAGTCTTCCTGACGAGTAATGCAATAAATTCCTTTTGATACTTGCTTTATGTGAAGTAAAGATGTACTGTTTTTACTTAAGGAACCACTTATTGGGTAGATAAGTCCTGTTGTACATATTTAGTAGGAGATATATTGTTTTTCTCTTGTGTTATGTTATTATATAGGAAGGGATGAAGTGAATCCATTGGGATAGAGAGGAATCAACCTTTGTCTAGTCCACTAGATTTGAACTACTTAACCCAGATAGTGAAGTGTTTGCTTATTAACTCTCAAAACAATACAAGCAAAAAAACCACATTTTCTTCAATGCATATTGCTTTCAAATTGTTCCATTAAAGTCAACAATGTGTGTTGTAGCTGAAACTTGAAATCTATAAATTGTTTACTTACTGCATAGATAAACTGATTTCTTTCTTTATTGCTGGAAGTATGCAGGTGGAAAGGCATTTAATCAGTTGTATAAAGCAAATAGTAATACAACTGCAGCATCTATTTTAACTGTATTTAATTGGGTTTTGCAATGTTTACTTCATTAATTCTTAGGTATTATATCATTGTAAGAAGCATTCAGAGTATAAGCTCTCCACTTCTCCTAGAATTAAAAGCCAATTAATTTAGAAATTGTTTGCATTACTTCTTCCTACACTCAATAACAGAACTGTAATCCTCTTGTGTTTTGTTAAAAGAAGAGGATTGCATATCAACTGCAGGAAAATATGAATCATTTGGGCAGTATTATAAAATAATAGGTTACTGTAGCATGGTTGCTAGAACAGTATGGAGAAGGAATTACATTATTTTTAAAAAATAATGTTACTATGAGAATACAGCAGAGAAGAAATACTCTTCTGCTTAAACAACAACGAAAATGCAGTGCTGACCTAGATTGGTAAAGACAATGAAAGCTGTCACTGTGAATAGCAGCTTGCTTGCTATTCTGATTTGGGTATCAAAGCAGATGCAGTGCAGACAATGCATGAGAGTTCACTTGCGTTACCTGCATAGAGATCTACTGTTTGGAGGACAAAACATAATAGAGTGACCTTATTCTGAACCCTGCTTTTTAATTTTACAGATGCCAAGATCTTGTGAAGTAAATAATAGGGAATGGCATTGGTTTGTTGATGGTTTAAAATAAAATTGTACAAGAAGTTACCCAGAAGATATGGGACAATTGATAGGAATTTTTGTTAGTGATCGGCACAATTCCTTGGCATGCTATCAAATTTGTGTCAATGGAATGGAAGCATGCCTTCTGCAAAGAGGAATCTATTGATCCAGAATATTTAGTTAAAACCTTACTTTGACAATTTGGAAAATAGCCTGGTTTCTTACAGTTGTAGAGGTGTCTAGACTTGGGTCCAAATCAAAACTTCCCTTCCCTGAGGCTCTGTGACTTCATTGGAAAATTAACAGGTTGCTGTTACATTAAAATATATATATATACAGTATTTTGATATGAATGAAATTTGGAGAATTTGGAGAGTTTCAGACAGGTGCAGAATCTTCCATGGAACAACACCATTTGAAGTTTGGAGTCTCAAATATTATTAATAATAATAATCCTGATGAATTTTAGGAAGGGGTAGAACAACTGGAACATTTTCAGAAGGATACGTGCAGGAGTTTGTGTTCTAAGTGTATTTAAACTTTGTAACCAGAAGAGTGAAAGTAAACAGGGATTTGGTTCTCTTTCCATTATTTTAAATAATTTTTGGCATATATACTATAGAAGTCCTTCTAATCTGTAACATTTTAGAAGGTTGGGTAGAAGGGGTGAGAAAGGTACAATGAATGGAAAAACAATAGTGTCTGGGGTTCTCTTTTTTATGTTGAAGTGATAGAACCAATGTCAGAGAAAACTTAAATAGTTAATTTTTTGTGTGGATGGATGATACCTAATTGAGCAAGTATATGAAAGTAAATATTGTAAAGCTTGTGCATGATTTCTAGGAGCCTTTAACAGGGGGAGTACAGTGGTTTCCCCGCCCATTCATGGTTCATATACTGTGGTCCCGCTATATTGCAGGACTGCAGTATATGAAAAAAGGTGCCCTGGGGTAAGGGGGGAAAGGCCTGGTTCAGGCCTCCCTTACTTACGCCAGGACTGGAACTGCCCCAAACAGGCTTGGGAAGGCCCTTGCAGGCCCATTTGGAGCAGCGCCAGGCTGGGGGTAAGTACAAGAGCCGACCTACATCCACATATTGCGGATTTTCAATGATTGTGGGTCGGATTGGGTCCCTAACCCCTGCAATATGTGGGGGGGGGGGGTCACTGTATTGCTAAACAGGACTTTGACTGGACTGGGCAGTCTCTGTCTCTTGTATGTTCTTACATCCACCTATGCACTATATTTGTACTAGGTGTATAATTATAAAACTTAGCACAACTCCCATTATACCAACGGTTTAGCTATTTTGGGATCCCCTCCAATCCCTCCATAGCCCCTACATTTTTGTTTAACTCCTCTAGGTACGTTGTTCAATTATTTTGGTCATTTCATAACTGGCAGCATCTTCCTCAAAGGATAAAGGCACAGAGAACATGTCTCTGCTAGAAATACCAGAGCACAGAAGATTCTCAGGGCCTCAGATAGCAGGCTGTCCTCAGGTACAAAAGGCTGAGGCAGATCTTGGCCTTTCCAGAGAGGATCTTTCCTTTCCAGATGAGAGAAGAGGTTGCCAGTAAGAACAACCCCTTATTATAGAGTGGAGTACAAGTGGGCACAGCTGAGATGAAATGCTTGGTTTTATCAAGAATATGATACCTGTAAAGATTAGCTGAGTAGCTGCAGGTATGTGAGGGACGTACCCTGAGTAGCTACAGGTATGTGAGGGACTTACCCATGCCACAGCTACGTGATGGAGTTACCCATGCTGCAGTTCAGTCACAAATATATGCTGGATACTGATACATACCAAATAATTTCAAAGAAAATTGACCTATGCTTTAGAGACTACAGAATGACTTTGACTGTGTGGATCATGATAAATGGTGGGTTATTTTGAAAGAAATGGGTGAATCTCAGCACTTAGGCAAAAGTGTCAGGCAAGGATGCATTTTCTTCCTTTACCTGTTCAATCTATATGTATAATACATCATACAGAAAGCTGGATTCAGATGAAGAAGGAGGGAAATTGGTGGAAGAAGCATCAATAATTTAAGATATTCAGATGACACCATATTACTATCAGAAAGCAGCCATGCAACCACTTTAAGAAACTTTGAAGGAAGAAAGTGCTGAAGCAGGGCTGCAACTGAACACTTAAGAAGATCAAAATCATGATTAAAAAGAGGACTTCGTAGCTTTTTGATTATGAAAAAATAGTTGTTAAAGATTTTGTATATCTTGGCTCAGTCATCCATCCAGATGGAGACTGAAGCCAAGAAATTAGAAGACTGCCTCAAAAGGACATCAGTGAAGAAACCAGAGAGTAGAATCATGTGTAAAGATGTGTCACTGAAGATCAAGGTGGAACACAACAACAATGACAATGACAAGATGACAGCAACAACAGCAGCAACAATAGGATAGCTCAGTGGTTTAGGCATCTGGCTGCAGAGCCTGGACTCCACAGACTCCCTTCCAGATCTGCAGTTCTAAGATTATTATTATATTATTATGCCAGTTTCTTTGTGATGTACACACATTTGTGCCCCAGTCTGGTATCCATGTATTGTGGATGTATTTTCCTTTATTGTTCTGTTTTTGAAGTGCAATTTTTGTTTTCAGATTTCATAGCAAGGGAATATTGATGCTTATATGTTTTAATGGTTGAACTCTCATGCACATTTCTCGTACTGCCACTATCTAAATCAGAAGAAACTGTGAATTTTCTTTCTTTCCTTCTGAGATGTCTTAGAAAAGTATACTTCCCATGGTTCCTGATGACCAAGACATAGATAATATACTGCCTAGAGTGGCCCTTATTGCTAGATGGGTGGTAAATAAATCCAATAAATAAATAAATGATGAAGCGCCAAGGAAAATGGATTGTTTTCAGTTTTCAGTTTATTTTGATCAGTATGTGCTTGTTTTACTCAACCCTTCCTCTTCTCCCCCACCCCAAGAAATTGAGGTTATTTATACTGTGTTTAAACAGCCACTCCTGAGAACCAGTTCCATTACCATTATCTGAATGAGGGTCCTGTTAAGTGAATGCTGTGTAGCTGACAGCTCCTTAAAAAGAAATAATATGCCGTGATAATTAAAGGGGGAAAGCTTCCTTCCGTTTATGTTGAAAGGTCTTGAAAGACAAAGCACTGGATCCAGGCTGGGAGGGTTGTTGAAAGCATCCTTCCCCTTGTCAATCCTGTTGTACAGCTTAATAAAGCACAGAGGAGCAGACGGTGCTTAATCAAAAGGAAAGAGGCCCTCCTCTAACCGAACTCAAACAAAACTGTGATTGCCACTGTCACTTTCCCTGAAGATAACCAATGATGATAATAATATTAAAAATTGCTTTTAGTGAAAGGGTTGACCTTTGCAGGTTTTTAACACATGTTCTGTTACAAATCATTTATATAGACATTCTGCATTTGCATTGCATATCACAGTCTTGATTGTGTTCATAAGAATAATTGCAGGGGTCACTTTACTATTACACTCACTTTACAGTTTGAAGCCAAGGACCTGAGGCCACTTGCCTAAGGCTATCCTAGCTATCAGGAATCTGTGGCAGAGAAGATAATTAATCCTAGTTTTCTGGCAGGCTCGTTATCCAGACTTTTCCTTCTGGTATTGGTCATCTTTGCTGCTGATTTCTCAGTCTAGTCTATTTTCAGCTTAATATGAGCAGTATGGTCTGATAACCTGACGATAACTCCAAAACATATCTCATTTATTTTTTTCTCAGGAATGTGCAGTGCCAAATTACTTCAGCTTCTTATATTAATTGGAATTATCCATTATCATCTTTAAAAATATATAAAAACTACCAAGTTGTATGCTTTGTGCTTTCCCTGATATTGCCTTTAATGCTAATATGCACAATAACATTAGGGTTTTGTAATCCCTCCTCTCTCACACAACCACACTTAATTGTGTATATGAGTCAGCAAAATAGACTGGTATTATGATTTGTTTTCCCTCTTGTTGAAAATACCAGTTTCACTAAAATGATTTGCCAGTCTGATTTCTATCGTGTTTTGGGGCTGAAATTTCTCTAGTGAATGGTGTGAGTCAATAGCGGCATCAGGCCTCCCGCTTAATTAAGTGCTTAATAATTGTTGTTCTCATTGACTATCATATTTTGCAGTTGGACGGTGTTGTGTTTGTTTTGGTTCTATGAGGAAAACATGTTTCAGGTATGGCCCAGAGAACACTATCTGGCTTCATGGCCTTTCACTCACAGGAATAACCATGTCCAGAGGCCTAGCAAAGGCTTTCTGCACCCAGGGACAAAATCAGTTTTCGCAGCCGTGCCCTTCCCCCAACTGCTGGAATTGGCCAGCTGGTCTACTTCCACCTGGCCCGACCTCACAGGGCTGTGAGGAGAGGGCGGAGGAGCAGGAAAAAGCGTGGAGCCACACCGAAGGGCTGCCAGGGAGCCACGGATGGAGAGGTGGGCATGGGCCCTCCCGCCCACCTTGGTGAGCCTCTTCTGCAGTGAGAGAAGGGAGAGAGGGAGGGCAGGGTATGAGGCTATTGAAGGCAACGACAAAGTCTGATGACACAGAATGTTTTATGTCATGAACCTTCATGGGCTGTTGCTTTCTTGTTCTTAATGCCCAAGGAAGCTTGTTCCATAGTAAATATCTTAGTCTTTTAAACTGTGCCTTTTGCCATTTGGCTTTGCTTTAATTTGCTGTGTGTTGGATTTGGCTTAATAAGCTAAATACAGGGTGCAATCAGATGTTGAGAAAGGATCGTGTCCGATTATGCTGGAGAGTGTTGCATTTCTGAGACTGATATGCCTTAAAGCCACCCTTCCACCCATGCAGAAATTGCCCCCACCCGAAAAAAGAAGTCCTGCCACAGCACCCAGTTGGGGCACACCTCAGGTTCATTCATGGTGCATTATATTATTGCTAGGAAATAGCTCACACCATACTGGACCTCGAGGTGTCAAAAATGTGAGCTGCTTCCCTGTCTTATTGCACCCAATCTAGAAATAGCAAAAATAATTTCAGTAACCTAGAAAATTTAACTAGGACTAAGAAAAAAATCCTATTTTGATTAGAGGAGTTGTCCCCTGCAGTATATTATTACCAGCTTAGGGGTTCTGTTGAACTTCTTTTGTTTCTGAGTAGTCCTCACCCTGCATTGAGGATGGTTGTTACTGTAATGCCTTGAAATGTTTCCAGCTTCATCCTTTTCTGGATGTATTGCTGTCATTCTATATCTAACACTTATTAATGTGGAATATTTATACATAACTATTCAATAAAATAACTACAGATATTATTATTAATGATGATGATATGCCATCATTATGATGGCATATGATTCTGTCATTACATGAATGAAATGTTTATTTTAATCTGGTGGCTTGATACACACATACTTGCGTCTGAGGGTGAAATATACACAGTAAGAGTATAGCTAATGATAGCCTATGATAATCATTTTGACAGTGGCCACTGACAAAGCATGGCTCCTAGACAACATCAACATCATTGCAGTGATGTGATTGTGAACACATTTAATGTCATAAAACTACACAACCTTATGCCCTTTGTCAAATTTTTTTATTTATTATTTATTTTAGAGTATTTTTACCCCACCCTTTTCCTTGAAAAAAGGACTCAAGGCGGCTTACAGTAATGAGGGACAATATAAAGTCCAATACAATTAAGACATATACAAGTATTGAGAGCAGGGAATTGAGGGACATCTTACAGCATTAACAGACAACATTACATCAATGCAATCACAAAGTCTATAAACACAAAGTCTATGTGATCATGTATAGTAGCTTCATATTAAAGTCACATAATAGGTCTTCCATCATTCTTTATAGGAAACAGAGCTGACATTCTTTACCGTTGTAGTCCTGGATTTTTATCTTAATATCTATATTTGAAATTTCTTTGTTCAATAACTACTGCCTTCTGTAATTGCCAGCAAATCCCAGGAGGCTGAAGTAACCCCCTTCTGTGTCTTGACTGGTATCATTTCTGATGTTTGATTTGTGTCCATATATTATTTTTCACATTATGGAGAACTATGGAAAACATTTTCCTTGTGTGATACAATTCTTTAAACAGCCCACTGGCTTTGTAATGAACTGTAAAAGGAAGGCAGGGATTGTCAGAGGGTGGGATGAGAGGAAATGGAAGCTGTGGGCTGTTATGTGGATCAAACCCACATTGGATGGAAGAGGTGATGATGACACCAGCACTGAAACAATCCCCAGTCTCTGTTTATCACTTAATCTCAACAGAAGATGGAAACAGGGTGTGAATTGAGCCTCAGCTGCCAATTTTGTTGTGGCCTGATTTAGATCCCATGATTCTGGGTGCTTGTTTTATTCTCTTATTGAAGAGAATCCATCCCACCTCTTGTATGGATACATAGTCAACACAGATATGAGCCTAATGGCTTTAGTTTCCTCAAGGACTGTATTTACTGTATGACTCTTGCAATTTTGTCCTGTTTAAAATGCAATGTTTATAGAGGCTTCTAAATCAGTTAACACCTCGCTTTGTTTAATAGGTTTAATTTCCATTTCATATTAGGCAAGACAATTTATAGCTCATCTGGAACTTCAATGATTTTAGGATTGGTAGGTTTAATTCTGAGTTGTTTATGTCTTGTTTTGGAGTTTTGATTTATTTATTTGGGTTTCTGGGAGAGGAGGCAGAAACTTTGTACTTTTAAATGAATTGCGCAAGACTTTGAAGATGTGCCCTTGGAAGTTGCATAATTCATATACAGATCTGAAGAGCTCATTAAAAAGAACCATACACAAACCCTGACATACTAAAAGAATATTAAATCAGTTCAAATTGTGCATAGCCATGTAGTGCTACTGAAGCATTTCAAAATGTTGAAAGAGACTGCATTTGAAAAGGGCAAGTGGTTTTACAGGCTTAGTTTTAGTAAGTGATTTAAATTGTCAAACCATCCTCTAGTGTCGAGAAGCTTTAATCCGCTAAATTATAGAAGAACTGAGTTTCTTGAACCATTGTTGGCAACTGAGATGTCAGGAGTCTTGTTTGGAATTTAGTCACTACATACATTGAACTGCGCCCAGATGTAGGCCTCTGCAAGTCAGCTGGCAGAAGCCGATTTTCTGCTTGTCTCCTTGCTTAGGGTATCTTCTGCAGTCTCAGTCCCTGAACCCTGCACTGCACAGTGTGTTAGGATATTTTGCTCAGTGCAACACAAGGAGAAAGGGGAGGGTCCCTGGAAAATGAGCAGAAGCCCCTTCCATGAATAGAGTGCCCCCTGTCCAGGAACAAGGGTGCAGCTAGTTGTATTTTAGGAGTGACAGGTCTTACCAAGGCACCTATCAGAAGCAGGCAGTTGTGTTGTAAAATCAATTCATAGGAGGTAAACCAAGGTCATTTAAGAGTGGAAAATCTCTACCCAGGCTGCATTTAGGATGAAGGGATCAGACAGACTGTAAGGGAGACAACAAGAAAGTTTTGTGCTAAGGAAAGTGCAGCATGAGAGCCAGGGGTGAGGCAAGAGGATGAGTGCTGGAACCAGAAATAAGGAGTGCTAGAGCAAGAGCAAGAGCAGTGTTGTTAATAATGGAAAAGTCCAGATGTTAACTGAAAGATCTTCCAGAGATTGTTCTCTTGTGCTAGTTCAGATATTTATTTTCAAATGGTTTCTGACTTTTCCGTTACATAGCATTCCATATAGATGGTGGAATAGACTGCCTCAAACATTTACTATCCACTAATGATGTGCTGAGAATTTCTTCCATGGCAATTTTGATGATTCTGCGTCAGTTTGACTCAATGGAAATTGTTATCTGAAAGAAAGGATGAAAGATGTTGGCCTGGGTGGGGTGAGCTTACTATACATATAAGAAATTTATAATCTTGGTATCACTAGACAATAACTCACAGAGGACTTTGGGGAGAAAGGCGGCATAAAAATAAAGTTTATTATTATCTATTATTATTATTATTATTATTATTATTATTATTATTATTATTATTATTATTATTATTATTATTATTATTTCCACGTTGACTTCAAGGTTCTAATGTTGACATACAAAGCCCTAAACAGTTTGGGACCTTGCTAACTGTCAGAATGGCTAGTACCACAACAAAATATTGTAATGAGGAACCAGGCTTTCTCAGTGGTGGCCCCTCACTTATGGAATCAACACCCTGCCGAGACTTGTCTGACCCCTATGCTGTTAATTTTCCAAAAACATCTTAAGACATGGCTATATAGAAAGGCTTTCCCTGGCTATTAATTCATCCTTTCTTGATTCGCTGATCTTTAATCTGCCCTTTCTGTTTAAGTTATACCTTTGTTCTTTAAGTGATTTTTATGATGTTATTGGTGATTAGACATGGGCACGACTCGGCGAAATCCTCGTTTCTGTTTCCGTTCCTCGTTTCCATTACGTAACGAAATGAAGAACGACAATTACTCCGCCAGAACTTGAACTCGAACCGACTAAATAAAAATTGGGTCTGATTTGTCATGGTCGTTCCTGGCAGCATCACAGCGATCGTGCGATGCCAAGCGGCACAGGAAAAAAGTTTTAAAAATTAAAAATACCCGATTCCCAGCCAAAAAAGCAAGCGAAAATATGCCTGCCTGAGGGCACCTACCAGAGGGGTGGTTTTGGGGGGGGTGTCCCCGGCCTCCCCCTCCTCTCCTGGGCTGCGAGTGCCTGCACATGCGCATCCATTCCTCGTCATCTCGCCAACTCACCAAGAGGCGCGGCACAGGAAAAAAGTTTTTAAAATAAAAAAAAAAAACCCGATTCCTGGCCAAAAAAGCAGGCGAAAATATGCCTGCCTGAGTGAGGGCACCTACCTGAGGGGTGTTTTTTGGGTGTGGGGGGGTCCCCAGCCTTCCCCCCTCCTCTCCTGGGCTGCACATCCTCGTCGTCTCGCCAACTCGCCAAGCGGCGCGGCACAGAAAAAAAGTTTTAAAAATAAAAAATACCTGATTCCAGGCCAAAAAAGGAGGCGAAAATATGCCTTCCTGAGTGAGGGCACCTACCAGAGTGGTGGTTTCTGGGGGGGGGTCCCTAGCCTCCCCCCCTCTCCTCTCCTAGGCTGCGCATCCATTCCTCGTCATCTCGCCAACTCGCCATGCCATGCGGTGCGGGCAGGGGATCCAAAATGGGGCGACCGCAATTTATTTATTTTGAAATCGTGGTGGTCCAAAAACACACCAAAGCACCACAGAAACATGCAAAAATAGCTATTTTAAAACTGTCTGAATTTTTACAGTAGCAGCAGTGGATTTTTCTTGTAACAAAACGTCTCCATTGATTTGATTTTATTTTATTTTTATTTTTATTTTTTTACACCTGCGCAATGATGGGCTGGCCATGGGAGTGGACCATGCAAATTATTTTTGGAGCCATTCCACCAATTGCATGGCCACTTGACCAGGTTTTGACCGAGACTTCTGGGATGTGCCTGTCGGGCATAAAAAGCCCACTAACCATAGCCCTAACCCGAACCCGAACCTGAACCCTAACCCATACGCCAGTACACTGTCCTTCTTAGTGGGTCAGAGAGGCACCCAGAGGTGCACCCCACGAACTCACCCTAACCTTACCCGTAACAACCCTAAGCCTAGCCCTTGTGCTAACCCCCCTAACCCTAAGCCAAATCTGTCCTCGCATTGCACACACGCAAGTACAGTTCCCTTCTTGGTGAACCACAGAGCGCCGAGACTGTGGAGGAGCCTTCCCCCAGTGTGCGCACTGTGACACTGCAGTTAGCAGTGGGCCTGTAGTCAACAGAGAGGCACCCAAAAACGAGGTGCCTCGAGTCTCAACTTGGCTATGCATTCCATTTTGTAGCGGGCCAGAGGAGGCACCCACCCCAAAGAGGTGCCTCCAGGAGCCCGGTTTCCCTTCATGGCAGGCCAGAGGAGGCACCCACCCCAGAGAGGTGCCTCCAGGAGCCCGCTCTCCCCCCAAACCAGTACTAACGACAGACGAAAAACCGACAAACGAAATGACAAATTTTTGGAAAATTTCGCAAAAAAGGGAAACGAGCCGAAACTGGCCGGCTCTGACACACAACTCGAAAAAGTCATTTTCCCTTGTCGTGCCCATCTCTATTGGTGATTTAGTTTGTTTTATTTTGTTTATTAGCTGTATTTTATATTGTATACTGTTCTTATGTACTTGTTGAATTATTTGTACACCGCCCAGAATAGCCTTGTTGCTAGATGCTTATATATTGCCCCCTAGCACTTAAAGCACTCTCTGGACAGTTCACAGTTTCATTATGAAGGCTACACGTTACCCCTCCCCCCAGCGAGCTGGGTACTCATTTTACTGACCTCAGAAGGATGAAAAGTCTGAATGAACCTGGAGCCAATTACTTGGAATAAAATCCTGGATCATGAGCACAGTTTGGGGTCTATTTATTCCTTCTGATCAACCATGTGTTTTTATCTTTGGAGAATGTTTTTGTCTATGTAACAGTTTTAAGCAACAAAAGAAGTAAAATAGCTGCTGGTCACCACAATCTCATCTGTTTCTGGTGTCATCTTCCATATTGAACAAGACACCCACCTTGAGATCTGTAATGTTGGTTTGCTTTGGAGCTTCTAACTGAACTATTTCCTACTGATATACCTGTTTTGGACTACACATGATACACCACAAAGCACTCTTCAATTTTATGTCATCACAGTGTCCAGGTCACAGGACTCTGTTATGAATTAGTCGACCATGTTTAGAACACCATATCCAATCTGGGGCACCACATAAAACTTGTTATGTGTTATCACATTTAACATTGATAAAATACAGAAAAGGGCATCTAGCATAGTGAGAGGTCTAGAAAATATATCCAGTGAGGAATGGTTGGAAGACCTCTGCTTTTTTAATGTTTGTAATTCATCATGCCAATGTTTGCCTAATCTTTATATATTAAATTGTTTAATTTATCTGAGTATTTCTGCCATATATAATGCGGGGGAGGGGGATGGAGAGATATTGATGGAAATACCTGTCTGCTCCTATGACAATTATAATGAATGATCCTTGGATATTTCAAAGTTTTGTTTGACACAGTGTCCACAGGACACTGCCCCCATCTTTAAAAAAAAAAACCTGTGAATCTACTCTTTTCTGCTCAGAGATGCACTGGTGAACTTTCCACCATGCAAATATTGATGGAATAAGTTTATACAATAAATTGGAAATGCTAGTTAATATATTCTGAACACTCACTCAAATAAGAAAATGTGTAACTTTATGAATTGTGATGTTTGCTATGCAAATAGAAACACAATCCATATCGCATAAGGAAATTAGAATTCATACCGCTAGACTGATATTTTTCCCCTCTGAGTTGGATAACAAGCAGACTGATCACACACTGAAGAACAGTTGTTAAAATAAGCTAATAGTGAGTATTAACTGAATATTCCCTAGTTTCATTTTTTTTAAAGTCAGCGTATCTGATATTGACAAACTAGCATAGTAAAAAAAAAGCAACAAGAAGAAGACAAAATAAATAAATAAAATATTTGGCAGGATTTATGTTATGGCATGATTGTTTGGTACCTTTCCAGGACTCTGGCTATTCTTGTCCTTTATTATAACTTTTCTTCTTATCCTTTTACCCCTAAATCTCAGTGTGTGCCATTGTTATTTAATCTCACTGGCTGTGGCCAACCAGTTGATATTTAAGCATATTGCACCTAACATGCCATGGTGGCAGCCAAATAATTATCACTTTTTAAACACAGGCATAGTAGATGACAAACTAGTTATTTAAACATTAGCCTACTGTACATAGGCAGGAAGGAATACTATTTTAGGCATATATTTTGGCTGGCAGAAAAAGGGGTGACACAAATTGTACTTGGCATCCAGGCTAGAAATACACTGAGCTGTTGAAGGAAGAAGGAGCACTCAGTGCATCCTCTACCAGTCCCCCAGCTGGCAAGTAAAATTATTTTGTCCATTAAAGAGTTATGAAGATCACATTTAAAAAGGAGTTAATGGTGTTACTCCTTACTTTTCAGCAGCTGGGTTGAAGTTATCATTGCTTCAGAGACTCAAGTAACTAGTGTTTTATGTTATTGCCACTGTTTGCTTTGCTCTCAATGGGCCAGAAAAATACAGGAAAATCTCTGATTCTTTTTATTGGCAAATTCTGTTATTCCTGCATTGAAATATATCTGAAAATACAAAAATAAAACTGAATATTACTTTTCCAGCTGTTTGGGATTAACTACAGATTATCATAAAAGCCACAGCAAAAAAAGAAAAGAAAAGTGTACTGCTTATATGCCCTGCTTAAAGCACTCTCTAGGAGTTTTACAATAATGATGCAAGTTACACATTGCCCTCCCTTCTATCAGAAGGATGGAAGGCTGACTGAACCTTGAACTAGTTACCTAGAACTGAACCTCAGGTTGTGAGCATAGTTATAGTTGCAGCATAACAGTTTAACTACTGCACTGTGAAGCTCAGTGGTTAAAGTGTCTAAAATGCCATTAAAATAGTCAAACTAAAAGTGAATGGGAAGGGAGAGTGTCACTATGAACAAACAAAGAACCAGTGGAATTATAAGGTTCTGAAGCTTCAGCCAAGTCTATAGATGTTAAAAGGTAAAGAAAACATGAAGTTTTTTTCAACAGTCAAACCAGATGAGTGATTTCAGGTTCAGCTGTAATAATACAGATAGACTGGGCAATATTTTTATTTTATTTGTAAAGCTTATAGACTGACTGGCTTAGCGAAATCGCTACTCCAGGTAGTTTATATCACCTAAAACAAACCATAGAACCAAAATTAAAACATAATCAGAGAAAATATCCTTAACAACCCAATCAAATAATATTAACAAAATTAAAAAAGGCAACCTAAAGTCGACCGCTGAAACTTGGAACTCAAATCAAATTACAGAGCCACAACAGAATAAAGCAATACACATTATATACCAAATAATAAATAATAATTTACAAATAAAAATGTCACCAAATCCAAACGTTGTCCATAGTCATGAATAATAAACACTGAATGTTGCCAAAGCCCCCCCCCCAAAAAAATTCCATCTTTAGTAGTATTCTGAAAGTGAGAAGGGGGCCTGTTTAATTAATCCCTGAAGGAAGTTTGATCCATAACGAGGGTCCCACTGATGAAAATGCCCTATTCCTAGTGATGATTTTCTTCCTTGGGAGCAGGAACCCTCAGTAATTAGCACTGGGAAGAAGAGGTTGACTGAGTAGATATTTTTTAAGGAGAGGTGCTCCAACAAGTAAGAGGGTCCCAGAGTCCCAAACCTCATCGTTCCATCTTTCTGAGATAACCTAGCTTGACTCTTTGTTATATTGTGTTTCCTTTTTTTCCTTCCAGAACTCCAAAAGGGTGAATGAGATGAGCCAACAGGATTCTAGTATCTGAAAAGTTATTATCTTGGGAGTTGTTCTAAATGAGCGTGGCTGAGATACTGGATTTGTGTGAAGAGGACTGAGGATACAATAGGATGTCAACTGAGACAGAACTTCAAGTGGCTGTTAAAACCAGCACAAAAAAAGATTCTAAGAAGAAAGGTAATTTTGTTACAGCCTGTGTTTTAGTTGTACTGAGACTGTTAACTGTTTTATATACTAGATCTATTAATGGATGTTCTGTTTTTAAAAATCCCCTTTGCCCAAGGTCGGGCACAAGACCCAATCAATGGACAGTGAATTCCACTCACCTGTGTTTGCAGCCTCTGAAAACCCCTCCCATCATTGCCCCAGATACTATATTTCAAAACAAAAGAAATCGAAACAAGAGAGGTAGACACCAAGAAGCATGGATCTCCCCTTAAAATCATCCACACACACCCAAAACGCACAAGGATGCCACACAATCCTTAAAGGGGGGGGGAGAGAACTCAGAGTGAAACTTTATGCTCAGTCTGATCAACATTCCCATATAAATAGTGAGGTGCAGAATGAGTGCTTTTAAGGATTGGTTGTCTGAAGATGGCCTTTTGTAGACTTTGAATCTTCCCCTATGTATTTACACCACCACCCATTACCCACCACAAAGATTAGTCTGACTATGCTGTTTTAACACCTAATTTCCTTATTTGGCTTTACTAAAGGATCACAGCCAATCATTAATGGGCAGAATGACACTGTAGTGCTGCATAACCAAATTTGTCAATGTACTGATGTCATAAAGCTAAAGCAGAATCAGGGCCATGCTTCCTGCTCCTGCTGGTTCACCCTGATTCACCTTCCCACACAAAAATGGTGAAAGGTATCTGCTGTTTGCTTCAGTGGACACCATCCTGTTTTAATTCAGCCCTATGCCTGACACCATATTGGTTGTTTATTTGTGCTGTTTTACAAAGTAAATTCTAAATACCATTTGAAGAATTAACTTAATGGCCATTAACAAAATGATATTTCTTATTGAAAAAGTGTTGCTGGCAGATTTACTTTACTTGAATTTATTAGTCTTGATTTGTGATATGGTTGTTATCTACCATCAAGTTATTTCAAATACTCAGTGACTCTGAATAATCTCCAAAAGGTCACATCCTTAACAGGCTTTCCCTGGTCTTACAGACTAAAGGCTATAGTCTCTTTACTAAGTCAATACGTCTCATTTCATGTTCCTGCCTTTCATTTTTCCTAGCATTACTGGATTTTCTGGTGAAGTGTGCCTTCTCAGGATGTGTTCCAAGTATGACAGCCTCAGTATAGTCATTTTAGCTTTTAGTGAGGATTCAGGCTTGATTTGATCTGGAAACTGGTTATTTGTCTTTCTGGCAGTTCTTAACACCTTTAAAGCACATCTCTTGCACATTTCAAATGAATCATTGTTTTACTCATCAGCTTTTCTCATTGTACAGTATAGCCATCACGTCTTTACATAGTACTTGGTTATATCAGGATGCAAAATATCTTGGTCTTGGTTTTTCACTGGATGGTGAATTATCTTGTTCCAGAAATGTTAGATTGTGTCCATTCTGTGTGTGTAATGATTACTCCTATCAAATCTGTCCCACCTATAGGTTGTTTAGTGTTTGTAAAAAGACAAATTTAGCTAAAACATAACAGCATTCCCACAAGAGGTTTATTATTTCTTCCAACTAAAGCTTTCCCAGCAACAGGGAGTCAGAAGTGACAGTCTAGCAAGCTAATGGCAATTATGTAACTTGGGGGTGGGGGGCAGCAGTGCCAGTAGCCTACCTCCATGACCTTTTCTGTGTGTGTTATCCCCTTGAAACAGTTAACCAAAGAAAAGGGTTCAGTTTTTTTACAGCATTTTTGACAAGTTAAGACGTACACTGGAAATGTTCACAGTTCTATGTCTTAGCGTTTTGTGGGGTCATGCATTCTATGGAGTTCTCCTGTACTCTACAGGTGTGGTAGAATAAATCCTGGTCATAATTCCCATATGTACTTGGCAAGGGCCAGGAAAATGTCATCTCCCACTGTGAACTTACTCTTTTCACTTCTGTAAAACCATTTATCTCTGATTCTCTCTCTCTCTCTCTCTCTCTCTCTCTCTCTCTCTCTCTCTCTCTCTCTCTCTCTCTCTGGAATAGCCAGAATGGCCAAGTGGAAGCTGGCTCGTAGACTGCAGAATTGGTTATATTGAGAGCAACTGAAGGGTATGGAGTGACAAGTGTCAGTGTTTCCTGCACTCCTTCCTCACACAATTTTCATGAGCAAACCCACTGTGATTTCTAGGCACAGGGATAAGATGCATTATTTTGCTGCACTGATGGAGGCATACTTCATTGTTCTGTCTGTGTGCCACTTGAGATGACATTTTAATACAGCATTTCTTCTGTTGTGGTTGATTATCTGAAGTTATAGAAGTTGTTAATTTTCTAGAAAGCCTTAGCTTAGTATATAAATTTCTGACAATGTGTTAATACAAGGAAATAATACCATTAATTTTGTATGACATATGCATGCCACTTTTAAAGTACTTGTGGAGATTTGCAAACTAAAGTGGAATCTTTGTGTCATGTGCTCATAATACATGAGTAATGTAAAGCAAAAAAGCAAAGTGTTCTGCTTATAAACTGCCCCATAGTGCTTAATACACTCTCTGGGCTGCTTACAATTCATTTATGCAGGCTACACATTGCCCACTGCCTGCTCCCAGGGAACTGGGTACTCATTTTACCAACCTTGGAAGGATAGAAGGCTGAGTCAACCATGAGCCGGTTACCTGGGATTGAATGCTAGGTCCTGAGCACAGTTACAGCTACAGCACGGCAGTTTAACCACTGTACCACGAGGCTCTTAGAGCAATGTAGACAAATGCCACACAGAGATCAGAGGAAGAAAATCACTCCTTATTCTCTTCAGGGAGCAGGGCAACCTTCTTTACATCTAACAGCAAACTCCTGCTGTGTGACTTCAGGCTGTTTAGATTTATTTACACAGGACACACTTTTTGAAACACCTGAAACAAAAGAACTAGATAGTTTGAGACAGACTCCCAGTAAGTGTTAGGCAGACCAGCAGCACCTGCTTTAGACATGTGGATTATTTGTAAAGACACCAGATATCTTCCTTAAGTCTGCAATATAGTCCATTATATTCTATATGTATGCTTTGCCCTGTATGATTACTTAATAAACTATAACACTGAACAAAAAATCCTTGAATGCTTATCCAGTTTCTGCTGGAAAATTGTTTTTAATCACATAAAAAGAGCTCATAGGCCAAAGTATGGCCATATTTCAATCTTTTGATTGCATGCAAACTCGGGTTTGTACAGGTTAGATGATTTGTACACCCTCTAAATGTAATGTACAGTAATACCTTGGTTTATGAGCATAATATATTCCAGAAACATGCTTATCAAAGCAAATTTCCCCATAAGAAATAATAGAAACTCAGATGATTCATTATGGGGTGCCATAGACCACATATTGTACATATAAAATACCAAAATTCACTAAAGAAGTAGGCTAGAAGTCTATGTCCACAACATGGTTTAGGTACCTGGCTGCAGAATCTCCTCTGCTTGGGACTAACAAATGGATTTTACTCTGTATTTTTAATGTGAAAATAATAAAGTGCAATTTGTAGCTCAATACACACTTGTCTAGCTGTCCCATGACTAGAAATGGTTTGAAAAAATAAGAAAGTTGGAAACAAATTATATATAAATATAAATATAAAGAAAAATAAAACCCTAACCTGCACATTCCTGGCTGGTGCAAGGAAGGCCTCTGTTCCTCTTTCCTCCCTCTCCTTTGGAAGCTGCCTGAGACAGAAGGTTCCAGACAATCACCCACAATCCAGGAGGGGGGGAGGAAGGAGAGAGCGCCACCTTTGGCTCACTTGTGATCATGTGACCTGCTCCAATGCTTCTATATAAAAACATTGCTTGTAGATCAAGGCAAAATTTGGAAGAAATCTTTGCTTGCTGCAAAATGTTCTTAAACCAAGTTACTTTTAAACCAAGGTATTACTGTACATGAAGATGTGAATAAGAAGCATGACAAGAAAGGGGGGGAATCAGGTACAATTAAAGTTGCATACTTCGTCTTCATATATAATTGCATTGCACAGTGATATGGAGCCATAATTATATAGAGAGCATTGTTTAACAATATATATTTGTGGTGAGATTAAAGTTTCATCCTAAATAATCTGCTCTTGTAATTTTTAAAAAAACTGATGGTGCTGGCAAAATATTTTTACTTTGTGCTGTGCCACTCATACTACAACAAACTGGGCCCAAATCACTGCTTCCTCAGACACTGGTATAACTAGGGAGGAGCGGAAGAGTTCATTTGCCACAGGGCATGCAGCATTCTGGGGTGCCTGGAGGGGGAGCAGGAAGAGGAAGCCATGTGCCATCCTGCCAGCAGTCCTCCTTTCGCCCTGCTAAGGCCTGGTAATCATTAGCCCAGGGAAAGGAGGAGAGGGAAGCAGGTGATTTTTTTCAAAGCAGCACCTCCGTCGATTGCTCCCCCTCCCCCTTTCCTCCCCCTCCGCTAAGGCTTGGCGATCATTAGCCCAGAGAAAGGAGAAGAGCGAAGTGTGCCACGGAGGAGCTGCTTTGAAAAAAAATCCCATCACCTGCTTCCCTCCCTCCTTTCCCTGGGCTAACGATTACCAGGCCTTAGCTGGGTGGAAAGGAGGGGGGGAAGCATGCTACGGAGGTGATACTTGAAAAAATAATCATCTCCTGCTTGGCGCTGTCTGCATGCTGTGTGGTTTGCACAGGATAGCCTGGAAAGGAGACCCACAAAGAGGGCATGAGAATGAGAGACTCTTCTTCCCTTCCCCCATTGTTCACCCATGATCTGCCCCCCTTGCTGGATGGGTGAGACACTGTTGGGGGAAGAGAGGGCACAAAAACTGACCTTTTCCCCAGGCGCTCCAAACTCTAGCTATGCCAGAGTCCTCAGATAGTCATTTTCCTCTATTATATCCCAGACGGATTGTTTCTTCTTATGTACTGACACATGGACGACTGCTAGGATCGCTAAGAACACTACCATCCTCATCAGGCAAAACTGAATGAAATACGGGAGATACCAGTCCTTGAACGAACTGTGTTATTTATCAGAACTTGAGATACCAGCTCCTTGAGTCATGGCCAGTCAAGTAGAATGTATTTTAGCAGAATGATATTTTCTTTTCTTTTTTTAAGCCTAAAACCTCCTCAGCTGTATATATAATTCTAAACCAGTTATTTACTGCTCACATGCTGTGCACTAAGAGGGAGGAGAAAGTTGATTTTTGCCCCATTTAGTTTTCAGTGGATTGTATGTCACAATGTATATATCAACAAATGAGTTCAAGCCTAGTGCAGTGTGAAATGATGGACATTTTGGGAAAATGTGTATTTTTCAGGTTCATTAACCGCCATCAGTGGCATCTAGCAAGTAAGGGACCTGAAGTTATGTTAGTAATCACCTAGTTTGTTACCCAATGGAAAATTTTATTTCCAAGAAATAAGGTCTTTGATTTAGAGATACACAGGTTTCAACTTTCCAGCAAATTGCACAGATGGAATAGGGTATATATCCAGCATGAAGAGTCATGATAAAATTGATCATGAGCTTCAGGGCAATACTTTATAGGTGCACTTCCATTATGATTGGAAGATATAACCCACAAATTGATTGGAATAGTAACACATCACACTTCTGTAGCTCATTTTTGTTGTGTCAAAGAAAACAGTATGAAATGGAGGTCTTTCTGTAGTAAATGTTTTGGCTACCTGGCAAGAGAAGAATGCAATATCTAGATGCTATATGTAGTGCCCTAAAATCTGAAGTCATTGTCTAAGTGACTAACTAGATGCAGTGCCTCTTCTGTTGATGTGCTATAGAAAGTAAATTGTCTTTGTGGGCAAACCAGTCTGGCACTTGAGTGTGGGGATTAGGGGTGTTTTAACCCTGTGGTCCTAGTTCAGATTAGACCTACCAATTTACACTAGAAGAGAATGTTTATTTTCCAGTGCAAACAAAGAGGGAATTATCTTGGCTGAATCCCTGCTTTTTTAATTTTGAAAAGTCCTTCACAAAATTTCCAACTACCTATACAGTATCTTGACTAGATTGGGTCTTAGTTAGATAAAGAACTTCAGATATGAGAAAGGTGACTCATGGAACAAAAGCTCCTGGTTCTGGTTTGGTGCATCGAGAGCTGTCAATTATGAAGGCTGCAATCTAATTTCTTGAGAAGATGAGCCCAGTGGAATGTTAAATGACATACTTCCAAATCTGGAAATTCCTGTAATAGTATCTAACCTTTTTCCAGGAAAATAAGATTGTGCTGCATTGATCCTCCTCACTACTGTTAGACAGAATGATTTTGCTCATTTCCCAACCCTCTCCTTTATTTACCCCAAGTATTCCATCTAGCATCAGGGTAGACTGGAGGGAAGGGGAAGGGACATTACCACTGTATATAAAAACACCCTGGAGGCTGTTAGGCTCTCAGCATTGACGATACTGGGTCTTGAGACCCTCCACGTGCCAGTTGGGGCCAGGGATGGATTTGGGATAGTGCTGGTGTACTGCGATCCCTGTGACCCAGCACTCTCCCTTCCAGAGCTGGAAACCTTAGTCTCCACGGTGCTGTTGAGGTTGCCCAGACTTATAGTATTGGGGAACCTCAACATCCATGCAGAGGCACAGGTCACAGGTCCATCTCTTGAGTTATTGGAAACTGTTGCTTCCTTGGACTTGTTCGAACTTGTTGAAATCCCCACACCTGTGGAGGGTCACACTTTGAACCTGGTGCTTTCAAATGCATAGAGAGAAAGTGGTCTGGTGGTGAACATCATGTCAGTTCCCTTTTCATGGTTGGACCACCACCTGCTGAAATGCAGCCTTATTTTGGTACCCCCTCTCCTTGGGGAACCCGGACCCATTAAGATGATCTGTACAAACAGTCTAATGGACCTTCTTGGATTCCAGAATGCCATGTGTGGGATTCCTGATTCCATGCATAGTGTTCCAAAATGCCATGTGTGGGATTGGCTGGCACGCCTGTTGATACCTTAATGGAGGGGTGGTATGTCTCTGCCACCAGGGCAATCAACACGCTTGCTCCTGAACACCCCGCCCCCTTCACCACAGGGTTTGTGAAGTGCCATGGTTCAACCAGGACCTACTGATCCTAAAGTGGAATATAAGGAGGCTAGAAAGCATTTGGAGGTGGGACCCAACAGATAATCATAACCTAACTGCTGTCAAAATTGTGTTTACTATTTACTCAGCCAAGATTAAGGCTTCAAGAAGATATTACTTTGCTGTCTGGATAAGCAGAGCACAAAACCATCAAGCTGAATTGTTACATATAGTCCGCGATCTATCAGGCGTTGGTTGCAGTGATAGGCCTCCTCCTAGTATTTCCTCCAACAAATTTGCGGCAGTTTTTCAATCAAAAGTGGAGGCCATTTGCTGGGACCTAGACCTTCAATTGTCAACAATAGACAGAGCTGAGACATCCAGTGTGTCACCTTGCCCGTCTACCTTTACCACATTTCAACCTGTGATGTCGTTTGAAGTTGACAGGGCCCTTGGTCGCAGTCAGGCCACCACTTCCTCCCTTGACCCTTGCCCGGCCTGGCTGATTAAAGCTGCCAGGCTGGTAACCACCGAATGGGCTGTGGCAATAATTACTGGGTTTCTCCAGGAGGGCAGGGTTCTTCTTGCCCTCAAGGAGATACTCATTAGGTCCATCCAGAAGAAAATAAATTTGGCAGTGGATCAGATTGTCAACTATAGGCCCGTCACCAATGTTTCTTTTTATTAGCAAGGTTGTTGAGAGGGTGGTGGTGGACCAGCTTCAGGGGCTTCTAGACGAAACTGACGCTCTCGATTCATTCCAGTTTGGGTTCAGGACAAACCATAGTACAGATTCGACATTGGTTGCCCTGCAAGACAACCTATTGAGGGAGGCTGACAGGGGCAAATCATCCTTGTTCATCCTTCTCGACCTCTCAGCAGCCTTTGATGCCATCAACCATGGTATCCTCTTGGGGAAGCTCTCCAAGTTGGGGATTGGGGGCACTGTTTTGCCATGGTTCTGCTCCTTCTTGGAGGACTGTCCCCAGATAATGCAGCTGGGAGAGATGACTTCCACCCCTTGGTTCCCCAATTGTGGGGTGCCACAGGGGTCAATGCTCTTGAATATTTATATGAGACCGCTGGGTGAGGTTGTCTGGAAGTATGGGGTATCATCAGTATGCTATATCTCCTTTTCCCCATCTGCATTGGATGCAGTTTCATCCTTGGGAGTGCTGCCTGGATGCTGTTCTGGAATGGATAAGAGTGAACAGAGTGATGTTGAATCCAGGCAAGATGGAAGTCCTTCGGATGGGGGCTCTGAGTGTTGGTGGTTTGGGAAACTCCCTCACGTCTAGGGGGGGTGACTCTCCCTGCACAGGATGAAGTGTGCAGTCTGGGTGTTCTGTTGGACCAGGCGCTCACAATGGAAGCCCAGGTGGCTTCAGTGGTCCATTCCTCACACTACCAGCTGTGGCAGATCACACAGCAGCATGCCTTCCTTGACCCTGGCACCCTCAGTATGTTGGTCCATGCACTCGTAGTCTCAGGATTACTGTAGTGCACTCTACATGGGGCTGCCTTGGAAGTTAATGTGGAGGCTCCAGCTAGTGCAGAATTCTGCAGCTAGACTAGTAGCTGGGTTAAGGAGACACCATCATATCACCCCTGTGCTGGCCACACTGCACTGGCTGCTGATCTGTTTCCGCATTGATTTAAAGGTTTTGATGTTGACATACAAAGTCCTAAGGACCTCGCTATCTGTCAGAACAGCTCCTACCTCATCATACTACCCAGAACACTTGTTCCTCCCAGGTGGGTAATCTGAGGGTGCCAACTCCAAGGGAAGCCTGTAAAACAATTACAAGGAATTGAGCTTTCTCAGTGGTGGCACCTTGTCTATGGAATCAACTCCCCCCAGAGATCTGCCTGGCACCTATGCTGCAAGTCTTTAAAAAACTCTTGAAGACCTGACTTTTAAAAATGGCTTTCCATGGCTATTGATTATCATTGCTGCTGATCCGTTTTCAACATTTTTATTCTACCTCTGTTAGGGCATCTTGGATTGTAATGTTGTTTTTTAATTCTGATGTTGGTTTCGATTTTAATTATGGTCTGTTTTTTGTTTTATCTTTGTTATCATGTTTCATTATTTACCTTAAAATTCTGTAAACCACCCAGAATGGCTTTTATACCAGATGGGTGTGGTATATGTCAAATAAATAAGTAAATAAACCCATTGTTTAAAATTTCTCCTGTGAGAATTGCACCTATTCTCAGTCAATTTTGTATCCTATAAACTGCCTTGTAAAAAGAGGTAAATGGGTGAAGTTCTGGTTTCCTTTCCTTTAAATAGAATTAAGATTTAACAGGATGTTGTTGTGTTGTGTAAAGGAAGAAACTATCACATATAAACCAAGTCTGCTGTAGGAGGCGTGTTTGCAGTTAAATCTTTACTGAAGGCTTTCACCTTGTTGACCAGATTGCAGGGTGCTCATGGTTTTCCGAAGGCAGGGACTTTGAGATCGTGTGCTTCCAATTGATTATTGAGTATGTGGGTGGGAGGGAGCTTTTCAAACACTGTAGGCCATTTTTTGCAGCTATCTGTTGTCTTTATTTTCTCCTGTTGAATAATTTTCTGCTACTGCTCACGCTTGCCCATATAAAGAGAGAAGACAAATTTGTTTCCTTTAGTACTTGCATAGAATATGCTTGGCCAATGGGAACAGCTACAGGGAGTTTTCTTACTGGTGTGGGATTGGCATCAAGTGATCTGACTGGTACTTCTTTCCTTGACATTTCCTTGACACTGTATCAGTGTTAATCTTCATACATCCACCTAGTCAGGAAATTCTTGCTTAACATAATATCTTTTAAAAGCTACACAAGCATCAGCAGGTGTGTATGTGGGTGTGGGTGTACATTGCTGCATTTTTTGTAAGACTGTGGCCAGACAATGAAAGGGGGAAAGGGGATTACAGACAAATGTGTTACCTTGTGTGACAAACTAGTTGCAAATACTTGGGTGTAAGAAGTCATTAAATTTACTTTGGTCAAAGTTCTTTGGCTTAGTTGCTTTAGGAATTTAAAGACTTGAGGTTTGTTTCAGACCATGAGGCAATGCCCTATGATGTGTGTCCAAGATCCTTTCATTTTAATTGTTACCAAAAAAAAACAAAACAGGTTGCTTACATCCTAATGTTTTTTGAATTTTTTCCTTTTTCACCAACTTGACTTTCCGTGTGATTCCAGTGTTTTCTGTCTTGCTTTTCAATTACAGTGCCACTACCAGCTTGGACATTGTTTACCGGTGAAGTGCTTTGAAGTGGAAGTCTTCTATAGCTTTAATTAAATGTTCCGCTCTTTTACTGTACCCCATGAGATTACAGGTGAAAGCCTTAACTAATTCCACTTCACTCTTCTACTCTTCATCTCCTTTTTGGCAAAATATGCATGTTGATTTGTCAATTTCAAGCACATAAATGATAGCTAAGAAGACTGCAGAAGTTCTTATGCTTCATAGTTCTTATGCTCTGCATGTATGTGAGGAATGCAGCTGATGTATGTTGCTCGGTGGTGCAGAGTGGTGGTAGTGAATATACAATCAGGGACATGCAAGAGGCCCTCAACCATCTTTCAGCTTGAATAAAAGGCAGGTAGATTGAGAGTGACCAATTGTTTGCCCTTTTGATAACACTCCAACCTAATTCTTGACTGGATCTGTGATGGTATTTGTGCATTTCTGGTTCTTTGTGAACAGCAAAGCCAGGTTATTGATTGAATGGTGCACAGGATGTGAGGGCACTGGCAACAATCTGAAAAGCTAAGTGCTTTTTTCTACTTTTATTTTTCCTTTTCTTTCCATCTGCTAGAAAAAACGTCCTAGCCAGCTTCCTAGGGTAGTCCCTGGGAAGGGAGCAATTGAAGGACATGAAAGGGACAATGGGCACAGTCATCTTGGATCCCTCCTTTAAAAAAGAGTGCAAGGAGATTTCTGTTTTACATTTTGGGTCTCTCTGTACCCACCCTTCTTGTTTCCTTTATCTGCTGGTTCTAAATCCACAAGACTTCATCAATTTTAATCTCTTATTTTGCAGAAGTAAACGCCAGGATGCTTCGTTTCTAAGGTTGATATTTTTGAATTATTTCCACTACAAATGCATAATTTTCAGTTCTGGAAGTTCTGCCTATTTTACAGATACCTTTTAAACACCGAAATACAATGCACATGGGAGAAAGGCCTAAAATGGAAGGCTTTGAGGCTTTGCACCGGCTTAGCCTAGTTCTGCCAATGTTTCTTGGACCGAGCTAAACCTCAAAGCTTCCTATTTTAGGACTTCCTAAACTGACAAGTGATTTCTTTCCCATTTGCTTTCTAACTTAATAGTAAATCATCTGTGATATTGTTCTTGTTAGTTACCACTGAGTTGTCTCCAACTGAACTCCAAAATATCTTGTCGTTAACAGCCTGCTGAACAATTACCACATATACTCAAGTATAAGTTGACTGAAGTATAAGTCGAAGACCCTAATTTAACCCCAAAAAACTGGGGGAACTTATTGACTCGAGTATAAGTCTAGGTTGGGAAATGCAGCAGGGCCTGGGAGTTCCTCCTTTGTGAGCTGGGGGAGCAGTGTGTGATGTTTAAAATGACTTTTCAGCCTGGATGGCCCTTGGGGTGTTGTGTGCACCACGTTGGTAGCTGAGTGCCCAATGGCTCCCGTTGGTGGCTATTTTAAAAAATTAATAGACTTTCAGCCTGGAGGGCTGCAAGGCATGTGTGTTTGTGGTTGGGGGAGTGACGCCTAATTGAGCCGGCTCCATATTTCACCCCCCCCTTTGTGGAATGTGTGTGTGTGGGAAGGGGAAGCGCTGCTTAGCTGGTCCAGCTCCCTTTTTTCCTCCTACTTTGTGGCATATGTGTGGTAGTGGGGGGTGGGGAGTGCTGCTTGGTTGGGCCAGCTCCCAATTCTTTCCTCCCCCCCCGCCCCTCGTGGCTCCTTCATGTAGTAGCCCTCAGGCACTTTGGGCTGGAAAAAGTAGACCTCGGCCTGTTCAAAGTTGGACAGCCCTGGCATATAGAATGGGTGAGATTGTGGGTTTTTAAAGTTGTGGGAAAGGGGAAACTTGTCCTAATCAGGAGAATAGGTGTTAGTCATTGTATTGTGATGTGGAGGGATTAAGAAGTTTCACTGCAATCGGGGGGGGGGGGATGATCCTTCTCTGTGGTTGATGAGTGTTGTTAGCTGTTCTATCTTGTGAACTGATCACAGCCAGCAAAAGATCAAAGTTCAATTGTTCCCACCCAGCTACAAGCACCAGTGGTCATTTCCCTGATCTCCTTGCACTCTGATGATGCCGGCCACTGAGACTGGCAAAACACAGGAAGAAAAACTTCCAGAACATGGCCAAGCAGCCTGAAAAACTCACAGTAGTTATTAGAAGGAACACTGCTTCCCCCACCTTGTTGGTTTATTCAAAAACTGTTTTAATGTCCAGATAGGGTTTTAATGTATCTGAAAGTCAGATCAAAATAGTAACAAGATATTGCTTCAGTATCATAAGCCAGTTTTTCACAATGTAATTTATTTAGATTTGGCATATCTTTCGGAAGACGGATTTTTGTTGACAAGTGGCAAAATAGTTTTTTTTTTTTTTACTGAAAAAATTGGAGGAGATCGCTGTCAAAAATGCTTTTTATTAACAGGAGTGGATTTATTGCATGTGTTTCCCACCGTAACTCTGTGCCGCATATTTCAATAATTCATACATCCATGTGCAGCAAAAATTAATTGATTTAGTTGAGATGCTTGGCTAAAATAAACCTGTTTGTAAAACAGTTACTGACACTGTTAATTAGAGAGGTTTTGACTGGTATCATGGCTGAAGTATTATGGGGGAGCCTTTCATCTTTCTATTCTACCCTTTTGGTAGAAAATGGTACTTGTGAAGTACCTGCTGACTGTAGATGTCACACTTCCGTCTTAGCTTTAACAATAATATGTGCACAGTGAGTTCAAGTCACACAATGGTGTGTAACTAATGATATTTTAAAATGGTGACAGTGCAGGATCATTATATAGTAATCCCCCATTTATCATGTGGGTTAGGGACCCGACCTGACCCACAATAAAGGAAAATCCATGATATGTGGATGCTGGGTAGGGACAGGATTCAGGGGGGGGGGCTGTTTGGGGCCTCATACACTTACCTGAGGCCTGCCGCTGCCGTGAACAGGCCTCCAATGGGGTTCGCGGTCCAGATAGAGGCTACAGAAGCGGTTTTGTGCAATCGAGAAGGAACTTCTGATTTTTTGGAAGTCACTCCCGGTTTGCCGGAAACCACTTTTGGGGCCTCCAAAGGCCCAGGAAGCCAGCTGGACTCATGGCAGCACCAGGCATGGGGTGAGTGCAGCAGACCACAAACAGGGCCAAACAGCTTGCCCATGAAGCCCTTGTCTTCATATACTACGGTCCCACAATATACTGGGACTGCAGTATATGAACCAGAAAATGGTGGGAGACAACTGTAATAAGAGTTTTGTAGAGTCCTTGGTTTGAACAGAGCTTGAAAGAACCAATTCTTCACTATACAAATGTATTTGTTGCCACAGGATGAAACAAGGTTTTAGAAAGGAAACTTGGGATACTTAAATGTTTCTTTTCCAACATTAATATACAGTAAAGCTTCTAATTACAAATGCCTTGAACTCTGAAAAACTTGAATTGTGAAAGGAAATCCACCAGTGTAGGGAAATTTCTAATTATGAAAAAAGGCATTTTTTAAAAAATAACAAAAAACTTAATTAATAGTTATTCAAGGCATTCCTATGGGAAGCCTTCCATGGCCCAGGGAAGCAGGGGAAGACCTTCCCTCCTTTGCTGGGTTTGTGGGAAAGCCCCTCGGTCAACTGGCAGGCCAGCTGTCAAAATCAGCTGGCTGTCAGCCATGATTTTGACAGCTTAGCAGCCACAGTGCTTTCTCATTGAGCGGACGTCAGCCAGGGGAGAATTGGGCAGGTGACGAAGTCACCACCCACCCCATCTTCCCTTGGCTGAGAACGGGGCAACCATGAGCAGGTCATTTTGTAATTCAAGGCATCACGGTATTGGTCAAAACATACAGGAATATCTGTCAAGAGATTTATGTACAAATGAACCCATTGACCCCCCTAGTCTCCCTAAGCTGTCAAGAAAATGAGTTTCGGGAGGAGTTATGGGGAAGAATTGGGAGGACCATCTCAGGAGCTAGAAAAGTGATTAGACAAAGACTTTTCCCCAGCATGTGCTAATCTGCTTCTCAATGTTTGAATGTATTTGTCTCTCACCAGTAAATATTGAATGTGTCTTAATAGCCACCATTATGATAATTATGACATTGGCACCTTGGACATCTTTATTACATTTTGCAATTTGCACCCTCCCCTGCCTGCCATGTTGTGCATAAAAGTAGTTCACTGAGATTTCACTCTGTGTATCTGATGTAGTGAGCTGTGGTCCACACAAATATAGACAATCAAATTAAACATACAGTGGTACCTTGTATAAAGGAATTAATTCGTTCCAAATGAAATTATGTTAAGCAAATTTTCCTTTATACAAATTCCCATAGGAATGCATTGAAAACGGAGTGATCCCATTTTTATGTTGTACAGATTCTCCCCATAGGCGATTATGTTAAGCAAATTTCCTCCATCTCTGGAATTTTTTATGTTGTACAAATTTTATGTTATACAAGCTGTTTGTTATACAAGGGTCCACTGTGTACATTTTTAATTTGTCACATTATTCTTTGTCATAAAATCTTACTTAGCATCAGCCTAGGCAGGTTTAGGCTGATCACTGACAATGTGAATAAAACTTATTGTATGATAATGATAAAATCGTCCTATACTGAATAATAAAATAGTTTCTGTGTTGTCTGTGAAAATTTTCAGTTGTCCAGGTGAGGTTTTCTGGAAGATGAGTCATGGCAACTGGACTTCTTTTCTTGAGAGATCGATCGATCTCACAAGAAAATAAGTCTAGTTGCCTTGACTGAACTTCCAGAGAGCTTCTGTCTTGCTAAATTTGTTCCAAAAGTTTGAACTTGAATTCATGTTCGTTACCCCAAAACTAGCTTCTTGTCAGCACTTTCATAACATAAGCCCATCTTCTTCGCAGTGGCAATTTCATATGTTAATTACAAATAAAGCTGGTTCTATGGAAGTAGATTCTAATCCAGTGGTTCTCAATCTTCCTAATGCCATGACCCTTTAATACAGTTCCTCATGATGTGATGACCTTCTGCCCTGCTTGTAAGAGTCCACAAGCCCCCTTTGGCAGGCCACTGCCACAGGTGTCATAGAGAACTTCCCCCTAAAGGCACCCTCAGCAAATTGCAGCCTCCGGTGCCATTGACTGACATCCCCTCCAACCTATCAAGCTGTAACTCACTCTTTCCCCCCTTCCTCCCCCTCCCCCTCCAGACCCAAGCCATTGTGCCTTTTTCTTCACTGGCTCATGATGACCCCTGTGAAATGGTCATTCGACCCCCAAAAGGGTCCCAATCCCCCAGGTTAGGAACCACTCTTCTAATCCATAAAAATAGCAGTGGAATAGATTTCTTAGTCTTTAAGATGTCCCTATTTTTATTTTTCTCCTGTTGTTTTGTTTTTATCATACAAGTCCCCTTGATGAGAGAGGCCTATAATGTTGAAGGGCAGAGCCCATATATAAATCTATGTCTGCAAACTGTTGTATGTTTACTTAATTTGAGTCCTGCCAATGCTAGCCAAGCATTGTCATTTGACCCATAGTTAATGTGATGCAATGTATTTCTTGGCATGTAAAAATGATCCCCTCGTGAGCTGTTCTACTGCTTCCAACTTTCTTGGAAGCTCTCCCTTTTGAGGAAGGGCCAGGATGGCAGTGAACTGCTGTATCTTTGTCTCCTTGTGCAGACATTTAAAGCCTTATATTTCAGGTTTCCTCTCAGTCACATGAAGACAACAGCTTTTATTACAGCGTAATGGGAGGCAGAGGCACTTGAGGATATAAGGCTCATCTTTGGGCTCTATTTTGATGCCAAAATGAAATTCACATTTTGAGTCAAGCTATTATCACTTTGAGAGTGTATTGACACAGGGCTAAGAGGGTTTACTGGAGTTTTTATGGATATGGAGACAGTCAGCACATTAACCTTTTAAATAAATAGCTTCAGTGATCTCCTTGCAGGTTATGTGCATGACCTACATATTGATAAACGCAGTCCTAACACGTTGAAACAACAGTGAATTTACTTCCATCTCCATGGAGATAAACAGGAACAATATTTCAAGCTCTGGTATTGATTGCAGGCTGAGGAGTTTCTGACATATGGAAACTGATATGATAAAGAAATGAATCAGGGAGTGAAAATACATATATAATAAATAAAAATCCATTGGTTAATATTAGAACAGAACAGAGAATAATAATTCATAGAAACAGATCCTGGAAAGGTGAAAATCCTGGTTATTTCTCCAGCTGGACATATTGTATGAATTGATTGAGGACAAAGTTGTTCAGACAGTGGAATCAGAAGGTGCTGTAGGCCAGAGTGTACTGTTTGAGACTGCAGGTACACGTTCACCTATTTGTATGCTGATGTGGCAAAATATTATCTGCTTATGGGAAGTGAATATATATAGAGTCCAACTATATTCTGCTTAACAATCTACAACAATATACGGAACTGTTTTGTACTAGCCATAGCATTAACCCAATTTAAGGTGTAGAGTTCAGCCCACACATTCCCAATCCAGTATAGGTTTTGCCACATTTCTCTGTGCCCCTGTCCCCAAAACTGATCTGTGTGTTTTAGTGGAGGAAGATGGAGTGTTTCTGTGCCAAATGACTGGCGACCCTTTGTCTAATAAGATTGGGAGAGATGTTCTATCAAATCAGCACTAACAGTCCTATTTTCTATTACCCATTTGAACCTTGTGTTGAACAGAAGAATCTTGCTCACACATCTGATCATGATACATAAAACATCTACATATGCTTTTTCTAAGCACCCATGTCTCTGTGGTGCCCAACATAGGGAAGACCTGTTAGAGAATGATACCTAGCTTCTGTGATTTATTGATTTGTTGATTTAGGGTATAATAAAAGTATAATCAATCCTGCACATGACTTCTCTCTAACACACACACTCTCTGTGTCTGATAACTCTGAGAATACAGCAGCCAGCATGGACTGTATGTCCTGGGAGATTTATGCCAGAAGAATAATTTGCCTAATCTGTGGGTTGTTGTTGTGTCATTACAGTCGTGACCAACTCTTCGTGACCCCACGTCCATGGAATTTTTCTTGGCAGGAATACTGGAGTGGCTTGCTAGTTCCAGAATCGGTGGATAGAGTGCTGTCATTGGCAGCTTCTAGAAGGGAACTTCACTTGTTGGCTGCAATTCTTTTAACCTGTCACAGCACTGATAGATAAAGAAAACATCACCAGGGCTGTGGGTTCTATATTTCACCATGTCTTTGTTGTTCATGGTTTCACATTGGAGATTAATTGCAAAAGTCAAGTCAGAGGACAAGAGGTAAAATAGAGTTCAGGTGAAGAAAAATACGCTGGCACAAAATACGACAGAGTAATTTCTGAAGGCAACTTTACTTGGCAAGAGGCTAAATAATGATGGCTATAGTACCTCAAAGCCTTGAATGTGAAGAATTCACGTGTGTTTTTGTGAAGAAAAGGTAATGCTGATTCATGCTTCACTTACAGAGGAGTGATATTCCAAAAGGGGGAAAAACAACAGCTACCTTATTGTTATGAGTTTGTAATCAAAGTGACACAGTTGTCCTAGAATAAATGAGTGTAGAAACTAACTGTAAGATATCACAGTTCTATGGCTATTTTTTTTAATTGCCTCGAGCTTGTTCAAGAGTTAATTGGCCGGGAAGAGTTACAGTAGAACAATAATCAGCATTTTGTGGCAAGATGAATGCTGAGATATGAAGGAAGCTGTGGATTTGTCAATCTGCTTATGGGGAGCTGCTGATAACAGAGGTAGAAAAGAAAACAGATTTCATTTCTGCCCCTCGTGCTCCCCAGAAAATCTGCTCCTAATGATATAGGGATCTTTTGTAAGAATGTGGCTGGTGAAACTAGAAAAAAATGGCTATCTCATTCCATAAGTGGGATCCATTTGTGGAATGGCACTTGTTTAATTAGTGGGATGAACAATTCTGTGAACAGAAGGCCAGTTTGGGAGCAGAGCTGATCTATTTTAAAACAGAGAAGATCAAATAAGAAATGAACACATTGAAGCAGCACTGATTTAAATTATGGAGACTTAAGCATATGCCTAAGTGACACTGTGCATATTTCATCTTTTAAAATTCAAGTGTTGCTTAGACACCCTTGACAAATCTTGAGCATTCAGTTACCGGCAGAAGATCCTTCCAACATTTTTGGAAAATGCATTGGGAGAGTCATAGAATGGTCTAGCCCCAGTCCTCATTGTCAACACAACTGGTGGCCACATTCCCTTCTGCACTTTCAGCATGGATGATATGGAACTCTATGCATGTGTTGCTCGAGTATAAGGTTGCTGCACCCAAGAGCAGGTTCTGGTAAGGCTACAATTCTCCTGTGCACAAAGAATCAAGCCTTCATACACCCACATGTGCAGAATTCTTTCTCCGACATGTAGATTCTGTGAACAGTTACCTTTGCCATGCATGTCGGAGGAAGAGTGTCAACCAAATCAGACATAAAAACCCTTGATTTTCGAAGGGCAAACTTCCCTCAGATGAGGAAACTAGTTAGAGAGAAACTGAAGGGGAGGGTTAGAAGAATCCAATCTCTTCAGAGTGCATGGAGCCTGTTTAAAACAACAATAATAGAGGCCCAGCACAAGTGCATACCACAAAGAAAGAAGAGCTCATTTAAGTCCAAGAGGACACCGGCATGGTTAACGAGTGGAGTTAGAGAGGCTCTAAAGCACAAGGAGAGGTCCTTCTGTAAATGGAAATCCTCCCCAAATGAGGAAAATAAAAAGGAACACAAACTCTGGCAAAAGAAATGTAAAAAGATGATAAGGGAGGCAAAGAAAGACTTTGAGGAACGCATGGCTAGCAATATAAAGGGTAATAATAAAAGCTTCTTTAAATATGTTAGAAGTAGAAAACCTGCCAGAGAACCAATTGGGCCTCTGGATGGTGAGAGAGGAAAAGGGGAGGTTAAGGAGGACTTGGATATTGCAGAGAAATTGAACGAGTTCTTTGCGTCTGTCTTCACGACAGAGGACCTTGAGCGGATTCCGCTGCCTGAGCCACCCCTCTGGACTAAAGAATTAAATCAAATACAGGTTAAAAGAGAGGAGGTTTTAGGACTAATTGATAAATTGAGGATTAACAAGTCACCGGGCCCAGATGGCATCCACCCAAGGGTTGTTAGGGAACTGAGAAATGAAATTGCAGATCTCTTAACGGTAATATGCAACTTGTCTCTTCAAACGGCCACAGTGCCGGAGGACTGGAGGATAGCGGATGTCACACCAATTTTTAAAAAGGAAGGAGGGGGACCCAGGAAACTACAGGCCGTTAGCCTTACATCTGTCCCAGGGAAGATGGTGGAAGGCCTCATCCAAGAGAAAATCTTAAAACACATAAAAGAACAAACCTTGCTGAGAGAAAATCAGCATGGCTTCTGTAAGGGTAAATCTTGTCTTACAAACCTTTTAGAATTTTTGAAAAGGTCAACAGGCACGTGGATTTGGGTGAACCGGTGGATATAGTCTATCTGGATTTTCAAAAGGCTTTTGACACAGTCCCTCACCAAAGGCTGCTGAGAAAATTGCATAGTCAGGGGATAAGAGGGCAGGTCCTCTTATGGATTGAGAACTGGTTGAGATCCCGGAAACAAAGAGTAGGTGTCAATGGGAAATTTTCACAATGGAGAGAAGTGAAAAGCGGTGTGCCCCAGGGCTCGGTCCTGGGACCGGTGCTTTTCAATTTGTTCATAAATGACCTGGAGACAGGGATAAACAGTGTGGTGGCCAAGTTTGCAGATGACACAAAACTTTTCCATGTGGTAAAAACCAGAGAAGATTGTGAAGAGCTCCAGAAGGATCTCTCCAAACTGGGGGAGTGGGCTGAGAAATGGCAAATGCGTTTTAATGTAACCAAATGTAAAGTAATGCATATTGGGGCAAAAAATCCAAACTTCATCTATCAACTCATGGGCTCTGAGTTATCCGTGACGGATCAGGAAAGAGATCTTGGTGTGTTGGTGGACAGCTCCATGAAGGTGTCTCCCCAATGTGTGGCAGCAGTGAAGAAGGCCAATTCCATGCTAGGGATTATCAAAAAGGGGATTGAAAATAAAACAGCCAACATTATAATGCCGTTATACAAAACAATAGTAAGGCCCCACCTGGAGTATTGTGTACAATTCTGGTCACCGCATCTCAAGAAAGACATAGTGGAACTGGAAAAGGTGCAGAAGAGAGCGACTAAAATGATTACTGGGCTGGGGCACCTCCCTTATGAAGAAAGGCTAAAACAATTGGGCCTCTTCAGTCTGGAAAAAGGCACTTGAGGGGGATATGATTGAGACATACAAAATAATGCAGGGTATGAGTAAAGTGGATAGAGGGAAGCTCTTCTCCCTCTCTCAAAATACCAGAACTAGGGGACATACACTCAAATTGAGTGCTGGGAGAGTAAGAACTGACAAAAGAAAATATTTTTTCACCCAGCGCGTTGTAAGTCTATGGAACTCCCTGCCACAGGATGTGGTGATGGCATCTGGCCTGGATGCCTTCAAAAGGGGATTGGACAGATTCCTAGAGGAAAAGTCCATCACGGGTTACAAACCATGATGGAGATGTGTAATCTCTAGGCTTTAAACCAGGGTACTTCAAGGGCCAGATGCAGGGGAGTGGTATCAGGAGACAGATATCTAGTCTCATGCGCTCCCAAACGCATCTGGTGGGGCCGCTGTGAGATACAGGAAGCTGGACTAGATGGGCCTTTGGCCTGATCCAGCATGGCTCTTCTTATGTTCTTATGTTCTTATGTTCTTACAGTTGGACACGTGATTGCTGGATGCACTGGCTACAGGTTTGACCAGTCTGAAAATCATAAGGGATCCGAATCTTCTTCTTGTTTTAAATGATGGTTGTACTTTAATAACAAGTGGAGTCAGTGGAGATAAAAGGAGCTGATGAACTTAAGCAAACTTTGACAGCAAAAGCTTGGAAACAAACATCTGTAAAACAAGAACATAAACAATTGGGATTGGCTTCACTGGATTAGAGATGTCTACCCATGATGACATGGGCCCTGGTTAAGATATAGGATTCCCACCATTGTCCTAGGCTAGATAATACCTAGGAATAAATTGCCATTAGTCAAGGAGATGAAAACAACCTAAGAATGTGAGCCATTCTGAGTTTTGGAAGCAGCAATACTCCCATAATATCCCCCATCCCCCCACAAATTATAAACCCATCCCTTTCATGATAGAATGCTTAAAATACAGTTTCTCAGAGAAAAATACGGTTCCAAGCTCCAAAAGATTATTCGTTTTTTATATGCAATAGAAGCTATGTGTGAGCTTTCATAGCAAATTGGAAATATCCATTAATTACCCTATAGCAGTGGTGGTGAACCTTTGGCACTCTAGATGTTTTGGACCACAACTCCCGGAATTCCAAGCCTAAATTGCCAATGGCAAAGGACTGTGGGAGTTGTGGTCCAAAACATCTGGATTGCCAAAGGTTTGCCAGCACTGCCCTAAAGCATTGGAAAACTAAAAATAGCATTCATGTGGTCTCTTTTTTAAAATGCTAAGGTATTCTGAAAACAAGGGAACTCCAAAAATAAGACACTATTTCATTATGCCCAATTTAAATAATCCCATAGTCGCTTTCATGTGCATGGGTGCTTTAGCAAATAAAGATGAGATGAATCCTACATGTATTGGGGGAATGTAGACAAATATGTACATTCCTTAAATAATGCCTCATATTATATTCAGTGCATCAACTGTCAACATGCTAAGGGGATTATCACAGTCACAGACACATTTTATACCATCGTTCATAATCAAAAATCCCAGAAAGATTGAATATGTCCAAAGATAGCTAAAGAATCTTTATTAACTTTTTCATATACTAAAGCCTTTACAAGAAGAATGTGGTGACAAGCTGCAAAAGATAAATCAAGTCTATAAGGTCAGTCAGGAATTTAAGCTGGTTTAATAGAACTTTTAAGTGAGAGAAAAGCAACAACAACATCAACAAAAACCTACAAAGAATGGGATAATTGGAATCTGTCAATCAAGCACAGCTGAGATAAATATGAAATTGCAACAGATGAGATCTATTCAGAGTTTATATGAGGCTTTCTGGGTGTTCATAAGTCATTTACAAAATAAATGATATCGTCAAACAACGTTGGAAGGATCTTTTCTTTTGTAGGAGGGCCTGCAGAGCATGAATCAGGGCAGGAGAAAGGCATCAGGTGGTATGCATGGCTCGTATGAAAAGAAATGCGGCACTACCCCTTAGTAGCTGAAAATATATGTTGTGAAATTGTGATATTACTATGCTGTGTGTTTCTCTGGCTTCAAATGTGGCAGCCATTGAAGTGAGAGAAAATGATATGGTGTTGGTCACATCCTATATTCATGGTGCAAAATGATAATAGGAAGGAAAGGAAGGAAAACAATGAGATGCTGCCTTGCCATTTATGTACATAGCCTGATGTGTACTTTTGTCTTTAATCCCAGTCTTAAGACTCCATGGTTCAGTTTCATGAATTCATTAAGAAATACCCATCACTGGATAGAGAGCAACAGTTTCCTTCCAGGGAATTGAACTGATAGCAATTCCCTTGCATACTGTAGCCACTGCCCCCCCCCCAAAAATTCTTTTGGAAGGGTTTGCAAGACAGCCACAGCAGGTTTTTACAGTATGCAAGACTGCAGGGGGAGCAGGAAGGATGGAGAGGAGAATTTGCATGGCTGTAGCCAGAGCATTCTAGCTGCCTAGATGCCCTAAGCACATCCGATCTCGCCTGATTTCGGAAGCTAAGCAGTGTCGGCCCTGGCTAGTCCTTGGAAGGGAGAACACCAGGGAATACCAGGTGCTGTAGGTGGCTGGAGTAGGAACTGGCAAACCACTCCAGTATTCCTGCCAAGAAAACTCCATGGACATGGGGTCACAAAGAGTCGTCCACGACTGTAGTGACACAACACACACACATAGCCAGAGCATTATGCTGAATCTCTGTATGTTTATTCATCTCAGAAGGCTTTTATTTTGAGAAGTCTTTGCATAATCATGCCCTTTTACAGATGATACTATTAATTATACTAGTGATTCACAAACTTAAGAGACAGCTGATTTTAGCACATTGTGATTTCCTTTCTAAACACCATCCTACATTCTTGCAGTCTACAGGCCATAAGTACAGAATACTTTGCAGAATCTAGTGAAGACCATGTTCAGATGGTGATCTTTTGCTGAAATGTGTGAACATGCTCCAATGAAACCATTGCATCTTGAATGGGGTGAACAATTGTGAATGTAGTGCTGTGCACCAGCCACCAAAATAAAATAAAATAAAATAAAATAAAATATTGGTATTTGCATATTTGCTGTGGTTAATTATGGCTAATTATGCCCCAGTGCCTTCCTAGGAGACATCTTGGATGCACAATTGGGTGCACAACAAAATTCATCAAGCCATGCCCCAGTGCATTGGCAGTTATATGTAACAAGCTGTGTGAAATTACAGAAGCCATAATCCAGCAGTGGTTCTAAACCTGTGGGTCGTGACCCCTTTGGGGGTCAAACACCCTTTTCACAGGGGTCGGCTAAGACTCTAAGAACAGCACCAAGAGACTGGCAACTTTCCCGGCCCAAGATCCCCCAGTCTCAGTCTACGCCTTGGGAGCAGCAGGGTTATTCTCGCTTGCCACAGACACACACTCACTCACTCTCTCACACATACACATGCTGGGTTCTCCTGCGCTGCCTCTTTTGCCCTTCTCTCCCCCCCACGCTCCTTGCCTCCCTCCACCTTTCCATTCCCCATGCGCAAAAACAGACCCGCCAAGCACTTGGAGCTTAGAAACGGCCAGGTGAGATCACAAGAAGCGAGAGCAGGGACCAGGCAGGCAGGCAGGCAGGCAGGCAGGCAGGCAGGCAGGCAGGCAGCGTAAATTTCCAAAGCCAGTGATAGCAGAAGGGGGGGGGAGAAAAAAAGGAGGGGGAGGGATCGGAGTGGACCCAGACCTTCGCTAGCCCAGAGGCATGCGAATGCAGCAGGTAAAGGCATTCCTGGAATTGAGGCCTAATGAAATCTCCTAAGGGAAACTTAACTCAGCCCTGCAGAAATGCACAGAATTAAAGTTTGGGGCTGCTGAGCTGTTCTCTGCCTCCCCTCCCCTGTTCCTCCCTTCTCCCACACTGCATTTTCCCCCCTTGGCTGTCATCTCTTCTTGTGGCTGGGTCTTCATTTCCATTTTAAATATCTATTTTTAAAGCCAAGATAATTCCTCTCCCCTGTCTTTTATGTGTTTTTCTTGCTCACAATATATAATTACATATTGTTTTGTGATTAATCACTATGCTTTATGTTCAATTTGTAACAATGAAAATACATCCTGCATATCAGCTATTTACATTATGATTCATAACAGTAGCAAAATTACAGTTATGAAGTAGCAATGAAAATAATTTTATGGTTGGGGGTCACCACAACATGAGGATCTCTATTAAAGGGTTGAGACATTAGGAAGGTTGAGAACCACTGCCTTAAGCAGACTTCAGTAGGATTCTAGCTGATTTGTCTCAGACTGAATCAGAGCCTGCCTCATGTGACTGGGGTCTGATTACAAATTTTAGCTCAGAAACCCACCGCCCATTGGCTGGCATTGGGAATCAACAAATATGTAGTACTTACCACCCGCCACCACTTTTTGCAACTGTATGAAATGTGTGGTGGTGTTTTTCTGGCACAGAAAGTAAAATATGGTATGACGGGTTGATGGAACTGAAATATGTATGAGCAGAAACAAAATTAGCAATCATAGTTTTTCAAGCAGGCACTCAGTCCTACATCCTTTGTGGTTTTCATAAGAATATAAGAAAATATTTGTAAATTTCCTGCTACCAAGAGAGAGAATGAGCAGAGAGCTCTGATAACTGGAACAATTATGTGATGTTTTTCTTCAGCATCCCTGTTTCTCTCAGATTGGAGACCAGATCTATGATAAAGTTTACTTCAATTAGAAGCTAGAACTGCTAGTTTAAAAACTACATTCTCTGATTTCTTTTTGTTTACTTTCTCATTGTTAAAGAGATAAATACATCAGGTTTTGGAGATATAGTATTTCTTTGTTGTTTTTCTCAAATTTAAAGTTGCTAGTACTGTAGCTCTTCCTTTGACGTATGTGTCTTCCAAGTATATCTGATTTTAATTTGGCTCAACATTTGGGATATGATTCAATCTGAATTACACACCTGTTTGGGATCTAAAGTGGCTGTCTCATATATATATCAATGAAACTGCCACTGTGTGCAATGTGTGCTAAATTAAGATCAAACTAGATACAAGGTTATTTACAATGTCTCCCAAGATATTTTAATTCATTTAAACCCTCTGTGTTGCAGAGGGCATGTACTGGGTCAAACCTGTAGAATTTTGGAATAGAACATTAAACCCTTTTGTACATTTCTGTCTCTTAGACTTAAATTGTCTTTAAGACTGCTGTTAGTCATGAATGAGGGTGGAGGAGGGACAGGCTTCATATGCCACTTGTTATTCTTCCACTGGAAACTTTGGAGAAAATACTGCATCAGGGTAATGAAACAAAACGAAGGTGATAAGTTTCAAACTTGCTTACGGCGTCACTTCACTCCGGATGATTCTTCCACCTCACATGTCGAAGACTGACAGACACACAGAGATTTGATCATACATTTTCCATGCTTTGCTGGCCCTTTTCACGTATTTTTCCGGATAATGTTTTTTTGCTCCTACCTTGCATCTGGATTGGCTTGAGGCCAAGTCATGAGAAACTGCAGCCTCCTTTGTGACCTTAATAAAATCAGAAATCATCCAGCAACCTAAAAAAAGATTAGTGTGATTCTGTTGTTTGGCCAGTGCAGTGGAACTATAGCTGAAATCCTGCATAGAATTCTTGAAATGCATTTATAGCTGTCCTCTTGTACATGGATGATTCAGCATTGTTTTTTCTGTTAACTTGTGGGTACTTATAAGCATCTCTATCCTTCTTTCTCTCTCATTTTAAGAAACAAAAGAGATATAAGGCCACCAGTGACATCTTTGTTGGCCTACTGTTTTCAAAGACACTTACATAGACCTCAGAAATATAGCATTACACTTGGTTTTTTCTCCCTTTCATAAGAATATGCTGTGAGCCAAATCTCCAAGCAGATGCCTCAGGATTACACATTTTAAGATTGCTTTCGATGTCTACCAGGAGACCTCCTTTCCCTTGATGATACTAAATATGTAATGGTTTTAATCTATTTAAAACTGCTGTATTCCAACTGTGGGACATATTTTGTCATTTTTACTGTTAGAAGACTAGTTATATTCAAAGAAAGGGTGAATTTTTCAAAGTATTTTATCTTGGGGAAATTGTCCAAGGTCAGCAATGAAATTTCCATTTCAAGTAATTTTGTTCAAAGAGGAAAAATATTCCCCCTTAGGTTTAAACCATAGGTTCTAAAAGCTTGAAATCTGAAAATAAAGGGGCACTAGCTATAAGCGCTGTTCAAATTATGTCTCTTTAGACTGCTCAGAAATGTGGTTAAGCTTCTTTCTTACTGCTCTAAAATATTCAAGGTTATTGCCCTGCATTAAACTCTAAACCTTTTAAATGCTTCTTGTGCTGCAAAATTATACAAGATTGATAATCTGGAAGTTTTATGAATCATGATGTGTAGGAAGGAGATTCTTTTAGATGATCCAGATGTTCACAATATATTAAACTTTAAAAATATGGTAGCAATATCAATAGAACACAGTGTATTCTATATTTTCAAGTATTACTCATTTAAAATAACATTTGCAATTCACCAGTGGAATTAAACCTTGATAATGAAATAAAAATGCATATATAAGAAGATGAAAGTAGCTTGTCAGGAGGATGTACAGTTTTATCTATGTTTCTAGAAAAGTTTTTTCATAATATATTGCGTGTTGTGTTGACAATAGCTTTTGAAATATGGGGATTTACTTATTGGCTATAGATCATGATTAGAGATGGGCACGAAACGAACAATTTTTCATTTCCGTTTTCATTTTTTTCATTTTGTTATGCAACGAAATGACAAACAAATTTTGTCTCTAAAATGAAACGAAACGAACAGAAACACCAGAAATTTTGTCATCCGTTTCGTTTCGTTACGGCAATACATTGACCTGCTTTAAATGCTAAAAAAATCACAAAAAATTGAAATAAATGGTAATGAAACGGTAACGAAACGAACGAAAATGAAAATGAATTTTTTGCAAAAATTCACGAAAAATGGAAAGGAACCGAAACGGACCCCCTAAACGACAAACGACAAACAAAACATCATTTTTTTATTCATGCCCATCTCTAATCATGATACTTCTTATGAGCAGTTTTGTCTCCCCTACACCTCAAAATGCAGTGTCAGCAGAATTTGAGACCAAATAAAATGTTCACAGAAGAAGAGTATTACTTGGCCAGGAAGAGCTGTTTATGACATATTACCAATTTTATGAACATCACCTAGCATCCGGAATGCTTTCTGCGTTGTCGCAATGCCTTTTGATCCCTATAGAAAACTGTTTTGAAACTGAATGAGTAAATGTATGAAATTCTGATTTATTTGGCATCCCATGCTGTCATTTGGTGTTACATGGCTGACCCATTTTGCAAGCTCTTTTCCTCATGTGCTCCAGTTACCATATATACTTAAATTTAAGCTGAGTTTTCTAGCCCTCATTTTTGGCTGGAAAAAACACCCTCGGCTTATATTTGGGTGAATGAGGTAGCTGGCTTGGGGAAGGCAGTGGAGGGCTAGTCCTGCCCATAACTGTCAACTCTCCTGTTTTGGCTGGGAAATCCCATATTTTATTCTATTTCACATTTTTCCCCTGGGTCGTTGATATTCCTGGAAATATCCCAAATTTCCCCCACCCCCTCCACTCTGAGAGTGAGCAAGTGAACAGTATGCCGGCTGTGTGCTGCTTCCCATTCACCCAAGCAGGGCAGTACAAAGCGGGATGGTGGGATGGTCTCCTGCTTCCGCCACCCGCCACCCAGATTATGGGCGCAGCACCTTGTCTGACTGCGGCTTGGCTGAAGGGATGGAGCAAGGCTGGGGAAGAGGAGGCGAGCTGGTGTGGCAGCCAGAGGGACATGCATGCGTGTGTGCATACTTGCGCTGCTGCATATGTGCACGCACACGCATTCTGCCTTTTCTCATTCTGGGCTAGTGGTGAGCAAAGTTGACAGGTATGGTCCTGCCCATTCCACTGCCTCCCTAGCGCTCAGCTGGCTTGGGTAGGGTGGTGGAGGGCAAGTCCTGCACTGGACCCACTGAAGCCACGTTGGTGGTGAGGTGAATACAGTCCACAACCGCGGCCCACACACTGGGTCGCTGACCGTGCAAACCCGGTGTCAGGCAAGGAATATAAGCCGACCCGAATATAACCCCTTGGCTTATACTCGAATCAATAAATTTTACCAGTTCTTTGTGGAACTGGTAAAACTTATATTCTCACACTCGACTTATATTCAGATCGGCTTATATTCAAGTACACCGTATATGGCATGTGCCACAAAAGTATGCACTCCAAAGTTTCCAATAAGCCAGCCCTTTTCCTCCAAACATGATGGCTCAATAATCTGAATATTCATGCTTTGGAGGGCATAAACAGAATACTATATATATTTCTGTTTATCCATTTGTTTCATTGGATACTAAGTCCTCTTGTCACTTTCTATGCACAAGCAGTGGTGTACCTCCCTGAAGTATCAAGAAGACTGCTAATTAAAAAAAGGTGGCAGTCCCTACTATAACATGATTCTCCACAGCATTCCTTTGGAAGCTGTGTTTACCCTGCCTATGAGCTTTTGAAATTGCACAGGAAAGTGATGGAAAAAGCAGGAAAGAGTCATGCAGATTCTTTGGGAAATACTGTACTGTAATATTAAGTCTATAGGAGTGTACTGTTAAACTGCCTGTTAAGTTCGGAGGGTCTTACATAATGAGACTGCATCCTCAGTATAAATTCTGGGATCTTGCAATAAATTAAAGGGGTATCTAATGGCACCAATATTTCCAAATTGTGGTGCCCTTATTGATACAAAATAGGAACTGATGAAATCTTCAGTGTAACATCATATTATTGACCTATAGTTTCACAATGGCATAAAAGCATTGGGTTTATGACATGCTTGGTTTATTTATTTATTTATTTATTTATTTATTTATTTATTTATTTATTTATTTATTTATTTATTTATTATGCAGCCTGATATGAACACTGTGTGTTATGGATTTCATTTTTCAGAGCACTGCAGAAAGGGTAACCCTAAAATGCTATTAAAGCAATTGTTGGACTATATCAAACTGGTGAACTCATTGAATTTTCTTTAAAAAAACATTTTCATGTAATTTGATATATGGGGAGAAATTACAAAGCAGCAGGATATCTTTCTGAAATCTTCATAAATGATAGAATCACAGCATTAAACAACTAAATATGTGTCTTTGCTGTGCCAAAACTTCTGAAAAAAGCTTTTGACATTTTTTTTGTCCTACAGAGTATATGAAGATAAACTGTGGGGTCATTTATCTTGTAGATGAATTTTGAAATGTCCCTATGTCATTCCCAACATGCTATAAATACAGTGGCTAGAACCCATGTATATTTCAACAGATAAAAAAATGCATAAGAAATATTTAATCTTAATTATAATTTCAAGTACCCCGAAAGGGCTTGAGGGGGGAGGTTTTGGGGCTTTTAAAACCTTTCCCCCTTTCCCCAAGCCCTGGGCTCCAGCTGATTGGTGCTGGGGTGGGGGAACAAAAGGTATTTCTTCCCCAACCCAGTGCCAATCAGCTGGATCCCAGGGCTTGCCTCCAGAGGTATTGTGCGCCACTTCTCCCCACTCCCTCGGGGTGCTGACAAGCGGCGCACAATGTTTTAAAAGGGCTCTCAGCTGCGGAGCTGAGCACTTGGCTCTGACACCAAAAGTCCTTTTAAAAGATTGCCCACCACTCGCCCGCATCCCCCTGGGGTGCTGGTGAGTGGCATGTGATGTTTAAAAAGGTCTCTCAGCCGCGGAGCTCAGCGCTTGACTCCATGGCCAAGAGCCCTTTTTAAACATCACCTGCCACTCGCCCGCACCCCCTGGGGTGCTGGGAAGTGGCATACAATGTTTTCAATTGTGCCCCTCCCACCCGACTTCCATCCGCATATTGCAGATTTTCAATGATCGCGGGTCGGGTGGGTCCCTAACCCCCGCAATAGACCGGGGGTTACTGGATAATGTTCTAATTAAACACAGTTGCTTTATAAAATAATGATTGTTTACCATTCAATAAATTCTAACTGAGGGTTTTCTTGGTAGGAGTAATTCAGAAGTGGTTTACCATTCTTTTCTTCTGGGAGCATCCTTGACGGTAGCTTGCCTAAGGCTACACAGGTTGACTCTTCTCCCTGGAGCCATAGTGGGGAATCAAGCTTCCAATCCCTGGTTCCATAGATGCCTAATGTACTGAGCTAGCACTTTATGAAATGCACATTGATTTCAAGTACTATATATATTTGAATATTGGATTTTCAATCTAATCTCTATTATCTATTTTTCTTTTTTTCTCACTTTACAGTTTTTGTGAACCTATCCTTCTTGCTTGTTCTTTATATTGGGAGCTCTGGAACAAGTAAATTTCCTTGATGTGGGATTAATAAAGATTTATCTTATCATCTTATCTTATCTTATCTTATCTTATCTTATCTTATCTTATCTTATCTTATCTTATCTTATCTTATCTTATCTTATAAAGCACAGCCACACTGTCACTGACACATTGTAGCCAGGTTTCAACAGTGGCTTTTGCATGAAAGCCATCAAGGAATGCTTAGCCATATGTATACAATGTATATTGTTTCCTGTTGAATATGCATTTGTCCTAGGCTTGAATGGATGGTTGGGGGGGAACCTTTGAAAGATGCTTTGGGAGGTGAATAATAGACCCTTGCATCCAAGGATCATGTGGCCAGCACAGATCAAGAGTTTGTTCCTGATTCTAGAGGCTGGTCATGGAACCATGACTGGGAAAAGATCAGACCGCTGGAAACTTAAGGAAAGCTAGTATGGGAGAGAAATGGATGGGAGAAACAGAAGGTAAGACAGAGCAATGATGACATAGCAAAAAGGGAGGTTTTAAGTGCACTAAAGTGTAGAAAAAATTTGCAAACAGGAAACAGAGGCATGAAAGAGAAAGAAAAGAGTAAAAAAGATCTGTGGATACGAAAGGGAGAGAGAAAATAAGTGGAAAAAGACCTTATAGGGAAAAGAACAGAAGAACACTGTGTGTTCCCACCAGGTGTAGAAAACATAGCAGGTAGAACTGCTAAGTGGTTTATAAGTAAGTACACTAAGTAACTCCTGTAGTGTCAGAATGCAACCATTGTGATGTCTAGCCCTGTATCTGGACCATAAAGCCTCTTTGTCTTAGATGGACATAGTCCAGTGGTGTCCAAACTTTGGCTCTCCAGATGTTTTGGACCACAGAATTCCAAGCCTAGATTGCCAGTGACAAAGGACTGTGGGAGTTGTGGTCCAAAACATCTGGAGGGCCAAAGTTTGGACACCACTGCCATAGTCTGTCAAAGAGATGTTCAGCATCTTCTGACTTCCAAACAAATAAGATGCCAGGAACTCTTCCCTCCATCCCCTGAAGGTTTTTGTTAGTTGTATTTCATTGCAGAAATAATGGTACAGAAAGTTCAGTAAATCTCTTCCCCTCCTTTGAGGTAGCAACATACATTTAAAATTGCAACAATCAGAAAATCCCAGTAATTCATTGCACACAATTTTGCGCCCCCCTTTTTTCTTCTTAAATGGGCTTAGTAAAGGTATCACTGTAATATGGGATTTTAATTTGGGACTTTCTTTGATGGTCAGTGATTATGTAATAATTAACAAGGAACACTGGCCACATTTAGAGTAAAATGATTTTGAAAATGTAAAGTGTAATCATAGACTATTTTAAAATGGGCTATTAGTCTTTCTGAAAAACAAGTCATTATAGTAAGTGGAAGGGTAAAAAACAAAAGGAATAATATTATAGAAGAGTTATGCTGATAGCATGCATGTACTGCTTCATTTGCATGTGCTAGAAGTCTGGTCCTGGATGCAGGGTTGCCAATCAATCATCAGTGGCTAACCTTTCATGTTCTCTACTTGATTTATCATATGAATTAGAGTGTGATTAACATTGTTTCACTCGAGTTGGATATTAGATTTTCAATTAATCTAATTCTGGGGAGCACTGAAGTGAAGGGAGGAGAAAGACAGTTTAGTCAAGGATGTGTGAAACCAACTATTCTATCTCTGTGGGCTTTTCTGTGTTATCAGCTTTGTGTCTTTTGACAGCCATGGGAAGTCGAGACAGTATCAGATGTGTTTGCTTTACAGAACATTTCTGGTGTGTTTAATTTCTGAAAGTCTTGCAAAAGAAGTAATAGAAATCTGTCTCCATGTTGACAGTTTACATAAGCAGATGAATTGCATTTTCAGAGGTTGCCTGTGCCATAATTTGCATTATCAATTCTAAACTGCCTATTATTTAAGTCTGGTGCAAGGTCTGAAAAAAATGGCAGAATTTACAGTACATTTCTTTACGTCTATAGCAAGAGTAGGAAGACGGAACTGACAAAGTCTTTCATTTCTTCTTAACCATTCCTTTGTGCCACAATATCCTGAATTTTTATGTTGCTATTTCAACTGTATGTCATCTCTCTTTCAAAGTATTCAACACATATGTATGAGAAGTGTTGGGTTTGGTTCAGGGGTGTTGGGTTGGGTTCAGGGCTCTGTAACTACAAACTGCTTCCAAGGAACCCCAGTTTATATGTTTGGTAGAGTGCCCAAACCCTCTCTGTAGTACTTTCATGGGGACCTCCTATGTGAAGAAGAGGCCCAGGAATGTCAGTGCAGTTGCAGGCACTGAATAATAGCCTGGAATAGTTATCCATACCAGCAGAATCACAATAGGTACTTTGGAAATAAAAAACATAGTTTAGTGTGACATCTTTATGCTGAGTGCTGCTGCTGCTGCTGCTGTTTCAGTGTAAGTAAGGCTCCAGCATTCTCTGAAGATGCTGCTTTCATGACAGATGGAGGTGAACAGAGAGGGAACTCTTAGGGTGTCTCTGGTTATGTGCACTATTGCTGGAGGAGAAAACGCTTCTCATTAGGCTCTGGAAGGTTCCAAGGCTGCTTTCTGTGCAGGTGCATAACCCATATGTGTGAAATCACATGTTAGCACTCAAAGAACTACAGTTGTAGATAAGTAACATGTCCACTTAGTGAGGTGGCACAGAGGGAAGGAGGGTTCCTAACTCAAGTCCAACTGAATTACAAACATCCTTACTCTTAACCTCTGCAGGTAGAGCAGAAAGGGTAAATATTTCTTGTATTAGTTACACTTGACTATGAAAGGTCAAAGTAGATGCAGTTAAATCATATTTTGAATGGTCTTACTCACAAATTAATTAATAAAAAACTGTTCTGCTTAGAAATAAGACTCATACAAAGGTGCCTGTTCTACAGATCTCAGTCTGCTTTGCTTTTTCATAGGAATGCCTACCGTAGGTGAAGTTGTAATCGGTTCTGACATGAATGCAGTGGTACTACATATACAGTTACTACTCTACACAATTGTCTTGTTCATAAGTCTGAGTGGTTCATCACATTTGCAGTTAAATATGCACAGAATAATTCGTTTGAAACTCCATGAGCTCCTTCACATGAGTTAGCAGTCCACTGAGCTAAAAATGTTGCCCTTTCTCACATTTTAATTCTTATTGCAATTAGTTCTGCTCATTTCTACCATGTTTGGACTTTGCTGGATTGAATTAATTCAGCCTGATAGAAAGCTTTTTTCTTTTGTTAAAAATTATATCATGGTTTTAAATGCATTCCTTCTTCTGTTTCCTTTCACTCCAAGAAACCCAGAGGCCTACCATTTGAGAGATGGGTTTGGGTCTGATGCGAGCTTTCTTCAGAGCAGCAGTTTTTGTTTCATAAAATTTGTGGGAAACTGGGGTTTAGGGAGGCCAACCTTAATGACCCCTTAGGGTAAGACCAACATTCCCTCCAATTTCCCCCCAGCACTGAGCAGAAATCCTCAGTTCCAACCATGCCCAGAACCAAATGACTGGCAACAATAACTGTGGATGCACCACACCATGCAGCTTAGAGGGGACCCTGGATAAAACAGTACTCGTGGTATAGTGGTTAAATGGCTGTACTGCAGCCAAAACTGTGCTTATGAAACAGGGTCCTGTCACAGGTACCTGTAGCTGGAACAAGGTTGACTCAGCCTTCTATCCTTCTGAGTTTGGTAAAATAAGTACCCATCTCACCAGGGAGCAGTGGCAGTGTGTAGCTTGCATAATTACTGTATTTTTCCATGTATAAGACTATATTTTTGTCTTAAATTTTTAGACTAAAATTGAGGGTTGTCTTACACGCAGAAGTAACTGAGGGAAGAACTGCATGGTTGTGAAACTGTAATTTGGGGTTGGCAAAGTAGGGGTTGTCTTATACATGGGAGCATGTTATAGACATAAAAATATGGATACTTGTAAACCACTAAGAGAGTGCTTTAAGCACTATAGACCAGTATATAAGCAGTACACTTTGTATTTTGCTGTTACTTCCATGGTCTGACTGCGACCCCAGCTCAATAGCTACATAGAGTTATGTAAATGATAGGAAAACCATTCATAATAAAAATGTGTAGGTGAATTTTGGGAAATACCTCCATGAAGACACTGTTTCCATCAGTTTCAAATTGGCTGCATGGCAACTAGACCAGAAGAGATTACAGTGTTTGTCCCTTGGCATGTGAAGAGTTATGTCTCAGCTGAGAGTCTCTTAATGTAATTAATGTTCAGGCTGACTTGGCTAATAGATTCTTATTTCTTTTGTCCTCACATCATGATTGATTGTTTGTTTACGGTTATTAACCAAATACTTTGTCCTCACATCAGATATATTTGGAAACAGTAATATAGGACGAGTAAACCTGGTTTGCACCAAGCATAGAAAAATGAAGAAGGGTTGTGCTATATATCAAGTTCATTTATACAAGCATAGATTTTCTGGGAACACAAGGTTCTAACAGTGAAACTTTCCTCAGTTAAAATGAAAGATGTGTAGAAGAAAATAAAAGATAGTATTAAAAATGTCCTGTTAGGCATCCATGCATTAATGCACTGGTGTCTAAACTTCAGTCCTCCAGGTGGTTTTGGACCACAACTCCCACAGTCCTTTGTCACTGGCAATACAGTTTTGGAATTCTGGGAGTTGTTGTTCAAAACATCTGGAGGGCTAAAGTTTGAACACCTCTGCATTAATGGAAAGGTATCCGAAGGACCTCCATTTTATAGGAAAGTGAGCACAAAAGGGGTTAGCCATTGCATTGATGGCACCGTTGAGATTAACAATATGTGAAAATGCAACTTGAACACTGCAGATAATTTATTTTCTGTTTGTTGCAATTTTTTAAGAAAAGAGATAATACAGTCATCTTCAGCCATTTCCCATTTCATATACTGCAGTCCCGGTATATCGCGGAACCACAGAATATGAAACAAAGGGCTCCTGGGTCCTGTGCTGTCTGAAACAGTGTTTGTGTTTTTAGATGCAGGACAGACTATTAAAAACATGCATTGTTAGAGGAGCACAATCCACCCACCCACACCCACTCACCCACCCACACCACCCATATATATATGCATGGTGTGGGTGGGTGGGTGTTTATAATCTAAATCTGTTCTTTTTCCTATATATGTATAGAACCAGCAATGTATGGCCTTGGAGAAAAAAAAGAAAGTCAATTTAGACTTTAGTTTTCCTTGGCAAAAATGTTTCTGAGTAATTCTATTAGATATATGCTTCATGGCTCTATGTATTTATATGTAAGTGAGAAAAGAGTAGATATATGATATAACAGTTATGGAAGAATAACTCTAAGGGGAAAATATTATATAGCTTTATTAAATGATGCCAACAGAGCCAATATTGCTTAAACATTTTTATCCTCAATGGAGGTATTGCTGTCTGGTTTGATGGGTTGACTTGCCTGCTTAAAACATTTTATAACTTGAGAAGCTGCAGCCGTTCTTCTGGAAAGATCCATTGCTAAAAATGCCTAAGCTAACTCCAAATGTTTCCATTGACTTTGCTGATCCACCAACCTGAGTTAAAAGCATCATTTTATTTAGCTGTCACTCAGTTTCACTTTTGTGAAAAATTTCAAGATGTGTAAGCTCCCTTAGGTGACAGATCCCACGTGATGCTGTCACTCCTCACTTGACCATATTGAATTCTGTCACTGAGCAGGCAACAAAATGAAATGCACTGAGGTGTAAAATTTGACTTCTTGTTCTTTTTTATCAGTATCATGTCAGGCTATTAGTAGCTATTATTTCAAAAGTGGTATGCTTTACTCTTTCAGCATGCTTCACATGAGTTACATGAACCATTAAATAAAAATGTCAACCTACTTGACATTGGGACCAAATAACTTTGCACAATTAAATTGCTTGGGAAGTAATGCACCCAAAATGACTGATTTCTTTAATGATGAAGAATTAGGAAGGATAACACTTAAATAGCTCTCCTGACTATTTTGCCATTTAAACGCATGCATTAAAATCTGCAGCATTGTTTGTTTGCTTTTTCTATCCAATGTGTTTTCCATTATCAGTTTGCTTTTTGCTGTGCAGTTCCTGAGTGAATATTTGTAAGCCATAAGCTTAAATTTTAAGTCCACATTGTGATCAATAAGGCTTCAGAAGCCTGGATATCCTCCTTCCCTCCCTTGGCCCCACTTGTCAGATATACTCAGCTACCTGACTCAAGATGTAAATTATACCACACTGTAGCCCTCTTTATCATTTGATCTATGGAACAGAATAGAAGCTGACTGCAGAGGCAGCTGTTCATCTTTCTTCTTGATTGAGGGAAAAGTGTGAGGCTCAATAAGTGATAAAAAAGAGAGGAAGAGCTTCAAGTGAAGAGTGATCATGGATATCTCCAATATCTTTTAAGTGATAGCAGCCAAAAGGCCTCTTCATAGCCCAGAGCCCTCTAAAAATGAGTAGAGAATCTTTCTGTGCCATGGAGAGTAGCATCACTCACATTATAACAAGCTGCTATAAGGCAAGTATATTAATATACATAATAATTCATGGGCAGATTTCTGTCTCTCCATGGGATACATATTAATTTATGACCTCACTTTTATCCAACTTGCCAAGGCTGTATGTGTACTTGATTAGAATACTTTTATTTATTTATTTAGTGAGTTATTATTTCAACTTCTCTATTGCCCCACTAGTGAAAACACTCTCAGGGCAGTTTACAAGCCATCAAGGCATAATTACAAATCGTATAGTGAAAAACCATAATATACAGTAAATGAAATAAAACCATATTACGTGCTGAAATGATAAAATCTGAATTTTAATACAGTTAAACAAATTTAAAACATCTCAGGTCTGTAGTTAATATACACTTGTAAATTGCTGTAAATAGGATTTTGACCGATACGTTTAATTTTATGTTGGTATGAATTTCTGTAAAAAGGTTCAACTTTTATTTCACTCGTTTGTCTAAATTCTTTTATTGTTTTTCATATGTTCTGCTCATTATAGCTATGGGAAGCAGACTATATTGTGCAAATTGCTTTCCGTCTTTTCCATTTGGGCTGTTTTGGTGCAGAAAGTTGATTTATTTTTGTAAACATAGATTAGACTTGGCACTGGATGTTACCATTTTAGCTGAGCACTCGTGCATATGTAGAAATGTGGGAAATATGGATCCTATGGCCGTGGTCACACCTGGGTTTCGATTCTGATCTTCTGAAGGTCCAGCTTTTCCTCTTCGTCCCATCACGTTATTGAATAAGTGGGACAGGAGTTCACACTAGAGATGGGCACGAATATAAAAAATGGAGTTTCGTTTGTCGTTTGTCATTTAGAGATCCGTTTTGTTTCATTTCTGTTGTTCGCGAATTTTTTGCAAAAATTTCATTTTTGTTTTGTTATCGGTTTGTTACCATTTTGTTACCATTTATTCCAATTTTCCATGATTTTTTTAGCATTCAAAGCTGCACACTTCATTGCTGTAATGGAAACGAAATGCACGACAAAAATTCCCGTGCTTCTGTTAGTTTTGTTTCATTTTAGAGACAAATTTTGTTTGTCGTTTTGTTGCGTAATGAAACAAAATCTGAAAAATGAAAATGAAAATTTGTTCGTTCCGTGCCCATCTCTAGTTCACACATCAAAAGCTGTTTTTTTTTATATTTTAAAGTGCAGTTCAGCCCCCTTGGCCAGCAGGTGGCGCTAGCATTTGAAAAAAACGGACCACTTGGCTGGGGGAAATGAAAACTTGTAGAACCTGATAGAGCTTCCTGTTTCTCTGAAGGTGAAAAGCAATTAAAAAAACATAGCCCATCGGCCCCAGGAACATCCGGCTGGTACTATGAAAAAAGAAAGCAAAAGAAACCCAGATCATCTGTGTGGTCCCACGGCGTCTGCCTCCTTAAAAGCTGAATTTTCAAAGCGAGGCAAAAAATTCCCTACCTCTTTGGTGAGTCACAGAAACCTCGCTTCAAGGGGCATTACCAGGTTTTCTTTTTTTCTTTTTTTTTCACAAAGCCCGGTGGCCGTGGGAACAGCATTTTTAGACACAATTTATCTGGTAATTTAAACTGCTTTTAAAGGGATGTGGGACCGGGGCCCTATGATTACCCAATAGAAACTCTCACAGCTGATCTGCTGTTCCTCGGTTTAGAGAAACCAGGACAGGATCCTGTTGGTTTATGTCATTGCAGAAGGAGAATTCTGCAAGCATTGTGAAAGCACGTCTTTTCCTTCAGCAGCACCTTCTTTCCATGACTGATCATCCACTGTTTGTAGAGTCAGTTAAGTGACATAACCAACTGCATGAAGGACAACTAACGGGGCAGGGGAACCACAAGGTGATGTATTTGTGGAGTTCCTATTATCATTCTGTCCTTGATGTAAGAATTAGTTGCAATATCTAGTCTACAGCAAACACTGTAATTGTGGGGTAAAAGATTGTTGCTTGGTATCACATGCCCATTGAATTGGTGCGCATTTGGTGATGTTTCCTCTTCAAAATGCATTTATTCAAATGGGCTTATTCTGATTGTGACTTACTTTAATGTAGCAAAGAGACAACTAGAGTAGGCCTAATTTGGATCAATGGAAGTCAAGAAGTGGACTCACCAAATCCCCACTGATTCAGCTGATACTGTAGTTCGGCTTATTAGAGATGGGCATGAACTTCTGGTTTTGTAGTTCAGTCCGGTTGTTTTACTACCACAACAGGTGCCCAGCAGTTTGGTGCTGACCCTTTCTACTGGGCGGCCAGTTGGAGACAACATCCGGGTATCCCTTTCCTGCCTCCTCTGGTTGCTGCCACTGAGTGGGTGTCCACTCGATGAGGTGGAATATCAAACCACTGAACACCCATGGTGGCAGTAAACAAACTGCGATGGGCCATAGACATAATATCATTCTGAACCCTGTTCTTCACCTTTTAAAAATGTCAAATTAAAAAAAAAAAAACCAGAAGCTCCTTTTGCAAATTTTTGTGTGATTTTGGCTTTGAACTATTGGATACCATTGAATTTAATCATTTTGTATGATTCCATATACACCACGAATTAAAATATCAATGAACCAAAGTGCATTGTTTTGTAGATAACAGGGCAGAATCATCTCCCTGAAGAAGTTTCCCTTTCCTTTTGAATGAAAAATTTATTTCCTGATTCTGTATGATACTGAGAACGTCTGGAAAAGTGCTGAACAAATTCAGTATCACAGATCATTTAAAATAAAATTTGTTTGCATATTCCTTTTACTGTGTAATGCTTTTTCTGATGGGGTCTTTTGAGATAAAAGTGAGTCGTCGGAATTTAGGTCAGTGTTAATTATAAACTACTGAAATGTTTTTATAGATAGGAAAGTGTCAGTACTCTTGTATTCCCTGCTGTAAAGAATAATTTAAAAAGTGTTGTTTGTTCAAAGGTAAAATGTTTGTTATAATCTAATTGATGAATAAAAGCTGCTTTTGAAAAGTTAGCTATGAATTTAAAAATTATTCTGAAAATGCTTCCTAGGAATAGTTTTTCTCTTTTTTAAAAAAATCTCATCCTATTGTGGCATACTATTAAAAGGTAGAATAATCACTCCTGTGAGTTAAACCAAAAATAATAATAAATACAAAGAAAGCAGTTTCCTGTCCTCACAAAAGGGTGTACCTGGGAGTGGAACTTAGATGTCTGCAGACACTTTGGACCTAAAAAGAGTGTCATGGTAGCACTTATCCTCAGAATCAAAAGGATTATAGCCTTGTCATGTTGGATATAAGAACATAAGAACATAACATAAGAAGAGCCATGTTGGATCAAGCCGAAGGCCCATCTAGTCCAGCTTCCTGTATTTCACAGTGGCCCCACCAGATGCATCTGGGAGCGCACGAGACTAGATATCTGTCTCCTGATACCACTTCCCTGCATCTGGTCCCTGAAGTACCCCAGCTTTAAGCCTGGAGATTACACATCTCCATCCTGGTTTCTAACCTATGATGGACTTTTCCTCCAGGAATCTGTCCAATCCCCTTTTGAAGGCATCCAGGCCAGATGCCATTACCACATCCTGTGGCAGGGAGTTCCACAGACTAACAACATGCTGGATAAAAAAAATTATTTTGTCTCTTCTCACTCTTCCAACCCTAAGATCTGCTGATTCAGTGGTCCTACTGTAGTTATGATTTGCTACTGCATTTTAACTAATATAACATACAAAATAATCTGACCAAATTGTTTATGCTTATAAATTACATGAGGTGAGATAAAAAGTATTTCAATGAATGAACAGATTTGTTGGTGCAATTTTTCATCATGATTCCTTTGAAATATAAGGGGAGAGCCTTGTGGCCATTACAAAATACAAATGTAAAAAGCCCTTGTAGGCCACTAATAAAAAAATAAAATCAAATTTCATGGATAAATCCCACTTCTTCATAGTAAGTGCCAAAAGTTCAAGGCAGGTGAATTTCTTCAGCCATGTCTTTTTCTGCAAGGTGGCTTTTACCTGTTAGAAATAACTGTCCATGGCAGGTGGCTGGTACTCAGCAACATGGTTTACAGCCCTTCAGGTGACAATGTACTTTGTAAATCTAGAGCTGGAGAATTTCTGAAACTGAACATGACCCCTGGGGGATCAAAATGCCCCATTTGTCTTTGCCTGCCTGTATCATCATATAGTGAGGATCCAGTTCATAAACACTGACTTGCTTTGTACTGTCCCAGGAACTGAATTTATTTCCCATAAACCTCCATTGAGTTACTTATTGTGAGTTTTTTGGGCTGTTTGGATGTGTTCTAGAAGTTTTTCTTCCTGAGAACACAGAGAGAACGCCTAGTTCCCTGAGTTGCTTGCCCTCTGAAGATGCCGGCCACAGAGTCTGGCGAAACGACAGGAAGAAAAACTTCCAGAGCACAGCCAAACAGCCCGAAAAATTCACAACTATCAGATCCTGGCCATGAAAGTCTTCGATAACACATTCCATTGAGTTAATTCTCTTAGACTCTTAAAGTGTTACAAGATTTTTCCTTTTTGCTTTTCTTTCCCTCCTTTACTTCTATACTGTTTGGTTAAAATTTTCATAGCCCTTCTCACCACCACTGCTGGCCAGTCACCTTCTTCGCTGCCAGTCTCTGCAGCCAGGCTGCGAGGGCAGCGGCAGAGGCAGTGGTGGCAGCAGTGGGGAGGGCTTGGCATTGGTAAATTTTCGTTTTGTTTTCCCCCACCTTGCTGCTACAGTTGGTCTGCAGGGACTGGCAGTGGTGGCAGTGAGGAGGGGGTGGGAAAAGAAAGCTTACTGATGCTGACCCTTCCTCACTGCATGCTGGCCACCCTCCAGAGGGGTGGAGTGGGGAGGGGACTTAAGAAGATCTGCCTGGACAACCGGCCTTTGAACTTCCTGCTTGGGTCCCGGGCAGAGGGCCGGAAGTTTGAGCTCGAGTGGGAAGTTCAAAAACTCCAGTCCTCTGCCCAGGACCCAAGTGGGAAGTTCAAAGGCTGGTTGGCCAGACAGGTCTTCTTAAGTCCATACCCCACCCCTCTGGAGGTTGGCTGGTGTGCTGCAGCAATGGCTCGGGAAGCTCAGCATCTGTAAGTTTTTTATTTGTTTCCTTTTCCCTCCTCACCACTGGGGTTGGACCTCCCCTACACCCACTGATCACCAGCTACAGAAAACTGAATCCGCACTTGGTGAATCAGCAGATGCAGGGGTCATATTGTACTTCCTAAAATATGTCTTTTTTAAATAATTCTATTAATCAGGTTCTGCATATTTTTGGAAAGTAAGACCATTTTAATTGTTTAAGAAATTCTGAAGTATCTGAAAAAAACCTTTTAAAAATGTAACTAACCTATTAAACATTGTTTTATGTGTATGGATAATACATTGCATGAGTCATCAAATTCTGATAAGGTAGTAGCATAGAATAATACTACTGCATGTTTTTAGTGGTTTACCTAAAGCAGCAGGGTGGTTTGTTTGTTTGCTGACTTTCTTCAAAAACACAAAAGTTTCTAATATCTTCAATTTAATAAAGTTTTATATGTTTATGTTGCACAAAGAAAGGAAATACTTTTAATTTTTTTCCAATGTGCACAAGACTTTAAAAAATAATACCTATAAACAATGCTGTTTCTTTTGTTTTCTATAGACTCAACGTGCATGTGCAAACAGGCATCGTTAATAAGATAAAATTACACCAGACAAAACCAGTTGCAGTAAAGTAAGGGCTAGTTACAGGTTAACTTTAGTCTCTGAGAACAGTCTGCCCTAAATGGGATCATTTACTAAATGGCTGCAGCTAAACAATGCATGTATTGTTCTGCTTTATTGCTGTGTCTATTATCTTCTGCATGTCTGCCAAGAGTTTCTTCTGATTTCAATGCCCCTGATGTAAACACGACCCCATTAATGTACACTTGAGATCTCCAGTGTTAGATAGTATACATTGAAATAGAGATACATATTGGATGTCATCCAACAAAAGTTGTAGCTGCAATTTTAAAGCCTTCCCCCCACACTCCCTTATCTTCCTGTGTATATTCTACAGGGAGGACCTGCAATATAGAAGTCTGCCCCATCTCCTGAAAGACCTGTTTCTATTTTAGGCTTAATCTCTTTCTGAACAACAGAAATAACAGAAGAATATATTTTCCACAATGCAAGGCCTTCCCTTGCAGTTCTGTACAGCAGTGGACATTATAAACCACCAAGAGGAAAGCTAGGGCCAAGTCTGATTCTTAGAGAGAAAACATTAAATCTGGATAACTTCTTGAGGTACTTATTTGCAGGGCCAGGACTCTCTGAGAGTGCAAAAAGTAAGGGTACCCCTTTTAACTGTACATCTCTTTTGAAAGATGCATAGGGAAACCTCACAGCCATCATCTTCCAATTAATATTGTCAAACAAAGACATTATTGTAACAAACAGAACAATCTCACCAAGATTCTTAGCCAAGTGCATCATGGCAAAGCAGCCACCAGTCAAGACAGAGAGACAAATTTAAAATGCAGGGAGCAATTAACTGCCAGATAGGTTTTTGATTGGGCATCATTAGCAAACCAGACATTTAGGGCTGGATTAGGAAATGAGCTGGATCAGGCTTCATTAATAAAGGAGCCATTGATACTAGAAAAGCTTGGCTAGGGAACCAGTCTGGTAAGTTCTTTTTAACTTTAATAGGTTTGATTTGGGAGGACTAAGCTACTTTTCTCAGGACAGAAGGGGTGAGGAATGTTTTTAAAAGTATTAATAAAAAAGCAGGTAGCCTTTCAGCTACTTTTCAAGTGGTTCAGGATAAATCTTGGTGCTGAGGTCTCTGAAAATGAAATTCATTTAGACTCAAGTCTACATTTAGACTCAAGTTAGTGGTTTGGATGTTTAAAAGAAACCCATAAATATTAAACTCAATCAGTTCTGGTCAGAACATTTATCACTTAACAACAGATGGAGAGCATACATTTTAGGTTAAAACCTCCCATCTTTAACAGGAGAATGTCACAACATACTATAAGATATTGGGAATGCAAGTAATACAATGTTCTATTCTCTCCTTTTCTCCCAGACACAGACATTTCCATATGGCCTCTAGCAGAAATACAGTAGAAGATTGCTCACTTTCAACATGCCCTTTAAAACCAAAACAAAACTCAGCAATGAATCAGAAGGGTTATAAAATTATGAAAGCTATACATACATTGCTAAAAATAAATAGAATTCAGATACTAGGCATGATAATCTGTTGAGTGTGTATGTCACTTGACTGCAATACCATTAGCTGCAGATCAAACTTAAAAAAAAAACAGCTATTACTTAGGTCTCATGCTTCTGGTTGTTGTTAATTCTTTCCTGTCTAAGAATCCAGTTTCCACCCTTTATGAAATTATTCACTTTTACAGTATAAGGGTTGTCCCTGAAAGTAAGTGAGTTTTTTTGACAGAGTAAAACAATCTGTGTCTATTTTGCACATCCAATAGAAGGGTTTTTGAAACAAGATACTTCCAGGAAGTACTCATTAGGGAGTAATAGATAGCTGACGTGTGGGAGAAATGTGCTTGCCTCAAACTAAATATTGCTGGTTTAGCAGGTATACCAGTGATAAGCTTGCACTCTACCTCTTCCAGAATTATAGTGGTCCTCCGCCCTTTTGCAGTTCATATACTGCGGGCCCGCTATATTACAGGACTGTAGTACAGTGGTACCCTAAAAGGTTTTTCTCCCCCACCCCAGTGCCAATCAGGTGGAGCCTGGGGCTTGGGGAAGGGAAAAAAAGGTTTAAAAAGCCCAGGCTTTTAAAACCTTTCCCCCTTCCCCAAGCCCTGGGCACCAGCTGACTGGCGCTGGGGTGGGGAAATAAAGGTTTTTCTCCCCCACCCCAGTGCCAGACATCTGGAGCCTGGGGCTTGCCTCTATGGAGGTATCGCACGCCACTCCCCCATGCCCCAGGGGGTCGGGGACAGTGGTGCACAATGTTTAAAATGTCTTTAAGCAACCAAGCCAAGTGCTGGGCTCTGTTGATTAAAGACATTTTAAACATTGTGCACTGCTCCCCCACATGCCACTTCTCTCGAACCCCCCCCCGGGCTGTCAGAGACCTCAAAAGTGATTTTCAGTGATCCAGAAGTCACTTCCAGTTTGCACGGATGCCCTTTTGGGGTATCCAGAAGACTCAGGAAGGCCATCACAGGCCCGATCTGCACCCACATATTGCAGATTTTCAATTATTGTGGGTCACGCCTGGTCCCTAACCCCCACAATAAACGGGGGGGGGGTGTTACTGTATATTCTGTTACTTTGTAATGCTGGTCTTTACATGATGATTCAGAAGGAACTCAGCTTGAAGCAACACTGTCTGCTTTGCATCATTTCCCTGATAACTCCCCCCTGCTGTCTCTTCCAATTATCAAACTTGTCAATACTTTGTGCCTCTATAATGTATAAGAAACTGCTGTATTTCATTATCTGAGTCTAATGATGCCATTGGACATCTGTACATGGTATGTCAGTCTTAGCACTGCACTGAAACCCTCACTCTTTCCCAGTCTGAAAGTTGTTTTTCTCCACTCTTGTTCAAATATTAACTGCTATATTTCTGAGATATTTCTTGAATGTAATACTGCATGATTTCAGTATTTACGTTAGTTTAACAAGGCAGTCAATTCGGAGAGTGTTTATTGTTTTTAATGCTTGGTGGGTCTTCTACCCTTCTGTTTTGCAGTCAGTCCTTCTTACTGTTCATGTTTCCTAGAAATCCATCTAGAAATCTTTTCATAACTTCCTAACCAGAAAGCTTGGGGTTTTTCCAGGGTCTCTGCCCACTGATGGTACTGCTTGTTAAAAAAAAGTAAAGAAGGGCAGATTAATTATAAATAAATAAATAAATAAAATTAAAAAAAACATCAAAACATCAGTTTGGAAGGCATCCATCAGAAAGCAGCACTGAAAACCCATAAGCCCTCTAGCATACTTTCCCAGGAAGCCATAAAGGGTAGAGGGCGGAGAAGGGCATGAACTGTTAGGTGGATGGCTGAACAGGTGTTCTGCAGTTCAGTGCCCTGCCCCTTGTAGCGGATGCCCACTCAGTGCCTGAAGGAGATGGGGCAGGGAAGCTTAGACACTGCTTCTGAGTGGGCAACTCACTGGAAGGTTGGAGCTCCAAACTGCAGAACACCTCTTCAGATTTCAGCTGAACCAGCTCGAACTATTATCTCTACTAGAGAACTTGGGAAAAGGGCAAACACACATCCATTGCCCATCTCATTAAAGTGACTGAAAAACTCAGAAGCCTTTCAGACTTCTGCTCTGACAAATGTCTTCATGTTTGGGGAGAGTGCAGTTTCTCTTTTCTCCCTCTACCAGCAAACAGTCAAAATAAAATATACATAAATTTTCCGGACAGCATTAATTAGCAGAGTGTGAGATGGATTGTCAGCATTATGCTGCTTGCAGTGCCATCCCAATAGTCTTATAATGACATGGGAAATAAGCATGCAGGTAAAGTAAATGTTTATCATCATATTAATTAGAGGTACCATATTACTGAGCCTTCTTAATGCCCATATTTTAAAAACTCCAAAATACATTTGTTAAGATGTAGATAAATGTTTCCCTTAATCGAGTTTGGCTAAGCCACTATCAGAAGCATCTTTTCTTTTGGGCACATCACTGCCTTGTTATCTCAAAATTGTCTTCTGAGAGTGAGATTTTTATTAGCTTTTCATAATCCCTAAATAATTACACAGTACAAGGACTATTTGTAGAGACAAACTTGTCTAAGGAAAAGATATTCATGGGATATTGCAACCCCTATTAAATTCTTCAGGGCAGCACAACCCTTCTTTTCTATGGAGTGACCTTCATTTTACACATGCAGATTTACTTTGAATCTTATATTTTAGGTGAGACAAAATTTATGCAGGCTGTTAGGACTCGTGTTTTGCATTCATCCTAGCATTTATCACTGACTTCTTTTATTCATAAAAAAGTATCTCTGGTTCCATTTGTGAAAAAAAAAAAAGAGGAATGCTTAGGACCCGTGACAACCATTGCCCACATTATTTCTTTGCAAAGGATTTGGGATTCATAGCTGTCATCTCTGCTTCCTCAAAATTCTATAAGTTTGAAGAATTATTAATAATGCTACTCAAAGCAAATTTTGGACTCAGTGATAACTGTCAGTCACCTTTCCAAGCAGTCTGGAACACCATCTCCCAAACTATTGCTCAGAAACACCAGAGCCCATGCATACGCCATTGAATTTGTGAAGGCTTACCTGATTATGATTTCAGGAAAGAAGTCAACAAATGCATTCCTTGAGAGTTTAATATGTGTTCCACAATTGTTTGTGAGTTTAATGTATATTCCACAAATGCAATAAAATAAGGTAAATGAACTATTCATGAAGAAATATTTCTGTGAGCTGCTCAGAGTACTGATGAAGGACTTGTATGAAATGGAAAATCTACAGTTCAGTTCTTACCTGGGTTATGAACTCACTAGGTAGTGTTAAATATGCCCAAAATAAAAAAAGGATTTTATTGAAAACAATCATACCACATTAAAAACTAATGAGTTAATTATGACACGGTGTGGTTGTCACCAATTCAGAGGAAATCTGAGGGATTTCCCTTCCCACAGTGGAGAGCATCAGTGTGCATAAGTGTACATGTGTGTCAGAAAAACTATTATGAATGGGCTTTTATATGTTAATCCTATCTTGAATCTAAACACACTGAAATTCTCACTGTGGTTGGAAAATGCACCACAACTCACTCAAAAGAACTCTTCTACCCTCATCCCAATGTTTGAGGGTTAATGCTTCTGGGACACAGCCCCAAGCCTGTTAGTGTATTTCACTACAAACCAGCATGTTATTCAGATTTAGCAGTGTAATTCTCTGATGTTGCAACTTGCCTATTTCTCTTATTTTTATGCCTATTTGTAAGCAAGATGATTTATTAAGGCAGCAAAGCAAACAACTAAATGCATAAAAGAAGTGGTAGTGGAGAGAATAATATGTCAACTCAATCTTTTTTTGTAAATTTTATTATTCCAACGCAATACTTGCCACTCAGTTTCACAGAATCATGAAATAAGATGCAGATTGGCAAGGTCATTTAACTGCATTTGGTTTATTTACACTTAGTTTAAAATTGGAAGGAACTGACACCTTTTTATGACATGGGGAAGGTTCTTATTAAAGAGAAAAATAATCATAACTGACTTGTTCTCCAAATTTTGTTCCCAAAGGGATGTTGACAGAGGGGGGAGAAGATTCTTTGCTCCCCCCCCCCAAAAAAAGCTGAAATTACTTAAGGGACTACTTGAATGCCACTGATGCAATTAGATTAATACAGACAAGATTCTGATTTATTTCTGGAGATTTTTTTCTAGGTCAGTAATTCTAGTTTGGGAGAGGAAAGAACTGAAATAGAACATTTGAGTTAATTGTATTCTTGATCCATACATTCACATTCAATTCCTTCTCTTTCATTCAGTTTCTAAGAAGAGTAATTTATGTCAACAAAACCTGTGAGAAAATGTACTATTACTGCAAATAATTAATAAGCTGATGGATGAATAGGTGATGGCCTTCAGTCATTAAGGGTATCAACATGTCTTGCCTTTTTCCGTCCTATCTCAAGGCATCCATAGAAGAGTATGAAACCAATGGTTATTCCATCAGGATAATATTAGGAGTGGAAGATTGTAGAGAAGAAGAAGATATATTGTAATTTTGATTTTTAAACACACATTATGCTAGATTCACTCCATCTAAGTTCAATGTAAGAATAAGTCTGAAGACTGAGTACTTATTTAGAGCAGAATATTGGCCAAACACCAGCAATATGTTGCAACCATGACATCAATTGGGATTTGGTGAGGCATTTCATTCCATTAATTAATTTTGCTTACATTAGGTGTTACTATTTGATTTCATGCAGAGTTTGGAAATGGTTATATGTGGATTACAAGTCTATTGTATCTGTGAGGTTAATAACACATTTTATGTTTCCTGTGGTCAATAATAAACTGCTTTCAGAGGAAGAAAGGCATTTTGTTCCAGTAAAACATGTATCTGTAAATTTTAAAGTACAGTTCAGACATTCAGTAAGTAGAAGTCAGCTAACATATTGAGATACTAAATGTTGAATTCACTGCTTGTTTTTGATTTCTTTATCAGTGATCAAAGGTTGGGAGTTTAATTTACCTTTTTAAAAATTGGTGATGTAGTCCACAGCTGATTCATCAGAAGTCTCTCACAAATACTATTCCAGTATAATTTTTGGTTCTATATGTTGATATGCTTTATATAGAGAGATATCTTTGCTTATTTAGCAAATGATAAACATGCTTTATGGTGATAGATATGCAGGTATGGTGTGAACAGTTACTGTATTTTGAAGTACATGTTTTGTCTATTTTAGTGTTCATTAGCATATTTTCATAAACCTTTTTAATTGCTAGTAAAGTCAGCAGAGCATTGCTCTCTCATGAAGAATTAGATACTTAGTCATCGTGCATCCATTATATGAATCCCCCTCCCCATGTTTCCCATCTCCTGGAAACTAACATGAAACATGGATCACATAGGAAATGAAACCATTTGTAATGAATAAAATGTTATTTTTCATCTTTGTAAGTACAAATAAAAGTAGATGGTCTTTATAGTATCTGGTAGCAGATATTTTATGCTAGAGGCAAACAGCTTGTTGCAGAGTCTAGAGGACTTTTGTGGTGGTGATAATGGGGTTGTTGACACTTACTGCTATACTGCTGTGACCCCTTAGGATGATCACAATTGTTCTAAAAGCTGGACAAGTATCACACACACAAAAACCATTTTTTCCTGTCTATTTGTTCATTGGAACAAGTGAAAAGTCACTTGACTTAAGAGTACGATCCCAGTTAACTTATGGGCAGAAAGAGATTTCCCGAGAAATGGAACTAAACCTTGCCACAAACCTCGATGCCAACTCTGCCCACACATCTACTCTGGCAGCACAACCACAGGACCCAACAATGTCACATACAATATCTATTACAAATCTACAGTATCTGTTACAAATCAAGAAACAGCTGAGATAAAATTCATATGCATGATGGACACACACAAGTATGGATTAAACATACTGTAAGTCAGGGTTTCTTGAGTCATTATCAAATGTAATACTACCATATTGCCACTTCAGGGAAGTTTATCTCCCAACAGTACTCTAAGGTAAAAAAAAAATATTCCCATATTCTCTCCTCTCTCTTCCAAACCTCCCTCCCCCACCCCCGCTCTGATCTGATGTCTGGTTTCCGTCTCTTGAGGAATTTACCACAGAGCCATAAAACAACACCTACCATATCAACAAACAACATAAAACTCTGGACAAATCCTCCTCCCCATCATCTTCACAACCCCCCTACTCCTCTTCCTCCTCCCCTATCCGTGTCTCTATAGGAACTTACTGTGATGTGCCCCTTACACACACTGGGTTTCCACTCACTGCCACCACCAGATTAACTGGACACTTGTATGTATTTGAGAGAGAGTCGCATCAGGTTATATAGTTTTAAAACAAAACATGAAACATTTGTTAGTTTACAATTAAATGATCCATATTATGATAGCTTTGGCCGATGTTGTTGTATTGCAATCATGAATTCTTATAATAATAATGTATTTCCTTTATAAACCAGACCCTTTTCAGTGGCAGGATCTCCCACCTGAACAACTGACAATCTAAACTGACTCTCAGCTCTCTTAACTGAACTGAACTGACCTCCTCTCAGCTCTAACACAAACCGAACTCCTCATCACCCATTAAGTTCCAATATATAACATTCTTAACCACTCTTACCAGCTTGGTGATTGGTTATTCAGAACACACTCATTTCGCCACACTTACAACCGGGCTGACATGCAAATACAGATCCTACAGCCAATGAATATTTGGTATGAAATGTATATCCCATCACATATTATATTGTACACTTCATTCTGCTGCTATATGTCTGAAGAAGTAGACGTGTAGTCCACGAAACGTTATATTAAAATATGAAAGTTAGTCTTTAATGTGCCACATGTTTTGTGTCTTTTGTTTTGTTTTGTTTTTCTTGGATTTTACCTGGAATTCTTGAAAAGACTAACATGGCTACCCTCTCCAAGAAAAACAATAGGTTGAATAAGTCAGAGACTCCAGGAAGTAGGGGAAGCAGAGGAATGTGACTTCCAAAGAAGGGGCAACTTAAAAGGGAACTGACATCCTGAAGGAGTGTATCGAAGAAACAGATGCCCGGTGAAAAGAGAGGAAGAAAAAAGAAGAAAGCAATCATTGGAGAAACCAGAAAAGCATATGTAGTAGAAGGTTACCAAGAGCCTAGGAAGCTTGAGATGTAATGTGTGCTGGAAAAACAGAATGGTGTATTTGTGCAATGGAAAGAGGAAGTTGCTGTGAATCAGGCTGCTTGCAGGAAATAAGAATTACTGAGGGAGCGTGCTGAGACATGGAACTGAAGGGGGGAATTAAGAAAAATGTGGCAATGAACAGGAAAAAGGCAAGGGCACTGTGGTCCCTGCCAGCAGGGAATCTCAGCTCCACATGACCATGGAGGATTTCCCTACAGCTAGCTTTCCTAGACATAGGGTGGGTTACATTATATCTATGGAACAGGGAGAAGAAACAAAGGGGAAGGAAAAGCCAGAGACAAGAAGGAAGGAAGAAGGGCCCCTAGGAGAGAGTGAAGGGAGACTGGATTAAAGAGAGCAGGAAAGAAGATAAAGGAAGGTTCTAGAGAAAGAGAGATGGAAAATGAGAACAGGAAAAACACAAACAAGGAAATAGAAACTGAGGCATGCCAGGTTGACATAGGAGTCTTAAACATAATTGACTTTCAGGAGGACTGGGAACATGTGGAAGGGGACAATCCCTAGACCAGTCAACAAGTCACTTTGAGAGTTCCCAAAGCAGAAGCTGAAAGGCCATGCCAGTCTACTTGACCAACTTTGTAATCTTTCCTTCTGGAGTGAGAGGGAAGGTGAGCAAGGCAACGAGAGCTGTGAAGGTGGGGGAAGAATGTTGTTGATGTTCCAGGTCAAGAAGTTAGTTCACGTTTAATAAATCAGGTTGTTGCTAAGCACACTCCGTATCACGTGGTAGATTCAAACATGGAGGGAAATTACAGGAGGAACCTTGAGGTGGCCAGGGACTTGTCAGGGGCTAAAGAAGATTATGCAGGTGTTGGGAATTCCATGAAGTCATGATTATGGACACTGCATTTGAACTTAACTGGCTTAGAGCTACTTAATATCCTCTTTTACTATAGTTAGCTGCTTAGGGTGATACTCAGTTATTGTGTTTATTTCCAGCTTTCCCAGGGTTTGAGTAGCTATTTTATACTATGCTATGTTATACTATGCTATCGTGTATTGTGTTGTGTTGTGTTGTGCTGAGCTGTTTTGTTATTTTTTTCAAGTTATATGCTGCAGTTGTGACCTATAGCCTTTGTAGGCTGCAATATTTTATTTTATTTTACACAAAGTTTGCCTTTCCATTATTTTACACTTAAAGCAATTTACATAAAAACATGCTTATATCAATTATAGCAACAAAATAGTCATTAAAGCCCAGCCATACAGGTTCAGGCTATAGAAAAGGTATACAGTCATGCCAGTAGGATCTGTCTCAGTATCTACTGTTCATAAGGGTTTGTTGTCCTTCACCAGGATGACTATGACATATGTTCTATTTGTTCAGAGTGGTCTTAGATTTCTCCAAGGATGCATCTCAAAGGAAAAAGTGTCATCCATCCTGATATCTCTCAGCTCTTGTCTGCAAGAAATGGGCAAGTTAGCATCTTGTGAGTCAAGGAGAGCAGTAAGCTGAGGAGGACACTTGGGAGCATTTAGTCTGTTACCACATATTTCTCAACCAAGAAAAAAACCTGAAGAAAAGAAACACACACACACACACACACACACACACACACACACACACACACACACACACACACACACACACACACACACACACACACACACACACACTTATGCCCACCAGCATGTTTAATATATATGTTTGTGATCATTGCATTAGGGAGTTACATAATTACTGTGTAGATAATCAACAATTAGGTTCCATTGAATGCATATAGACATGAGCAAAAGATTAAAAATGAAGTAAAACGTACCATTTATATCATAGCAGGAGGACTAACTAAACAAAAGGGGATAATGATTGCCATTGATTAGTATAGCAGAAAAGAGCACTTAGGAAGTTCACATTAGGACCCTGGTAATTGGGAGTATTTAAAAATAATTGCAGCCTCTATTTTTCATTGATTAAAAAGATCACTCCCAGTCCAACATATTGCAGCCATTTTGCATTCAGGTCTACTGGAAGAAACAAGGAGATAATAGATGTATTATTCCTCATTTACTTTGGGCATGTCCTGTAGATATGCAAGGGAGGCAGACTGGATAGTAAAGGTATGCAGTATTTAACTATGCTTCTCACATTGATTTAGTTGTTTATGTACTAAAGGTCAGTTTGCATTTTGTTTCATTTTCTGCAGACAGGGCTGCAATGAGATTAATTTCTGTCAACAAGGTTTTTCTTTCTTCCCTTTAGCAGTTGTGATTATTCATGTAAGGGTTCATCCACCCTTACACATATATATGTTTGTATATGTCAGGCCTGCCCAACAGGTAGACCGGGGGCTACCAGTAGCCCATGAAGGGTTCAAAAGTAGCCGACCAGCCATCAATAAAAAACCACCACTGCCCCAGCAAAGCTCAAGGTCTGCCAGCCCACTGTCTCAGCTGAGCGGGCCAGTTCAAAGGCCATGACACAGTCCCCCTGCTCTCCCTACCGGCTAGATTATCAGCGTGCCACTGTCTTGTGACCAATTGAGTTGTTGGTGCAGAGCGGAGGAAGGGGAGTGGAGGGGACAGTGAGGGATGGGGTCATGGGCGTGCCCACCTCTTTTGCATGGTGACATCCCCCTTTTCTCCTCCTGGAGAATTCCTTCCTCCTACCCTTCCATCCTCCTCCTCCTCCCGCCCCCACAGCTGCCTCACAGAGACTGTGACCTGCGGCTCCTCCTGCTCCCCTTCTGAGCCATTCCCTCCTCCTTGCGCCACCATGGCGATGTGATTGCCCCGCTGCTGGCTTGGCCCATCCCAGCTGCACAGCGAACATGGCAGAAGTGAGTGAGAGCTATGGGCGGCAACAGCAGTGGCAGTGAGGGGGCTGGAAGGGAGAAGGGGGGGGAGAAACAGGAGAAGTAGAGTCAAATCAGGCCCCGGGCAGGTTGGGAAGGAAAGTGCACCTTTAAAAAAAAATTCCAGCAGCCCGGGCAAGCGGAAGGGGCGATCTGCGCAAGCATGCACCTGTCTCCCTTGCATCTGTCCACACTGGCTTGAGCAAGTGTAAGGGAAGCATGTGCATGGTCAGCCTTACCATAGGAATGCATTGAAATATGTTCCTTCCAGAAAGGATTAATTGATTTTCAGTGCAATCCTATGGGAAACTGCTGCTCTACTTACAATTTTTTTTACTTATCAGCATATGCTCGGAACAGATAAAATTCATAAGTAGAGGTTTTAGTGTAGTAGCCCTCAGGCACTTTCATCTGGAAAAAGTAGACCTCAGCCTGTTCAAAGTTGGACAGCCCTGGTATACGTGTGTGTGTGCTGTTACTCTACCATTGACAGTTGAAAACAACATAATAAAGCCAAAGTTAAAACAACCACCACCACCAAAACAGGAACAACACAAAATCTGAACACACTAAACACAAGCAAAAACCCATGAAAATATGCAAAATAAAATGGTGCTTTTTATCTAAAAAACACCATATTTTAGGCTCTGTATGTTTGCTTATATTATTTATATGCTACTACTGCTGTAAACACTTTATTTTTTCTTACCAAAGGCCTTTTGAATATGCAATACATAGAAAGGAAAAAGATTTTTTTCCAACTGAGTTTCTGCTTATGACCAGATGCCTAATAAAATTTAATATGTCCTAAGCATTAAGACACATGTTCTGAACAGATTACTATCAGAAATGTACATTACTTAATGGCCAGATTCCTATTTCTTATGCCCACCAGCATGTTAAATAGCCTAAATTGATAGAGTGAATGGCTGATAGTTAAGCAGTCAGTGAATGTATTTCTCATTGGGTGCCAAATCATGTGACTAACAAATGAAAAGAAATGAAAACCTGGAGTTCTTAACTGGGATGAATTTGCCACAACAGCCTCCTCTGATGGACTCAGGCTGGCTGGAGTAAAGTCGTCGGATTCTGGCCATCACATTCATTCATTTCCACTTACAGCTGTCCCATTGCAGCTTTGCTAGTCTACAGTATCACAAAGTAGAATTTAAGTATTATGAGTTGTAAATCCTTGCTGTGATCTTTTGCTTAGTAGTATTGATAGGTGGATTGCCCTCAGCTCAAGTCAGAATTGGTTTGGCAATTGCAAACAGTATTGGAAAACGTTTTTAAAGATCAATTGTATTTCCAGTTGCTTCATAATGTAACTTGTGCATTTCTATAGTGATTTTTTTCAGGATCTCCGGTCATGTGGAGAGGCTCTGTGTGTATCAAACACTGTCCATCTATGGGTAAAGAAAATCAAGATGCAGGAGTGAACCTAGCATCCGTTCATTCCTCACTTGATTGGATCAACTCTTCCTTGAATGCCTAAGTAGATGCATTCCACAGCATCAACACAGAATGTGGTGGCAACAAGCGGTTGTCTGGGGATGAGAGAGAGGTTAAGAGGAAGAAAGATGTGAAAGTAGCAAATAGCACCCTTTCACATGTCTCCTCTACTTACATGTTAAAAACACAGCAAAAAACTTTACCTTCCTCCTGCCACTCAGTGGGAAGCAATGGTATAACCGTACCAAGGTGCAGATTAACGCAAATAGGTGATAAGGCATCATGTCAAAGTAAGCTGTAACTGAGGGCTCATTTTGCAGGATAACAGCACTAAAAATGAGAAATATTTTCCTCTCTTTGGGGCCAAAGAGAAAGACCACTGAGTTGTCATTGTGTTGTTATACTCATATCTCTCAATAATTTGTCATGTATTGGGAGGTTACACCTACTTTTCCTTCATGTTTATTTGTTGTGTTTCTCCCTTTTCCATATACTTCTAAAAATGTTCTGGAATTCAATTTCTATGGGATTTGTGTTTATTATTTATGGGATGCCTTGAAAACTTATCAAAGAATGAAGGGAAGCAGAGTCTGCAGAGTCTGAATGTAGGTGATATTATCCTTTAGTTAGTTTATATTGACAACTCCAATAGCAACCATGTAGACTGAAAGCATCTTGTGGAATGGGTACACCAGTGGTAGCAAGGATGCAAGAAAAGACAAAAGGTGAATTTAGACTAAGTGGATGATTGGATGGGTTCCTGACACGATTGATTGATTGATTGATTGATTGATTGATTGATTGATTGATTGATTGATTGATTGATTGATTGAATGAATGAATGAATGAATCTTTATCCCACTCATGTAGTGACTAGGTCTCAACTCTGAGTGGCTTAAAATAACACAATGTAAACATGCAGTAACACTACAGTACAGTGGTATCTCGGATAATGAATTTAATTCGTTCTCTGAGTCATTTTGCTAACTGAAAAATTCATTTTCCAAAACACGGTTTCCCATTGAAATTAATGGGAAACTGATTAATCCATTCTGAAGGTCTGAAAAGAGGCAAAACAACTGTCCCCCCCCCCCGACCTCTTTATAAAGTGCACTTTAAAGGTATGGGGTGCTGGAACACACACACCCAGAACAACCCCCCTGAAGTGCAATGCAAACATGGACAAAAGAAAGCAGCAAGACTATCCCCAGTCTGTACCCACCAAAAATGCAATGGGGGATGCAAACAGAGAAACATAAGCAGCAAATGAAACACAGCCTGTTCTTGCCTGCAGAGAAATGAAAAGATTGCAAACATGAACAAAAGAAAGCAGCAAATATGAATAAAAGCTAGCTCCAAAACAAATACCAGGTGATTCCTACCAAAAATGCAATCAAAGCCAATGCAAAAACATAGAAGAAAGCAAGGAAGCCTCAGCTCCCTACCTTTCCAAGTCCAAACGGTCCAAATCCCTCAGCAAAAAATGTCCAGAATGGCTCCAAAACACCATGAAAAATGCTCTAACTCCCCTCCATAAACTACAGGGATGTAATGCATCTTGGGTACACTGTTTTTTTGCAAGGCTTTATGAAAAATTCATTATCTGAGGCAGTCCTATTCCTGGAAATTTCCATTTGCTATCCGAATTATTTGTTAACAGAGGCATTTGTTACCCAAGGTATTACTAACCAAATCTCTAAAATTAAAAGAACTGGTACAAAAAAGTGCACACAAATGCACACTCACTTAAATTTCTGTTCAAAGATACAATAAATGGCAGCAAAACAGAGATATTCCAGTAGGCAAAGTAGCTGATTCCATATCTTATGAAGCAGCACTGATTTTTAGTCAAAAGCATGATTCTTACCCTTCTGTAAAACTACAGAAGGTGGTCAAAATGTGAATTTATTAAATTATGCTTGGGATACTCTTCTGCCCTTACACAAATGCAAGAGTAGGTGATACCTTTTAGCTGTCCTTGCAGCTAAATGATTTTTAATGAATGAATTAGAAAATCTTATATAGCCTCTAAAGCTGTCAGCTTTATTACATCATGAAGAACAACATTTTTCTTCTCAAAGCCTCATTGTTTCATACTCACTATGAAAAGGAGCTAACATAAAACACTAATTTAAAGACAAAGTTTAAAGGTGGACAACACTGTTTACTGTCCCACTAAAAGTTCCAAATTAGAAAGTCAAGTTGTTAAATGGTCCAGGTAAAAATATTGGAATTTGTTGTATCGTGTAGCTGGTTTTTGGGTTTGTTTGTTTGTTTGTGTGTGTTGCTGTAGATGTAGTTCCTGATTTTCACCTTTCCACGTTCTTCTCTAAAGGAGTGTTGAATGTTAAGCTTGTATTTCAACTGTGCTAGTAAAAGCATTGGGTAGCATATGGCTGTGTTATGTTTGCCCTCCCAGCCCAGAAATAAAGAGGCAAGACACGTTTGTGGGATTAAAATCGGGCCATAAATTATTGATATAAAATTCACTCAATTCAACTGTTAAACATCCCTTAAACAAGGGGATCTGAATGTAGTGCAAGCGGATCAGTTAATAATTCCTAATATTATTGGAAGGGTGCTGCCCACCTGTTCAGTGCCCTCCCAAAACCTGTGGTCTGGGAAGCCCTAATTCCTAATCTTTGAACCTATTTCTATCACCTGATGTTCCTAATTTTCTAATTCATTTCCTAATTCATATTGAGGACTACCATTTCACTAGGGAATATTATCCAATAAATTTCATCTGACAAATTTTCCGTTTGTACTACCCACCAATTGTGACTGGTTATAAGCCCCCCCCCCCAAGCCTTAAAGAGAATGGGGTGGGCAAAAACACACTGCCACTCCAGTCCAATTTCAGTAGCAGCCAAAAAATTCCATCTGGCCCTTACACAACCAGTAAATCTCATTCTCTCCGTTGGGGAGGAGGGTGGGAAGATGGCCATATCACAAAAGAGTAGAGATGGGCACGAAACAACCATTTTTTCATTACCATTCTCCATTATTTGTTCTGTTACATAATGGTATGAATAACGACCGTTGCAGTGGGGCAGGCTCAAACTGAACAGAACCAAGAACATTTTCTTCGGTTCTGTTCATTTCTGTTATTGCCGTTGCGCCGCTCGCACAATGAATAATGGAGCAAGGGAGGGCAGCGAGGGGGGGCAGTCCAGCCATCTGCGATTGGTGAATGACAGCCCGCTGGGCTGTCATTCAACAAGCGGACTGTGGCAAGATGGGCCTGGGCCTGGGGGAGCCTCTTTGCCCCCTTCCCACTGGAGCCAACGATGCAAGACTTTGCCAATCTCGCAAGAAGAGGCAGGATCTGAGCCCTTATGGGCTGGGCTCCAGGATCTTGGCCACATGGCGAAGCGGCAACGGAGCAGCCAGCTTGGAAGACGGAGTGGAGGGCATTGTTGGAGCATGGGGGGAGTGCAGCAGCAGCACACACACACACACACACACACACAGGTTTCCCGGGTCTTGGCCCGGGGTGTGGGACAGCTGTCTTCTGGGGCAGCTCCCGTGGTGGAGTGGTTCCCAGGGAGAAGAGCCCCAGTTAGGGTGACGCTGCGCGGGGCTCGGGGTAGCGCAATGGATCAGTCCTTGGGGAGGGGGCCCAAGGGAGGGCGGCACTTGGCAGTGCTCCGGGGGTGGCGGCCTGTTGGGGGTGGTGACTGGAGCAGTGTCCAGCTCCGGGAGGGCTCCCCATGGCCACGGAATTGCTCTCCTGCTGGCAGACTTGCCACCGGCTCTGGTGGTGCCCGGCCCTGGGAAGGCTCCCTGCAGCCGCAGCTTGCCGCACCCGAAAAACGAAGAAACGGAAATGAAGTGGGCCCTGGGGGCCCAAAAAATGGAAACTGAATGAAGCAAACCCCAGGGCTTGAATAACGACCATGAAATGCCATTTTGGCATTTCGTGCTCATCTCTACAAAAGAGGCTTCTCACCACGTGATGAGGCCTTATGAAGATTCTGGCCCTTGCTGGGCAGTCCCTAGGCTGCACAAATGTGATGCTAGCCAGGTGGGGGGCAAAGTGGCCCTGCCTAGCATTATGGCTGATTGGAGCATCTATTAGAGGGAAAACTCACTGAATTCAGTGAGACTTCCTTTCATATAACTGAATGCTCTGCTAATTCTACAGGTAAATAGTAAGGCCCATTCAAGGTATTATTTTCTCCCTTATCTTACCTATAGGATGTGAAGATATGGGCTGATTGATTTTTTGTTGCTCCCTAATGTGCATATATTGGTTCCTTTTTAAAGGAAAAAGATGGGATAAAATAATTTAAATAAACAAATCAATACATTGGAATGTAAAATAAAATATAATCAATACATCTAAATCCTTTGAATTTTTACAAGATATATTCTACTCAACAGATGGGTATATGGAGAAAAAAGAAATATACAAAGTGCTGCTTAGTTGAGGTCATGGCAACAGTGCTTCAAAAACATTTCTTTTATTGTGCTCACTTTTACAGAAAGAAAGCATATTGACAGTATAATAATAATAATAATTGAGGGGGTTAAGTCAGTTACATTCACCAAGGTAAATAAAAACTGGACATAGACAAGCATAATTTAAATGTAACTTTAAAACAAAAAGTGACTTATTTGAAGTATGCTGAATTAGGATACTCATGAATAAATACTTGGATAGAATCAGAGTTATATGCCTAGAAATTGACCTACTTAACATGCAATATGCCTATGAATTCCCTAGCTAATATTGCAGCAACCTAGCAAAGCAATGCTCTGTCTACAGTGAGTGATCTACATACAAATGTTAAATTATTAAGCTGCTTTCTCACTCAAGCTTAGACATGGTCAGTTTTGCCCTAAAATGAGGAGAGGCAGGCAGAATGAATAATATGAGTTTCCATTATTTCTTATGGGGAAATTTCCTTTGATATACAAGTGCTTTGGTTTACAGGAATGTTTCCAGAATGAATTACAGTAGGACCCCCTTATGCACTGCTTCATTAGCCACTGATTCAGTTATCCATGGTTGGCAGAGGAAAAATAATTAAATAATTCAGCAGCTGCAAAGCAAGCTACTGTCACAAACAGCAGCTGTAACACAAGCTACTGTTGTAAAACAACAGCTGTAATGCAAGATACTGTCACAAACAGCAGCTGTAAAGCAAGCTACTGCAACAAAACAGAAGTTTTGTGGGGGTTTTGGCATTGTCATCCATGATTTTCGTTATCCACGGAAAGGTGAATACCGGGGTCCTACTGTATGCTCGTAAACCATGTTGTTGATATACTAATAAATCTTCTGATTTGCATTGAGAGGGGCTCTTAAGGAAACTCTACTTGTGCCAGACTCCATATTCCAGAAAGCTAGTTACCAGAAAAGGCTAGCTTGTAAGTTCCACATCTGTTGTGCCCCTCTTCCCTATTGGCCCATTTAACACAAACAGACAGACACTGCTGTGGTCCAGTCTGTAGAAGAGAGCACTGCCCTCAGGAGTGGAGAAGCAGGCTTCAAGGGCTGATCACTCACACAGGCTGACTGTCAAAAAATTTGGGCTAGGATTGATGAGGTGTCACAATATGTGAGTGGGTGACCTGTTTCTTCATGGATATAAGCAGTGATGATCATCCAGGGCCGGAGCATAGGACACCCATTACTTTGACTTTGGAACCACTTATAGTAAACATGTTAGAAAGAGGTTTCTGATGACAAAGCTATGTCGGATGGCTGGAAAGGGGTCACCTGGCTGTGAGTTTGAATCTCACAGATACATAAGTAAAAACTTGATTGCAGAATTCAAGGATGAATCTTGAATGGAAGGGGGAGGGACTGGAACAACTGTTGCTCTTTCATCATCAAGAATGCTTAGCCTCCTCCTATCCCCAACCAAAACATAACAATGTTTTCTGAAAACTATATAAATGGTTCCCCATCTTTACTTCCTAGAGGCTTTCACTAGTTCTTGGTCTTTGAACTGCTCTTCTTATGATTTAGTCACTCTGGGCAGATGTCTTTGAGGGCATCAGGACTGGGAGAAGGTCTATAAATTTCCCCCAAACATCATAGAAAGTATCTTTTTTTATTTCACCTCTCAAAACTTTTATATTACAAGATAGTTTATCATTTAGTGCTATGTCCCACACTTCCTTATACCATTCAGCAATTTTAAGGTCTGATTTCAGTTTCTTTGAAATCAGTCTAGCTCTTCATAAGATTTGCTATTGGATAGATGGTAATGATAACAAAGCAATTTTGAGGGCATCTCCTCAATAATCTCTTGGAACTATTTCACATTCCCACCATAAATGAAAATAGGTACCTGTCTTTTTTTTGCATTTCCAGCAGAGCTTAGAATATTTTGGATTCATTCTGTTCATTCTGACTGGAGTCATATACCATCTTAAAACTAGTTTGAAGTAGTTTTCTTTTATTCTGACTGATAATGACTGTAAAATCCTCAAATTCCAAATTCTTTTCCATTCATCATCAAACTTGGGAATTTTACAGGGCAATGGATGAGGCCCGTCAGACAGCCTGAACCAAAGTAATTTGAGGATTGGTGGATCTGTAAGGACTACGTCCTTTCCACCCCTATGCTCAGACTCCCTCCTTTGTTCTACATTCTTGTCAAATCTTGATTGGCTGTGGTCTTCAGTCAAAAAGGAAATTGTGTATCCAAGCCACACATTATTGACAAACATATCTACCAACCACAATTTGAACAGTCACTGATTTACCATTTTAAATATTATGTATTATATCAACATGTCCGTGTTCCTCCTCTTCTTATTCTCTACATCTGATTTCTTTTTTTCTTGCTCTCTTTGATTAATTAATTGTAAGCACTTTATTCATAGACCTTGGTCAAAATTCTTAGTACTGTACACAAAAGTCCTAAAAAAACAAACTAAAACCTAATCTGAGTTTGTTTGTGTATTTTAATTAAATGGAGAACCTGTATTACACATCTAATATCCAGTTGGATGCCATAAATTGTATAGTCTTTGAATATACAATATTGTATATATAATTTATGGCATATAATAACGGTCTCAATCCTTTGGTCCCCCTTGCTCTCAATTTTTGCATTTCAAAGTTTTTTGTACAACAACCAAGTAATTTTGGACTGAATGGTTCTCTTCTTTTTAAACTACTCCTCATAAAACATAGGTCTCCTCTTTGTTTATAGAAAACTCTTTCAAAATGCAGTTGACTAAGACCTCCCCTGCCTTTGTTTAGAACTTGGCTGATATAACTTGTGAAATAATGCAGCTGCTGAAAACCAAATGATTCTTACAGAGCTACATTAAGAAAGGGTTCACAAAGTCCTTCCTTTGGCCTTGGGAATGCTCTGTGATATATGGATGTCCCCCCTTTTTTATTAATGTTCAGTCCAAGGGTGAGTGCTGCCAGTAATTTATTTATTTATTTCGCTTTGTTTTGTTTAACTGTCTCCTGCTGCCATTTTGACAATAGAAATGACAGTAGGGAGCAAAAATGAAAGGAACCAATTGAAAGAAGCACTTTGCCACTGTTGTAATTTTGAAATTGACAGCATTTTCCCCCCCAGTCCAAAGTCTTATAGGGAAAATGCAGTTTTCCCCTTGGCCTCCTATGGTTCCTCCAGCAGGGAAAGACATTCTGTGAAGTTGAAGAGGCAGTGGGAGACCAAAATGAAAATAATTTCTTGTTTGAAACATCAGATTGCAAGAGGAAAGCAGTGCTTTTGCTTACCGCTGTGACCAGTTCTTAGTGTTCTCTGATTCCCCATTGGTAGATAAAAAGTGCTACATGATTGTAAGCCCATTGTTGAAGATCAATTTATTCACCCAATCTAAATTTTCCTTAAATTGTCTTAATCAGTGTTGTTTTAAAACATTTAAATAATTATGTGTGAAAAAAGTAGATGTGTTGTCTAGTAATAAATGCATTGCTGCTTTTATTGATGTATTTACTTGATATATCAATGTATTCACTTCTGTGTAATTCTATGCATTCTTTGCCAATTTTGCCTTTCTTGGAACAATTAGCAACTATCTCCAGATAACCCCAACTGCTAAATGACTGCATATGTCACTAGAATTGTGTTTCAATATACGGAATTTAGCCTAGAGCCACAAAATGGGAACTGAACATGTGTCATCCCTTAAGTGACAGTGGTGATGATCCTTTAATGTTCAAGTAAAGGGGAAGGTGTACACTTTATCTTAACTGCACCTAAGACTGCCTCTTAAGTGCAAACTCCTTGTGTATGAGAGAGAGAGAGAGAGAAAGAGAGAGAGAGAGGCGGGAAGGGTTCAATCTACTGCCATCACTTGTTATTATGTACCATTAAGTTGCTTCCAGCTGCCTAGATGCCCTAAGCACATCCAATCTCACTTGATTTTGGAAGCTAAGCAGGGTCGGGCCTGGTTAGTACTTGGATGGGCGACCACCAGGGAATACCAGGTGCTGTAGGCGCCTGGAGTAGGAACTGGCAAGCCACTCCAGTACTCCTGCCAAGAAAACTCCATGGGCATGGAGTCACAAAGAGTCTGTCACGACTGTAACAAGACAACACACACACACAAGTTGCTTCCAGCTTATGGTGACACTGTGATTTAATGATCTCTGAAAGGTCATGCAAACAAAAATGCTGCAGGTTGCTTTATCGAGTCAACCATGACATATGAGATGTTCCTCTTATCCTGTTGCCTTCCACACTCCCAGCATTGCTGACTTTTCCAGTTTTGTGTTCTCTCATGGTATATCCAAGTACAGCAGTTTCAGTTTAGTTACTTCAGCGTCTAATGAGTTAAATACAGAAGAAACAATGTTTTTCTTCTCAACTGCCTAGTCTCCTGCTATTATTGTTTATACCTTTAGTCCAGGCCTGCCAAAAGTCCGGCCCTGGGGCCAAATCTGGCCTGTCGGGCCAGTCTGAGTGGCCTGCGGCTGGCTGGCCTGCCCCTGCCTCCCCCTCCTTTGCCCCATTTTTTTTAAAATCTTCTGCCAACTGCCGGGAAGATTGAGGGTCTGGGTGGGCCGGCCGGCCGGTGACCAGAAGCTTGTGGGGCTGGGTGGGTGGGCGAGGGGGCGGGCTACCACCACGAGCACTGCCAGGAAGCTTGTGGGGCTGGGTGGATGGGCAGTGGGAGTGGGCCTCTGCCACTGCCAAGGAGCTTTGGGGTGGGCTGGCGGGCGAGCTGTCGGACAGATTGCCTCTTCCAAGGGGTGACCTGTGGCCACGGCTCCCTGTGCTTCCTTTGGTCCCCACTTTCCTTCCTTCCTCCCTCCCTTGGTCCTCACCTTCCGTCCTTCCTCCCTTGGTCCCTGCCTTCCTTCCTGTGGGTGGGGTTGCAAGGGGTCAGTGGGTGGGGCTTATGGGTCAGTGGGTAGGGCTTGCAGTGGGGTGGCAGGGTCGGGGAGCAACCGGCCCCTAGCACATTCTCAGCCACCAAATCTGGCCCTCCTTACAAAAGGTTTGGGCACCCCTGCTTTAGTCAGTCTTAAGGTGTCCCCAAGGCAGAATGTTTCTGACCTTTGAAGTCACTGCATCCTTTTCTGAAGACAGAGAGTCAACAAAGTAATAGTAAAATCAGGAAGACGCTGTAGTAAATATATTCAGGATCAGTGCTCAAACTCTCTTTAAAAACTGATTACCAGTACATAATTTCTATCAAATCTCCTAGCAGGTTGATTAGAATCAAGGAATTAGTAAGTTGCTTAGAAATAAGCAGAAAATATTTTCTGAACTTTTCATCCAAAGAGGAAAATGGGGAACAGGTCTAAAAGGGTTCTTGAAAGTGTCCCTCTGTCAGACTTTTTTTTCCTGCTGGCACAGCATTTTCCAAGTTTCTGGGATTGGCAGTTCTGCTTCTGCTTATCTGCTTATGTGTTGCTCATACTCTTGGTTGATGGCATCTGTTCTTCTTTTCTTCTTGAATGTCCCAGAATGTGAATTCTGTTTTCTTTCTTGGTGGCACAGTCAAACTGGGGTGCTATCATTTTGCTTCTGAATTCTTAAAAATCAGTTTCCATCTCTCACCATTTCTACATCAAAAGGTTAACTGAAGTAGCCATTACAACATGTTCCACGGTCCTTTCTTTCTAAGTTTAACAGCAAGGGCCTGTTAAACCTTTTCACTCTCATCATTTCCCAGCACAAAAACACTGGCTACATACTGCTTCTGTGTTTGTGTGACAGAAATACCAAACTCTGTATCCCATCATGTTTGTCCCCAGGTTTGAGCCATGGACCACTAGGAATGTTTTTCAATGATAGATCTGGGTTCTAATAAACACGAAGTGCATTTCCCTCTTAGCCTCCTCCCATCTTGGCATCAAGAACTCCATTTTCTTAATCATATAAACACTAAGATTTTATTTTTCCCCAGAGTGGCCTTGTTGCTAGATGGTGCAGTATATAAATCAATCAAACAAACAAACAAAAACAAACAAACAAACAAACAAATAAATAAATAAATAAATAAATAAATAAATAAATAAATAAATAAATAAATAAATAAATAAATAAATTTCTTAGGCAATGCTCAGGTAGAGAGAAGCCCTGCTACATATTCCTCTAAGTGGAGTTAGCAGTTACTTCTACATTGCCTGCTTCAGATGAGATGGCATGTTATAAACTTTTTCACTGTTTGGTTTCAAAACTGTTTTAATTAGTCCTGCAAATGTTTGACAAAACATAGTCCAGTATCAACACATGTTTAGAGACTGCTGAAGTGTTGTTATTTCTGGCTGTTACCATGTGCTGAGGAAATATTTTTTTTTACCTTGAAAGGAGTGATTTCACTATTAGGCAACAACAGCCAACCTTCTGGAACCCATGTATTATCTATTATCTTCATTAGACATTAGTTCTGAAAAAATTGATTCAATCAGTATCTGCTCCTATAGATTTCAATAGAATACAACCTTTCATTGAAATTTACTTAAAAGTTTAATCAAATGCAATTTATGCAGAAATCATCATCATCATCATCATCATCATCATCATCATCATCATCATGCAGATCTGGAAGGGACCCTGTGGATCATTGAGTCATCCCAATATTGCCCCTTGCCTTAATCACAAATTTCCCTATTTCACTATTATTAATAGCTTCATTGGCCATTAGTATAACTCAAAAAAGCAATGAAATTCATACCTCACATTTTAACTATTGTTTGCTTAAAGACAGGTAAATATGCAGTCAAAGAAAACTACCAAACAAAAAAAAGCAGATCTGCCATCACCTTGATGTATACAACTGATTTCCATCTGAAAGTTCTGTTATACATTGTGGGAGGCTTGATATAAAATGACAGATTGCAAATAAACATGAAAATACTACTTTATTATGCCCTCAGCACTAGGAATTTTGCTATATGGAGGCATTTGAATACAGGACTGCTGTTGAAGTACTAATCATGTAAAGTGCTATAAAAAGCTCTCAACTGGAGTTTACTGTGAATGACAACGCTAAATAAAATGAAAGCACTACTGAGAAGATAATCTAAATAAACTGATGGTACAGTTAAGGTGCCAGTATATCTGCACATAAAATTATGGGTAATTTTTTTGAAATGGAACTCTGATAGAAATTCACCTAAGCTTTGAAATCATTTTCCTAAGTCTAGTCTTATTGAACACAAATTGTTAGCTTCTTGAAATCAGTGGGAGTTTGGCATTATTTTAAATGTAGGAATAGAGTGAGCTGTTATGTATTCTTCCAAATAAAGGTGACATCCATAGACATATATGCACATATAGTGTGTAGCATTTTAGCAGAAAGGAGTTTTCCAATGTTGACTTTGGAAGCAAGTGTTAGAAGGTCTCCTGAGAGCAACAAGTTGCTTTTTGTTGACATGTGGGAAGTGTTTACCTTGAATCTGAACCAGGTCCCAGTTACCTTCTGAAACAAGTGTATGGGCTGTTTTACAAGTCTTTGGAAACTTTTAAGAAGGCTTCCCATAGTGAGAAGAAAAAGAATAAAATCAATATCCCATAAGAACATAGGAGCCATGCTCAATCAGGTCAAAGGCCCATCTAGTCCAGTTTCCTATACAGTACCCACCCAACTATCACAGGGGTTAGGGACCCACCCAACCTGCAATGCCTGAAAATCCACGATATGCAGAAGTGGGTTGGAGAGGTTGGGGGGGACCAGATTTCTTTGCACTGTTGATTCAGAATTACAGCGTCTCGCTTTATTTCATAAAGATTTCTTGTTTAGCCCATTGTTTCCTCAAACAATAATAATATGTTTCAGGTCACATTGTTTGTTTGTTTGTTTGTTTGTTTGTTTGTTTAAATGTACCCCACCTTTCTCCTTAAAAAGGACCTGATAGGACTTGTATCTTGGAAAAGCATCATTTGGTGCTAACATTTCCTCAAGATAAAACTGAAAGATAGAATTAATATCTTGAGAGTTGCTGTATTCAACAATGTCTCACTGAAAGATACAGCAAATCTGACTGACATCCTTCATTAAGACAGATGGAGAAATGGCATCTTTGGGCTCATGTAACAAATCTCACTTCCAGTTCTAAGACCAAGAAGGATTTCCACCTCCTCCATTATTATTTTTCATAATTTGTACAAAAATATACCAAGTCTTAGGACCAAACTGATATACATTGATAACAGCATTGAATTTAATGTTTCACTTGTGAAATTCTATTGTATGGGGTTCAGATGGTAACCCATAACACCAATCTATTGCAAACAACAGTAATACTTTAAAACCCTGTCATCATATTGCCTGCCATTGCAAAGATAGTCTGTCAGTTTCCTTGGTGCTCCTGTGAATAATGCCACTGTTCCTCTTTACACAGGAACTTCAGGTGCACTGGTTTCTAGTACAGTACATTGCACTGGACAGTAGCAGCCTTGATTCTACCTGATCTCTAGAGCTGAGAGAGGGCTTTCTCAATGGCTGCTCCCGGCTTTAAACTGCACTGCCTCAAGAGACCAGGTTGGTCAACAGGCAAAGAAGGACAACAAAGACCTGTCTAATTCAGCATTCCTTCAAACAGTGGCCCAACTAGATACCCATTCCCTTTCATATTTCTCAGCAACAGATATAATTCCTCTCATCCTGGAAGAAAGAGTTTATAATAACAGCCACTCATAATCATATCCTTCATGAATTTGCGTAGATGAGAAGGGTTGAAAGCTCTCCAGAACCTCACCCAGAACACAGACAGAGAACATACCTTAGGAATCTCTACTCATAAGAAAAGCCCTGTTCTTCTGTTTGTCATTCCCTCTGCCCAACATGAGGACAGTTTATTCCTCAATTAGGTGTCTACACCTGACAGCCATGATGTGCCCGTACTCCCAGAGGTTAGGTTGCTGTACACCTTCTACCTCAGATTCAGTTCAGGGTCCATCTACAAGCACCGTCAGGTCCACCTATAGCTTGAGAAGAGAATATGACTCCCATCTTCTCTAGCAATCTCTTCTGTATATATCATTGCTTATTTATTTTATTTTTATATGCTGGCTTTCTCCCCATTAGGGACCCAAGATGGAGCTCACAGTGATTAAAACAATTCAATAATAGCAGTTAAAATGCCAAACAAAGCTATATATTAAAAAAATTCAACATGCAAACAATATTGAAAACCATTTTTAAAACTATTTTTTAAAAATGTGTCTAAAATGTTGCAAGTGCTTTTAGGTAGAAGAATGAGGGTGACAGAAGTGGAATGGAAATCTGTTAGAGAAGGAAATATGTTAGGGAAGCACTTCACACCACCAGCAAGGCCACAGCTAACAACCCAAACTTAATGGGTGTTGGGAAGAGTTGCATAAGTGGGACGTTTGCACACCCCAGACCATTGTCCACTTAACGAGCCTATTCAGGCCATTGTCCACATAAAAAGCCTATTCAGACCAGAGTGATCTGGTATCAAGGTGAACTAGAAATTGAAGGCATCACCACTAACTTTCCTCAGACTGATGAAGCTGCTTGGATGAGTAGTGAAACATTTTTATTTCTTAAGAAAATAAGTCCAGTTGCTATGATTCAGCTTCCAGATAGCCTCACCTGGATGACTGAGAAATTTCACAAGCATACTGTTAGGGAAGGGAACCAGCATTAAAGATTCCCTTCAGAGTAACTCATTTACCTGCCTTATACATAATTGTGAATGTGAGAAAATGTTTATATAAATTTAGTAATGTTAATAAGACTGTTTCCATAATAATACTGATGAAAAGACTGATGGCAGAAAAAACTGCACATTCATTCTTTCATGACTGAAGACTAATCCTCTCTTAAGGTGTGCCTTAGAGAGCAGTATCAGCTGCCACATTCGGTGTTCTTGACATATGTGTGCTATAAAAATGTTAATTGCCTCCATCAAAATGCAGCATACTTACAACACTGCAGTGTGTCTCATTGCATCATATCCCCCGGGGTTTGGAAAATAAGTCATCTCAAGTTTATAAGCTCAGTGTAAAGCCAAAATATGATAGATAGTGCTTGAACAGTGTATTAGGTCGAAAGACCCAGTCCTGTCACACTGCGGAGCTTTGACTGCTTCAGGCGTGATATTGACTTTGTAGATAATGTCATTATTTACTTGATAGTTTTAGAGCAAGAGGATTCATATTGTGCCCTGATGGGCACTCAGAGCTAAATAAAAGAATATATCAATTTAGAGGATTTTCACTCCAGAATATTGGATGGTATTCAGAGATGTTTAATCTACCCTTTTAGAAACACAGAGGTGGGTCATGTTGCTATTGCTGTAATTTGTGTATTTCTCCTATATGAAACGTGCCAATCTCCCATGTGCTCAAAAAATTAAAAGATAAAGGATGTAGTATTTGGTGGAACTTACTTAAATCACAGGTCAGGCACGCTGCCTGTTGGTCCTTCTGGCCATTTTTTTAATACCTGTGTCTCACTGCTGAGACAAGCCTGCTACCAAAATTGATTGTGCTGTAAACAAAGCTCCTTTTTCTTTAATTGATTTTTAGGGCCAAAAGAATTTGCCTAATTGAATAGAGAGAAATTCACCAAGGACAATTCCTCCCTCCCTCCAGAATTCATTACATGCCAAAGTCAGAATATTATGAACTGTGTGCTGTTAGGTATCTATCATGGTAGGAGCCTGAAAGAATTTCAGATTCCAGCTATGGGGACAGAACATTTAATATCAATTGCTTGCAGGGATATACTTTTCTCTATTGAGTTAAAACTGTTCCCTATACATGAAAAGAGAAGGACAGAAAGAGTATTCTTTAAACCATTTCCCAAAATGGATTCTAGTTCTTAGTTTAATTTTCATCATGTAATTTTTATTGCTTATTCATTGAGCTCTGGGAGGAAATCCTCCTTTTGTAAGCATTTGGAGCAAACCCAGGCCCTTTGTACACGACCCCTAAACTCCGCAGCAAATGGCTGCCAGCTCCGGAGCTTACAATTGTTTCCCCACCAGCTCCGGAGCTTGCAGGAAATTAAGTGCGACCATGCCCACCTAAGCGCGTCCCAGCACACTTTTCTTGTACCTGCTCTAGAAGAGTGAAAATCCCCAGGTCCGGATTTAATCTGGTGCGGGCAGGGCTCTCCTGCTTCTGTTTTTTTTTTTTTTTGCCTCCTGCTCCTTTAAGAGAAGGGGCGGGAGGCAAAAAAAAAACCAGAAGAGAAGGAATCAGAAGGAATCAGAACGAGGTGAGCCTTATTTTTTCCTCCCTCCCCTCACACAGACAGGATCAAGGAAGTGCGGAGGGGTGGGGACGCAGGAAGAGCAATGAAACCCCAAGATCCCTGGTCTGAATTTAAGTGGCCAGCGGATCTTAGGGGTCGTGTGAAAAGGCCCTCAGAAGCTAAGCAGGGTCAGCCCTGGTTAGTACTTGGATGGGTGACCACCGGGGAATACCAGGTGCTGTAGGCACCTGGAGTAGGAACTGGCAAACCACTCCAGTATTCCTGAAAAGAAAACTCCATGGACATGGGGTCACAAAGAGTCGGTCATGACTGTAATGACACAACAACAACAACAACAACAACAACAACAACAACAACAACAACAACAACAACAACAACAACAACAACAACAACAACAACAACAACAAACAGTCCCTCATAGGAGGGTTGACTGTGCTTCAGTTGCAGATTCAAAAATATTATTTGTAAATACTGAATTGCTCTGAAGATTTATCAGTTGACTGAAAATGGTAAAGACATCCAGGTGTTGTATTTTAGTTCAAGAGCAAGATAAATTGGTTTTAGTCAGAGCGGAGAAATGTTTCCATATGGTACATCCATATCTTGAAGGAGAACAACAGTTCCATCTATTAAATGCTTGTAACATAGCTTGCTTGTCTCCTAAAATACTTCCTCAGTAAGTTCTCTACAAACACCTGTACTTTATAAATTTGCAGATCTTAATTACCCTGCCTTAAATAAGTAAGGTGGGTTTTTAAAAAAAAAAATCTATTATACCATTTTTGTAGAAATGATTGTAACAGCAATAGCAGATATTCCTGCATTATTAAATGATGCAACACTGAAGGATTCAGTGTTATTTGTGGTTCTCTACCAAGGCTGCAGAGGCAGGCAATCATTTGAACCATATTTCACATTCTTTTGAAAGATTTTGGAGAAGATTGACATCATTTGGTACAGCTGGTCATAAACAGCCACAAGGGTGAATTATTTATATTTTTGACAGAAGAGTGAGGTGGAGGATAGGGAAGCAAAGAAACAGAATAGAAATCATAGACTGAAAAGCTGAGTAAGACTGGGCACATCTGGGGAATAGAAAGGCAGTCAATTAATTCTGCTCTGGGCTTTCCACGTCCTGTTTTAAGTTTGTTCATCTTAATGATGTGCACACTCTTGTCCTGCCTCTTATATTATGACAATACATTACAATTCATTAATGTATTATTTATGCTGCTGTTAAATCACATGCAGGGATTCTGTTCAATATGTTTCTTTTTAAGTGCTGACATATATGAGAGAGTGCGCTATGGAGGATCCTTTGGAAATGATGCCCCTTATCATTCACTCCCATGTATGCCACAAATACTTGTGGGTCATTTTGCCCATGTAGCAACAGAACCGTAAAAGGAGAGCCTGCATTTTCTGAGCAGGGAATACCCTGTAGCAGATAACCCATCTTCCTTTGTGAAGAGTGAATAGATCCCTTGTTTTGTGAAGCACTGTGAGTGGCAATAATACCTCAACACAACTAAGATATCTCAATGTTTGTTTGTTTAATCAGCCTCATTTCTTAACCAAGTCCAGACATTTCAGCTAACAGAATAAAAATGTAAAAAAGAAATGCAGAATATTACAATAAAACACTGAAACTGAACAAGGGAGAAGAAAAGAATAAGGAATTAACATCTAATTTGATCAGTATTAAAGCACTTCCAGAGCCATAGCAATGAAACATTTTTAAATCTCACAACTGAGGGAAGTAGTCCCACCTCTCTTGGAGAAATCAAATGGTTGGACAGTTGGAAGGGACTCCAAGGATCATCAAGTCTAGTCTTTTACCAGTTCAGGAAATTTGCAGTTAAAACACCCCAGACAGATGGGCCTCCAAACTCTAAGAATTTAAGCAAAGCAGAACTCATCCACCTTTTGCCCCCCACTGCCAAGCAGCTTTTACTACCAGGAAGTTTGTCCTGACATTGAGTCAAAATGTCTCATCTTGTAATTTGAATCCATTGATTTGGGTTTTGCTTCTTTGTCACCCAATAGGTGATTCCTAGTTCTTTTGTATCCCAAGGAGAACAATTCTAGAGATAAACAGCAAAAGGACCCCATGAGACACAATACTAGGTGCAATGAATGCACTTTATTATCCATTAGTTACAGAGCTAATTATTGTGGTTTCATTCACACAATGCATCCATACGTCCCATTCATACTCACCTTGACAGAGAAAAGAAGAGCTCTTGATAGGCATTGTCCAGGTTCTGAAGAAGAGGGCAACTGATCCCAAAAGTTTGGTCTCAGAGTACCAAATTTTAACTGCCTCAGTTCTCTTTTTGCATCCTTCCTGGGCAGCTTGGCAGCCGAGCAAGCTCTCTGGGCATTTCTCTGTCCTTTCCTGGATTGATGGACCCCATGGAATGCTCTTAGTTGCATTCTTGCATGTCCTTATTGCTGTCAGAAAAGTGTGCAATCCTCCTGTCATCAGGAAGACTTCCGTACCAGGATCTTCCTCCTCAGAACTCCCAAAACTGCTAACAGTAGATGAAGTCTGCCAAGATGCTAAAAGCATAGTTCAAGATATCACGGCTCCAAAGTGTGAAGGATTCAAGTCTCATAGTCAGGTTCCCAAGGTCCCATCATAACTTTGTTCTGTTGGTCCATCTTCAGCAGTCTCTCTCTCACACTGATTCTTCACCTTATTCCAGGGCAAGCATGCAACCACCTTACATACCAGCATGCATCTTTCCTACATTCCTTATATTTCATGCAGAAAACAAACTAGATATATCATCCATTTGGCAGCCCTTCAAATGTTTGAAGATGGTTATGATTTCATCTCTCCATCTTCTCTTCTTCATGGTAAATACATCCAGCTGTTTCCCATAGGGTTGGTTTCTAGCCTGTTTACCATCTTTGTTGTCCTTTCTGGCAACTCTCAATTCTCTATAGTATTTTAGGATTAATTAAGTCATGGTGATCAAATTTTAGCAACTAAACATCTAATTCATTTGGCATATCTACTAAATATTAGGAGTGGCAGTATAACAACAAACATACGTCCCCCATCCCCACCCTGGTATGTTACAGATATCCAGCTGCCCTTTCCAAGAAGTTGTGAACAGAGTTAGTGGAAAGAGGATATAGAATAGACTACAGTGGTACCTTGTATAAAGGAATTAATTCATTCCAAATGAAATTATGTTAAGCAAATTTTCCTTTATACAAATTTCCCATAGGAATGCATTGAAAACTGAGTAATCCCATTTTTATGTTGTATGGATTCTCCCCATAGGCGATTATGTTAAGCAAATTTCCCCTATCTTTGGAATTTTTTATGTTGTACAAATTTTATGTTATACAAGCTGTTTGTTATACAAAGGTTCACTGTACTCTTAAATAGAACTTTGTTTACAGTGAAGCACAGCAATGCTTATTTCAGTTAGTTGGGTAATGGGTTAAAACAAAGACAAATGATTAATTAAAAGTTCATAACTCAGTTCTTTAAAGAAAGCATTTATCGAGCTTGCTGGATAGGTAGTAAAGTGTAGCCTGCATAATTAAATTGTAAATCATCAAGAAAGTCCTCAAAGTGCTGCTGGTGAGTATATAAGCAGCACACTTTACATTTTTCAAAAATTAATGTGGGATACTGTGCTTCCGTATCCATCATTCAAAAAGTCAGGAAGTGGTTTCCAGCAGGGAAAAAGATGCCAAGCTTTCCATAGCAAAGGGCAGCCTGAATGTTAATGCCAGCAGTCAACATGGTCTACAGCAGTCAGGGTGAACCTTTTAGAGACCGAATGCCCAAACTACATCCCAAAACCCACTTATTTATCACAAAGGACCAACATGGCAATTTAACCTGAATAAAGAGGTTTTAGTTTAGGGGGAAAAAAACAACTTATACATTAACATCTTTTGCATTAAAAGAAAAACACAATAACAGAGCACCTAGCAGCTGGCGGACTCACGTCAGACCCCCTCCCCCCAATATCAGTCTAACTGCCGCCACAGCACAACAGCTCCTGCTACTACTACTTCCAAAAGACTCTGGAGCCCTAAAAAGAAGAAGGGAAGGAGGAAAGAGAGAGGATGCTTGGGGGCAATGACGACAACATCAACAACAGCAGCAGCAGCAGCAGCAGAAATAGCCTTGTGTAGGGTTGGGATTCTCAAATGCTGCTTGTACGATAGAGGGAGGAAAAGAGAGAGAGAGAGAGAGAGAGAGAGAGAGAGAGATGGAGTGGGGAAAGGGGCAGAGGCAATGGGGGGAGGAAGGAGGGAAGGGGTCTCCCCTCCTGTAGTGGAAGGCAGTCCTCCCAGTCCGTCCATCCCTGCCACTGGTTTTCTAGGACATGTTGGGACCTCAAAACGAGCTGGGGCTTTCATGTCTCTTTAGAGCGGTCTTTTTTTAAAAAAAAAAATCCTAGCCTCTCTCCTTTTATCCAGTCTGTTTCTCCCCCGCATTTATGTTTAATGAGCCTGTCCCAGAGATTGATAAACCAATAAAAAAGGGGGGATGTTGTCAAGGAGGGAGGTGTGAGAGAGAAACAGAGAGAGAGGAAGGTAGCGCTGGGGGAAACCTCACCTGGTGGCCGCATGGGGATTGGTGGTGGCAGTGCTGGGTCCCACACCCAACAGTTTGTCATTGGGTGGCAACCCCTTTACAGTTGGAAAGAAGAGAAAGAGAGAGAAGGGAGGTCTGGAACGCATGTCATAGATTGGCTACCACTGGTCTACAGCAGTGCTCCCCAACCTTTTTATCCCCGCGGACCGGTAAATTTTTGATAATTTTTCCGTGGGGAAGGGGGGAGATAAAGGAATGTGAAAGGGGGTCACCGGGAGGCAAAAGAGGGGGGGTGTGTGAAAGCAAAGGATTGGAGGGGCCGGGAGGGGGAGGCAAGGGTGCAAGGAGGAAGGCTTGGCGCATGTGCCTTGCGAAGGAAGCCACTCCCCCACACACAGGGGTGGGGTTGGGGGGAACCCGGGACTCCTGGGAAGGCGGGCCCCCGCCTCCTCCTCCTGTCAGCAGCCGCATACACACAGAGAGAGAGAGAGAGACGCATACACGTGCGACCGCACCACCCCACCCCCTCCCTCTCACCTTTGCAAACGGGCGAGTTGGGGCTCTTCCTTTCCGGGGAGGCCCGGCTTTGCTCGGGGAACCGCCGCCGCTGACGGGGCCGGATCCTTCCCGTGGAGGAGGAGGAGGAGGAGCAGGCGCTGCCTTTGGGCGCTGGCGGAGACACCGGGAGCTATTCAACAAAGAGCCTGGGGAGGCAGTGGGGGCGATGGGGCTGCTGCAAACCTCCCCCCTCGTGTGGGGCTGCCCAGCGCGCCGAAAAGAGCAGAGAGGATCCCGGTGGACCAAATTGGGGTGGTGGCGCCCGTTCCTCGGGCGTCCTTTCTGCGTGGCCAAGTTTGCTGCCGGGGTGGTGATGCCCCGTTGTTTGTTTGGCGGCGCACGAGGGCCTGAGGCGGCCCGATTTTTGTTGTTGAGGGCCGCCACCGCCTTGTACACCGCTGATATGCTCTGCTGCCATGCGGCTTCAGCTGGAAAGGCACTTTCGCCCTCATGCTGCAGCCGGATAGTGCTATCATAGGAGGAGGAACCGCCCTTTCTAAATCCCCGCCGCTGCTGCCGCTGCCGCTAAGGAGGAGGCCGGGCCCGTAGGAGAGGAGCCGCTGCCGCCTCGCCTCACGCGCGGGTGGGAAGACATCTTCCTTCTCCCCCTCTCCTCCCTGTCAGGCGCGGCGGGTCTCAGGGCTCCCCAAAGGGAGGGGAGGACAGGGGGAGGGGGCGCCCAACGGGCCCCAAAAACAACAACAACAAAAGTGACTGTTGCCTCCTGGAGATTGTGGGAAGAAGACAGGCTACGCACGAAAAGAGCACACGCGCGCCCCTAATGCCCCTTCTTCTTCTCCTCAGCGACGCGCCTCCCTTTCACACACACACATACACACACAGAGAGACTCCAGTGAAGCCCATCAGGCCGAGGCGGCCGCTCTCCCTCCCACAAGAGTGTTTATGAATTGGAGGCGTGGCCGCTCCGTTAGGCCACTACAGCGTCCATGAAGAGCCGCCGCCGCCTCCTCCTGCTCCTGCTCCGGTTCCTCCTCCTCCCGCCGCCGCCGCCGCCGGAGGAGCAGCAGCAGCCAAGGCCCGCTCGCTTTCCCCGGCAGAGGAGGAGGCCCACGGCAGCGGTGGCAGCAGGAGCAGGAGCAAGAAAGCAGCGAGACCCGCACACGGCTCCCGGCCCTGGCGCCCATCCAGATGCCCGATTTTGTGCTGAGTGATCCACGGACCGGCACCGGTCCGCGGACCGGGGGTTGGGGAACACTGGTCTACAGGATACCCTTTTCTGCTCATTTCCACTCAGAAAGTGACACCAGGCAAGGGTAACTTGCAGGGCCGGCGCGTCCATTAAGGCAAACTAAGCAGTTGCCTAGGGCACCAAAATGGAGAGGGGGCGCCGCCTAGGGCGCAAAAAAACCTAGAGCTGGCCCTGGTAACTTGCAGAAGCTGCTTCCTTTTTTATAAGTTAACTACTTATCCAATCACAAAGCATTTGTCATAGCTATTCAACAATTGTGAATGGTCCAAACTCCTCCAAATCTGGCACAAAGAAAAGAGCAGATTATCTAGACCAAATTTGGTACTGTTCCAAAGTCCTTTTTCAAAGTTTGCTGTATGTATGGTTGTTTGTTTGTTTGGGCTGCTCCCATTTTTATAATTGCCTTGTACAATGCTGATATGCTCTGCTGCACAATAACACTAATGTACTTTCATGCAGTGATAGTGCTATCATAGTCCGGACCTTTCTAAATCTTTGTGCACTGGTAAAGGATACTCTTTCCACCATGTGCTGTTGTCCTATTGCAGCAGCAGCAGCAACAACAACAACAACAACAAAAATAACTGTTACTAGATTATACAAGGAAGTAAAAGAATACACATTGATAATGCCTATATTGTTAGCTACAGTACGAACACACACTGAGGAATTGTCAACTTGAAGTGTTTATGAATTAGATTTTATTTAGTACCAGACAAAATAATTGTGGCATGAATGTTTACACACACAAACTACATGCAGAATAGCCTCATGATGAAATCAAGCATTTCTGTTCATCCAGATGTGATTTTGTTTGCCTGAGAGCTTAGTGTTGCGAATGTTGGTTTATTGCTCTTAGCACTCAGTAGTAACATCTGCCTCAGCATTTCCCTCTAGCATAATTTAAGCATTACTTACAGTTTTCTGATTCATCATCCATGTGCCATTAGTCTTTTATAAAATGTTATTTAAGAGTGAGAAGATACATCCATTTGATAAATCCTCTGTGGAGGTTCAGGGAAGAAGCTGGTGTGGTAGAAGTGAGTGGGAATTAGAATCTCTTCACATTTGTAGAGTGATCACAAAACAACAACAACAATAACAACATTTTAAGCTGTTGTTTTGTCCCTGAACATAAGGAAAACAGGATTGAGTTGATTTATATTTGGTGAGCAAATAGGAACAGGAACATTGTAGTAATTCCATACCTCTTTTCTATTTGAGCCTCCATACAACATGAAGCAGAATACAGACCTGCACAAGACTGATGGCATTGTTAATTCAGTTTTTGAATTATTGCTGGATGAGGAATGGACATTATAACAATACATGCTTCATAGTGAATACATTTTTTAAATTCAGATCTTGGTTGAAAATGGATATCTCTGGATAGCTGGACTAGGTCTGTGATGGTTGATATTTGTATTTCCTGAGGTTAATATGTGATTAAATTCCCTTATAAATGCATGTTTCAGCAATCAGATTTGCAAAACGTTTTTGTGTGTTAAAATTGTAAGCCACAAAACAAAGCATGTCTAAATGCTGGCTATTTAGGTGAGGGAAATCAAGTGGCATCTGCCATCACTTTTGCCTCTGGAAGGAGACACTGCATCTAAAATAAGTTTACTTTTGAGCATGTCATATGGTTTGACCCTCAATTTGATTTCTCACCCCCTTTTTTTACTTGCTGTCTCATGTTCGCTCATCATCCATGGCATTTTCTAAACTATATATTTTGGGAGAAAATATATTTAGAGCAGTTTGGGAGAAGATTTCAGATACGACAAAATTTAAACCATTTTCAATTTTAGTCAATGATAGCACGTCAGGCAGTCTCCATTTTGAAGAGTCTAGGTCTTCTGTATTGAAGGCCTGATTCTGATCGGCAATTTGGTTTTCTTCCTTTGTTCCTTCCTGAGATTGAAGGAACAAAGGAAAGAAGTTCTGCAATGTAGGGATATTTCATGGTTTAATTATGTACAATTAGAAAAATGAACTAATGAATGGATTAAGAAACATAATAAATGTAGAGAATATACAAAACATGAACAGTTCTTAGTGTTGTATGAATATATTCAGAAGGAAGATGTAGTGAAAGGCAGTGTGAGTAAAATATATAAGATACTTTGGATTTAGAGGAAAATGAAAATGAGGGAACAAATAAGAGAAAGTACTTTTTTACCCGGAGGATCACTGGTTTGTGGAACTTCCCTGCCAGAAGTAGTGACTAGAGATGGGCACGAATAGAAGAAATGATGTTTTGGTTTTTCGTTTTCGTTACAGGACCTGTTTCAGTTCGTTTTGTTGGTCATGACATTTTTCAAAAATCTTTGTTTTGTTTGTTCGTTTATTCGTGTTTCATTTTGTGTGTAGTGTGTGTGTGTGGTGCTTGTGCAACTGTGGCTGGGGGAAAGAGTGGGCTTAATCTTCCTTCCAGCCACTGTGGCGTGGGGGAAAGAGCTCCCCCAGCAAGCGCCTCTCAGCTGCTCTGTGCTGGCCCCAAGCCAGCGCCTCTCTGGTGCTCTGCTGGCTTCCCTGCACCCCTGGAAACGAGGTGCAGGAAGCCAGCAAGGAGCAGCTGAGAGGTGGGATGGGGAAGATAAGTTTCCCATAGGAGAGAGGAAGAATAGTTTAAAATGTCTCCTACCTGGTGCTGGTCCAGGTAGCGCTTGATAGCAGTAAAAAAAATTAGCCGATGACGGTAGTGCTTGGTCGGCAATAAAAATAAAATAAAAATAAAAGGAGAACCGACAGGGCACCAGGGTTGGTCTGGTTGGCACCCTAATATCTTTAAAAACATAATAAAAAATCCCCAGCTCTGACGGGGCCCCAGGGGCCTTGCGGTGGGCACTGAACGAAAATAAAAAACAAACAAACAAAGCCCCGCGCTACAGAAACCCGGAAGTGAAAGAAGGGCCCGCCCAGCCCCAGGGGACACACAATGGGTGCTTGAAAAAATTATGGGGCCCCAGGGGTGCCCTGGTCAGCACCCTAAAATCATAAAATAAATAAATAAATAAACCAAGTGCAGGACGGGGCCCCAAGGGCCGAGCAGTTGCTTTAAAAAAACAACACACCCGCACTATGTAGGGAAGAGGATTGAAGGTAGTATGGGAGCCAGATTTTAAAAAAGGAAATAGAAGAGGAAGATTGGGCTAAGATATGGAGAATGAGAATACTTAGATCTATGTCAGTCATAATTAAAGATTTTTAAAAAGGTTTAAGATGGTATTTGACACCAGTGAAATTGAATAAAATAAATGTTATTTTTTCTAAGGTTTGTTGGAAATGTGGTAAGGATGTTGGTACATATTTTCATATGAGGTGGGAATGTGAAAAGATAAAAAAAATTGGAGCTCCAGTTTTAGAGAATTAAGTGATATACCGTGGTACTTCAAATTACGAAACCTTTGACAACTGAAAAATTCGACTTATGACAAAATAATTGGAAATGGATTTCTGAAAAAACTTGAATTATGAAAGGATTTTCATAATTCAGTACAAAGCTCCACCCTGAAAGCTGCTCTCTGCAGCCCTGACAGACCCTGTCAAAATCAGCTGTCTGGCCGTGCTCCAGAGAGCAGCCTTCCACTGCCTGTTCATTGAGGGGTGCTTCAATCTATTTTGCTGAGTAATTACACTCCAAAGGGGGTGCCCCTAGGAAACTTTTTTTCAAATTGGAATTGGAAAAGCCAAGCTGTGTACTTTGGGTTGGTACAGGGGAAAAGCTGCCCCCCTTGCTGGGTTGGGGGTAAGACCTCTCAGTCATTAGTAGCTGAAGGCTGCGCCACACAGCCAACAGCTTGGAGCTGTCAAAATCAGCTGTCTGTCAGCTGCAGGGGAACAGCCTTTGGCTGTCCATTGATTAAGTGGGGTTGGGACAGCCTTCCCATAGGAATGAATTGAAAACCTATGAATCCGTTATCTTCGGAACAGATTAATTAGATTCTCAATGAATTCCTATGGGAAACGGCACTTCGCAAGACAAACTTTTCATAGAATTGATTGCCCCATCGAACGAATTAAATTCATCTTACGAGGTGTCACTGCATTAGTGACTCTCAGGTTATGACTTGGATGGCAGTTTTGAAAATTAGGTTGATTTGGACAAATTAGGTCAAAAGATCTCAGCTTACTTTCTTGCTGGTTATCACTCATTATTCTTCATAGCAGTAACATTCTTCCATACTGCAGTCCATAAAATGTATGTTAAAACGTTTTGGGCTTCAAAATGGTTTTAGATGTTGTTACTGTTGCTATGTAGAGATCCCCCCCCCCCAAGTATGCACATTTGAACAAGCTAAAGTCAAAAGTTCCTTATTCGTGTAAAGCATTTTGCTTTATAAAAATCATCACTAAATTACTTAATACTGTACATCATTTTGGAATAACAGCACCTAAAAGTGATGGCCATTTTAAAAATTGCCTTTACTTTGGATAGAAGATCTAATGTTGCTGATTATGTTTATGTGATATTGAGTATGCTCTATCTTCTTCACAAAATAAATGTCCATGTAAACAAAGATGTACAGAAGATGGATTTCATTGTGCTTTTGAAAACAAAACATGGAAGAGAATGACAGAAAATCACAGTAGTTCACTTCATGTTTCTGTGTCCCAGACCACTGTGGACCTTCTTTCACGGTTCTGTATGTTTCAAACCAAACTTTGGAAACATTACTTTTTGGGTTCGCTGGCTGGGGGATTTGGGATGTTTTGTTTAGTTAGCAAAGAAGTAAGTTTCTTAGGTTCTGATTTAGGAAAACGGTATCTGCCAACAGTTGTGCTCAGACATTTTCCCCTTCCCACAACTTCCTATGATCAAATCGAGGAAGGTTGGAGCTGCAGTGATACTTGGAGATTAGAAACACCAGCAGCTGTGCTTAGCCAAAGAGGTAGCCAAGCCAGGAGTATCAAATTACGTTGTTGTGTGCTGTTTTGAGCCCGGCTTACTAGGATAATGGAAGCTGAGACTATGGTCCTAGAGTCTTAATACCCAGAGTAATCTAGTTCATGTCTCTTAGCTGCTTCCAGGTACCAGATTTACTGGTACAACAGGACATTGGCATTAGCTATATATGCATTGTGTCCTGGAAGACACAAAATTGGAGTGTTTTGAGAGTGTGCGGACCATGGGAACAACACTGATGTTTTTCATGCCATCTGTATACAAATCTGTATATGGAATCTGTTATGAAGAACCTACATCATCCCTGTGGTTAGGGAGACACAGTAAGGTCTCAATCTCCCCTGCTCACTTGTGTTATTGAGACTAAGCCATGAGCATTCCACTTTGAATGCAGCTAACCACATTTTCTTAGAAAATAGCATCTTCAACACATATGGGTAATATTTGTAGTTGTACTAAGATAACATATTATAAATGATCTAATAAATAATAATTAATGTGCAAAACAGTTTCTTTCCCAGACTGTAAATTGCATTCTGTGCTGTCCTGGAGTAAGTGATCTACCAAATAATAAACTTCCATTGTAAATCTCGTAGACTACTTTGGGGCCCCAGGGTACACAGGAAATCTATTAATAAATTTTTCAAATGAATGAATAAATATATAAACCACTGATACATAAATTGATTAACACGTTTAGAAAAATAAGTGAATGCCTCTAGTATTAAACATGCTTGTAAGCATTTGTGCTGTAATATATTTATACAATTCTGACTGTGGATTTCAAGGTTGCACCTCTCTCTCTTTTCAGGTCAGGATCGTAGTGAAGCCACTTTAATAAAAAGGTTTAAAGGGGACGGTGTTCGATACAAAGCGAAACTCATTGGGATAGACGAAGTTTCTGCAGCACGAGGCGACAAGTTATGTCAAGATTCCATGATGAAATTAAAGGTGCTGTGAAAACTTTTACATTTAAACATTGCTAGATATAAACAGAAACAATTTCTAACTTGGCTTTATAATATGGGATTGGATCAGCTTACTATATAAATGGGATGGTCCATTTTTTGATGTGAAAGGGGACCTTGGGTATGTCAAGGCATGAACAGAAATATGCTCCATGAGCAAATTTGGTACGCCCATTTGTAGGTGTTTCTAGGTCGGAATAACAGTTACTTTGTCAACTTAAAAAACAACCAACACAAAACTTCATTTCTTTTTGGCAGTGTAACTCTAATTGTACAGTAACTGTAAATGTGCAGAGTGTTGTGATTTTTTTACAAACTAACAAATGTACCATAGGACAAGCTTGTGTGGACTATACTCCTCTTGCTCAGGTGTTTGAAGTGCTTTTCAGAATTTAGGTACATATGCAGTGCATGGGGATGGTAGACAGCATGATGAGAGTGAAATTAAGTGGGAAAAGACTGAAAAACGTGTATTAAATGATATACAGTCTACTTGTGAATAATACTTGTTCCTGTTAGTAAAAGGTACAAGATTTTCCTAACTTTACAGTGTACAACCCTTGCTCTGCCCCCAAATTGTATGTACTCCCTGTGGATTTGGAATTTGGGATTATGATTTATATGTTCAATTAAGTGATCTGTGAACCATCAAAGACTAAGCCTTAATAAATCTTAGTTTTTAACATGTCACAGGACTGTCTGATGTTTATTGCATAACCAGTTTATTGTAAAACTACCCATTCAGCTCTATATAGAGTACTTCCCAAAGAATTACAACTCGCAAGAAGCCCCATGGCATTTTTTTTTTAACACTGCCAACTGGAAGCAAAGGTATGCAGCCTCAGAGCCAGGCCTTTCTCCAGTGAATGAAATTCTGTGGGCTAAAATACCCACAATTCTATCTGTGGAATCCTTGAAGAATTCTGAGAGGTGGGTCTAATAAATAAATAAATAAATGAGCACACCTCTACTGATGAGCAAGTCTTGAAACAATGAATGCCAGGTATCAGGGAGGATTTGTGCACTTTGGATCAATATGAACAAGTACATTCTGCAGTTTTCCCTCAGTTACTATAGAGGGCTTTTTTCTTGGCGTAGGGGAACCACTAAAAAGGTGAGAGGAGCTTGTTGAGTGTTTTTTTAAAAAATAATCCAAAGCATCTCAATTCAGTTATGTCCTATGATTTTCATTCCATTGACATCTTGATGTGAATATATAAAATTAGGAGGCTGTGCACATAACAGCCAGGAACAATTTGTGTTGTGTGATTGATGAGCAAGTAGGACAACCAAAGTACTAGACTAGTGCACTCTTCTCTTCATCTCTCTTGCTGATTATTCAGCAACCTGTTATTTAGACCTATACACAGACTCACCTTTGGCCAATACCATCTTATCATGTTTCTCTATTGCCATTGAATTGCCATCCTAGCCCTCTCTACTCCAGGGATGTGCAGCTTTTTTAGGACAGCCAGAGATACAATAGAGAGTGAAGAGTCTCAGATTGGAGAGGGCCTGAATTTAGCCAGAATTTATTGTGGCATACCTAGCCTAGTCATGACACAAGAGAGAAAAGAAGCTGGCACAAATGCTGCAGCTGCTCTCCTCACTTGCCACCTCATCCCATGCATTGAGAAGGACTGCTATCATTGAGATTACAATCTTTTTTTCTCTTTATGGTCTCAGCTCTTAATGAGTTCTATGCTCAATCTGTCTGGACTGTCCCACCATATGCCATCTCAACAAAATTATATGTACTTCATTCTCCATACCTTCATTTTCAAGGAAGCAAAGATATTTATATTTATCTGAATTTAAAAGCCATGCCTTTCATGAGCTTCTAAACCACAAATGTAAATCATCATTTGATCCTCATGGAACAGTTTTTAAAAACCATAGTTCTCTGTGTTCCACCTATTGGTAAGCAGTAGTATCTACAGATTTGTTACAGAGAGTGCAGGAAGTAATGAAAATAGAATAACATTTTGGCATGAGGCACATTCACATGACACGAAGACATTTGTGTCTCAACTCAGTGTAATTCCTAGAAAATATAGGACTTTAAAATAGTACTGGAAGCTTAATCACTCATTATTTCTTTTGGAAGCATTGGGAAATTATAATTTAAATAAATTGTCTAAAAGTTCAAAATGGAAGCTGAAGATAGTGATGGTTAACCTTGAAAAAAAAAAAGGAACATGGACCTTGGAGTACACTACCAACTGCCCAGTCAAGAAGTTGCAAATAAAACCTTTGAAAAATTTCAGAGATATTATGTAGTAATAATGAAAGTTTTCAATTATCCTGATACTATTTGGAGGCTTTTTTTTTTGCCAAATATGGCATTCCAAGAAATTTCTACCTTACGTTGATGATGATTTTGTCCTATATAGAGGAACAAACTACAGTAAATAAGTTGCTGTCCTTGACTTGCTTCTAATCAATAGAGATTACAAGGGAAACTTGAGGGGAAAGTGACCATGTTTTACTTGAGTTATGGATTTCAGAATATAAAGCAGAATATAGCCAAATATGTATGCTGAATTTGAAAAAAGCCAGTTTTAATAATCTCAGAACAATGGTACATTGGGTCCATGGTGGGAGATTCTGAAATGAGATTGAATCCAACATGGGTGGGAATTTCTGAAAAGGAAATTCTAAAGGCAGAACTGCACACAATGCCAGCAAGAAAAAAGATGAAAGGTGGGTTGGCTGGGGTGGGGACAGAGAGACCAACATGGCTTCAAAAAGGCCTAGAAAGGACCTGAAAGTGATAATTAAAAAGAACACATATAGCAGTGATGGCGAACCTTTTAGAGACCGAGTGCCCAAACTGCAATTCAAAACCCACTAATTTGTTTGCAAAGTGCCAATACAGTAATTTAACCTGTATACAGGTGGCTATGAAGGGGCGATGTCGGGTGCCCACAGAAAGGGCTCTGAGTGCCACCTTTGGCACCCGTGCCATAGGTTCGCCATCACTGACATATAGGATGTGGAAGGAAGGCCAGGCCAGAAAGGAAGAATACAGGCACATAACAAACAATTGCAGGGATGGCATTAGGAAGGCAAAAGCTGGGAATGAGCTGAGATTAGCAAGAGACACTAAAAGAAAAAAAGAGGTGGAGTTATTTAGGTATATGTGTGGGAAAAGACAAAGTAAGGAAATAGTGCCTCATCTATTGAATTGGGATGGGGAAATGATTACAAATGACAAAGAAAAGTGAGAAGTGCTCAATTCCTACTTGAGCTTGGTATTAACCGAAAAGACAGGTTTTGGCCTGTCCATTAATTGGGGGTTCAAGTTCAAACAAATGAAATAAATAAATAAAATAAACATGACCTTCAAGGCAACATAAAGTACAAGTGGAAGGGATAGGAGAGCAGCTTAAGACTGATAAACAAATATCTTACTACTCTGAAGGATTTCAGAATCTCCAAAGGTGCATTAATAGCATCCAGGGAAAATGAAGAAAGTGGTTAAAGAACTCTTAAAAACTCTAAAATTTCCTTGAAATCATGAAGAATGGGCAAAGTGCCAGATGATTGGAAGAGGGATAATTTTGCCCCAGTAGTCAAAAAGCAGGGAGAAACAGGAACCTGGAGTTGACAGACCAGTCAAACTGATATCAGTTCTAGGGAAAATTGTGGAACAGGTTATAACATGGTCATTCTGCAAGTACCTTGAAAGTAATTCAGTAGAAACCAACACAGATTTGTCAAGAACAAATTAATTAATTTTAACTGAATTTGTAATTGGTTAACCTTATTGGCAGAGGGCAGGAATGCTTAAACATATCTTGACTTCAGCAAAGTTTTTGACAAGAGTGCCCTATGGTATTCTGATTAGGAAGCTAACAATATAGGCTGGATAGAACTGCCAAGTGGATACACAATTGATTACATAATTGTACTGATTATCAATGTCTCCTTCTCAAACCGGGAGGAGGTAATGTCAAGTACCAAAAGACTTAGACATGATCCCATTCTTCAACATTTTTATTAATAACTTATAAATGGGTGTGGGGCGAGGGCAGGACATGCTTATCTGATTGGCAGATGACACTACATTAGGTGGATTAGCCAATTCCTTGGAAGGAAGGAAGGAAGAAAATTAAAAATAAATTGACTGGGCTGAAAGCAACAAAATGGCATTTAAAATGGATCAGTACAAAGTTCTACATTGGGGTGGAGTGGGGGAATCAAGCACATGCTTGCAAGTATTTCAGTAATACTTGGAGTTGTTCTAGATCAGAAGCTGAACTTGAGCCCCCAATGTTACATGAATGCAAAAAGGGAAATGCTATTTTAAGCTGTATTAATAAGAGTCTGGTCTACAAATTTGGCACTGGTTAGACCCCATCTTGATTACTTTCTCCAGTTCTGGTCATGACAATTTAATAATGCTGCAAACAAACTGGAAGAAGTTCAGAGAACAGGAAGGATGATCGGGGGACTAGAAACCATGCCCCATGAGGAAGGACTGAAATAACTGGGCATGCTGAGGGGAGATATGATAGTCTTTTTCAAATTAAAAATGGTCATGTAGAGTAGGGGTAGGATCTGTTCTTGATCAGCCCAGAGTGTAGGATGCATAATAATGGGCTAAAGTGTTAAGAAGCTAGATAATATATCGGGAAAATCAGGAAATGCTTGCTGTTAAAGTGGTACAACAGTGAAACCAATTACCTAAGCAGGTGGAGACCACTTCAGTGCAGGAGGAATTCAAGAGAAAATTAGACAACAACCTATCAGAATTGCTTTGATTTAGATTCCTACATTGGGCAGACGATTGGAATCAATGGCCTTGTAGACACCTTCTAACTCCATTATTTTGATTTTGTGATTATATGTTTATTTACCTTAGGAGGTGATCAGATGGCTGCAAAGGTGCCTGCCTGATTGCATAGCTCTTCCAACTCCAGTATTCAATTATCCTGACACACACAGCTCCTGATACTTCTTGGCACCTGACTCCCATCAGCTACAAGAAGCAGGTGGCTAAGAGGGATAGGATAGTAATCATGGGGGACTTCAATTATCCCCACATTGACTGGGTCAATGCGAGCTCAGGGCAAGAAAGAGAAACTGGGTTTCTCGACTTGCTGAATGACTGTGCCTTAGAGCAACCCAGCATCATCTAAAGGCCCACAAGTTCATTTTGGCTTTATTTTAAGGAAAACAGGATGAGAATATTTTGAGCAGTGTTCAAATGACATTTAAAAAACTTATTTTTAAACATACTTCAGTATACAGGCTTTAAATAGGCGTTGTGTTAAGAAATTGAGAATTTGGGCAGTATATGAAGATAAAAGTGGTGATTGAGTAGTTTTGATGGGGATGCACATTCCACTTGAGGTTCCACACATTAGATGTTGAAGCAACAAGTGCATAATGCTAATGGTAGGTGTTAGTGTGTTCCAGACATAATCTCTGATGTGAGCAGTCACTTTTTCATTGCTGCATATTGATTCTACCATATGTTGTATCTTCCATCCTCCTCCTAGTGTGTCTGTCAGTTAAGTAGAACATGCAGGTCTTGTGCTCCAGCAATGTTTTTGGTGCCCTGGTACAAAATAATGATGAGGGATTTAGAGTGTTCAGTAATTCAGTTTTAGAATACAGAATGTAGTTGTCTCTTGGGAAGCAGGTGCCTGGTACTGCCATAAGATTCATCTGTGTGCAGTTTGTTTCTCATTCATGCATTTCTTCCATCTGCCAACAAATGGTTTGGGAGGTTTAGGAATGTGAACAAGGCTAGGCTGGCCTTTTTGTCTCTTTCCCAGAGGGCTTCAACTTCCATAACTCCTTGAAAATGTTTAATTCTTTTTTGAATAATTGAGACTTCCCTGTTTAAGTTATGAGGTTATTAGAACCAGAAGAAACAGGTGGCTTCACAAATTCGAATTGCTGTTTGCTGCTACTCAGTAGGTTTTAACCATGGACTATGATATTGCTTATTTCTTTGTTAATATTCATGTCCTTCTATTGAAGGTTTATCTACTGTGGCATATTAATTTGGTAGCCTTGTCTAATCATCCACCTGTAAGTCATAGAACCTCAGGTACACATTTCATAAAGCAACTTGATGCCTTACATTTTGACAAAACTCTGATTCTTCCCTTAGGAAATGTGCATCATCTCATATGGCTATAGTATATTTCAGTTGGTGGACAGGTAATAATTTTAGATTTTAGATAGAGAATAGTTTAGATAATTGTAGTGGTGCAAAAAGAATTTATCCATAAGAATCCCAAATCTTTCTTTTTACCATCATACAATTCTTGCTGTGGCAACAGGAGCCCCATCCCAAATCTGCATGCATAAGTTAAAACTCAGAGAAGACTCCTTAAAATTATCTGCTTCCCCAAGTGTTTTTCTCCTCTCCAGATCAGAAGGTGTTGGTAGCCAGGGAAGCTGCACAGTAATGAATCATTAATTCAGTTTTACTGAGATTGATTGAAATAATCATTTTAAATTACTGTTTTAAAAAGTCATGTAAGTAGACAATTCCTTTCTAGTTTCATAACACAAAAATCCAGGCCTGACTTTGTCTACATAAGGTTATAGAGGGACAATAGCTAGAGTTTCCATCTAAAATGAACCAGTCATCACAAGAGAGCTATAGAAAGCAATTGTGGAGATTTTAATAAGAAGTTTCAGCATTATGAGGGGGAAGAAAACTAAGTTCAGTCAGAGTAAAATGATATTGCTGATCAAGTTTTTTATTTTTCATCTCCATATTTTATTTATTTATTTTATTTATATTTCTATACAGTACCGCCACCTTAGTGCAAACTGCACTACCCAGGGCAGTTTGCAAAAAAGTCATATAATACAAATGCTAAAAAGTAGAGCTATAAATAAAATACAATTAAAATGCAATTAATATAGTTAAAATTCAGTTAAAACATCTTATAAAATACATTTAAAACAGCCATTAAACACCTCATCCCAGTGGAATGAGGTTGGAGATGATAGAGAATCACAAAGTGATTACATAGTAGGTATTAGCACTGGGAGAATAATGGGATGTGGTAGTTTGTCTACTGGAATTAAAAGCTGCGGTGGTGTGGGGGGAGAACAATAAAGCACCTGTTCTTGGGGGAAGCCTCTGAGCATAGATGGGAGAACTTGAACATTTGGTAGCTAGAGATAACCTTGATATAATAGCCACAACAGAAACCTGGTGGAGTGCAGAGAACCAGTGGGATACCGCAATCCCAGGCTATAAACTCTATAGAAGGGATAGAGAGGGGTGGGTTGGATATGGAGTGGCATGGCTTCTGTAAGGATAAGTCTTGCCTGACAAACCTTTTAGAATTCTTTGAAAAGGTCAACAGGCATGTGGATTTAGATGAACTGGTGGATATTGTCTATCTTGATTTTCAGAAGGCTTTCGACACAGTCCCTCACCAAAGGCTGCTGAGAAAATTGCAGACAGGGGATAAGAGAGCAGATCCTATTATGAATTGAGAACTGGTTGAGATCCAGGAAACAAAGAGTAGGTCTCAATTGGCAATTTTCACAATGGAGAGAGGTGAAAAGCGGTGACTGGGACTGGTGCTTTTCAATCTGTTCACAAATGAGCTGGAAACAGGGATAAGCAATGAGGTGGCCAAGTTTGCAGATGACACGAAACTTTTCTGTGTGGTAAAAACAGAAGATTGTGAAGAGCTCCATAAGGATCTCCAAACTGGGGGAATGGGCTGTGAAATGGCTAATGTGTTTCAATGTAGGAGCAAACAATCCAAACTTTATTTATCTACTCATGGGCTCTGAGCTATCTGTGACGGATCAGGAAAAAGACCTTGGTGTGCTGGTGGACAGCTCAATGAAGGTGTCTACCCAGTACGTGGCAGTGTTGAAGAAGGCCAATTCCATGCTAAGGATGACCAAAATGAGGATTGAAAATAAAACAGCCAACATTATAATGCCATTGTACAAGACAATAGAAAGACTGCACCTGGAGTATTGGGTACAATTCTGGTCACTGCATCTCAAAAAAGACATGGTGGAACTGGAAAAGATGCAGAAGAAAGTGACTAAAATGATTACTGAGCTGGGGAACCTCCCTTATGAGGAAAGGCTAAAACATTTGGGGCTCTTTAGTCTGAAAAAATGTCACCTGAGGGGGGATATGATTGAGATGTACAAAATAATGCAGGGGATGAGTAAAGTGGATAGAGGGGCACTCTTCTCCCTCTCGCAAAATACCAGAACTAGGGGACATCCACTCAAATTGAGGGTTGGGAGAGTGAGAACAGACAAAAGGGTTTTTTTTTAACCCAGCTTGTTGTTAGTCCGTGGACTCCCTGCCACAGGAGGTGGTGATGGCATCTGGCCTAGACGCCTTCAAAAGGGGATTGGACAAATTCCTGGAGGAAAAGTCCATCACAAGTTACAAACCATGATGATGTGTAATCTCCAGGTTTAAAACTAGGGTACTTCAAGGGGCAGATGCAGAGGAGTGGTATCAGGAGAGAGATATCTAGTCTCGTGTGCTCCCAGAGGCATTTGGTGGGTCCACTGTGAGATATAGGAAGCTGGACTAGATGGGCCTTTGGCCTGATCCAGCATGGCTCTTCTTATGTCCTTCTTAACAGAATATGTTAGATGGCAAACACCTCATCCTGCCTGATTTTTTTTTTTTGGGGGGGGATAAAAGCCATAATAAAAGATGTGTTCCCTCTCATATGGGTGGTGGATGTGGGGGTAGAGAAGAACCACAAATCTCACTAGCTGGGGAAGGCCTCTGCAAATAAATAGGTTTTCAGGACCTTCCGAAAGGAGAGTAGGGAGGGAGCTTGCCTTATCTCTGCAGGCAGGTGGTTCCACATTTCAGGGGCCACTACCAAAAAGGCACAGCATCTTGTTGTCTTTTTGCCTGCCAAGGGGTGGCCACCTGCAGCATGGAGGACTGTGGGGATCATGTAGACCAGGATGGATTGCTCGGAGGGGATACTGAGGTCCCAGGCCACATAAGGCTTTATATGTTAATGTCAACACCTTGAGCCTGATGCGGAACACCACCGCGATCCCATCAATGGGACAAAGACAGTGCTTTGGATGTCTCCATTTGTTTAACTGCATTAAAACTGGAATCAAGTTCCCTACGGATGGCCTCAGCCTTGTTCTTAAAGTGTGTGGCAAACTCATTACAGGCTGCTGCATCTCGTTGATGGCCATTAGGCTGCATAGTATCCAGTAACTCATGAGTTATGTGAAACAGCTCTGACTGATTATTTTTTGATTGCTGGATTCTTGAAGTCAGGTATGCCCTCCTTACAGATTTTAAATGGTTGGCATACTTAGCATGCTTTCACAGCAGCAAGATTTCCAGCTGAGGGAGCTCTCTTATAGCTGCTCTCTGGCCGTCTCCTAAGGTCTTTCATATCCCAAAGCCCATTGGAAAACCAAGGTGAGGGTCGGGGTCACAGACGGAGAGGGTGCTTGGGAGCAATCATGTCTTTTGCCTTGGTCACTTCAGAATACCACTTGTCGACCTGAGTAGAGACAGGAGTGCTGGTCAGTTGATATGGTAACCCTCCCAAGGCTGTCTGGAAACTAATTGGATCCAAGAGCCTGCGAGGGCGGACCATCCTAATTGGTCCTGGCTCCCCAGAAGGGGATGGAGCCACAGTGACCTTGCGCTGCAGCAGAAAGTGATCTGTCCATGACAGTGGGCTAAAGGATAGAGGAGGATATCACTCCTCTGATGTCGTAAAAATGAGGTCAAGAGTGTGTCCAGCTAGGTGCGTGGAACTCTTAATCCACTGGAGCAGTTTCATGGATGTAATGGTGCCCATGAACTCTGCCACTGCCCCCAACAACTCTGCCTCAGCAACATTCTTGGCTCATTCAGCACTGCATAATGAAACAAAGTCTGACAGTTTTGGGATGACTAACACTGGGTCATGGGGAGTCTGGTAAACAAGCATCAACCCTACTCTGTCCCTAGTATCCAGACATACATGGAGACAGTCTAGACCAGGCATGTCCAAACGTCGGCCCTCCACATGTTTTGGACCACAACGCCCAGAATTCCAAGCTTAGCTTGCCAATGACAGAGGACTGTGGGAGTTGTAGTCCAAAACATCTGGAGGGCCGAAGTTTGGACATGCCTGGTCTAGACACTCCCACTGACAGTGCAGAGGACATGCTCAGGCAGATTTTTTGGTCACAGTGGCAACCGCCATCCCCTTTCCTCTGCTCTACCCTGATGTGCAATGCAATAACCAGGAGGGCAAGAGAAGGTGAGGGAAGCTCCTCCAGGTCTCTGTAATGCAGGTCAAGTGAGTGTTTGACTCTTGGATTAAATCAACAAGCAGATGACATTTATTTCTCACTGACCTGGCATTTAGCAACATCAGAGGCTGAGCAGAGGGAGCAATTTGGAGGAACTGCCTACCTTGTACCTGATGGTCAGGTGGATGGCTGGAACAAGGGATAGGCATTACACATCTATCCCTCCTTCCCTGAAGCTGGCGTGCCTCCCATCTTTATATGTTATATCTATCCCTACCCATGACTATCAAACCCTTTCTTCCTGATATGCCTCCGCAATACAATATGTCTGTGAAGATTTCCAGTCATCCAGGTGAGTATTTGGAAGTTGGGTCATGGCTACTGGACTTCTTTTTCTTGAGAGATAGATAAGGCATAAGGCAGGTTCCAAGGGAGGGGGGCAAAACAAACAGACAAGGAATCAACAATCATCCCAGTAACCCTAACCCACCCAGAGATTCTGGACTCTAAGAGCTATAAACACCAAAATGTGAGGCAAAAAAATGCTCTGATAAGTCTCTGGGCAAACTCAGCTTTTCAAGGCCCTTCTTCCCTCAGCCAGGTGGCTGGTGTTGAGGAGGGAGGTGGGGCAGCTCAGGCAGCAGAGGAGCAAGGAGCCTAATCCTGCATGGCACCAGGGGTCCAAGGCCAAGGACCCAAAGGAAAGGCTGGAAGCAGGCCCTCTGGCTCTCACCCAGAGCCTATAGGAGCCAAAGCTAATCTGAGAATGGCATATTTTTCTTATGGTTGCTTCTAAATTGAGTAATAGACTAATAAGTAGATTAATTGAAATATACTTTACAAGAGCCAATAAACCCCCAAGAGTAGAGATGGGCACGAATCGAAAAAATAAGGTTTCGGTTTTTCATTTTTGTTGTGTGTCCATTTCAGTTCATTTTCTTTTTTCGTGAATTTTTTGAAAAAAATCATTTCATTTTTTCATTTTTCGTTTTTCGTTTTTACCCGCTTTTTGTGCAACTTAAAGCATTTCCATGCGCGGTTGTCCACCAACGCCCCAGATCAGAAGGAAAACACTAAAAAAAAAATGATGCTGGCAGAGACACAGTATAGACTAGGTACACAGGTAGGCTGCAAAGGCAGCGGTGGGCATTGCCCAGGGCATAAGGCAGCCGCAGAGTGACTGCACTGCGGGGCAGGGGAGGGTACTCACCGAGAGGTACGCACGCACACAAGAAGGCTGCAAGAGAAAGCTCTTCTTTCTCTCCCCTAAGAGCCAGGCTTCAGCCAGCAGGAGCACGGAGACACACGCCTGCCTGGCTGGCCTAAAGTAACGAGTCGCAGAGACAGCAATCCCACCCTAACTCCCACCACAGACTGCAAGGAGGACGGGGGCGGCCAAAGGTTTTTATGCCCTCTGTGGCTGCCACACCTACCCAGTCTGCAACCTGGGCATGCTATTGGTTGAAATTTTCAAAGAATTTACATGATCCCATCACATGGCTTGCATCCATCTTGTGGCTGGAATCCATTTTGTGTCATCCTTAAAGGGAAAAGAAAAAATACATTGCAATGGGAGAAAGACAAAAACAAACGTTTTAAGAACCCCAACCCCCTGGTAGGTAATAATTTCAAATAATTATCACTGCATTTTGACAGATGTCCAGGGCATTTTAATACCCAAGAAATCAATATTAGGCATCTGGGAGCCATTTTGGGTCAATGTCCCCTAACTCCCCTTAAAGGAAAAAAAAATACAGTGATCTGAGAAAAGATATAAATGCACGTTTTAAGGACTCCAACCCCCCTGGTAGGTATTATCAGGCAGAATAAATAATTATTGCTGGGTTTTTACGGATATTCAGGACGTTTTTTAACATTTAATAACAGCTCATTTCATTGTGCGTCGTCATTAACGAAAACGAAACGTAACGAACCTAATTGCCGAGCCAGGTTGAAAGAAAGAGGCGACACACATTCCGCTTGGGTTAAATAAGGGCCACAACTTTATTAACTACAGTCACGAATTTTAAATTACTTATCAATGAGCAATAACTTTAGGAGGGCCTGAGCCGTAGCGCATCATCAAATGGTAACAACAAATTGATTAGGTCCCGCTACTCCACCAATTTCCTGCGGCCCGTTGAACTGCCGCAGTGAGGATGCCAATGAGATCTTTTGGCATCAACGCTTGATTAAAGGTTGGCAGCCCTCCTAGTGTTTGGGGTTATTATTATTATTTGCTCCCTAACTAAATCCTATTGGGTTATTAATGGAAGGCTGCCGAAGACGTGAAGATGTAATTAGATTCGGGACCTAAATGGTTAACTTTTATGCGCTACCCGCCACCAAAGAGGCGCACTGCGGCTCTTTACCCCACAGCCGAACAAATCGGCCCTCAGGCCCTCCTTAAGTTTCTTAATAAGGATATCCAGGCCCTTAACCAATAAATGCACACCATCCGGACGAATTAAGGTGGTTTCCCAGCAGGGATGTTGGAGTGCCAAAGGACAGCTCCCACTTTGGCCTACACAACTGGGGCAACTAACGCAACGGATAAGGTTTATCAGGTCCACTCCTGAAGTAATTTATTGCAGCCAGTTATGCCTGCAATGAGGATGCCAGAGTGTTGTGGGCATCCCCATTCCCAATTTCTAGGCAGGCCACTTGATCACATTGGGGTCATTATTACTGAAGCCTACCAGCTACCGAACTGGTTATTACGATAGGACTGCTGAGGACCTTGATTATTTTACCGAGCTCTGCGTGATGTTTTTATTAAATTGCGCTACCCACGGTGGCGCGAACCCCCGTTCAGCCGGGGAAAGATCACAGACTAAACAACACGAACCAATGAGCGAGTACGCTGGAACGCTCTCAGATCCACGAGGATCTTGAGAATGGGAGACTGGCCCCCCGTGCGAGTCGCCAATAGGCGAGCATGATGTAGCGCTCTCAGATCCTCGAAGATCTTGAGAATGAGGGACTTGCCCGAGTTACAGGTCAAGTCAATTCCTCCCAACATGGGCAACCACGATGCTCGGCAAGGTGGCAAGGGGGGAGGTCACTGGGAGCCACAGTAAGAAAGGCGTGTCAAGGCATCACCTTCTTGCCCTTCCACAGGAAACCGGCCCATTGGCCAGGCCGAAAGCGGCCACGTCCCAGGCTGAAAGCGGCCACGTCCCAGGCCGGATCGCAGCCACGTCCAAGGCGGCGCGCCCACGTCCAAGGCCGGCGTGGCCACATCCAAGTCCGAAAGCGCGCCACGTCCCAGGCGGCGGCGCCCCACGTCCAGACTGGGTAGCAACTCGAAGTCCCAGTAAACAAAAGACTGAGGCCGTAAACCAACGCTCGAACCCGGCTCCCGGGGGGTAGAAGCTGTAATGGAAAGAAAAGAACAACTGGCCCGGTAGTACCGGTCCATTAGTAACGTACACAAGATTAAAAGTCTCCGGATCTCCATCACCCAATCCTTTGGTTGCCACCCAATCGGCGCCAAAGGCAGCTGCTGTGGAGACAGCGCCTATCCGGAGCGAATGACGCCCGAAATGCCAGCCCGATACGCTAGCGACCTGCAGTGCCCTCAGTACAATTGTCCAATATTGACCACTTGTCAAATGCGACCCGTCTTTGCGCAGGAATAGGTACCCACGATAATTGTAAGCGAGCAGGGCGGACCTATATAACGCTAGGACCGGGCAAATTTGAAGCACAGTACACCTACGAAGGTGTATCGTGCCGGCCTTACCGCCGATCAGTCTTCAATCTACAAATATGCTGAAAACCAGATCCTGCGCGGACCATCCATGACCAGCGTAAAGCATAAGCTAGGAGTTGGTTTCTTGGATTGTGGAAGCAGCTCACTGACGCGTGGGGGGCGAACAAAGGGGGTACCAAATCGGCGGCTTGAAACAAGGCAACCTCATAACTGGCAGAACAAACTCAAGGCTATGCATTAGCCAGCCTACATAACCTATGAGGAGAGATCGGAATCTTCAGGAAAACTCGAAAATTGGATTAGGTCCGGGTAATACCACTGCACCGCCACCCCAAGGGGCACGAGGCAGCACACTAAATTTCGGCTTAAATGCGGCGCGTACGATGAGGACTACGAAGTCCCACAATACTATAGCACCATCTGCGCCAAAATGGACGACCAGGCGCCACAACTCCATGAAGGGTAGATGCTGGACTGCTGGAGCCGACTTACCACGCGAATACACAGCCCAGGCCGAAACCAGGGCTGGAAGCGATGACTCTTCAGCGGCAGGCGGGAACATGACTACGTTGGGAGACACAGCGACTGGGGGGGGTCTGAGCGGAGCATGCGATGACGCGGCTACTTCTGTAGTCACCGATGGCGTGCCTAAAGAAACGATACTGGCAGATCCTGTTAAAACGGACTCAAGAGAAGAATTGCATGTCACCATTAGCCATTATTAGTGTACGCTCCGCCCCCTCTGAGACTTAGCCCCGCTCGTAGAAAGCCTTCTCCCATAAGACACGGCCGTCCCCTGCCTCTCAGCGTGCTCGCGCTCAAACGAGGCCGCTTCCACCCAGCTGCCAAAAGACTAGGTGACTCATCACCTGATGAAGAGGATGGATAAGTAAGGGGCTGCTGACTGGGCCTCTTCTTGGCAGGGGCGTTACCCTTCCCCTTCCCATTAGAACCTGCCTCCTTAAACAGCGTAGCTGAATATACGGGGCAAACAGGTGAAAAGTGACCCATAGCGTGTGCGTGGCACAAACCAAAAACGGATTCAAGGAGAATGAGAAGGGTGGCCCTGGTATGTATCAGCCAACCCAGATTGTGGTGTGTAACAGCCCCCACGATTCATGGCGCCTGACTTCATAACAGAGGACCATGAGTGGAGTCCGCTGCCTGAGCCGCCCCTCTTGGTTAAAGAATCAAATCAAATACAGGTTGAAAGAGAGGGGTCTGAGGACTAGTCGGTAGATTAAAGATTAACAAGCATAAATGAGCTGGAGACAGGGATAAACAGTGAGAGGGGAGGCACGGTTGCAGCTGACCCAAAATTGTTCTGTGCGGTGGAAACCAGAGAGGATTGTGAAGAGCGACAGAAGGATCTCCCCAAACTGTGGAAATGCTGAGAAATGGCAAATGTGTGTAAATGTAACCAAATGTAAAGCAATGCATATTGGGGCCAAAAAATGCAAACTTCATCTATCAACTCATGGGCTCTGACCTATCCGTGTCAGACCAGGAAAGAAATCCTGGTGTGTTGGTGGACAGTGCCTTGGGGGTGTCTCCCCAATGTGTGGCAGCAGCAAAGAAAGCCCTTTCGTTGCTATGGATTATCAAAAAGGGGGTTGAAAATAAGACAGCCAACATTATAATGCCATATACAAAACAATAGCAAGGCCCCCCACCTGGAGTATTGTGTACAATTCTGGTCACTGCATCTCAATAGAGACCCAGTGGAACTGAAAAGGTGCAGAAGAGAGCAACCAAAATGATCACTGGGCTGGGCGCCTCCCCCATGAAGAAAGGCAAAGAACATTTGGGCCTCCTTCGTCTGGAAAAAAGGCGCCTGAGGGGGGATATGATTGAGACATACAAAATAATGCAGGGTATGAGTAAAGTGGATAGAGGGAAGCTCTTCTCCCTCTCTCAAAATACCAGAACTAGGACATACACTCAAATTGAGTGCTGGGAGAGTAGGAACTGACAAAAGAAAATATTTTTTACCCAGCGCGTTGTAAGTCTATGGAACTCCCTGCCAAAGGATGTGGTGATGGCATCTGACCTGGATGCTTTCAAAAGGGGATTGGACAGATTCCTGGAGGAAAAATCCATCACAGGTTACAAACCATGACGAAGAACCAGGGTCCTTCAAGGGCCAGACGCAGGTGAGTGGTATCACGAGATACACATCTAGTCTCATGCGCACCCAAACACATCTGGTGAGGCCCAGACGGCATAGCCGAACAGAAGGGCGAACAGGCGACAAGAAACTCAGCCGCGTGGGTGCGGCACGGGGCCAAAATGGGTTCAAAGGGTATCCGAAGGATGGACCTATTATGTGACCGCCAAGACAAATCGTGGCATGGGTAGAACAACAATGAATAAAGAGGATGGATGCAGATTACACCCCCCCCCATACCCACTGACAGATGATGTGCACAGAATGGCTGAACGGGTGGGCGGGCGTGCCACCAGCGAAGCTGAAAAATTACCGCCAATTAACTTTGGATGAACGATCCAAGCACGCTAGACCCCCCCCTAATAAGTCAACCAAGAGACAGAGGGGTTCAGGGCCACTCGGAGTGTTCAGCCGGGCAGATGGACGGAGATCGATGCCTAAGGGGTGAGCCAATGAGGCATGGCCAAAATGGCCACCGATTGCCAAGCCAAATTAGCCCCCCTGAGTCACCCCCGCTAGAAGGGTGTAATATCCCCTAAACAAAGCTAAAAGCCTACAGCCCAGGATAACTGGAGGTAGGTAGAGCCGCCCAGTGCGCCCAGCCCGGCGGATGGGCAAGGATTTAGGAGGTAAGAGTAGGCCCAGAATGTCGAACCAAAATGGCCGCCAAGTGGCAAGCAGAAAATGGCCGCCCAACCCAAAGGCACAGGTTACAAACCAAGCGGGAGATATGTAATCTGCAGGCTTAAGAACCAGGGTACTTCAAGGGCCAGATGCAGGGGAGTGGTATCAGGAGACAGAGATCTAGTCTCATGCACTCCCAAACGCATCCAGTGGCGCCGTTGTGAGATACAGGAAGCTGGACTGGATGGGCCTTTGGCCTGATCCAGCATGGCTCTTCTTATGTGCATATGTTCGCATGTCCACTGGCCCAATCCACCTTACCCAACTAAGGTGATAATACAAGAAATTCGGACGGCCAGAAGGAACCCCAAAATACGACACCCCTGGCAAGCGCAACCAACTACCCCCACAGGACTAAGCTCGCAAGTTCAGTGTCCCCAAGCGCCCCACCACGCCAGTAACACCAGCCGGCCAAGAGCCGGGGTTCCCCGACTCAGCCGGCGCTCGGCAATCCTGCAGGCTTGACACAGCCTAAGAAGCCAGGTGCACCACTTCCCTAGGGATAAAGGGAGCCAGGAATGCTCCGACTGCTCGCTTCCGCCCGCCCCCGCACGCTAAACCGCCCATCACCCAAAACACCCCGGAGCGAACACCCCTGGAGCGTAGGATATCCGGGAGGCAAAGGGACAGCAGCCCGAACCCGAGCGCAAGCCGCTCCGGGAGGCTGCAAGGCCGCCCATGCAAGACAGCTGCAGACAAGTAGCTGAAAAGGCTCATGGCTCCGGCGTCCCCGTCCCGTAGCGAAGCCCCAGCCGCCCGTCGGAACCACCGACAAGCGGCTGAGCAAAAGGGGGAAGCAGAGAGCTCCCGCTCGCTGCTCCCGGGGCGCCCCAAAACCGCACCGGCTCGAAAGAGCCCGGCCAGCCAACCCACCAGTCTCCCGGAGCCCCCCTCGGAAGAACTCGCCTGTCACCGAGGCTCCGGGAGGCGCGGCACCGCAAACGCCCTCTGTGCCGCAGCTTGAAAATCGCTCCTCCCGACAATCAGCTGATTGTCGGGAGAACGTGGCCAGCGGCGCCGGCTCTGCAGAGGGAGCCCGACGGAGCTTCCAGCAACCGCTCCGTCGGACCCTGCCTGAAACCGGCGGCGGAGGCAGGCTGAGGGGAGCGCGCCAGGACTTATAAAGGGCGCTCTCCCTGCCATAGGCTACGCTGATAGCGGAGCCAATAGCCGCCTCCGTCAACCGGCCGGCAAAGGTGCCCCTGCTCGGCACGAGGCCGGGCGGAGCAGCCATTGTCATGGTTCTGTTCGGTTCGTTCCAATTTCATCACAATTTTCGTTATTCGTTTTGTTACATAACAAAATGAATAATGAATAACAGAATGAACTTTTTTTTCGTTTTGTGCCCATCTCTACCCAAGAGCCTTTGAACTTTATTTACAAAAAATATTTTAAAAGATTGCATTAATACATTATCCAAGAGTGTTACATTATAATTTATAATCCCTCTTCCATAATAAGGTATTTGAGATTTAACCCATTTTAAATCAAAACATTTATTGTGTAGGGGCTTTAGCCTAAATAAATAGATAGATAAAAATTAATCTTTAAAAAAGTTAAAATCCAATTTAATTTTTTAAATTTACTATAATTGATTTAATTTAAAAAATCAGTTTTAAAATAAAGATTGATTTCCATCCACTTTGAGGAGATGCGTAAAAGCACTTGCAGCAGTGTGGAATGAGTTACAATATTATAGTAAGAAAAATAGACCTACAAAGGACAACGAAAACAAACCAACCCACCCTGAGAATGGGAGAAAAGAGAAACTATTTTTATAGGCTAATAAAACCTGTGGGATATTGGAAGGACTATTATGATGCACTGCTTGAAAACTTTTTTCCTGGACCTAACACAATATTGCTGCCTCTTATGCATGCTACAAGGTTTACAAATAAGGAGTTGAATTATAAGCATCTTCTACATTATAGACAACATCTATCTGCTGTTTCCTCCTTTAAATGTAATGGTTAAATGCCCTGAGGAAGGCATTGGACTCTGAAAAATGATACCTTGTGGTCAGTGAAACCTTATTGGAAGATATTTTTGAAGAAACATCTAAGATGTTTCACATTCTGAGTTGCTGATAGAACGCTGCCTTGCATTTTCCCCCTCTAAAATTACTCCACTCTTTTTATGCCTCTTGCCTCACCACTACCCACCACCACAATACTTTTCAGCACCACAAGACAAGCAAAATAGTTGCACTGCCACTGACAACACAATTGCCATTGTTGCTGTTGGCAGTGGCAGTGCAAAAGAAAAAAAAAAATCCTTGGAGTTGAAAAATTAACAGTTAGGAAGAACTTCATGACAGTTAGAGCTGTTCGGCAGTGGAATATGCTGCCACAAAGGAGGGTGGTGCAGTCTCCTTCTTTGGAGGTTTTTAAGCAGAAGCTGGATGGCCATCTGTCGGAAATATTGTGATGGGGTTCCTGCATGGCAGGGGGTTGGACTAGATGGCCCTTGAGGTCTCTTCCAGGCTATGATTCTATGATTCTATGAATTATGTGGAGTGTTTATCTTTTTTTTGGTGTGCGTGGGGGAACATTTCTTCTTGCTTTTCTCTTTCTGTCTATAGAAATGCGTACTAAATGATGGTTGCATGATACACAGTATGTACAATACAACATATTTGATGGCATTAAAATGTGATAATGTATGATCTATTACAAATGCTGCTTCCATGGTTAGTGAAGTGGTTAGACTGTGGAGCCTTCATCAGGAAGACCTGCCTCATCATAGGAAGAACTTTGATCCAGTCACTGCCTCTCAGCCTCAGCTTTTTGGCATCCAGAGCTGTGTGGCAGAGTAGAGAAGCTGTGACTTGTATTCAGAGAAAGAACATGGTGCACTGATGGCCTGCAAATGCCAGAGGGAAAACAGAAGAAGCAGTAGTGGGAGGATGGAGGCTACAAAGTGGAATGGAGCAAATATTTCTCTGTTGCCTTGAGCTGAAAAAATAATGCATGCATCACTTGGATAGTCTTGGAGGCAAGGTGTACAACTAATTGAATGTGTAAAACAGCTTGATTTAGAAAGTTGCTTTGGACAGCTCCTCCTAACCAGAGTACTGGGATTAGTAATTTATAAGCAGACACAGTATGAAAATGCTGCTTTCTTGGACAGATAAGCAAAATACTGATGAATTCAAATCAAACCTAGATATTGAAATGGCCTGTTTCAGTTGCAAGGTGTCACTGGAAGGAGGAATTCCAAATAGCTGTTTCCATGGTACCCAATCACAATGCATACAGAAAATGTGTGAATCCATGCAAAGACTTCATCCTTTGAAATCAGATTTAGTGGATATAAACAAGTAAAAGTAAAATATAGAATAAATGGGCAAGCAGAAGTCAAGTATGTGATCTGTATGGTATATATCACCACAGCTGGATTGCAGAAAGACATTCATAGGGATTCCTTAAGTTCTCTTTCTCTTCTCTCTATTTCTGATTTAGTCACCCTTAGATTGACAAGATTTCTTCCCAGTTATCAACTTACCCCATAAATGAATAACAAATGCTTAATTGCCACTTAAAGACCTACAAGTAAAAGAAAATACAACACTCATTCGGTTAGAAGTGCCTTTGCAGGAAATGAAGTCTACTGCCAAAGGCCTGCCTGAATTAAAATGATTTTGCCACAACAAGGCAGCTTGTTTTCCCTGGATAAAGGGGTTCCAGAGTCTGGGGGTGACCACCATGAAAGTAGCTTTTTGCACCCCTATTAGATATGGCACAGAAGATAATTCAGGTCATCTGGATTCAGTCAATTTATAACCAGTGCTTTTAATTCTCCTGAAAACAGTCTGGTACCCGGTGATTCAGGGAGGGCTTTGAGCTACATTCTCTTAATGTGTGAGGATACTCAGATAAAACAGAAAATAGAATGTCTTTGCATCTGAACCGTTTGTTCTCTCCCAACAGGGAATAGTTGCCGCAGCTCGTTCCAAAGGAGAACACAAGCAGAAAATATTTCTCACCATCTCTTTTGGAGGAATCAAAATCTTTGATGAAAAGACAGGAGTAAGTAAAATAATGACATGACACAAAGAATTGAATCTCTTTATGCTTACTGTATATTTGTAGATGCTTTCCCTGAGTGGCCAATGACACTGAATTGACATAAAGTCAAAGAAAACCACTGACAGGCTTCATACGTTACTACTGTATATCAAAAGAACTGTCTAGGTTAACTAAGATGCTGTCACTATTGTTGTTTAATACATTATAAAGAAAATTAGAATGGCTCATTGGATTTGTTTACATTACTGGTGAGGCTTTGTCCGTTCATCCAGAAGCAATATAAACTGGAGCAATTTGTACATTGTGCAAGAAACTATAATCTAATGTAAGAGCTTCATTAAATGAAGTGAATGGTATCTTATAACACGGTTCCATTGACTGGACTAGGTATCATCCTACGTGCATGGTTGCTGTTATGACACATGAATTTATCATGCAAGGATCATCCAAAGAAGAGCTGTATGACCTTGGAGGCTGGGATATAAAGGGGGAAAGGGGAAGTCTCTCTGAAACTGCTATTTGCATTTCAAGGGGAACCTCCACTGGCAACTTGCAAACAGCTTCATAGAGACAGTTTTTGTTGGGCTGTGGAAGGGTAAGAGAGAAAGAAGGGACAAACATAATCCCACTCTCCACACATCTCCATAGTTTGCCAAGCTGACAATTCCCCTCTGAAAGTGCTATTTATTTAATAGAAAACATTGAAAGGCCATTTTATTCACTTAATTCATATAATGTCTAGTTTGAACCTTTATTTATACAACTGCAGTCTATAGTTTTATTGAAGTTAGAAATGTTGTCTTGAAAACCTTGATTCCTAAACTTAGATATATTGAGATCAGTGTTTGTGACTCAGGAGCTAATTACACCTACCTAAAGAACCCCTGTTATACTGATTCTTTCCATAACTCTGTTGCACTGATACATTTTTTTTTTGTTGTCACATGGCATATATATCAACAGGAGCATTACCCATTGGTTTTAATAATACTAAGTAATTTCTTCTTATTTTAAATGTTATTGCCATCTTCACCATGGAATTTAATTTATTCCTATGATGTTTCCATAGGTAGTGCTGCCCCTACTTGTGTTTGTTTTTGTAAAACCCTAACTGATACATCAATATGGTGGAGATTCCCATTTCTTGGGGTAATCAGCCCCCTCTTGTCCGTTGTTTGTTTTTTTTTTTAAATAGCAGAAGTGATACATCTACAGATAGAGAGGCCGGAGCCTCTCCTCCTCCCCTGTTCCCTTCCCTCCTTCGCTCAATCCCTTTAGAATTGAAATAATTTGACAGCATGATACTTTCCAAGTCTGAGTTGGAAAGTCTGCGGCATAAGTATAATTTTTGTTCTTTTTCATTGTTTTTAAACTTGCTTGTATTCTGCATATATTTATTTAAATTTTTGTGAAGTATTTTCAGGTGGCTTATGTCATTGTCCTTCTTTGGTTTTTGAGGAAAAATATTAGGATATATACATGCAACAAATCAGATTTTGCTAGAATCTTTCAAAGCTACCACTAATTCCTATCAACTGGTTTACCTGCACATTTCGTTTTTAACCTTTCTGGTAAAAACAGAGCTTGAACTATTTGTGTGGTATTAAAATTTGCCATCGCAGTACTATATATTAGTGGATGTTATTTTATATACAGTACTGTATTTTATATACAGTCTCCAGATTTTGCTCCCTGGATTCACACAACTTTTAGGCAGGATGTAAACAGTAAAATAATAAACCTGATAGAACTGAAGTGCCTGAAAATTAGAATGGATAGCAACTGATTCTTCCACTTTTGCATTTCAGCATGTTGAAACCCAAGTTGCCCTTTGTTCCTTCATTATTTTGCCCATGTTGCTCTTCATATCTTTTCTGGGGTAGTCCTGCTGCTGTATGACTACCCTTTGCCTGACACTCCTTGCTGTCCGAGCCAACAATGCTCCTTTTAAAATGCTGTAGTTTTGACTTTGACATTGTTTCCTGGAGAAAGATTGTATGGAATTGTTTTAATATACTCTGTAAAACTACAGTCCATCAGTTTGTTAGACTAAGTCTCTTCCTGTATTCCAAGAGAGAAAATAGATAGGTTAATTTCTCAAGTTGAATGGTTTTCAATAACCATTTTGCAACCACAGCCCACTTCTAAAGTTTCACCTGTCACCTTTCCAATAACAATTGGCTCTTTAGTATCCTGATCCCTGATTGTTTCAGATACCTAGTTTGTCCTTATGTTTGGGGAATAAGAAGTATACTAGGATTCCTTTACATGCTCCAGACTGGAACACTACTCCTTCTTTTCCTCACCTTCTTAGATCTAGATGTATCTACGTTTGGAATCACAACAGTATTATTTAGGCATGCACTCTCATAGGATCCCAAATTCAAGTTGCTTATCATACATTTTAAATCAAGCTTTATAAGCTTTCCAGTGTTTTATTATTGTTTCCTCTTTGCTGGCCAGCCCCTCTCTGTACAATGCCAGTATTATTTGATTGAATAGATTTGTGTACTACTTTCCTCTTATCAGTATTTTTTCAGTTGAATTCACTTTGCTTCCAACAACTTTATCACCATCTAGAACAGCGTTTTTCAACCGCTGTTCCGCGGCACACTTCTGTGCCGTGGGACCTTGGCTGGTGTGCCGCAGAAAAATTCTTCCCACACCAGCAAGGCAGCGGTTGTGTAGTTCCTCCCCAGGTCTGAGACGCGGTCCTGGGGAGGAGAGTGGACTACCTTTCCCGGCGTGCTTTGCTTTGCGCGCCAAGGAAAGGCTGGCTGTGGGCGGGGAAGGAGAAAAAAAAAGGAGGAGGAGAAGGAGGAGGAGGAGTCTGACTGGAGAGCGAGAGAGAGCCGGGAGACCCGCGAGGCCGAGCCAGGTAGGAGCGGGCGTGCGCACCCCTCGGCGGCCCTTAATGGTCATTTTTTGGTTGGGGGGAACAAAGTCGGCCGCCGGTGTGCCCTCCAGCCACCTCCACCCAGCACCTGTGGCCGCGGCCGCCCGGGAAGAGGACGCGGGGAAAGAGGGGAGGGGAGGGGAGTGACGGCAGGCCGCCTTTTCCTCCCGCCGGTGCGCCCTCCTCCCTGCCGGCCGCCTCCGGGGCTCCGGCAAGAGGCGGGGGGGAATTCCCAGCGTGGTCCCCTTGCAGTTCGTGGCTGAGGCAAAGCCAGGCGTGCCTTCTCTCTCTCCCCCCCTCGTGCCACCGTCACCGCATAAAAGGAGGAGGAGGGAAAGCCGGATTCCTTCTTCTTGCCACCGCTATCGCCACCTTTCCCCGCCAGACCCTGAGCCGGGTGGGACGATGGACTTCAGCTTTTGGACCGCCCACTCTGGAGGCAAAGGCTCTTAAATAAAAACAGTTGGGTGGGTGGGTGGCTGGGTGGGGGGACCCAAGAGTTGGCCGGCGAATAAGCCCGTAGAAAGGCACAGACAGGAGGAGAGTTGAAAGCAGAAGGGAGGGCGCGGAAGAATTTGGGGTGGAGCGCAACTTACTCGGGGTGGGAGGGTTGCGCCTGCTGGGGGGGGAATGGGGGAAGGAGGTAGGAGGACGTGTTGAGGCAAAGGGGTGGCTTTCCAGGCACTCGGGAGTTTATTCCCCCTGCCTTCCCCTTCGAAGCAAAACTTCTGCGCCGTAGGACTGGAGCCAGGTGGGGTTGGGCAGTGGGTCGTCTGGCCGCGCCTGCTTGGGAGGGGTGAGCAAGAGTCTGGATTCAGCCCCTCACACCCACCCACCCAGCCTCCCTTCTCCCCACTCCCCGGCCTGGCCAGGTCTTCGCCGGCGGCTCCCTTCTTTTCCACCCTCCTCCTCCTCCTCCTCCCTCTCAGCCTTTGCTCAGTGGCTCGGAGAGGGAACGGCAGAAACACGTGAAGGCGAGAAGGAAAACACACGCCGCGTCACCAAACAAACCTAGGCGTTCTAGCCAGCGGAGGGCGGGCAGGCGGGTGAGGCTGCTAAAGAGGTGGGGGGGGGGGGGAATTCCCAGCGCAGTCCCGCCCAAGGCCCCCGCCCCAGGCCAAGCGGCACACCGCACACCCTCCCCCCCCACGGCCACCTCCACCCACCACCTGTGGCCGCCCGGGAAGAGGACGCGGGGAGGTCGGGAAAAGAGGGGAGGGGAGGGGAGGGGCAGCAGGTCGCCACCGCAGATGCTGGCGTTCCTCCCGTCCGGGCGGCGCTGCTCAGGCGCCCTGGCCCTTGGTCGGGCGAGGCTGCTGCTGCTGCTTTTGCTGCTGCCGGGGCGGCCCGGGCGGCAAGCGATGCTGCTCCCGCCGCCGCGGCTCAGCCGAAGGCGAAGGATGACTCTGGGCGCTGCGTGGTCCTAGCGCCCCGGATCTCCTCGCCCCCGCCCCCCGATCCGCAGAACCGGAGGCCTGGCTGGGAACGAGGCGGAGGCTCTTCACCCATTCAGAGGGCGAAGCTCCCGCTCCACCTGCGGAACTCCCCTCCACAGGATGTTGCCAGCCGCCCAGGAAAGAGCAGCGCCGGGGCGGCTGGCTGGCGGGGTCCGGCCATCCCCTCCGCCCTGAGCCCCTCGGAACAAAGCCGGCTGCTGCTGCGCCCTCCTGCTGGCTGGCTGCCTCCAGAGCTCTGGCAGGAGGCGAGCAGGGGGGATTCCGGCCATGGTCCCGCCCGAGGTCAAGCAGCACACCCCACTCCCTCCCCCCACCCCCGCGGCCACCTCCGCCCAACCACCTGCGGCTGCCCGGGGAAAGAGGGAAGGAGGGAGGGGAGAGGAGGGGCGGTAGACACAGAGGGGGGGTGAGCCGGGGAGGGGCACCCTTACCTGGCACCTGCACGGGGTCCGCCGCCCGCCTGCCCCCCCCCGTCACCCAAAAAAACCTAACACCGCATTGGAACGGATTAAATCCAGTTTCAATGCATTTCTATGCATTTTTTAACATTTTCTAATGGTGGTGTGCCTCGTGATTTTTTTCATGAAACAAGTGTGCCTTGGCCCAAAAAGGTTGAAAAACACTGATCTAGAATATTAAAATATTATTAAAATTTGCACACAAAACTTTATTAGTGCCTTGGTTTTGCATAGAACAGTAATACCTAGTAAGACGAATGCCCCATAAGATGAAAAACTCGTAAGATGAATGTAATTTCCAGGAGTAGGAAAAACTCCTGTAATGAAAAGATGAAACAGTGTTTCATATTTCATTTCTTGCCCATGTCTAGTTCTTCATTTAAATCTTTTATATGGCCATATTATTGCAAGAGTTTGTGTTCATAGGTACTGTGTTGGATGTACAGAAAAGGTAGTGGTTGCTTAGATTCTTTGGCAATCCCATTGCAGGAAGAGGTTCAGAAGTATCCCATATTCAAATCATATTTCCCATCATTTGGTGTATATGCTTTTTAAATTTAATTTTAACAGCCTTCTAAGGTAACTATAGTAAATGTAAGCAGGACACACTGAAAATCAGCTTTTGGTTTAACTCTTGTGATATTCATAGTGCCCTCTCTTGAATTTCAAAAGATTCTCAATTTTTTATTTGAATGAACTATTTAGCATAATGCCAGAAATAAAACTCGACTTAGTTCTTTAAGTAACACTGCACTATGTCTTAAAAGTATCATTATTTATAAGTAAATAATACAATGCCAATAATGAAGAGCTGTTGATGCATTGTTTGACTGATTAAATGTGATGCCTTATGCAAATGGTACGTTCTTACTGTAATGCAACAGTGTAGTACATTGGGGTGTGTGCTTGAAAGAGATTGTATTAGTTTTGCAAATATTTATTTATTTATTTATTTATTTATTTATTTATTGAGCTTGTATACCGCCCATCTTCCCGGAGGAACTCTGGGTGGTTCACAACAAAGAAATATAAACAAAATCAATAACAATTCAATAAAAACAATTAAAAACACACTTGGTTTATTGACACTAAACAGTCAATAAACCAAAACAACTAGCAGATAATAGATGGCGGGAAGGGAAAAAAAGGTTGAAATTTAGTCACCAAACGCCTCTCAGAAAAGCAAGGTTTTTAATGCTTTCCGAAAGGCTGGCAGGGACCTCCCCGAGCGTGGCCACCCGCAGCATGTTCGCCCTTGAGAACCTAGTTGGTCGGGCCGATGTTGACCGCTGGTCGATCCGCTCTGCCAGGTAGTCAGGTCCCAGGCCATGGAGGGTTTTATAAACTAAAACCAAGACCTCGGATCTGATTCGGGATGCAACAGGCAACCAATGCAGGCGAGCCAGAACTGGGGTGATGTGGTCGAACCGGCGCACACCGGCCACCAGTCTGGCTGCCGCATTCTGCAGCCGCTGCAGTCGCTGAAGGGTCATTTGTAAATATATGGCAGTTGGGGAGAGATTGTTTTTATACTGCATTGTTTGGTCCAGCTAACATACCTGAAAGGTAATCAAAGTCTTTCCAGAACCACAGAGGAATGGTGTTCCTCTGTTATCCATCTCATGTTAAGGGTCTTTCTAGAGCACATAGAGCAGTGATTCCCAAACTTGGGTAATCCAGGTATTTTTGGATTTCAGTTCCCTTAAGCCATTTCCGGTCATATGAACCCATTTCAACATAAATATGCTCTACCTATTTCTATAATTTCCGTTCTCTCTCTGTCATCCATTCAGATACTGTAGTTCCTTTTGCTAAACGGTGTTTATGTCACTACCTTGCTTGGCTAAATAGCTGGCTAATGATTTTACAATGACTTCGTTAAACTGTTGTTCTCATTTTTAAAATTCTATGTAGGACTGTCTTTTCTACATTCTCTAAATTACTTGAACAATATATGAACACAACATTTCACATCTTGACAACTCCAATTTAATAACTATTTTGCATGGTAACCTATTTCAGCTCAGTAAGTTATTCTTCATTTCGACGACCTCAAGTGTGTTAATTTGTTTCATCAGCATGGCAAAGAATGGCTGGTTGTTGTGCAACTATATAAGTCCCTGCCTTAATTGCTGGCTTGCAATGGCACAGCTTTGCCTCTCCTGTGTAAATGACTTATTTTGCAGAATATGTTTGCCAACAAATCCTCCCTTCAGGACCAGCGTTACCTGTTCATAAACCTATTGCTGTTTTCAAGACGCTCAGCAGCTGTGAATAAGTAATTTTCATTCTCTGAAATAAAAATTGTGGGATATGGGAGACTCCCTTTTGTGGCATATAATCATCTCATGCTTAGTTCCTACCACCCAATTTTGATAAGTCATTGCCATTTAATCATTTGCCAATTTATTTCTTGTTCATGTAAAATATCTCTATGTGATTTCACTCAATTCACATGTTTCTGAACTAATTTAAGAGAGACAAATGCTGATTTTTGTTTGCTTTGTATCTTGCTGCTTACATTGAAATTTAATTTATTTAAAGAAAAATCAAATTTCAGCCCCAAACCAGAAAATTCTTTAAAACCCGGCATTGTCAGACCTGAGTTTTAGATGGATGGTTTTAGAGGAACTATTTTGTAATTAGAGATGAAACCCTATCTGGGTTTCTATCAGTGATCTTTCTGTTCTTTTCCCCTTGTACTTTCTTGTGCTAGAATTTTAATATTCATGAAAAGGCATCAATTTTAATCTTCTTAAGACTGCATCTTTGTGCTTGTGCTCTAGTTGGTAAGTTGGGGAAAAATATCATTTGGGGCAAAAAGCCACCTGTAGATATGTGGATGAACTGCCAAAATGGCAGTTTGTCATGGCTGGTGATTCATCAAGTTTAACCAACTACAAATCCCTGATCCTTGAACCGACATCAACCCCATACCCCTTCCAGCATCCCCTTACCTCACTACCTTAATAATTATCACCACCAGTGCCTGGGCCAAATGAAGACAAATAACAAGGGAAAATATTTGTCCCTTGATATTCATTAGGGTCCAATGTTTATTGAATATTGAGATTCATTTTTAAAAAAAAAAAATCCCATCTCTAATCATCACCAGGAATGAGAAAAATTGTCAGAAAATGCTCTTGGTGGTGTTAATGTCTTTTTATGTTTAGCGGAGTACTATGGGATATTTAACTGAAGAGATACAAAAGGTGCTCACTCTCCCCTCTCTTTTTTTTTTTTAAAAAGCTTGTTTCTACATATTCTTATGGTCAAACTATACTTATCTCCTAAAGACTACTCACAAAACAAAGCAAACTGTGTGACAAGATCTGGGGAAAGCATCTGCTGTGGCAATCAAATATTTTCCATAATAAGGAATTTCCTTTTCTAATGAAGCCCTATCTTGAATGTGTAATACCTGCTTCATTCCTTGTACTGCTAGTAATAGGTGAGAATTTTGTTCAGTTCATTTCCCAGGATTTGCACATCATTCTATAAACCTGACTGAAGCAACTTGAGATTTAGAAAGGAAGGAAATTAATACTTTTGCTGTTGGGATGATTGGGAGAGGGAACTCCCATCAGCAAAGTGCAGAAGGGAGGAGAATGATTTAATCGAGAAGACGAAATGAAGGGATTCCTTCCTCCATGTTCTGTCCTCACAATACACATCTGCCACTCACCACAGCTCTTTGGCAGGTTGGCAAGACTCAATTTAAATGACAGGATAGTAGAGGAAGAGGAGATGAATATAAAGGAGGAAACCTTTGTTATCAGCAGTGAAGTAAAGATGGCCTTCAGACCTCTGAGGACTTGTATCCTTATATCCCCCGGGTAGGACATTTCCCTATCACAGAAAGTCTCAAATACAGTATATTTAACCCAGTTTTCAGGAGATCAAGTGGTCCTCCAAAATAAAAGACACACATTTTATTTTTTCATAGCTGATTGTTTTTAATTCCATTTCACACTTGCTTTTGACACTGAAAATATGTATGGGGAGCCTTACTTTGTGTAAATCACTAACACATTGGTGCAGATTTTAAGAATTCTGTCTAAAAGCTGAAATAGAACATGTCACAAAATACCCATTTAATTCAAATGTCATTCTCTAATTGTGAATTACTACTGAATTTGTAAAACAAAATCCAATGGTAAGTCACAATTAGAGAAGCCCATGAGAATTAAGTGGGGATTTGGTGAGTCAACTACTGTGTAAGTTCCATTAATTCAATGAAATTACTCAAGTTGTGACTTAATATTGGATCTTAGCCAATAGCTGCATAAAAAAAAACTTTCATCAATGTTTGAATTAAAGCAAATCCATCAAACAGTATACTGTACATAGTATTTCCAGTGTGCCAAGCATGATTCCTTTTTTGGATTTTAGATATTTCCTAGAAAATAAAATGGGCCAAATACCGATATTTGTGTTGTGAGCTGGAACAGTGAGTGGGAGAGAGAAAGTGAGTGAGTGAGTGAGAGAGGGAGAGGGAGAGAGAGATCTTTGAGAATGCCTCAAAACAACCAAGATAAAATCCTCCCCTCCCCCTTGTTCTGACATCTAAAGCATGTATATCTCAGGAAAATATGCCAAGCACTATTTATTTTTATACACTCACTTGCTGGCATAATTAGCTCTCCCGAGTCTACTCAAAATGATATCACTGAGATCGACATACAGAATTTATAACTCAGTGTTGGCCTATAGATTTATAACATTTCCAGGATTTCTTCGCGATTGTGAACTGGGATTCCCAGTCTCATGTGTTTGTCCTGTTTTGTAAATGTGTCTGTTTATATACAGACATGCATGAAACTGTGATACCTTGAAACTAAACATACAGTGGACCCTTGTATAACAAAGACCTTGTATAACATAAAATCTGTACAACAAAAAAATTCCAGAGATAGGGGAAATTTGCTTAACATAATCGCCTATGGGGAGAATCTGTACAACATAAAATGGGATTACTCCATTTTCAATGCGCTCCTATGGGAATTTGTATAAAGGAAAATTTGCTTAACATAATTTTATTTGGAATGAATTAATTCCTTTATACAAGGTACCACTGTACATATGTTGGAAATAAATGGAAATTCCAGTAAAATGCAAATTCTACTGAAAGGTAGCACTGGATTTTAATTCACATATGGTTAAAAGGAGCCTTGTGGCCCAGTGGTTAAACTGCTGTACTGGACTCAAAACTGTGCTCATTACCCAGGGTTCAATCCAAGGAAGCTGGCTCTGGCTGACTCTGCCTTTTATCCTTCCAAGGTTGGTAAAATGAGTACCCAGCTCACTGTGTAGCCTGCACAATTAAATTGTAAACCATCCAGAGAGCACTTCAAGCACTATAGGCAGTATATAAGCAGAATACATTATTTTTTTGCTTTAAACTGTGGCATTTGATGCCATAATGGAAAGTGAGAACTACCCACTTGGAAAAGGATCAAACAAACTGATGGACAACAGAGGTTATTGGCGAATACTGTGCAGGATTTCTATATGCACTTTCCTTTATAAAAGGCAGAATGCCACACATTACTGTTTTGTTTTTTGTTTTTTTGTAGGGGATGCAGTGTCTGAGACATATCTGTGAGTTTCCCATTCTTACATGGTTGTCCTTTATTAAAATATAATGCTGGACTAGATCTGATCTATTTAGCTAATTCTAATGTCTTTCTGTAGAGATATAAATCTTCCAGTTATTTCATTGTTGCAGATGAAACCAAAATTTGCAAAATATTAGATGTCATTACAAGGGTTTTTCCACATGTTTCACTTTGTTATGAATGTGTGGAAGTGGTTTTTAAGAAAAACAGCTGGATTTGGTGTTTGGGTGTTGTTTATTTTTAAATAGAAAACAGCACCACTTTATTATTAGCATTAGCTGACCTGTTGTTTTTACATTTTTTGTTTAAAAACCTTGCAGTGGTGCAAAATTCAGGGAGGATGTGAAAAACCTACTTTGTCTCTCTGTCCTCCACAAATATTGGAGATAAAAGGCAATGATTTTTAAAAGACTTTGCAAGAGTGGGGAAGAAATCACAACAGTCATTTTTTTTTAGTTTCCCAGTAACAAGATAATTTGTGTGTATTCACTATATCCTTGTTTAGAGATGGGCACAAATCAAAAAAATTGCATTTCGTTTGTCGTTTGGAGGGTCCATTTTGGTTTGTTTCCGTTTTTTGCGAATTTTTGAAAAAAAAATCATTTTCATTTTCATTCGTTTCATTACCATTTCGTTACTATTTATTTCAATTTTTGTGATTTTTAAAGGATTTTAAGCAATTCACTCATATTGCAGTAACGGAAACGAAACGCACGACAAAAATTCCAGCGTTTCTGTTCGTTTCGCTACATTTCAGAGACAAAATTCATTTGTCATTTCGTTACGTAACGAAATAAAAAAAACAAAAACAGAAATGAAAAATTGTTCATTTCGTGCCCATCTCTATCCTTGTTATTTAGAAATGCATGGTAGATAAAAATTACAAATATGGTACTGTACAAACACATTATTGTGCCCTTCAGTTGCATGGTCATAATGCATCTATTAATTTCTGACCCAGTTTCAAAGTTAGGATTGCTTATATGACCTAATTTCTCTTACAAGTGCTTCATGTGATATACTGGGAATTTTGAAGTTGATATTGCAGAATACAAGGATGAATTTAAAGCACTATCCATAAAATCTCTCTGCATTATGTTTTTCCGCCTCTGTTTCCCCATTTTACTGAGCTTTCCCAGCAATTTAACTATCAATAGAAGAATTTAGATGAAACCAGACAACGTAAAATATGCTTGGCACCACATAAACCTGTACTAGTACATAGAACTCGGTGAACGTTTGCTATGTTGCTGGATTAAATGTCACACCACCTAAAAGGGTAGAGCACTTTAGAGTGTTTTGTAGAGAGGTCAGGGCAGTGAAGGGTTGTTTTAGCAGGAAGAAGATAGCATGGATGGTATATTTTTCAAATGATTCACTGAAGGAATAGATACAACAAAGAATCTTGGGGCACCTTGAAGACTAACATGTTTTATATGATGCCATCTTTAATGGACTGTATCTTGCTTCCTCATATGCATCTAACTGGCATGCATTGGAAGTGGGCTACATTTCATGAACACTTACATCAAATAAAACTTTTTAGTCTTTATAATACCAAATAATTATGTTGCTAGTTTGCTTGCTTGTTTTACTGCAACAGGCAGACATGTGTCTTTCTTCTTAAAAGTGCTTAATCTTGGTATCATGATCGGGGGCTTGCTGAGTTTGAATACATGACTAATTTATTTATTTACTTGCACATTTATTATATATGAATTTTAATTGAAATGCATTGGCCAATCAGAGAAAAGGTAGTTGAAGCAACTAGCAATGAAAATGACTTAAACATTGTTTAATGTTGTTGCCTGACTTGTTGTATAAATGTGAAGCTGTTTTTCCATTTCCTGTCTTTCTGGAAAGGAAGGCAGAAGCACTGGAATGAGGGAGGAATGGAAATAATTTATCTTTTTATGGTTTTCAAACTGAAAGTATTGCTGATGGTATCTCATGCAAACAGAGATGAGATGGTTTTTAAAGAAACCTTCCCCTGCCCCTCTTGTAAATGAAGAAATCCAAACTGTAATTTAATAAAATAGCCTCAGGAAGCAAGTTTCACCCAGGAAAAAATATTACAGGATATGGATAAATAAAATATGATACATGACATTTTAACTGGCTTACCTTGGGAGTCTCCACATGCTGAGATACCAATCTCATCTTGGCTTGGGCTCTGACTGGTCATGTGCATGAAAATTACTTTGACTACTGGACATCATATATTCCTATAATTCAAGGTGAGTTTTTGTTTTTGTTTTGTAAAGGTAGAGACTAGAAGAGATTTTTGCTGCCCTGAGGAAGCCTTCAGGAAGCTCAGGATGGTGACAGAGTCTATAATTATCAAAAGTTGCCACTGTCACAGTGCCTGGTTCAGTCTCTGCTGAGGCCAGATCCAAAAGGGCCCAAATCTGGACTTTTGTCCAGCCTAAAAACTGACTACGACCCACTGAAAGGAATAAGACTGCTGTTTGGGAGTGGCGCAGAAAGAATGGGTGACTAAAACATAATGCATGCAGGCCAAATTTGTATCCCACACCATTGTATTTTGGGCTTTCACAGCATCCCTACCCTAAAAAATTAATTACACAAGTGAGTACTTGCAGATAAAGCCGTGTTAGGTTAAATGGATGGAGGAAAGATTTACATATTCATAGACAGATAAAATTGATTGATCGGGGAAAAGGAGGCAGGAAGAACCATTTATAGGCACTGGCTACCTTTCCTTAAGGTAGAAATGGTTATTTTCATTTGCTACTCTAAGGGCAATTAACAGAAGCCTTGTTGGACTCTCAAACATTATGATACTCTGGAAGGACATCCCCAATTCTGAGAGATTTCAGTGGCCTTATTGGGCTTTCTTTGGCAATATGAATGGGAGAATGATGGTCTCCCCCCCCCTGCATCCATCCATCCATCCATCCATCCATCCATTTGTTTGTTGGTTTGTTTGTTGGTTTGTTTGTTTGTTTGTTTGTTTGTTCATTTGTTTTCTCATGTCCCAACCAAGTGCAGCCTTGAAGGTGGTAGGACCAAGAGAAAGGACTCCCCAATAAACTTTATGTCCAGGCAAGCTCATAGAGGCAGGTATGGTCTTTTAGTCTTGTGTGACTGACAAGTTTCTCTCGCATTCTGAACAGGATTTTTTCTGTGTGAGGTAGTATCTGCTTTCCCATTTTCTGTTTGTTGTGCCAGTCTTGTTCAGTCATTGTTCTGTGGCTTCATTTGTTTTATCCTGCATAAAACACCTACTTATTGAATAAATTCATTTATTTATTAAACCCACAAGATACGTCATTAGTGTATAACAATAACAAGAGAAGAATAAAACAATGCATGTTTGAAATATGTTGTAAATCTGGTAATGGTGGTGATAACTGATTTATTCATTCACAGTTGTTACCTTGTCATATTATGGCAATAAAAACTGATAATAAAAACCTGATTCCCCCTCCCCCCCAAAAAAAAAGCCCAGCATCAAACAAGACAGTGGCACTTTGGTTATATAAAGAAGAATGTGTTTTTGCTTTTATATGAAAGTGCAGTGAAGGCAGAGTCTAAGAACAGTGACTGTGTGGATATAATCTAGGTTTACACATGCTCCTCATAAGAAGTATATCAATACAAGATCACCTGCTTTAAATCTTTGTTTCAAATACCACTTTTGCTGGTGATGCAAGCAAGATGTTTGACAAGATAAATTTAATGTTTTGTTTTCTGTCTGGAATGATGTGGGGTGACTCAACTACCAAAAGCAGAGTGAAGAATGACACTGACAAGTGAGAAGCTATATTTGCAGAGTTTTGTAATATAATGTGTAAATCAAATGTCCAAATATATTCAGTCATTTGTTCATTTGTTTGTTCATTGATTTTTTTCGTTTGTTCAAAATATTTTTATCTTGCCTTTCTCCTTAAAAGGACCCAAGGTAACTTATATAATTAAAAATAGTATTTAAAAGGCAAAAACCAGAAATATAAAAATACTTTAAAATAATTAAACAAGTATTATATTAAAATGTAACTAAAATCAATATTAAAAAAACATTTAAACCAACAGACCACCCATCATTAAGGAGAAGTCTGAAGAGAAAGGTCTTTGCCTGCTTGCAGAAAGATAGCAAAGATGGGACCATCCTGGCTTCCCATGGGATGGATGTCCAGACTCAGGGAACAGGAACAGAGAATGCCCTCTCTTGTGTCCCCACCAAGTGCGCGTTTGAAGGTGGTAGGAATAAGAGAAAGGACTCCCCAATATACTTAATGTCCAGGAAAGCTCATAGAGGCAGGTGTGGTATGTGTACTTTGTGTGTACTTTTCAAAATGTGTGTTAATGGTTATAGTAATTTCTCTTCATTCCCAGACTACTGGGTACTCTGAGAATTCTTTAGATAGATAGAGAGAGAGAGAGAGAGAGAGAGAGAGAGAGAGAGAGAGAGAGAGAGAGAGAGAGACAGAGAGAGATTGTTAGGATAAGAGACATTGGAACAGGGGCTGGTAGCTTGACATGACCAGAGCCATGTTGATTATGGCTTCCCAAGAGGCAACAGCCTCTGTGAGTAAAACTGCAACAGCAGAAAATGTCAGCTTGCAGCCCCCACCATCTCTCTTGTCTCATTGTCTCATGATTTTAAGTTAGCCAAAGGGTGATCTCATTGTTTGCTATCACTTTCCCAGCTAAGGTCTGCCAATTAGCGAAGTTATTTACCAATTAAGAACTGTCTCTTATTGCATCACCTGTAGCTTACCAATTATGCTAAGGCTCACCCGTATTCCTGTATACATAAAAATGCATATTAATGTAGCCTTCTTAAGTAACTCCTTTCATAGCCATATTTAGTTAATTTCTAACTGCACAAAAAAGTGTTGTAATGATTTATGCTAATTAGTTATGTTAGAGCATTGTTAATAAACCAGAGCCTCTTCGGATGAAGGCTTGGCTCTGCAGGACCGAAGTTTCAGTTTTTCTGCGTCAGTGTGTGTGTGAGAGAGATCAAAGCACTTTCCCCAATACCTCAGCATCAGAACTGTTCATGTCTCCTGTTAGGTCTGATCCCGTTACTTCAGCACTCAGCTATCACTAGCTGTTCAAGATTATTGCAACAATAGATAGATAGATAGATAGATAGATAGATAGATAGATATAGATAGATAGATAGATAGATAGATATTCCTTCTCCCTCCCTCCCTCCTCCCTCCCTCCCCTCTCTCCAAGTAGTGGTGTTTGGAGCATATTGATAAAACTTATGTGCCATCAAGTCAATTTTCAATTTATGACAATTTTTTTCAAGAATTTAAAGTACAGGGTACAAGGGATTTACCATTTGCTTCTTAAGGGGTCACTTTGGGAATGTGTGTCTCCCCCAAAGCTGCTCTCTTGTGATACAGAGGCATCAGATTCTGATCCATTGCACTGAAATATCCAGCCAGCAATTTGAATATACTGTAGCACACCACATAACTTATGTGTGAACTGTCCTTAGAGAACTATTGACACCACACTTTGGGGTTCAGTGTATAATTTTTGTTAGGTTACGCTTCTGCCACCCACCTCCATAAATGTAGGTTCCATTAAACATTGTGTGACTTAAATGAAGCAATGTGTAGAATTGCAAGTTAGTTTTGTCTGATCTTGATATATTGATAGCATTAAAAACACAGGGTATAATATTTATTTATTTATTTATTTTTATACCACCGGTCTTCCCTGGGGAACTCCGGGTGGTTTACAAAGAAAAGCGATTATTAGAACTGTGAAACAACTGAATGAACTAAGGGTGCTTTTACACTACCCCTAAGATCCTCTGGCAACTTAAATTCCGACCAGAGATCTTGGGGGTTTGCTCCTCTTGCTGTGTTCCCACCCCCCGCACTTCCTTGCTCCTGTCTGCATGAGGGGAGGTAGAAAAAAAGGGAGAAAAGAATGCAGGCTCACCTCCGCTCTGCCGTAGAGCTGCTCTCAGAACCATTCCAGTCTCTTTCAGTCTCTTAAAAGGGCGGGGCAAAAAACCAAAAACAAACACAAGGCGAGGAGAGCCCAGCACTCACTGCTTTACATCCGCATCAGAAATTTTTTACCTTCGGAGACCAGGCACTTGGAAAATGCGCTGGGACATGCTTAGGTGGGCATGGTCGTACTTTATTTTGTTTAAAGTCCAGAGCTGGTGGGAAAACATTTTTAAGCTCTGGATCTGGGAGCCCTTTGCCCCAGATTATATGGGCCATGTAAAAGTGCCCTGAGTTATAGTTTTGATTACCTGTATTTAAAGAAGTAGAAAACACATGGTACGTGGCAGTTATAAAACAATGGTGGGTGGGAGACAATATTCAGGCTCCTAAAATAAATAAATAAATAAACCTAGGAAGTAAGTAGTGTTGCCTCCAAGCCAGGAAAATAAACATTGCTTGTATTTTAACTATGTGGTGAAGGCAGCCAACATTTGAAAAACACCTTCTGCTTCTACACAAAAAAGCCAGAGAAATAGATGTCTAAACAGACACAAAGGAGTTCTCTCTCTCTGTGTGTGTGTATATTGTGTCGTTATAGTCATGACCATCTCTTCACGACTCCATGTCCAAATACTATCCAGGGCCGACCCTGCTAAGCTTCCAAAATCAGGCGAATGTCCGTGGAGGTTTTTTCATAGGAATACTGGAGTGCTTTGCCAGTTTCTACTCCAGGTGTGTACAGCACCTGGTATTCCCTATTGGTCTCCCATCCAAGTACTAACCAGGGCCGACCCTTCTTAGCTTCCAAAATCAGGAGAGATTGGATGTGCTTAAGGCATCTAGAAAGGAGTTCTACCAAATTCAAATTAAGTTGCTTTGTCTATTTTTTAATTGCAATTTTGGCTTTGAGGTTCAGTATGGGGTGGGGAGAGAGACTGGAACTGAAAGCCAGACTGAATTTACATGAAAATGAAGAGGGAGGGAGGCTCAGTATGCTGCTTTAGGATTGTGTTATGTCCATGAAGTCCTTGGATCTTTAAGCTATGGGACTGCTAGCCCAGCAGAGCTTTTCCAAGGCAACATCTTGCTTAATTGAAATAAAGAGTTATTATAACCCAAAGTGACAAGCTCAGAGAGAGAGAGGGGGAGGGATAGGGGGAGAGAGTAGAATGACCACCTCTGGATTATATAGAAACAACTTTTTTTAAAAGGCACTTTCAAATTCTTTATTCTCCTGTGAAATCTCTTGCACTGGCTCTTTCAAAAAAAAAATTTAAAAAAAGGAATTGAAATATTTTTTCCAGTTTAACAGCTGAAGCAATGACTCACATAAAAGTTCACAGTGTTATTTTGTCACAGAGGTACTAAAACTACAGTCCTGTACTCACTTACCTAGGAGAAAGGCCCCATTGAACTCAGTGAGGCTATATATTTTTCACTTTTCATGTCTTTGTTTTAATAAAAATAAAAAGAAAGAAATGGGGGAGGGCCAATGTAGCAAGAAATATTTCTAAATTGCCTTGTAAATGCTTTGGTGGGTTTAGGATGACTAGGATCTTGTAGCCTGGAGGATCTTGTAATCGTCAGACCTCCATAATGCACACTCCAAGCCAAGCCTGATCCTAGAAAGATCTCTTACTCATTTCTGTTTCATGGTCCTTCTTTCAGAGCTGATCATGGGAAGAAAGGAGCTACAAAAAATCTGAATTTGGTTTGAAAATTAAAAGGCTTATTTTGGCCTGAGATTCCCAGACTCACCACCAGGCAGGGACATTTCAAATACTGTGTGTGGTTTTAAATGGAATATAGGGATATTGGCTAGGGAATTCTGGGAGCTGTAGTCCAAAAAGCCTTTAGACGTGCTGATTAGAGATGGGCAGAATGAGAAATGAAACACCATTTTCCCTGTAAGAACAAAACAATTCATCCTAGAGTCACCAAAATGGCAGGGGAGCTTCCAGGTAAACTCCCAAAATGTGGAGAGGTTTGGGGTTCAGGGGGCTGAGTTATTAAACTTACAAGGGGGTTCCCATAGGAAAAAAACATTTCTAATTGAGTCGGAAAGCCGCTAATCGCTCACCCACAGGGAGGGGGGGGCTATTATCGGCTTCCAGCTCAATTTGAAATGATTTTCTTGAGCTGCTAGGAGGATTCAGAAAGGCCTGCACAAGCAGCTTGAGGTAAGGAGTGTGTTTTGAATGGCGAGTGAGTGCAGCATGACCCGGTAGGTCTTTTCTCCAGGTGAGGTGAGGGGGAAGGCATGCCCACGTGCACATGCCCCCAGCATTCCGCGATATACCGGGACTCTAATGATTGAACCACAATGTGACGGGGGACTACTGAACAGATTTCTCAAGCAAACAAGTATCTAGAATTTACATTTTAATTTCCCAACTCTGTGTGTATGAAATTACTTGTGAGGAGATTCAGTCAATAGTCTAGATTTACCTGGTAAGCTTCAGAAGCAGTGTGGTATCTCAAAACTGGGTTCCCAAATTCAGATGCATTTTGATTGCTTCAGTTATATTTCTAATTTGATAATACTATAATGTGTTCCCACTATAAATGCTGCAATTTTGTTTCCCCCTCATAAAATGAGACAATACAGAATGTTCTTTATACTAATACATGTTGTATTTACATTGTTTTTCCCAATCATGCTGCAGGTTACAGGGCCTTTGTGTAGACCACATGTAGGCTTAATAAAATTATTGCTGAATATTGATTAAAACATAATTTTTAAAAAATATTTAACAGTTTTTCTACCAATCTGGTTATAAATTGAAAGGATAGTTTTACAGCTGTCACATAAACATCCCAGTGTGTTTCAGTGATCAAACAGGCATTTGAATCCAGGTCTCCCAAGTCCATCATTCTACTACTATACCACACTAGCAATTCTTTACCAAGTATCATGAATATCATCCACATTTCCTCATCTAACTCAAGTCACATGTAATGATACTTGCCTAATATTACTAGAATGTAACTGGTAGGTGAACAAACAGTCAGAATTTTTTTCTGAATACACATGTGATAGAAGGTAATGCATGAAAAATATACTTCTACATTGGAACACAGATTCAGAAATGTTTCTGATTTACATGTGCAGTTGGTATGCCCTTAGACCTTGTGGCAAGGATCAGGCCAAACCAACACCACACAGTTTAATGTCAACTGTTAATAATTAATAGATACAATGCTGTATTTCTCAACCAGTCATATGGCTTCACAAACAACAGTAGAACAATACAGGTCTTTTTATTAATCATCCTGAATATCACTAGATGTTCCCCATACAGAATGAGAAATCCTTCTGAATGAGATTTACGTGTTTGAGTTTAAAGTGTAAGCATACAGTATTTCTGTTTGAAGGGCTAGAGTATGACACCATGTTCATTAAGATCCTTGATTGTTTTCAATGCTACGTCTGTTGACTATTGAATCTTATGAGGTTGTCAGACCCATTTAACTGATTATTTATGTTGTGTAAACAAACCATTTCATTTGCATCTAATTTGTGACTGTGTCATTTCCAGTATCTTCTTGGGCTGGAAAAATGCCATAGGAAAATTCTTGCAGCAGACCTCACCAAAGCATTTTCCTAGGTTACCAACTCATTAGAGTGAGTCCTGATGGAAGGTGCACAGGAATTAAGGATTTATTTTCCATTTATGGTTAAGCCATGTTTAAAAGGCCAGTTGTCTAAAGAGAAGCCCTTTCATTTGGTAGAATGCTCCAAGGTTGCAACTTCCTTTTTCTTCTTTACTTGTCTTTTGAGAGTGAGAAATTCTGCTTCCTATTGTGAGACACAACTGAATGAATGGCTCTGGGTCACAGAAATTCAATGGTGGACCATTTGTTTCTAGCCCCATTGCGCTTTGCTAATTTTCGAGAGAATAAACAGCCCCTTCTCAGGGAAGAGTTCAATCATGTTCACTCTCAGAAGTCCTGCTTCCTGACCAATTTTGCAGTCAGTTCTTCTAACAAACCACAAATTGGCATCCTGCTCTTTGTTCAGTTTTTCTTTCTCCCTCCATGCTATCACAATCAATTTATCCTCTTTTATTTGCTCATGAGCCAAGCATTCCTTGTGGTCTCAGCCGGGGTCTGTGCCTAACATAATAAAGCACTAGGTTCACTGGAATGAAAGCTCTGAATTTGCTTCTATATTCCCTTTAAAACTGTAGCAGACAGACAGACAGACAGACAGACAGACAGACAGACAGACAGACAGACCAGATAGAGGAGCAGGCGGGCAAGCAGGTGGACAGATGCATGTGTCAGCATTTCAAAAGTTTTATTTATTCTTTATCATTTGATCTGTCCACAGCTAACACTACACAGTGTGATAACATATGATCTTGACAATAATGTGTGTTTGATATTCAGTAAACATGGAAATTATATATATCTATATCTATATCTATATCTATATATATATAGATATCTATCTATGTATCTATGTATCTATGTATCTATCTATCTATGTATCTATGTATCTATGTATCTATCTATCTATCTATCTATCTATCTATCTATCTATCTATCTATCTATCTATCTATCTATCTATCTATCTATCATCTATCTACAGATTTTATTGTGTGGATTTTGTTGGCCGAATATGATTAGGCTTCACTAACACTTTTGGGGATATATATATATATATGCATGTTGGGGTGGATTCGGGTTTCTTCCCGTGTAGAAATCTGGTTGTTTTGGCGACGTTTCGACGAGGTCTCACTCGTCATCCTCAGGCTGGTGTTCTGGCTTCTTTCTTCTTGAAGCAAAGTGTGGTCTCAGTTGAAGTCCTTCTATAAATACTGCTGGGGGGTGTGTGGTTTGCTTGCTCTGTTGCTGATTGTAGGTTCCTTTGTTCCTTTGTTCTTTTGTGATCTGCTGTGTGGCTGAGGCGATCGTTAAGGGATTAACTGCTGATGGCTGTTTAGATGGCTGTTTACATGCTGGTGGGTTAGATGGCTGGTAGGTTCTGGCAGTATCCTGGGCTTTGGTGGAGTGGGGTCCTGTGTCTTGTGAATTCATTTTGGTCTGGCTACGTGTCTGTGGTCTCCCAATGTTTTTTTGGGGTGTGTGAGTGTGCTCCATGTGGTGACTGGAGTGGGGTGCCGCAGTAGATGGTGCAGTCGTGGTTTTGTTATTGGATGGTGGTTTCGTTTCATCTGTGGGAAGGGTCTGGGTTTGTGTTTGGTGTGGATGGAAGGTGGTGGCATCTTGTGTCCTTTTGGACCTGGTGTCAGTCTTTGTGACAGAGGCTCGTCTGTTGACCAGGGCTAGTTTCCAGATGTCAGGCAAGCGGGAGGTGTCATCTCGTTTATTCATGTTGTTTGGGTGTTTCTCTATTTCAATGGCTTCCATGATTATTCGACTGTTGAAGTGTTCAGTTTTGGAGATGAGTTTGGTTCTTTCAAAGTCAATTTCATGACCTGTTGTTTTTATGTGCTGGAAGAGAGAGGAAGATTTTTCTTCTTTTTGACTGCGTTCTTGTGTTCTGCGATGCGTGCGCTTATTCTCCTGTTTGTTTGTCCGATGTATGTGGCTGGACAGACTTTGCATGGTATTTCGTAGACTCCTTGGTTTTCTAGCTCAATCTTGTCTTTGGGGTTTCTTAAGATGTTGGCTATTTTTTGGTCGGTGCAAAAGGCTGTCTTGATATTGTGTTTGTGGAGAATTTTGCTGATTTTGTCTGTGGTGCCTTTGATGTAAGGGAGGAGGGCGGTGCCGTTGTTCTCTTCTGTTTCTTGGTTCTTGGGGGGTGTTTCCTTTTGGATTAGTTTGGTGATGGTGTTTTTTTGGAATCCGTTCAAATTAAAACATTCGAGAGAGTGTGTAATTCAGTTTTTAGGTGGTCTTTGTCAGCGAGGCGTTTGGTTCTGGAGATGAGGGTTTTTGCTACGGAGTTGATCTGTGCAGGGTGGTGGTGTGACATGCATACCTATACCCGTGAAAATCTACGAAAACAAATATCCGACCTCTACGGGGAGGAAACCTTCCAGCTGACCAGAACCTACGAGAAACTAGAAGTCCGAAGAGCCACCATCTTATGTGACATTGCATTCCTACGCAACTGCCGAGACAAAATGTGATCCCCACAAGCTTCCAACTGAAATTCCACTCAAAACCCCATCCAAAAGGATCCTGAAAAGAACAGAACTAGCCCTAATCAGAAGCGAACTACACAGGAAAAGATACCTACTAGATCAAACCAACAGAGACCTACTCACTCTCCACCTCAAACTCAGCAACAAAATCCACCCAACACTCTGGAACAAATCCAAGCAACTTGCCGCCTGGAGAGCTGAAACAGAGACCTCCCACAAGACAGACACACACACCAACAAACTCCACAAACTGGAAAACGCCAGAAGCCCAACCCCCACAACAGCCCATGAAACAAACAGTTCACAACATATCAGACAGGACACTCACCATCGCAGAGACCAAAGTCCTTTCCAAAGGATTCAACTTTGCAATCGCCCCCAGACACATCCCCACCGAAAACATCATATGCGGAGTGGAAGCCAGCCTAACCAAAATCAACCCAGATGAAGCCAACAAAATCAGACTCCACCAATGTCCTCTGCTCCAGCAAACCACCCAGAAGCAATTTACACAAAGAAGAACAAAAAGCCCTCTCCAACCTGAGGAAAGACAACAACATAATCATTCTCCCAGCAGACAAAGGCAATGCCACAGTGGTGATGAACACATCCGACTACCAAGCCAAACTATCCAACCTACTACAAGACCCTGCTTACATACCTTTGAACACAGACCCCACCACCTACCTGGAAAAAAACACCAAAGCCAAAATAAAAGCCTCTCCCTTAAGTGAAGAAATCAAGCCAAGCATCATCCCCAGAGAGAAATCATCCAGATGCCCCAAGCTCTTCCCAAGATTCACAAAGAAGGAACACCTCTCAGACCCATAGTCAGCTCCATAGGCTCACCTCTACAAAACCTCGCCAAATTTCTTGCCAAACAACTCCAGCCCTATGCAGAATCCATCACTTCATACGTAGAAAACTCGTTTCCACTTCATAGAAATTATAAAGAAACAAGACCTACAACCCAATGACCTACTCGTGAGCTTCGATGTTGTTTCGCTCTTCACACAAGTGCCCATTCAAGAAGCCTTGACAGCTATCCACAACAAATACAACCCCCAAACACATCCTAGATCTGACCAACCACTGCCTAACCAACACATACTTCATCCACAATGGACAAAGATACAAACAGATAGAAGGAGCACCCATGGGATCACCCCTCTCACCGGTCATCGCAAACCTATATATGGAACACTTTGAAACCAACGCGTCTCCGAACATAAACCCAAACTCTGGCTCAGATATGTTGAGACACCTTTGTTATCTGGCCACACGGGAAAGATAAACTGAACAACTTCCTCACACATCTCAACAGCCTACACCCCAAAATACAATTCACTATGGAAATAGAAGCCAACAACCAACTTCCCTTCCTGGACGTCCTAATCTACAAAAACCCGACGGCTCCTTAGGACATACCATCTACCAGAAAAAACACATACAAACCGCTACTTAAATGCACAATCACACCACCACCCTGCACAGATCAACTCCGTAGCAAAACCCTCATCTCCAGAACCAAACGCCTCGCTGACAAAGACCACCTAAAAACTGAATTACACACTCTCTCGAATGTTTTAATTGCGAACGGATTCCAAAAAACACCATCACCAAACTAATCCAAAAGGAAACACCCCCAAGAACCAAGAAACAGAAGAGAACAACGGCACCGCCCTCCTCCCTTACATCAAAGGCACCACAGACAAATTCAGCAAAATTCTCCACAAACACAATATCAAGACAGCCTTTTGCACCGACCAAAAATAGCCAACATCTTAAGAAACCCCAAAGACAAGATTGAGCTAGAAAACCAAGGAGTCTACGAAATACCATGCAAAGTCTGTCCAGCCACATACATCGGACAAACAAACAGGAGAATAAGCGCACGATCGCAGAACACAAGAACGCAGTCAAAAAGAAGAAAAATCTTCCTCTCTCTTCCAGCACATAAAAACAACAGGTCATGAAATTGACTTTGAAAGAACCAAACTCATCTCCAAAACTGAACACTTCAACAGTCGAATAATCATGGAAGCCATTGAAATAGAGAAACACCCAAACAACATGAATAAACGAGATGACACCTCCCGCTTGCCTGACATCTAGAAACTAGCCCTGGTCAACAGACGAGCCTCTGTCACAAAGACTGACACCAGGTCCAAAAGGACACAAGATGCCACCACCTTCCATCCACACCAAACACAAACCCAGACCCTTCCCACAGATGAAACGAAACCACCATCCAATAACAAAACCACGACTGCACCATCTACTGCGGCACCCCACTCCAGTCACCACATGGAGCACACTCACACACCCCAAAAAAACATTGGGAGACCACAGACACGTAGCCAGACCAAAATGAATTCACAAGACACAGGACCCCACTCCACCAAAGCCCAGGATACTGCCAGAACCCACCAGCCATCTAACAGCCACCAGCAGTTAATCCCTTAACGATCGCCTCAGCCACACAGCAGATCACAAAAGAACAAAGGAACAAAGGAACCTGCAATCAGCAACAAAGCAAGCAAACCACACACCCCCAGCAGTATTTATAGAAGGACTTCAACTGAGACCACACTTTGCTTCAAGAAGAAAGAAGCCAGAACACCAGCCTGAAGATGACGAGTGAGACCTCGTCGAAACGTCGCCAAAACAACCAGATTTCTACACGGGAAGAAACCCGAATCCACCCTAACATGCATATATATATATATATCCCCAAAAGTGTTAGTGAAGCCTAATCATATTCGGCCAACAAAATCCACACAATAAAATCTGTACGTTGTATAATGTCCATCTGATTTTAGATAATTTTCTGTATTACAAAGTAATGCTGAAAGAAGGAAGCACAAATATAAAATACTTATTTGGCTTAAAGCCACATTTAAAAAAACAGTCAAAGGGTGAATGCTTTTTTTGTACTGCATAGGTACTTATTCATGCTCTATGATGAGTATTGTACACAACCACTCCAGATGGTGATGTGCTAACCAGCTGTGTGCTTGTAGATTTATGTATGGGGGGGGGATTTTGTGAGTAATCCAGGGATGGAAAGATTTGGAAAGGTGAACACAATGCATCTTACAAGTAACCTACACCAGTGAGGAATGGCTGACAATGGAAAGATAACTATTGTATAGACATGGGTATATTCAACGTCTTGTCTTTCTTAAACTTGTTGGGAGGTACATTTCCCAAGGTAGACTTTTCTTCATTTCTGTTATGTGTTGTCCCTCATTAAAAGAAGCAACAAGCATGCTGTGTATATTTTACTTATTTATTTATTTATTTTGAATATTTTACCCCAACTTTCTCCTTGGAAAATGACCCAAGGTGGCTTACAATAATGAGGGACAATATACAGTCCAGAATATTTAAGACAATATCAAGTTAAGAACAGGGAGTTTGAAGAGGCATCTTAGAACACTCAAAGGTAACATTAGTGCTACAAAGAGCACGCAAGAAGAAAAGAAAAATCCATTAGGAGGGGTGAAAAGCAACATGGAAAACACTAGTGTTCTTATGAAATCAGTCAATGGAATCATGTATGTTAATCCATATATAAAGTCTCCATCGCAGGTAGTCCGTCATTCAGGGAAAGCTTGCCTGAAGAGGAAGGTCTTTGCCTGCTTCTGGAAAGGCAGCATATAGGGGGCAGTCCTGGCCTCCAGCGGAGGGAGATCCAAAGTCTAGGAGCAGCAACAGAGAAAACCCTTTCATGTATTCTTATGAGCCATACCTGTGAAGGTGACGGGATGAAGAGAAAGGCCTCTCCTGATGATCTTAGCAACTGAGCCGGTTCATACTGTGATATTTGATTTTGAGGTAGCTTGGGCCCAGGCCGCTTTGTGCTTTCTAGTTTAAGGGCAGAACCTTGAATTGTGCCCAATAACTTATTGGTACCCAGTGCAGCTGCTTTAGTAAGGGTGTAATGTGATATCTGAAACCCACCCCAGTCAGCAATCTGTCCGCTGCGTTCTGGACCCATTGTAGTTTCCTGAGACTTTTCATTGATAGCCCTACATAGAGCGTATTACAGTAGTCCAGCTGGGAGGTCACTAGGGCATGTGTCATAGGGGCCAGAGTAGGTTTCTCAAGAAATGGGTGTAACTGGAATACTAGTTTTAATTTTGCAAATGCACTCCTGGCCACAGCTGTGACCTGGGCAAGGATGAGTCTAGGGCCACCACCAAGCTATGCACCTCTTTTTCAATGGGGGTGGTGGTAATCCCATCCAATACAACAACAACAACAACAACAACAACAACAACAACTTTGAACTGCACAGTTGGAAGGGACCCTATGGATCATCAAGTCAAGCCCCTATCAAGGAAGCACAGTGGAAAATTTACTTGATTAACTGTTGCAAATATGAAGCACCTCCAGCAGACAGATAGGAGAGGCACTTAGACTATACTAACATTTTCCCCATCCTCACAGCCAAAAATAAATTTCATGCTCCAAGCATGCCTCTCTCTCTCTCTCTCTCTCTCTCTCTCTCTCTCTCTCTCTCTCTGTGTGTGTGTGTGTGTGTGTGTGTGTGTGTGTGTGTGTGTGTGCATGCGTGCGCGCGTGCATACACATGAGAGAGAGGCAGGGAGGAATCACAGGATAATTGGTTGCCTTTTGGACTTAAGTCTAGGGGTGTAAAAATCCCAAACCATGTTGCAAGGATACATGAGACAGCAGTCCCAGGAGGAGTGATGTTGCCTCTCACAGAAAATGTACCATCCATTTGTGCATTCTTGTCTCCAGTTTTTTCTGCTTCTCCATAAAGAGGCTGTGCTCAGCATGATGCAGTGGAATTTTCTCCATGAAAGCACACTATTTGATTTTTTTACAGTGGGTCAATCAAAGATATCATTTATGTAACTTTTGGGACCACATGGCTTTCTCCTTGTTTTTTCAGTGACAAGATTTTTGTGTGTCCCCCCCCATTGCATGAATGTACTCATGAGCCTGCTGCCTGGTAAAGTTAAGCATGGGCTTGTACCATTTGAGGAGTTGTTTCTGGTTTTAAAATGAAGACTTCTCTCCTTTAAAGGAATTCATCCCAAAAGGATTTGGCCTTCTCCTGCAGATTTTGGTAATATAGCTGTTATGCCAGTAAAATGTGCTCAAGTAGAACAGATGGCTCTTTTCTGTTAGTAAGACAGATGCTGTGGACTTAACTGGTGGATATGGCATTAGGAAAAGATGAACTAAATCAACATTTCCTCTGTTAGTATATTACATGGTTGCACACACACACACACACACACACACACACACACACACACACACACACACACACACACACACACACACACACACACACACACACACACACACACCTATGGTATTCTAATGAACCAAATGGGAGACTCATCACTATTGGACTTTTGCTTTGTTTTTACAAGGATCCTGATTTTTGGAGCTCACTGCTGATGCCTTTAGAAATGGGAGCAGTCTTCTACTGAAGCAGGAATTTATAAATTATATAGGATATATATTTCAATATGTTAGGCTGTGAGTTTTCCTCATAATTTATTAATGGTTGAATCTGGAGTGTTCTGTGATTAGAAGCTGCTTTGCGGCTTCTTTGAAGATGAGTGAGGGAGGAAATATTTATTTTTGAAAGCAGTACAGTTATGGCAGCTATTTTGTTTTGTATATGAAAAAGGTGCACTGGTTCTCCACATTAGACTATAGACAGATGTTTCACCATTGTATCTACTTGTCCTATCCTTATCTGGTAAATTAGAGAAATGAGATGTCATAGGAATGTGCAGAATGCATGCTTCTTTCCCATGCCATCCTTTACTGCCTTTCTTATATTGGGGAGATATAGTATTTTCCGTTGAGCGGTGGAATAAAAAGGGATGGGGGGAGAGGAGAGAGAGATTGTTCCTTTCAGATCATCATCCTGGACACGTCTACCCACAACTGTCTTCATGGGCTAACTTACATCCCAGTGTATCTTGTTAGTAAAGTCTGCAAGGGAGAGAAACGATGGCACTTGATTCTTTTTGAAGTAAACTCCATGTGCTGATACCTTTTCACTTTGAGAGACTGTGAAGATGATCTGACCTTGCTGAGTTTTGAACCTGTATCCTCAGGGAATCTTAAGTATTTGAACTGAACAAGTGCTCTTTTTGCTTCAAACACTGGATACTGCCAGCTGCTGCTGCACTATACTGTACACCTTGAGACTCGAGATGATTACCATCTGTCGTGGTTTTTAAGGGGGTGACTTTGTGTGTGCCATAGCAGCATAGCTCTCGGCATCTAAGTCTTATATAGCTGAGGAATGGTCAGGAGGACCTTTTTTTATTTCTTGTATTTCTTTGTGTCAGGCAAGCCAAAGCTTATTTTCAGCACTTCTGTAGTGTTCTAGGGCTCAGCCATTGTCCCTGCATTGAATATTGAGAAAGCTTCAAGAAAAATACACCTATTAACATTTCCCACAGGATGTGCTAAGTTACCTCCCAGTGGGCTTATTTCACTTACTGTTAAAAAATACTGAGCATTGGTAATACACCTTTCCCCCCTCAAATTAAGTAAATTTTCATGAGTTCAGCTACATTGAACTTGAGTGGATACATCCAGGCCATTTGGTTAACCACAACCCTTTTGTGGAAAATGAAAGCATAACTGACTCACTGATGGTGTTTTTTCATTGCATTTGCATCCAGGAAATATGTGGGAGTAAGCAGAACCTTGCCATTTGCATAACCAGCCTTTCTCATCCAGGAGACATTGGGGGGTGGGAGTTGGGGAGGGTGCAAAGAGCTTTATTGAGTCATCCTGTCAGTTTCTGTCCCTGGAATACTGCCCCAGGCCAAAATGTAGAGATAAAAAAGGGAAAGAAAGGCACTGGTACTGGGAGAACTAGTGATAAACCCATGCATCCCTTTGTGAAGAAGGGCCTCCTGAAACCTGGTCCTAGCCTCCTACTTCATATGGTTTAATTCATACTTGTTCTCATTAATAGCTATGGCATGCACAGTCATGCATAGTAACCTCACTAGTGCTAAGAAGCACAATATAAAAGCATCAATGGTGCATGCAGGCTGTATCCCTGTTGAAGACAGCAATATTCCTTAGAATATTTAACTGGATAAACTATTTAACTATTTAACTCTGAAAGCCGCAGCCATTCATTTCTAAGGCTCCAATTTAGAGATGGGCACGAATAAAAAAATTGCATTTCATTTGTTTGTTGTTTGGAGGGTCCATTTTAGTTCATTTCAGTTTTTTGCAAATTTTTGCAAAAAAAATCATTTTCATTTTCGTTCGTTTCGTTACCATTTCGTTACCATTTATTTCATTTTTTGTGATTTTTTAAAGGATTTTAAGCAATTCACTCATATTGCAGTAACGGAAATGAAACACATGACAAAATTTCTGGTGTTTCTGTTTGTCTCATTTCATTTTAGAGACAAAATTCGTTTGTCATTTTGTTACGTAATGAAATGAAAAAATGGAAACGGAAACAAAAATTGTTAGTTTCGTGCCCATCTCTACTCCAATTATTGCAGCTCTTTCAGCAATACACTGCATATGGTAGCACTGAAATTGGTAGACTGAGCTTGCAGATACAGTAGTACCTTGCAGATAATTCATTCCAGAAACATGCTCGTAAACCAAAATATTTATATCAAAACAAATTTCCCCATAGGAACGAATAGAAAGTTACCCGATCCATTCTGGGTCCCAGGGATGGAAAAAACCATTAAGCACAATAAGCACTTGCTTAGAGCATCAAGGGAAGAGGAGGCACCACAGAAATTTTCCATAGCTGACTTTACCATGGTCCATGGGCCATATGGTGCAATCCTGCAAATGATGCAGCTGAACCAGGATCTGCAAAAAGGGACCCTCACATTAAATGAAAAAAATTGCATACCAATATATGCATCTGCTGGTGCTGCAATGAGGGCCAGAGGCCTCAGTGGCCACGGCCATGGCCAAAGTGAGGAGGAGGAGGAGATGAGCCAGACGGTGAGTGAGGGAGGGACACCCCTGGCTCACACTGCTGTCACCACCACTCCACTGCCTTAGCTATCAACCCCTTGCTGGCACAACAGCCATAGTGGCAGAGGATGGGGTGACATCAAAATGGTGCTCATTTTGCAAGACATTGCTCATATAGAGCAAAATTTTCTGAAAAGCAATTCTGAAAAATTTGGCTTGTCTTGCAAAATGCTCATAGGCCAAGGTACAGCAGTGCTCCATTTCTCGTGGGTGGTTAGGGTTCCTAACTTCTGTAAACTTAGGTGTTGAAAATTAATTTCTATCATTCATCAATAAAAACCTGAACAAGAATAATCAAATAGTGTGTTGGTAATCAGGAACTCCTTGTCACTGGAAATGACAGCAGATTAGCCCTGATTGAAGACCAAGAGAATTTCTGCCTAACAACAAAAGTTCAGCAAGTCAGTCGGCCTAGCAGAATATATAATCAAAATCATGGAACTTGACTATTTCATAATATATTGCGAGGAGCATAAGATGATGATGAATTTTGTTTAGAAATAGACTTGGAAAGTTTTAGTACAGGAGTATTAGTAGAAAGTGCCACACCCTAGAGGGAAAATTAGAATTCTTTAATTTTGAAAAATTTTGGAGACCTTGATTCCTGACTACAAAGGTATAAATATGTACAACCGATATTGTGATATTTTCTCTGCTTCTCTGTGCCTGTTGTCTTTTTGTCTCTTTTCTTTAGAGAAATCACACTAATGATGTCTTTATTTGGCCAGAAAATGATCAGCTGAGCTGACTGTATGGCTGAGAAAGTTTTCCAGGCCTGCTGAAAATGAGGACCATGTTTTTTTGTTTGGTTGTTTGTTCTGTCTTTATAGGTGATTCAGATGCTGGTGTATTTTTTGGAGATCACAAACCCAAGAGGATACGTTTATGAGATTCTCATCCAGAAGAGTCTTTTTAGATGATTTAATGTCAACTATCAGCAGTGATCACTTCTTAGCTATTGTCTTTTATGTATATCACAAAAGCGTCCATTTGGATTATCCCATAATTGTAATGTTTCTTTTGTATCAGCTCTGTATTTTAACTGTATGTTTGGCGGAACTGTTTATTAGATATATTGATGAATGATAGAAAGGGGGAAATTGTAAACTTACATATTGAAAATTAATTTCTATCATTCATCAATAAAAGACCTGTAAGTTCATTTTGTGACCTATGGCAATAAGACTGGTAAATGTGTGTTAAGAGGTGATTTCTGGTAAGCGGCAGGAGCCTCTGTTGCCCACCTTCCTTCTGCCGGCCACCAACAGTCAGTCTTAGATATTGTGTAGTTTGTGTTCCCACAGTTTGCTATATTGGAAAATTGCTGGTCTCTGCTGTTCTTTCTTAAGACGTAGAATCTATGCAAGAATGACAAAGCATCTGAATTTCACATGGACAGTCTGTCCTGCTATTTAGAAACTGGATAACTGTTTTCTAATATCAGATAGGATACGTGTACCTAGGTGCATGCTTGTCTTGAAATATGTGATGTGTCTCTGCTGAAGTGAAGAGTATAAGTACAGCTTTCTGATCTCCAGAAAGTGTCCTTCTCTCTTAGAGAAGCACCATCAATGCATTGATTCAATTATTGCAATAAAAAGCCTATATTCTTAAAAGAACCTGGTGTCCCAATGCTCTGTTTGTCTTTATGGCAATTTGCCAGTCTCATTGCAGTAATTTTACTGTTTGTGAGATGACACTTCTCACGATAAAGGAAAATCTGCAATATTCAAAGCCTTGGCAAACTGATAGGTGGGGGCTCCTTCAACTTGGTGTGGTGGAGGAAGGTGAAAGCAGTACCTTGTAAGCACCCTGTCTTCGGCAGGAACCCCACTAGTGAGTTCAAGTCGGTGAGGTGTGTGTGTGCCGGGGGGGGGGAATCCACAATATACCAGGACCACAGTATATGAACCGCAATGTGGCAGGGGACTACTCTACTAGCAATCTGAGGTATTACTGTTTACCTTAGGATTGTTTGACTTTTTTATTTTTTTTTAGAAATACAGTTTTTAACAATAGTATTAGACTCTGTAGCAAACACACAGGAGTTTAATTAGGACACATATACAACACTCAGCAGCTAAAACCTTGGACTGAAACCTCCTTCCCAAAATATCTATTATATAGCTTTATTGTTTAAAATCTTTTAGCCATTTTTTCAACTTCCTAGGTGGCTTTTAGTGAATTATAGACAGAAAGTAAAAAACACAGTGTCATAAAACCACAAAGTAAAACATCAGATAAAACAATAGCAGCAGTACTCAAAAACTAAACTAGTAGAACGTATTTTAGGTGTATCTAAGAGCTTCCATATGTCAAGTGTAGCTTCTGACTTTTAACATATCTATCACATAGAGAGAAATGAGCCCAATTTTTTTTGAAAATGCACCATTATTCATGAGTGGCTTTTGTCTCTTCTCTTATGGGCAAAGATCAAGATTCCAGTACTGATCTTATCTGTGAAGTAGCTTAAAAGGAGAAAGAGAGAGCGAGAGAGAGCATTATGTCTTTCACCGTGTAGTCACATTTGGAGTAGATACCAGCTTCCATCACTTCTCACACTCCACTTAAATTCCCAGGGAAATGTCACAAGATAACTTCTCCTGCAAAGTTTTTTTTTCCAAATCACCAAGTGTGAGCAGCGTTAAGTGTATAATAGGGAGAAGTGAAGGGTGTGTGGGTAAGAAGGCAGCAACCTCTACCATTCTACAGATCTAAAAGGCCCTGGGAAATAGTCAGAAAAATGAAAGCTTGGAAATAAAGCAGGGAAAAGCCAAGGACAAATTATGGCAGGCACCTTTTTTCTGAAGCTAAATACTGTACATCGGGGACATGCTCTTTCATGCTTTTGGACTTCACATCCCAGAATTCCTGGTGAACTGCAGTCTGGAAACTCAAATCAGCACATCTGTAGGTCTGGTTCTCCACAGCAGAAGGCTTTTGAGTGATTTATCTTCACCACCAGCAACTCCAGTGTTCTTGTTGTTGCATCCTCTTAGTGTATTAGTTGAAAAAGAAAAAAAGGAAACTGCCGTGGTGCATCCTGGAAGTTATAGTCTTATTGCCTGTTAGGCTCTGTGGAGAGCCACAGAACATTGCTTCCCAAGGATGCACCAGGACAGCTTCTTTTTTGTTTTCTTTAACAAAGGATCAACAGGAAGCAAACAAGAAGACTAGAGGAACTGATTGTGAAGCCTTGCTCGATGTGTGTTTGTGTGTGTGTGTGTGTGTGTGTTTGACTGCAGGTGTGCTTATTGGGGTTTCTCACCTGTGATTCCTTGAAATCTTGGAGAAGTCCAAAAACACAAAGGAGCACACAACTACTCAACCTTGACTTCCTTTACACCTGCTATAGGAGTTATATCAGAAGAACTTTATTCTAAGCATCTGTGGTTGAGGTTAAATGTATCAACAGCAAGCCCTCAATAATTTTAATAAGGCCAGGGGGATGTGTTAAAAATCCTCCTGAAGAATAGCAATGAGTACCATAATAAAATTTCTTGGGGGACACGTCTTTGAGAAGTGATCTGGATTTTTTTTTTTTTAGTTTTTGACTCCTATGGAAGGCCACTTTGCAGATTTATTTCCAAAAATTCTCCATCATTTTTAAAATTAATTAATTAATTTGCTGACTGCCTCACCACCACTATCTTTTGAACAATGCCACGTTTGACTTAGATAGATGACACGTTGGAGAAAATGAAATGATTGACAGTGCAGCTGCCATTGCTGCAATTTCCCAACATATGAAAGGAAAATCCATTGGGAGCAAAGCACAAAGCAGTGCTGCGTCTGCTACAGATGTGGAGCCACACCTCTGCCAAAGAATTTCTGCCTCCCCTGGAGGGAGAGGGTGATCCCAGGAATATTTCTTACCACAAATATGAGTGTGAAACGTGAAAGGACAACTGCAGAAAGGAGAAATCTGGTGGATACCTGTGTTCATCTTTGGGACATGTGTTTGGGACACGGTCAGCACTGCCATGAAGTAGAGTGGGAACCCATGAAAGGGTTCTCTTCTTCTCGGCTGCTGCACCCAAACTCTGGAACTCCCTCCCAGTGGAGGCCAGGATTGCCCCATCTCTACTGTCGTTCTGGAAACAGACCTTTCTGTTCAGGCAAGCTTTCCCTGAATGATGGTCTACTTACTGTGCCTTTTTATGAATCGACCATATATGGCTACACAGTATGTCTGAGGAGATTCTCAGTCATCCAGGTGAGTTTATCTGGAAGTTGAGTCATGGCTACTGGACTTCTTTTTGAGAGATATCTCTCAAAAAGAAGTCCAGTAGCCATAACTCAACTTCCAGATGGCTACACAGATTTTGTGTTTTACCACTTATAACTTTTTGTTTATATCTCTCCTTGTGTGATTGTGTTCACACTATGTTATCAACTGTTAGTTTTAATGTTGCCTTATAATGCTGTAAGATACCCCGCAAATCCCTGTTGTAGTGGACTGTATATTGTCTCTCCTTACTGTAAGCTGCCTTGGGTCCTTTTCCAAGGAGAAAGGCAGGGTAAAAATATTCAAAAAATAAATAGAGTGAGGCATTAGGCACACATAGCACAAGCTGAGGAGCAGTGGAGTGGATAGACCTGTATGGGCTAAGAAAAGATGCTGCCCAGATCATGTAACAACCAATGTGCAAAGGCAGAATGCTTAAAGCTATTGAGAACTGGGAGGGAACGTTGGCAGAAGTTATCACTCTGCTGTCAGTCTGTGTGACTAAGATGGAAATCTCGTATTGCCTTATATGCCCTACGGATAGATGGTACTTTGCTCTCTGGCGAATCTCTGTCTTACAAGGATTTTTGTTCCTTTAAAAAGACAGAAAATAAGATTAATACAAATTCATTATACTTCTGGAAACCATAGGTTTTAACTAATTCAAGCTTTTCCAAGATCAATACTTTATATGTATTCCTGAGAAAATGTGTGTGAAAGCCTTGATTCCTTACATTTCTATTGAATTATACCCAGGTTATGCCAAGCTTTAAAGGTGAAATGTCATAAATGCCTTTATCTGTAATTCCTGCCTCATTTACCTATAGTATGGAATATCTGGCGTTTTCTCTGAATTTAGTGTCAGGTTCTCTGTTTCTACTTTGGGGTGAGTTTTGCTGTTTTAATAGTTTCCCTTTGCTCTAATAGTGACCTTAATAAGCTACAATGTTGCTACACTGATGCAGTAGTACTAGAGTAAATACATTTTCTTTCCATAATCAAGACTAGAGATGTGTTGCTGTGGCTGTCACAGAAACCAACCCTCACAGCGCAAGAGATGGCTGACCTACTAAGTATTTAATTGATTGACTTGACTGATAACACCAGGACTGGAGGCCAAATAAAAGAATAGGGGTTAGGATTAAAGGGAGGAATGGCTTTATGACATACTCTTAACAGCTTGAGAGAAATGGGAAAATCAAGAGACCTAATTCCTCCAGGCTCATCTAGAGCCTCCGCTATAAGCAGGGACTAAAACAAATTAATTGCTAAATGAAACCATAAATGGAAACCTCTATAAGTCCTGACATGATAAAAGACAGTAAAGCAATCTGATGGTTTCATGGGAGAGACTGAAATGATAACTGATAATTAAGACCGATCTAATCAATATTAATCTACTCATAATTAATCTGTAATAATAATTAAGGTGATTGCCGAGCTCCAGACATAAACATAGCTTTGTTATTATTATTTAAATATTAGTTTGTTGTTGCAGTTTTCTCCATATGTTATAGCTTGAAAACATTAATAGGAGTTAAGATGCTATTTAAGATGGTAAGAGGGCTACAGTTGACTTCTCACAAGAGATGGCTAAAAAGGCAAATATGAGGAGCTTCAAAATGCCAGTTCCAGATCCAACAGACATACTTTTACTTAGCACAATTAAGACAGTGTTGTTAGGCACTGACAAAAAAAATGTAATTTAAATTAGTGTAAACCTTAATCCCCCTCACACTTTTGCACAGGGGAAGCTTCAGAATGTGTGGGAGCTTTTCATATCAGAATATTGTTATCAGATCACTTCTAGTAGGTTCAATCGGGTAGCAGAACTGCCAACAACAGTTTTCCAATATGAAAAGAAGGTTCACCCCATCCAAAGGTGCCCAAAGGCTTCTCTAAGCCCTACAGAGGCTGAGAACCTGAAGTGGAAAATGGTAGTTTGGAAACCTTAATTTGAATTAAACATTTCCTAGCTGATGTCATCGTTGTTGCACAGTGCAAATCTGTGCAGTGGGATTTTGGACATTATTTGATGTATCATAGTACAATGAAATGACAGAGGAATGCTTAACTCCCCTATTGCCTCACAGTGTTGTATCAAAGACATTTTAAAGAATTTTGAGGTTAAAATCCTATTCAGAAAGATAAGATGAAGTCCTCTCTTCAGTAGTTTTGGTAGCTATAACAGGAAAGACAGAGGAAGTTGAACAGCTGAAGGTCATGAATAGGGATGGGCATGAAATGGAAAAATGGTGTTTCATTTTGTTCTGTTTCATCCTCCCTGTATTTCATTTTGTTTCATTTCATACAATTTTTTACAAAAATAAAGTGTATGGAATGAAATGATAAGTGAAATGCATCTTTACCTTGTGGGGGTCTGGCGGCATCTCAGGTGGGGGGGCTGGTCCTGCCTGTTGGGCCAGCTCTCACCCTCTCCTCTCCAGTGGCAGTGATAGGAAGGCCTCCCGTTTGGCCCGCTTACATTCTTGTTTTCATTGGCGGCGGCGCAGCAGAAAGGCCTCCCGCTGGGCCCGCTCACCCTTTTCAGCCATGGCCGTGGCTCTTTCGTGGCAGTGCAGCAGTAAGGCCTCCCACCGAGCCCACTTCCTCTTTCCTCTTTGGCAGCAGCTGCGGCTCTTCATCAGCAGTGGTAGTGTGGTAACAAGGCCTCCAGCTTGCCCTGCTCACCTTCTTGTCTTCAGCGGTGGAGGCAAGGCCTCCCGCTGGGCCTGCTTGCCCTCTCTGGCCATGGCAGCAGCTCTTCAGCAACAGAGGTGACAGGGCAGAGTAACCATTTTACAGATGTGACAAAATGGTTCATTTACATGGAAAAACCCACCATTTTGTCTGTAATCAAAATGCTGCTCCCTCGTTTTGTTTCTTTTCATTATGTTTTGTTACATAACAAAGCAATGAAACAGCATTTTGTTTTTTGTTTCATGCCCATCCCTAGTCATAAAGGGTATCTGTAGCAGAGACATAGTGTATAAAGCAAGTGAATAATCAGCATTGCTGGTCAGGCATTCAAGCTACTGGTCTGCAGCGAGTTTTTAAAAATTCAGCTAAATATTGGTGATCTCTTTACCTCTATGTACACAGAGGATGCCCAAAGAAAATAAGACTGATAAAGCTGTGCAGATGTCTATCATTGGAAGTACTGCAGATAAATGTACACACCTTTCAATTGTACTATGAGCAACACTGATCTACTCAGAGATAGCAGATCCCAGGGAATGAAGGAAAGTCAGTTTCTGAGCAAGAAAAGGACATACAGGTATTACTTTGTAAGAAACATAGGTCTTATACACATTTCCAAAATTTAAAATAGTATTACAGTATAAAAAACCAAAACATGAACATTTTCAGTATCTTCTTCAGCAGATGCTGAAGAAAACATGAACATTTTCAGTATCTTCTTCACAGATGCTGATCTGTGTCACAGTTAAGAAATATTTTATCCTTTTGTTTTCAGTTGGATTAGGGCAAGCATGTCCAAACTTTGGCCCTCCAGATGTTTTGGACCACAACTCCCATAGGCCTTTGCCATTGGCAATCTAAGCTTAGAATTCTGGGTGTTGTGATCCAAAACATCAGGAGGGCTGAAGTTTGGACATGCCTGGATTAGGGCCACCTAACCTGCAAAGGATTGAATTGTAAATTTGGATTCATTGCTAAAAAAAAAAAATGCTGGCTATTTAAGATCCAAGTTGAAAATTTTCATACTGACTCACGCATCAGAAAGCCAGCAGTTGGGTGCTAAACCATAATCTGTTATCAATTATGATGTTGTGACATATGCACATTCTAATGTAGGCATACTGGCCTTTCCTTGTGCTATCAAGAGTCCTGCTTTAAATGAAAAATATTATCATTAACGATATTGTATTGCATCCTAAATTGTGTTTGCATCCAGGTCAACATTTTTTTCATAGTACAGTTTCATTTAATTCATTCTATGGGTCAATTTGTTTTATGAAATATTCGTCCTATGAAACTCAGTTTAACACAGTTTCCATAGGAATGCATTGAACTTGTATTGCCAGGCATCACATAGGAAAAGTTTGTCAAGGTTTTCTTATTCCCAGAAATGTCATTCATCTTACAAGTTTTTCGAATTAAGGGGCATTCATCTTACAAGGTACTACTGTACAAAGTTAATGTTGTTCAGACTCAGACTAGTGATATGGCTTTACTGATTTTTTTTTCCAAATTTTTTAAATGTTTTTACTTCTTTTTGATATGATAATAAACAGGTAAGTGAACAGAATGCACACTGAGTTAACAATGGAAATAAAATTAAATATTGTGGTGTCCACAACTACTCTCTGGGAAGTGTGAAATTTAATTCTGTGGGTTAATCAATTTACATAGCTCAGAAGAATGAAACACTGAATCAACCTTGAGTTGACTACCTGAGTCCTTTGGGATTGAACTCAGGTCACACGCAGAGGCTTGGTTGTGGTACTGTCCTTTAACCACTGCACCATGAGAAAGAGATATATTTGAGTGTGTTGCATTTGAATGTTTATATGTGTATAAATTTAAATATTAATGGATGCATATTCAGCTTATCTAAAGTAATTAATGTCCGGCAATGATATTCCAAATCAACTTGAATCACATTTCAAACATACCAGTGTATGCAACATCATATTCCCAGTTGCCGCTTCTAGACAAAACATGTGGTACTTAATAAAGCCTACAACCCAAAAAACAATCACTCAAACAAAAAAAAACCAGAACCTTGACAGACATCCTTCTAAGTATAACATAAATTAGTCATGACCAGGATTATGTCTATAGCAGGGCTGTTCAACTTTGAACAGGCCAAGGTCTACTTTTTCCAGCCCAAAGTGCCTGAGGGCTACTACACTAAAACCTCTACTTACGAATTTTATCCGTTCCGAGAACATGCTCATAAGTAAAAACTTTTGTAAGTAGAACAGCAGTTTCCCATAGGAATGCATTGAAAACCAATTAATCTGTTCTGGAGGGAACAGATTTCAATGCACCATGGCCCTTGAACTGCCCCACTCGGCTAAGACAATGAGCTGTCAGACCCAGAACTTTGCTGGGGCAGTGGTGGCCCTTGGGATGGGGGAGGGAGGGGTGGAGAACTTATCCCCTCACTTTTTTATTGATGGCCGGCGGGCTACTTTTGAACCCTTCACAGGCTACTAGTAGCCCGCGGTCTACCTGTTGGGCAGGCCTGGTCTATAGGAATGCATAGCTTACTACTTAATAGCCTGCTTGAGTTTGCAACATAATACCTTAGCATCATCAGCTATTAATGATTTCCTCACAGTTAATGAGGGTTCTCCAATAAATTAAAATATTTCCATCTGCTGTCTCAGCATCATAGGTTATATTTTCCCAGAGCATAATAATGTTTATGACTAATTCTACAAGTAAGGAGTCTGATTATAGTGCATGCTCTATGCAAACATTGCTTAGTGATCAATAATATAATGTCAAGGAACTTTGATGTAATAGGAGCCAGAGAAAACATTCCTCAGAATATACATTTGAGGAGACATATTTTATTTTGAGATTAAAGAGGAAATATGCAACTTGAACACAGAGGGGGAAATCTAATAAATCAGTATAATTATATTATGTAAATAAGATCACACCATTAATACACTGGAGGACCTGTAATTCTCATGAAAAATGATTACTCTATACTCTAAAATTAACTTTCTCTAGCTGAAATTATTGAAAGTATGGCGTAATGTACATTTTACAGGATGTAATTGAGTTTCTATGGATAATATGAAATTACTGTGTTTGATTAGGATCTGTGGTGCTAATAAGCAAGTTTTTACTCCTAGACATCCTCTTTGTTTGAAACAATTTGTACATTCCACTCTGATAAATTGATATGACTTCTTTGGTATAAAAAAGTTCCATAGGTAAATTGATGTTACAGTATTTTCCCATGTATATGGCTATATTTTTGTCTAAAACTTTAGACTAAAAATTGGGTTTGTCTTATACATGGAAGTAAGATGAGGAGAGAACTGTGTGGTTACAAAACTATAATTTTGGGTTGGAAAAGTGGGGGCTGTCTAATACATGGGGGCATCTTATAGATGGAAAATGTGATATGTTTCATGTGAATGATAGTTGGGGTGCTACTAGATCAGGGAGGCTCTCCCTGTTGATTCAGATTGATTTATGGTATTTAGCTACTGCAGCTAAATCACTGTTGTCAATCACATGGAATGTGTAATTGTTCTGGGAAATTTTGAGGGCAAGAGTCCTCGCCATACTCAAATTGCTACAATTCTTGATGGAATCACAAATCCCTGCTCTCCTCTGTCATTAACACTGCACTCGTCTCAACCTGTTTTTAAAAAATATGTATGACAAGTGACTGAGCACTGAATTATATAACCACTTGTAAAACTTACAGTACTTATTTGACATAGCACAATATTAGAAGCTATTATACATTTTCCTTTCCACTGACATAACTACACAACACAGTTTGGCCAATATGTAGATGATAAAAATGTTATTTTGAAAGAAATTGTCACCTACTTTGTAACAGTATTCTCATGCCTGCAGATATTTTTGTCTCCTTAATTTTATGTTGCTGCATTTAGTTAAGAAAGCAATGAGATTAAAATGTGTGTATACCAATGTTTATTTGCATCCTTGATAGAATGTAAGCCTTTGAGATACCTGTCAATATATGTTGAATATTGTTGCCTTTGTTCCTTGTCAGAACATTAAAAATGTGTTTTATGCAGGAAGCATTTTGTCAAATACATTGTATTTTTTCACCAAATACCTCCACCTGCTAAATGCAGATGTTTTGCACAAATTATAAGGTTTCTGCATACATTTGGGGCCATTTAGTAAAAAAGTAGTGAAGAGTGGAACTGTATTTTCTCAATGGGGCAAAAAGTTTTGAAAATTTTAATTCTCACCAGTGATCATGAAACAAGCAACGATTTACATCTTTAGTGTGGAGGTTTTTATTTTTATTTTTTCACAACATTAATTACATACAGCTGGAAATGTATGTTATGAAAATAATGCATTTTTGCCTTGATATACAGTACAAGATAGGTACACAGTACTGGCAAAATAAAGTGGTGATAGGAATCATGATCCCCAATTGCTAATTAAATAGTTGTGTCCAACAGAGTTTACCCGCCCCTGCTCTTGTTTTGGTTTTAGTTCTTTCATTTTCTTTTTCGTTTGTTTTGTTCTGCATGGCTAATCTGCCTGGCTTTGCTGCTGCCTGGGAGGAGGCTAGTTTGTCACCTGGATCTGGTGAAGGCACTGGCTTGCTGGATGTGCCTTCCCACTGTGTCTTCACTGTGCAGGTAGATCGGAGGGTGGCAGTGGCTGCCTCACTTGGCTGGTTTGTCCAGCAGGTGTTTTGGTCTTCTTCCCTGCTGGGGGCCTGAGCAATGCTAGACAAGGTGGCTGATCTTGGATTTTCACCTGGCCAAGTTGCTGTGGTCCCGGTTGGGGTTCCTGTGATGTGGTGGCGATCGTGACAGCAACTCCACCCATTTCCATATTTCTCAGCCTTGCTGGATCTTCTGCTGGTGACCTCAAACTGGGTGTTGGCTGGAGAGGTGGTGGTGGTGGTCAGAGGTTTGGCCACGTACCACGGCTGTTGGCAAGGGGTCGTCAGTGTTGGCTCTTCTTTCTTCCTCAGCTTGACTGGGGCCAGGTGTTATGGCGATAGCGGCGGTGGCGGCGGTGGCTGTTCTTGTTGTCCGGCTAGCTGGTGGCCTCTTTCCAGTTTCCTGTAGCGGTGAGCAGACTTGGTGCTGAGTTATCACTATGATGGTGTGGTCGCTGAATCTGCTGGCCTGTTGTGGTCAAAGATATCCCCATTCCAACTGGGCTGGAGGTTCTTTGCCCTATGTGACTTCTGGTTGGGGCCACGGTCTTCTTTAGCCTTCCTTCCCTTTTATCACTGTGGCAGCAGCACTGTTGGGTGGATCTACCTCCATTTTATTGTTATTGGATTTTGATTTGCATTGTATCTTTAGTTAATTTGTATTTTCATTTTATTTGGTTGTTATTTTGGTTTATATTTTATTCTGTCATTGATATTGCTTTATTATTTTGCATTATTGTTACTGTATTATTGGGTTGTGGGGCGGTTTGTGTTTGCGGGGTTCTATGTATTGTTTTGCTAGCTTGGTTGAGGTGTTGTGTTTGTTTTGTCATTCCCTAGCTAGGTGCTTTCATTTGCTGACCAGGTAATATATTATGGTCATTAGAGCTGCCATGAACCTGCAGGCAGAACTTTTCTGTGTGCTTTATGACCTCACCAATTCTGGTCAGCTGGGGCTTCCTCCTAGTGATTTCATTAGTAGGTCTTTTGCAGCCCATTTTAGATCTAAAATTGAGGCCTCCCAATCGGGTCTGGACTTTGGTTGTGGTAGCTCTGGTCTGGGTATCCCCAGTGCAGCATCCCCTCAGTCTCCTCGGCTGGTTCAGTTTGGGCCTGTAACATCAGAAGAGGCCACCAGAGCTCTGGCATGTTGCAAACTGGACGCTTCTCCATTCCACCCTTGCCCTTCCTGGTTAATCAAGACTTCAGGGGGGAACATGCTGGAATGGACTTCCTCAGTTATTAATGACTCCTTCAGGGATACTCCCCGCCCATTTGAAGGAGACCATTATGAAGCCCATTCTGGCACCGGACAATTTGTCCAACTATAATCCGATAGCCATTCTTCCTTTTGTGGGCAAGATGCTTGAGCGGGTCATTGCTGAATGGCTCCAGATGTTCCTGGAGAATTGTAATGCCTTGGAACCATTGCAGTCTGGGTATAGGCCATGTTTCAGGACTGAAACAGCCTTGGTCGCACTGCAAGATGAGCTTTTGGGGAAGGCTGATATGGGGTGCTCTTCCTTATTGGTCCACCTTGATTTGCCAGTGGCTTTTGATACCGTCAACCACAGTATCCTCCTTGATAGGCTCTCAGGGATTGGAATCAGTGTCTCAGCATTGCACTGGCTACACTCCTTCCTTGGGAGCCATGTTCAGTGAGTAAAGCTGGGGGAGGAGCTGTTGACCCCTTGGACCCTCACTTGTGGAGTGCCCTGGGGGTTGGTGATCTCCCCCATGCTGTTTACCATCTATGTGAAGCTGCTGGGGGAGGTCATCTGGAGATTTGGGGTTAGCTGTCATCAGTATGCTGATGACATGAAGCTCTGTCTCTCCTTTCCCACCTCTGCAGTGGAGGCTGTTCAGAACTTGGAGCATTGCCTGGCTACAGTCATGGAGTGGATCATGACCAATAGGCTCAGGTTCAATTCTGAAAAGACTGAGGTTCTTTCTTTGGGAGTTTGCTGATGGATTTAGTGGCCCTCTCCCCAATTTGGGTGGGTCTTCCCTCCAGCAGGCCAAGAGAGTGAGAAGCCTGGGTGTTGTATGGGATCTGACCCTGTCCTTGGAGTAACAGGTGGCAGCCATTTCCAAGTCGGCCTTTTACCAGCTTCAGCTGCTCACCCAGATTTGCCCGTTTCTTGATGAGGACTCCCTAAGGTCATTTGTGCATGCATTGGTGATCTCTATGATTGACTTCTGCAATGCACTAGGGCTTCCCTTGGGCCTGGTTCGGAGACTGCAGCGGGTGCAGAATGAGGCAGCCAGGTTTGTTGTTGGTGCGGGTAGGTATGCCTGCATTACTCCTATCCTGGTCCACCTGCATTGATTGCCCATTGCATTCCGAATTGGGTTGCAGGTATTGGTTTTGGTTTACAAAATCCTCCACTGCTTGAGTCTTGATTATCTCATGGGGTGTATCTCCCTCAGATCGCTAAATGCCCGTCCCACAAGGACTTCCCAGGTGCTCGAGCTTTCAGTGGCCACTCCCAGAGAGGCCCATAAAGTTTTAACGTGAAATCAGGCTTTCTCTGTGTCCACCCCTTCGCTGTGGAATTTCATCCCTAGGGAGGGTTGCCTAGCTTAATTTCTGCCCGCCTTTAAAGAAGCCTTGAAGACCTGGCTTTTTCATGAGGCCTTGGGATGATTGCTTTTGCTTTGTTACTTGTATGGCTCATTCGAACACCAGTATCTTTGGGCCTGTTTATTGTTCGTTAACCCACTTCTGCTTATTCCTTTTTTTATTGTACATGTTCTTTGTTAACTGCCGTGAGTTGTTTTTATACAAGCTGGCAATATACATGTCTCAGATAAAATAAAAGTAAAATAAATGCCACTAATTAAATGGAAAAGCAACACTGTTCTACTGCCTTTTTATCCTAATGTAGAGGGAAACATTTGAGCAGAATGAACATCGGTGGCAAAAATAACCATGTAGGTGCTGTTATTATTAAAGGTAGATTATTAAAGAAAAAAATAGAACTAGACTTGCCCTCAAGGTACTTTTTTACATGCCAGAAATCAAACAATGCTGAAGGGAAGTTACCAGCCTGATATGTAGCCAGGAAAGCATAATAGCAAAGAGAAATCTTGAAGTATAAATTGCAGATTTTGAGAACACAATGAATGGGTGGCTTGCCTGGATGATGACTGGAAAGTGACTATGTAAAATGCTATGCATACTACGGTAGACCCAAGGTGGCCATGGAGATTTGGATGAAATTCTGCAGCTCCTTCCCTTGGACCCTGATGAACACGCTTGCCATATGGTCACGGTGGTCAGCTACACTGTCAATCTGTGCTTGTTAATCCAGAGAGATTACCTCAGGCATTCAATTGAAATTGGGGGCTTGTTGTTCCGTGCCTGCTCATTCTCAATATATATATACAGACTCAAAATACATTATTTTGTAGGGCACATTTTTCTAGAAAGATGATGAAGAAGAAGTGGTGTTTAAGCTATGGTGATATCAACAAGAAAAAGCAACTCATCATTGAAAGACCTGAAGTTGTCTGTCTGTCATGACAATTCTGGAAGGCTCATTGAGTCACAAATAAGACACTGAAGAAAACAAATGAAAGCATGAAAATTACTGTAAAATGTGTTAGCATTCATTGGAAATAATCTTGAAGGGCATTTAGCAAGAGCATTGCTCTCTACTGTGACATTACCGTAGTTCAGATTTATTCCTGATAGAAACAAATCTTGTGTGTTAGAGTGTGTGCTTTGATTAAATATGCCCAATTCTTTCTTCTGCTTTTGTTTTTAACAAACAGCTACTACAGCACCACCATGCAGTTCATGAAATTTCATATATTGCAAAGGATATCACAGACCATCGAGCCTTTGGATATGTGTGTGGAAAGGAAGGGAATCATAGATTTGTGGCAATAAAAACAGCCCAGGCAGTAAGTATCAAGATTATTGTCATTTTCTGTAGTTTAACTCAATTTGATAGCTCTGTCTGAGAAAACTGCTGTTTTGAAAGGGCAACCTGCAAGCATTGTTTATGTGGTTTATAATCCTGTCAGAAGTGCCTGAATAAATGTTCTGAGATAGCAGTTTAGCAATACCGGTTTTGAAAGAAAGGAATACAATAGCCCTTCTCAATTTTTTTTCTTCATGCATTTCTTCTAATTAGTAATTATTTTCCTTTCTAATTAAACTGGTTACACTGGCTGAATACAAATAAGTTTACTTAGGCTGCTAAACTCATTTAACTAGAAAATGATGGAAAACAAATAACTACTTTGCATAGTCTACGCTCATTTCTTTGTATTAAAACCCACTAATAAATATAAGCAATGCCTTTTATGTTTATAATTATCATTATCATTAATCTGCAAATATAATTAGCTTATATAGAAATGAACCTTAGCCTAGTTAAAAATGTAAAGCCAGGCCAATAGAGCAATGTGCAAATGAATTCACTGAGATGGTGTGGCTTTTGGCTTTGTTTCATTGCCTTTAAAATGTTTGGGGCTGCAGTATAAAGCTGGAGCACAACTAGTGATGTGGATTCAGTCACATTGGTGTCAGGCTCTAGTCATGAAGAGCTCTGGTGTCACTAACATAGCCCACATTTTGATTCAATTTCACTCAAAATCCATAGATGCTCTTATCATTTAAACAAATGGATTAAGCTGTGTTGATTCTTAATTAGAACCGTAATTATTGTACAGTAGGACCCCTGCATCCACTGATTCATTAACCACTGAGTCAGTTATCCATGGTCAGCAGAGGAATAAATAAATAAATAATTCAGCAGATGCAAAGCAAGCTACTGTCACAAGCAGAGGCATAAAGCAAGCTACTGTTGCAAACAGTATCCGTAAAGCAAACTAATGTCACAAAAAAGGAGTTTTGAGGGGAGTTGGCATTTTTTCTTATCGACAGTATTTGGTATCCACAGGAAGGCCTGGAACCAATCCCCAGCAGATACCGGGGTCCTACTGTAACAGAAAATTTCCCTATTGAGAGTGATGAGCATTAGAAATGTGAAAGTCTTGAAGGGGGAGCTGTTTCCCCTTTGCTTTTTTCTAAGGGCTTTTGGGGACTTTCTTCTGAAAACTTGGAGCAGCAGCAGCAATGAATTATGGAATATTTTAGGATGACAAATAAGATGTCCGTGGCAAGGTGTTTATATATTGCTGGTTACCAGAATGATTTCTAAGAATACTTTGGGCTTGACATTAGTAGAGAACTTTAAAATATTTCATGATCCAGAGCATGCTCTGGGAGTTAGTTCTTGAAAGTAGTCTTTGTTTTTGTTAAGCATATCTTTCCTGCAATATGCCTTGTTTGCTTCTTTCCTGCTTTTGAATAACTTGCCCACATATGGGAGTGGATTCTTGACTACTGTCAACACAAAGGCAGAATCTCATTTCAGATTCCACGCCAAGGAAAAAAGACACAATGCTCCATAATACCAAACCTGACAAGTTGACTTACTGGACAAATCCAGTACTCTATCACTACTCTCATTTATTCTTCTTGAATGGCTTTCTCTCTAATGGGACTGTCCATTCCACTGATTTCAGTGGAGCTATTACTAGTCAGTTTCTTTATGTTTTGTTATCTAGACTTATCAGGGACTATCAGGCTTTTGTTCACTATCCTTTTGTTTCCCCTATTATGAAATAATTGGAATTTTTGCTTTCCGTGTAGGCAGAGCCTGTAATTCTGGATTTGCGAGACCTCTTTCAACTTATCTATGAGCTGAAGCAGAGGGAAGAACTGGAGAAGAAGGCACAGAAAGACAAACAGTGTGAACAAGCAGTGTATCAGGTATCTTGATATTCTTAGCAGACCTATGAGTTTTATTTCCTTTTGTAGAACTGAATCAATTGAATCAATGCCGTAGATATCAATGAGTGGATTTAATAGTGGTAGAGAATTACTAGTAGTTACAGATTTCTATGGTATAAATAAAATTAGTTTTGAACGATCCATTCCTAGTTGCAAAAGCAACTGTCACTGGTAATCCTGTGTTAAGATTTGACAAGGATTAAAAACATTATAGATTTTGATGAAACTATTATCATGTGAAATGGTCACATTTCCAATAAAATTGATCTTAAAATGTGTATTTTATTGTAATTAAAACTGGACCATTGTCACAGCAGATGCATTCTACTTAGTGGATACCTTCAGATATACTAAGATATACAGATATGCACACTTTTTGTTAAAGGGTAATCTGGAATAATGTATATGCTTGTTCTTAAATACGATGCAATGTGTAGGGCCTTTGCTATCTGATACTTAAATTCAGCTCTTGAACATCTGCTGTTCACATTCCTTCCTTTTGTTTCTTATCTTCTACTTTCTTTGCGATAGACAATTTTGGAAGAAGATGTAGAAGATCCTGTTTATCAGGTAATTTCCAAAATGAGATAAGAACAGTTTCAGAATTCCAAGATTTGAAGCTGATTTAAACTCTGATTAAGAGGAGACTTAGTTAGTATTAACCATGGTCATCACCAATATATGTTTAACAGTATAATGCTAGATAAAGGAAAAGTAAGAATATTCATATAAATGATATTTCAGAAGATCTCAAAGATCCTATTGACCACATAATTTCAGCAGCAGTGTAAATAAAGTTTCAGAAACAGTTTGTGTCCTAAATAGCTTTAAGTTTGCACCAGTCACTTCAGTTACTTGGAATAAAAACAGAATCTAGGCCCTTTAAAATAATGAATGTGACATTTTTAAAAGCTCTAAGCATATTCCTGAAACATGCAAGTTTTAAAAATATTGTTAATATTTTTGGAAAGAAGCACAGTGCTTGGAAATTTCATGTTGGAAAAATGAGCATGAAGATATTTGTGAAAAGTTTTCCATACAACTTAACAACATTTTCTCAACATTATTATTTCTAAAGAATTGTGTATTATATTATTTCCATATTAGTGATTCAAAAATAACATGGAAAGCAGCAGCTTGTTGCATTATTGTAGTATTTATTTAATTCATACCTTGTAGTCCAAATCCAGTTGCTAGGCTCAGCTCAACTAAAGTTAGTCAGTGTCATTGATGTAACTGTGGACTTCTGGGATTACTTTAATACTCTGTTGGAACTAATAATTGGATTTGCATTCATGTCTGTTTTTAAAAAGCACTCAGGGCAGCCTTATTTATACACTCAAAGCTGCATCATAACTCACTTACTTCATTGTCCATGTCCCCTAATTTCACTATTTTAAAGGTACAGTAATGATGTCACAGAAGTCCACAGGATAAAAGTATACATATTCCCAGTAGTGGGAACAAAAATGACCCTTTGGTGGTCTCTGTTAAGAAAACAGCAGGGAACGTGTCCAATGACAATTAGCAAAGTTCTGTCTCTCCTTTATTTCCTCTTTCATAAAAGAAAGCTGCATTTTATGCCTTTCAGCAAAAGTCAGTTGCTCTGGTGCTTGCTTGTACTTTGAACCTGCTTCTGTACTGCTTGTCTATAGTAATTTCTTCTAAAGTTCCAAATTGCCTTTTTCTACTTTCTGTTTCATCTCTGACCTTTCTTCTTTGGCTGCTGCTGTAATAGTACATTGTGTTTGAGGCTGGACATGAGCCAATCCGTGAGCCTGAAACAGAAGAAAACATTTATCAGGTATAGAATTGCTACATCTACGTTCTCATTGCCTCCAGCAGGCAGTAAAACATATTATACAAACCCCAGTTCCTTTTAAGTATTTTCATTTGTGCTATTAACGTGCATTCCATTTCATAGTCTTGCAAATTAAAGCATGGTTTGTATACCATCATGGATCCACTAACTTGTTTTTTCCCCTCAACTTTTTTTTAAATGTACGAATTCATTCTTTGTACTAATTTAGATCAAGCCAAAATGGTGTGTTGCAAGAGGTCAAAAATTATGTCTAAATTTAGTAGCTAAAAATAAATTCTACTTGTCAATAGAAGTGTATCTAACTTGCCTCTGAATACATGAAAAATGCTTTCCCTTTCCACCCTCAGCCTCAGTAAATTACTCTCATAAAATGAGGAATAAGGTGTTATAGTGAATTTATTTATTTATTTATTTATTTATTTATTTATTTTCTCCCTTCCTCCCAAGACTGGGTCCCAAGGATGCAGTTAGTTACAACAAATATTGAAACATAAATAAACCCATTATAGTATTAAAATGCAATTAAAGTTTATGCATTTTAAAGCATCTCAAAATACTAGTGATACTTTTGCTACAATCCTGCCACTCACCAGGATAAAGGTAGCCTGTAAATGTAACCAATATATATAAAATCTAATAGCTCCACCTATGGAGAGCTCATGATGTCATTGCCCGGGGTGGTTTTCAGTAATTAAAAATGTCCGACTTCTGTCCTATGGCTTCTGTGTCTCCAGTGTAAACCATTTAATTGTGTGACAGCATCAAGACAGTAGGAGGAAATCTTTACGTAGCAAGTAATGCTCCCTGCTGTCCAGCAGCAGGGACTTTGGGTAATTGAATCCTCATTCCATCCTGTGGTTTCCACAGCTTTTGTGAAATGAAAGGTGTTCACAGGTCAGAAAAGCTGATAGATAGCAATGGGAGGTTTTTAATCACCAAATATCACATCCATTGATGATGTCATCAATCTACCAGAAGTATCAAAGTGCACAGGCATATACAGCAGGATTTCGGTCTGTGCCTTAAAAATAAAAAAAAATTAAAAGAAATCTATTGTGTCGAGCAAAAACCTTTTCTCCACTCAATCACCTGCTTGTTTAGAAATGCCTATCCTGCCTCTTGATGGAAGGGCACCAGAAGGTAGCCATTCTGACCTCATATGGCAAAGTTCCAAAGCCTGAGTGACCACTTTAAAGACTTTATGTCACATCTTTGCCAACTGAGAGTTGGCAGGCAATTGGGAACTAAGAAAATGGGCTTTTCTGTGGATCTCAAGCTCCAAACAGGCAGGTTCTCCTTAATAGGAGAAAATGGTGTTTCAGGTGGCCTTCTCCCAGATGGCATGAATCATGACCAGTGCTTTGAATTGTGCCCAGGGAAACTTTTGTAGAGAGAGAAGTACACATTTCCGTCACTAGTCTGTCTGCATTGCTATGAATCAGCTGAAGTTTCCAAATATTCTTCAAAGCTGTTCCCAAGGTAGTTCTATCAGAGCAATCTAGCTTGTTACAGGGTGTGTTCAGCTACTGCTGATTTTTCAGGTTGTTTTAATCTGTTCTTTGATTCTGGTCTGGATGCTGAAACAAACTGTACATGAAATCCTCTTCCAGGACACAGAGGTACTGGACAACACTACCAATCACTATGTTAGACTAGACAGGGAAGCCACTGAAATCCGCAAACATAAGCTCAGTTTCAACAAAAAAGAAGACAGTTTAAAAATTAACAAAGCCTGGCTTCCAGTACTAAAAGCTGTAGAGGTCAAAAGGTCAGAGCTCAATGATTCCCCACACAGCCACAACGGTGATCAGTTCACACAATAGAAAAGCTAACAACACCCATCTAGGATTTTTGCTACCCCTGATTGCATTGAAATTTCTTAATCCCTTCATCACAATACAATGACTAACACCTATTTTCCTGCATAGGACAAATTTCCTCAACTTTAATAACCCCAGTGTCACTCAGTTTATAACCCACAGCACAGAAAGAACTCCTAGGTCCCTGAGGTCCTTGCCCTCTGAAGATGCCAGCCACAGAAAAACTTCCAGAACACAGCCAAATGGCCCAGAAAACTCACAACAACTATCCCAGCAGTAAAAGCCTTCAAGAATACAAAGTGATTAGTGTTTGCAAACCTGAATTAATACTGAGATGTGAATCTGATATTTTTCCCCTTTTGGCTAACAAGTAGCAATGCAGATCAATAAAAACATGAATCATAATATTCAACTAATATAATTGATTTGTTTAATATTCATCCCTTCATACGTGTAAGGTCTGGAGACCCCAACAAATACAAAAGGAACAAATGTTTCTTTTTATTTGTCCCAATTTATCTCATTTTTTAAAGTCAATGGCTGTCTTTATATTTTAAAAAGTCCTCCATCCCCTCCAAAGGGCCACCATAACAACCACCATCTTAGCAAAAATGGCTGCCAGTTTTCCCTTTGGCTCTAATGGAAGTTGCCTTGCCGTTTGCAAAGATGGTGCTGGTGGCTTCAGCTAGGACAAAGGGAAGCCACCACCATCATCCCTGAAAAATGTCAGAGATCACCTTTTTTGTCAGGCATCACCCAGGACACAAGGCTTGTGCTTAACAAATGAACTCAAACCAGGCTGGGTCCTTAAGTTTGGAATAGATGAGGGGAGGATTTTAGTTTAGTTTCTCAATTTAAAGATAAAGTCTTCTTTCTGGGCCCTTAGAAAAGAAGGGTTGCTTATGCAAGATGGGATGGTCAGATGAGGGGCATCCCTAGCCAACGGGCAGCCTGCTACTTCCATCCCTCTGTGCAAATTCCTGTTGGTGTCAATAAAAGCTGCTGAAATTTTGAAAAAAAAAATGTCATTGTGTACCGTAAGGTCTAAGGTCAGTTCTTAGACCCTAATTGTCTAAGGCCAGTTTCCTTAAGGATCCCTTAGGGAGTAAGGCGGGCATGTTCAAACTTCAGCCCTCCTGTTGTTTTGGGCCACAACTCCCAGAATTCCAAGCCTGTATTTCCAATGGCAAAGAACTGTGGGAGTTGTGATTAGAGATGGGCACGAAACAAACAATTTTTCATTTCTGCTTTCGTTTTTTCATTTTGTTACGCAACGAAACAACAAACAAATTTTGTCTCTAAAATGAAACGAAATGAACAGAAACACCAGAAATTTTGTCATCCGTTTAGTTTTCGTTACGGCAATACATTGAACTGCTTTAAATGCTAAAAAAAAATCACAAAAATTGGAATTAATGGTAACGAAACGGTAACGAAACAAACGAAAATGAAAACAAATTTATTGCAAAAATTCACAAAAATGGAAATGAACCGAAATGGACCCCCCCAAATGACAAACGAAATGCCATTTTTTTATTCGTGCCCATCTCTAGTTGTGATCCAAAACATCTGGAGGGCCGAAATTTGGACATGCCTGGACTAAGGGAACCGCTAATGCCTGTTGCTAGGACAACATTGGTGGTTTGGCTTTGCCCTAAGTGAAGCCACCAGTGATATATTTGCAAACAGCAAGTCAGCTTTCCTTGGGGCTTAAGGAAAACTCAGTGGCTATCTTTGCAAAGATGGTAGCAGCAAGAGTGGCCCAGCATCAGTGGTGGTGCCGGTTAATGCAGGGAGGTGACGGGGCTGTGGAGGGTGAGGGGGGGCTTTGGAGAGCTAAGGGGGGCTTTTAAATATTACTGTTTTAAGGCTGCCACAATTTGTTGGTTCATGGCTGAGAGATTTATGGTTCATCTAGTATGACAGATGATGAACCATGATGAATTGACATTTTGGTGGTTCATCCCCATCTCTACTAACAAGCCCAAAAGAATGACAGCAGAAGTTCTTGAGACCATTATAGGTCTTGGAATGTCACATGGGGTGGAAGTTTGTTTTCCCTAGAAAACTGTCTGCTATTGCTACAGGTGATACAGACTTTTAAAAGCACAACACGCAGCTACCTATTTTGCTATCTTTCCATACCTGTCAAAAAACAAAAACAAAAACACTGGGGCTGGGGTATTATTATTTTTTCATTTACTTTATTGCATTTGGTTGTGAAGCACTTTGCATGGATTATTGAACAGCTGGTAACATGTATTTGGCTTGGTAGATTATAAATTTTGCAAGCATGTATTATAACTTTTCTTTAGTCTCACTGAAAGAGCAGTATCCTTAGGCTTATGAGAAGATCCTTGATTAGAGTTTTAATAAGGAAGAAAATGTGTGATGAGGTGAAAGGGTGGAAAGAGTTTCAGCCATAATTGTCAACAGATAAGAAAGAAGTAGAGCTTGAATGTAAACATGCAAATGGCTTTTATTTGAAGACCTGTACCACTGACAGAAGCGAGAACAAAATGAAACAGCAAACTTATGGGCAGACACAAGGAATAACACAAAGGATAGAGGGGGCAGGTTTGTTCTTACAGATGGAAGAAAGAAATGAGTAACCAGGTAGCAGGTAAAGAAGAAAGAGAAATCAAAAGGTGACATTGGTATGACTGATTGGTAGGAAGCCATTCAGGTTAATGGAATGGAAAATGGAAAAATCACTGTCTCTTTAACATAGGATACAGCAAGAACCAATCATAAATCAGATGGTAGTGAATGTTTAAGGTATATTGAGATGGCAATGTATAGTATATTCAGTGATGAAAACTCATTATTCCTGTACATTTGTTCTCCTTTAAGAAAATGAATACATTTTGATTTATTTTCATTGAAATACATGATCCACTGAAGGAGGTTTATATAGCAATGATCCATGCAAGTCTTGTCGGCTATTTCTATGATGCTGAAAGATATTGAAGCAATATGCCAAAACATATTTGGACTTCTACTATGAATGCAGTTAATCACATTACAGACTCTGCCTTCCCGCTTTTGCTATGAGTTTAGTTTGATGCTGCTTAAGTTTTCAGGAAAGGTAAACTGCTCTATTTTGACTAACAGAAGAGTAAGGAAAAATAGATCAGAAAAGAAGGGCAGAATTTCTCCTTAATCTTAGCTGATTTTTAAAAAATTCATTTCTGCAGGTTCCTACCAGCCAAAAGAAGGAAGGTGTTTATGATGTGCCAAAAAGTCAACCTGTAAGTGTAAGTACATAGCAGGAATAAGATTATTTTTCAAGGGGTGGGGGAAACAGTTCTTCAACACTCATGCATGAGAAATACTGGAAGGCTTAGTAGTTTAGTTATCTGGCTGTGGAGACCAAGACTGGGAGTTCGGTCCTCCACTGTGCCTCCTTGACCAGGGTTGGACTCAATGCTCCATTGTTAGGTCCCTTCCAGCAACGCCATTCTAAGAGGATGGAGATGATTTGCATAGCCAAGCATTGCAGTAAATCACCATCAAAGACATTCAGAATATCTCCTTGTTTTCATTATCTAAATTTTTGGAGCGGGAACCACATAAATTACACAAATCGAGTTCTATACATCGCATTTCATCATTCATCTCAACTACGTTATATGTCACTATCATTTTACTATATGGGTAAATTGCAGAATTGCTTCATATAATTGTTGGAATATTGAATGTCAAATGAGATCAAGAAATTAGGAGACCGATAAGGTGGTCAGGCACTCCCATTCCTTTAAGGACTTGCCATAGTTTGTTGTGGTCTACACAGTCGAAGGCTTTGGCATAGTCAATGAAGCAGAAGTAGATGTTTTTCTGGAACTCTCTGGCTTTCTCCATAATCCAGCGCATGTTGGCGATTTGATATCTAGTTCCTCTGCCCCTTCGAAATCCAGCTTGTAGTTCAGGAAGTTTACTGCTGAAGCCTGCCTTGTAGAATTTTGAGCATAACCTTGCTAGCATGTGAAATGAGTACAATTGTGCGATAGTTGGAGCATTCTTTGGTGTTTCCTTTCTTTGGGATTGGGATGTAGACCGATCTTTTCCAGTCCTCTGACCACTGCTGGGTTTTCCAAATTTGCTGGCATATCTTATGCAGCACCTTTACAGCATCCTCTTTTAAGATTTTAAAGAGTTCAATTGGAATGCTGTCACCTCCACTGGCCTTGTTGTTGGAATAGTGAATGTCAAATGAGATCAAGAAATGGGAGTATGTGAAATGAATGTTTGACCTCTTCCTCTTTCAATTTGATGGTCTGGATCCACAGTTACAGTGCAGTTCGATTAATGCAAGGGTAGGTGACTTCTAGAGGTCACCCTGGAATCTTAGATTGCCACCTTATTGTTACACTTCTTAGGCGGTGCAATTAGCCATGTCAGGGTTTGTTTTTTACTTTGTTTTGCTTCTTTTTTAATTGGGGTATAGAGACTGTAACCTGTCTCTATATTATATTTTACCTAGATATATAGTGTATTCCATTAAGTTCATTGAGACCGTTTCCTTATAAATGTGTGCGAGATATACACACATGTGTGTATCTTGCACCCTAACTATAACTCAACCCTAAGTCATGCTCAGTGTTGGCCCATAGACATCAATGGATGGATTTCAAATAAATGGTGGCAAAATTGTCACATTGATTTCACTTTTAATCCAAGTATAAATAAAGCTGAAGCCAACCTACTGTTAGTCAACATCAACATCATGCTATTCATCTGTATAAATTGTGATATAAGGAATAGGAATACTATTTTTAAAAATTAAAAAGCAAAAGATGAGCAACATAAATACTAAGCTTTGCAGATGGAATTTTGTCTTTGTATGAATTTTCTTTTTGTGGGACAAGATGGATGTACACATTAATACATATATTTTATTGATTGTATTATGCTCCCCACCCGCACCCCCTCATATCCAGGTTTCTATCTCTTTAAGATAGTTGCTTTCATACTTCCCAATTTACTGCTTTCTCTGTTAAATAATCCTCTCAAATTCAGTTCCGTTGTTCAACTTGCTTCCATCTGCTTTAGATGTCCACTGACACTATTAAATAGTAGATTTTGCTCTTTTGGATCTCTAAATGGCATTGGCTGAATGGCTTAAACAATACATAATTGTTTCATTGTTTTGTCCTTCTGGGTCTGCTTACATATTACAGCTGATATAAGATGGTATTCATGGTCATTTGTAGGAAGGTTAACCATGGCAAGGCTCTTTTTCTTTTCTGCTATTCTGTATGAATATTGGGAAGATAAGGGCAGATAAGGCAGAAAGGGGAGAGTTAAAATAATGTGCAAGAACTGCACACATTTGTACACTACAAAATTAAATTGGTGCCTGTGCTGAGTTTATGGCATCATGTTTGTTTGATGTGCATATTAAGTCTGGACATTTTTCTTGCCCTATTATGCTTCCAACTACTTCTTCCTTATTTTTGTAATAACAACAACTATTCCTAGTGCTATTTTGACCACCAGTTCCAATCCAGGATTGCCACTATAAGTTTAATGGAATACATGTAAGCAAAGACAAGGAAAACAGATTTAACTATAGTGATGTATCTTCAGCGACTTGTGCTTCTTAGAACTCTGCAGTTCTCTTGACACACAAAATTAAACCTTGTCAAAATATGAGCATCTTAATGAGTTCTCCCCCCACCCCATATGTTTTCCCCAAAGACTTCCCATTATATACACATGTCAGGTTTTGCTTGTCATGATGTTTTTAGCGACAGGAGGCAAACCATAAATATCCTTCACTATGCCTGTCACTCAAGTCACAATAAAACCTAATCTTCCCATCAACATATCCAAACTATCTGTTTACAATGTTATGAAGGCGTTCAAAAAACTCATCACAGTGCTATATAAAGATGTATCCCTCCCCCATTTTTTTCCTGACTACCCATTGCCTGCAGTTGATTAGTCATGTATCCCTGGGCAGAGAAGGTGGTATCTGTTTGCAAATCAGGATATTTGGATTCCATCCACAGTGGTTAAGATTTCTATGGGCATAGGTCCTTTGGAGTTTTATGCCAGATGAACTGTGGTACCATTGCATTGTCATACAGTAATTGTCACTATGTTAGCTATTCACATTTGTATTTGCATGGATGGATGTAGGTGACAAGGGTTGTACAGGGCTGCAAGGCACAGAATATTTTACTCATTTTGCCTCTGAAACCTTATGCACTATCACAGAGGCAGCTTGGGTCCCAAAGGTCATGGAGGAAAACTGACTGTGCTTAGAAAGGCATCAATTCCACATCTTGACTTGTTACCATTTGTTTCACTGTCAACAGATGAGAATTTGTAAATACTAGATAAGTGTTTGCAATATTATTTATAACATCCAATAGAAACATACTAAACTTCAGTATCTCATATTGCAAATACTATAGAACTAATAACGTTTTGAAACCCTGATGATGATCAGCTCACATCTAATTCTGAGCAACACAAAATGCCAGTAAAGTGCTTCTTTACAAAGGGTTGTTGAAATTTGCATCTGAAAAGTACAAGTCAAATCACTGAATTTAACCATATATATGTAAGTAGGTCCAACCCTAAGCAACTCCTTTGGGTATGAATTTACTTAGAAGCACAGCAGAATTTTTTTTCTGCCAACACCACATAGAAACAAATGAATGAACACTCCTTATGTAGGATTTTAAATAGGTTTATTTATTTATTTATTTATTTATTTATTTATTTATTTATTTATTTATTTATTTATACAATTTATGTGCCTCCCATTACCCAAAGGTCTCTGGGCGGCTTACAATAGGAGTACAATAGAATCTGAGCAGCTTACAATAGAATCATCAGCAATGATTTGTCAGAGCACATCCTTGAACATATATCTATCCAGTTCAGGATTTTTTGTATTGCTTGAATGTTTCTGTCGCCTAAAAGCTGACTTGAAAATGTCAATATTTTTAAAGAATAAATGAATGCATGAAGACTCCCCTTCCTTCTCTCACTCTCTCTCTCACACACACTCAAGAACCCACACTTGAGTTTGTGTGGGAAAGTATAGCTCCTAGTATCCTTCAGTCTGAAAGTTTTCTCCCCCCCCCAAAAAAAAAATGGAGTTCAAGGCCTTTGCACAAAACGTCATACCAGTCCCAATGGATTCAAATACATGGCTCATGGTTAAGTCAGCCTTCCATCCTTCCAAAGCTGGTAAAATAAGTACCCAGCTCCATTGCTGGGTACTTTTTTGCTATTCTTTTTTTTCCTGGGAATAAAGTCACTGGGCATGGGAGAACTGATTATTTGTCCAGCAAATATAGAATAGATAGTATCCTATGGGTTCATGTGTGTGACTGATATCATGATTTATTCATTTTTTCTCTCTTTTTTTGTTCCCTCATTTATTTGAATGCTTTCTTTTATGCCTCCCCACAAGACAACTAGGGTTATCTACTAATCCCATTTAATAGAAGAATCCTAGTTATTTTAAATGGCAAATCTCAATGGGGAGAAAGAGTTGCTCTCCCATTAATGGTTCAATGCAAAATGAGCCATGATTAAAACATTGCCATGTTAACATGGATATTTGGTAGCCAGTCAAGATACAGCTATTGCTATCTCCTTTGCAGTCTATGCTATCAAATTTGGGTCACGCTCTATATATTTTCATAGAATGTTGCTAGGTGATGTCTCGCAACATACATCTCACTGCTGTTTGCATTTTGACGACCTATGATCTCTTGTCATATTGTGAGTTTACCTTGGTCTGTTTGTCTTTTAGCTTCAAAAGTACATCCCATATGGCATTCTGGGCAGCATCTGCATGTACTGCCTCCAGCAATGTGTGCAGCTTGCTTAAGCAAGCATTAATAGTTTTGTAGCATTGGCTTCTTCACTTTTATGAATTTCTACAGATAAAGATTAATGTCACATTTAATCAGTTCAGCAAAGTTTATCATACATTTTCACATTGTTTATAGAATTGTTGTAGTTGCTTGGTTTTGTTATGGTGTGTGTGTTTTGCTATTGCACTACACATTTAACTCATCTTGGTTGGGATCTACTAAGATACCAAGCTCCTTTTCATACATGGTACTGCCAAAATGTCACCCATCCTATATGTGTGCAACTTTAACTGGGAGTTGAGTCATGGCTACTGGACTTCTTTTTTGAGAGATAGAAACGTTTCGCTGTTCATCCAAACAGACCGATGAAGCTGTTTGGATGAACATCGAAATGTTTATATCTCTCAAAAAAGAAGTCCAGTAGCCATGACTCAACTCCCAGTTAAACGAACCTGGATGACTGAGAATCTTCACAGACGTGTGCAACTTTACATTCTCTGTTGAAATTCTTTTTATTCCTTTTTGCCCAGTTCTCCATTCTTAGGTCAATTTGAATGTTTATTCTGTCTTCCGAGGCTTGAGCTACCACTCAAGTTTGATAGCTCTATATTTGATGAAAATTCCCTCTAATCCTTCATTGGTATAATGTAGAAAGATGTTGAACAAAACCAAGCCCAGAATATGCCACTTGCTATGTCTTTAGCAGTTTCGCAAAATGCCAGAAGTTGTATAAACTATGTACATTTATGATGCATCTGCTTCTACATTGCCAGGATCAGTTGGCAGTACCACTTCTACCATGGGATTGTACTGCCTAGGCTGAATTATTAAGAAATAGGCTTTAATCATAAACCAGTGTATTTGGCCTATTATCCATTATGCCATCAGTTCTGCTCATCCAGTTTATATCTTCACTGTGAGCAAAGGAATTGTGGGTGTTTGTGGTTGCTCTCTCTCTCTCTCTCTAATAAGATTTGGCAAAATTTTAAATGGGAGAAAAAAATATAATGTCAGGGATTCATAAAATGTTATATATCGTCTCAATATGGCACATTTCTGAATCATAAAGTAGCATTTAGCTTGCTTAACTCCAGGTTTTTTTAGAAATTATTTTCCTCCTGAAAAGGAGGAAAAGAAATTCTACAAGCTGCTAGTTTTTGCAGAGGAATGTTACTTTGCCAGAATGGCTGTAATAGTTATTTAAGTTAAGAATTTATATTAGCAGTTATGCATGCAGAATAGCTGTACTGTAGTTATATACTGTAGATACCCCTTTCCCTTGTCACAGAGGAAATTGACATGGACACTGTCTACCCTGGAAGCTCTACAGTGCTTAGAATTGTTGCCTTTTCTTTCAATGGCTCTGTTCACTGGTGGTGTCTTGGCAGGAGAACTTTGCAGTGGATTGTGTGAGTTGTAATTATGATGATGGAAAGGTCAGCGCCTGAATAAGATCAATAGATTTCATTGATAGAAAAGACAAAATGAATACAAGTACAATACGCTTACTGTATTCCTGGGAATGAGAAAACATCTAAGACCAGTGCTTTAAAACAGTTGGAAATAACTATTTTATATTGTTTGTCAGACTGGCATCCATAGACATATTTTGACTTTTACTGGCATGTTCATAGCTGTGGTATATGCTTCACCCATGCCACTCATGCACTGTTCGAAGGTCTTGGCCAGATGGACTGTCCCAACATTGTCTAATATTGTCTTGTTAAAAGTGTAGTGCAATAGCAACAAAGATATAAATGTAAGAAGACTGTGACAAAATTGATCTTTTCAGATTTTGAAATCTAAGCAGAGTCAGGCATGATTAGTACCTGAACGTGATACCACAAGAGGATACCAGAAATCTTAGGTGTAGGGAAAATGTTTATCAAACGCTGGGAAGCCATTGCTGCCAGTCATAGAGCAATGACAATACAGCGGTAGATGGATCAATGGAGTGACTGATGTTCTCATGTTCCAGTAAAATAAACTGTTTGGTTCTTTCCTTGAAAGTCCTAGTCCAGGATTCTGTTGGGTCCTTACAATGCCTTAGTAGATATCAGAGATTCCATTCTATTAGCCTCCTTGTATTCTGGAGGGCTGGGAAATCCTCCTGAACAGGGTTTTGAGTGCAATTGGGAGGTGGGGGAGCAGCAGAGAACAGTAGAAAGAGGAAGAGAAGTGCTCTACTGTGGGTGTCCATAGGCTATTATCCTTCCTCTTCTGCTTTTCTTCCAGTCTCCACTCTAAATGAAGGCAACACAATACTGTCTCTCACAGTGATTAATTATATGAGCTGTTATTAGTTCAGTGGTGCCCAAACTTTAGCCCTCCAGATGTTTTGGACTACAACTCCCTCAGTCCTTTGTCATTGACAATACAGGCATGGAATTCTGAGAGCCGTGGTCCAAAACATCTGGAGGGCCAAAGTTTGGACAACCCTCCAGAACACATGGAGGCTGTTTAGCTTCTCATCGAGATTATGGACATTTGGCTAGTCTTCCCCAGCCTTTGCTTAGACTACCAGCTAGCCTTGTAATAATAGTATATGTGTTTGGAGAAGCTAGTTGAGAATACATCCCAGTTCCTTGGAACAAACAGAGAAAACAAATACCTAGCAACAGAAAAGCAGCACAACAACAGGTCAGATACTATATTTAAAAAGATAGGGACGTTCCTGACATAGATACCTGAACATACTGAAGTTAGACCAATTGGCATAGGAAATGATTTATAAAAGTCAAACTATAGATGATAGATATAAAAACAATCAGGGCATTTTATCAGTAGGAGCAGGGAGAAAAGAGATTCAATATGTAAAACCATCTGGTGGTGTTTCAGTCTCCCCCACACACACACACACACTTTAGCATTTCATTTCTTTTTACGTTCCATACCCAGCTGCCTTTTTGTTTCTCTGCCTTCCCTTCTGCTTCTTTCCTTCTCTACCACTTTTCTTTAACGCTATACTGGAAATCTACAATGAGCAAAGTTCATTTCAATTGCTGACATAATGTGAAAAGCATGATCATAGGAGTACATTAGGAAAAGAATGTACTTGAAATTTGAAATTGGGGGGGGGGAGAATCTGAACATTGCAGGAACAATTTTTTAAAAACAGGACTTTTAACCTGACTTCACCCTCTGTGCTATTTACAGTACACCTTGCAACTAGGGAAATGATGTTTCATTTCATTTCGTTTCATTTTGTCCCCACCTGCATTTCATTTTGTTCCATTTTGTATGAATTTTATTTTAAATTCCAGGGGCTTATACTCACCCCCTCCTTCTAGGCTCTGGCAGTGCTCCAGTGGTGGAGGCGTGGGCTCCCACCGGCATCGCTCACACTTCCCGGTGCAACCTGCCGCTTCTCCCGCTTCGCCCCTGATTAGTGGGGGAGAAGCAGCGGGTTATTTAATGTTTTTTTTTTACTACAGAAGCTAATGCTGATGGTTGCCATCGACACTTGCTTCGGTAGCAAAAAAAAAAAAATGTTTTGGGGGGGCAGAGAAGCAGTGGGTTTTTAAAAACTTTTTTCGCCACCCAAAGCCCTGTGCACCAGTTGATTGGCTCTTGGGGTGGCAAAAAAAGTTTTAAAACCATGCGCTTTCCCTGTACCCGATTGGGTGGTGGAAACCACAGGTTTTAAAACTTTTTTTGCCACCCCAAGCACCAATCAACTGGTGCACAGAGCTTCGGGTGGCAAAAAAAGTTTTAAAAAACCCACAGTTTCCCCCACACGTTGGGGGGGGGATGACTGCAGGCTTTACCCCATAGGAATCCATTGCTTCAATGCATTCCTTTGGGAAAACGAAAAACAAAAAACGAAATAAAAATTCATTTCATCCCATCTCTACTTGTAGCATGGTGCAATGCACATGCATGGCGTGACATTACATTGTGTAATTCCTTCCTTCTTCATCTCTTAGTTGATTATCACTGATGAGGGTAGGAAACACACTGTACCATGACATAATGAAATTGAAATGTGATGCTTCACATTACAAAGATAGTAACCAGATCTCATCACAGAGCTTCAGTATTTCATAAGTGATGTTGGAGCTCCTAATCACCTATTTTGGAATGTGAATTTTTCAGCTCACGCATCATCCCACTTCAATATATTTCAGGTTTCAGAATTCTGTCTTTTCCAGCCCTACCATAGATGCCTGGGATTTTTCTCTCACTCAAAGCACATGCTGAACCACTACCTCCTCTTTGCAATTTAATAAGTTTGAAAAGGAAGAGAGAGAAAGTAGGCTGAAGAATGGCTTCCCTCAAACCATTTAGAGTCATTCAACAAAAAAGTAAAAGAAGAATAATCTTAGGTTAACTCATAATGTCATGGGAATTTGGGAACCAAATTCAGGAACTTATTATTTAATAGCCTGTCCATTACAAAATCCACTCTCAATGTCAATTGTAGTTAGTTGGGCTGAAAGAGTGCTGTCCAAGACTGTTCCCTCTGCACCTCTTGAGTAAGAGGTGGTTTACTATCAAGGCAACATAGCCACAGTTATGTTCTTTTGAAAACAAATTACTATTTCTTTTTAAAAAGTGGCACCACTACCCTTGCCCAAACTGTTCCAAATGCTAAGCTGTTCTCAGTGCTGTTTCCTAGTAATTATGAACCTGATGGCCCCAGGAATAATACTAACTCACAAACTGTTTTTTTTAATGGAACACAGGAATAATTTCCTACTCAAAACATGCTTTCATGTCTGCACCTAAAGGAGTGGCAGGTATTTATTTCTTAGTGGAAAGTCAAAGCATTAAACTTTTTGGATCCTTAGCCTTTCAGGATATAAGAGAAGGTGAATCAAAGGAAAGCCTCCCCTATTAAAGGCCCATTAAAGAGTTGTTAGGGATGAGTTTGGTACAAAATTCAACTCAGAGGGAGCCTTTGCACCCATGCTGTTTTATAAAGTAGTGTTGCTCTTTTACAAGTTTTGGACGACTTTGTTATGTTTGTTTTTGTTCAGAACCTTTACAAACCTGTCCTGTTGAAAAAGGTTTGATTTATGCATAAAATGTGTGGCTATATCATGCCCACTGCACTTTTCCTTATCTTCTTTCTCTTCCCTGTGTTTCTTGTAAAAACAAATACAAAACACCTTGCTCAGCTGCATTGCTAGATGAGGGCATGTTTATTGCTGATGCAACCTGAAAGAGAGAGAACATCTCCATTGTTAGTACAGTACATCTTAAATATCAATTGCACTGGCAGACAGTCTGAGGTAGCTCTCACAGACAGGAGTAATGTGGTTCATCTTTGCAGGAGACATGTCTGTTCTCATTAGCCAGTGAGCTGTCCCCAAAGGGAGAGAGAAACATCTAAACTCTTAATTCATTTTCTTATTGTTTCCTTTCTTGGCTATCTTGACTTGATATACAGTACTCCAGGTCCCAGAAAATATATTTGTTTCATCCAAACTAGTCTTCAAGGCTCTTCTAGCAGTAAGTTGTTTTTCCTTTCCCTTAATTCTGTTTGTGTTCTATGCAGCCTCTGAAAATGAGCCCAAAATGAAAGGTTTGAGAAAACTGTTCTCGTCCAAATATTCTTAATTATGTCTTCCCTTAACTGTGTCTCACATTTCTATTGAAACATTTTTATTCTTTTCTCCTTGCAGTTTCCCCTGCATTTGCATTTTCCCCATTCAGATTAAGCTTCCTGTTTTATACACTTACATGGTTGTGACCACAGATAAGTTGCTAAATTGGCTGCCATCCATCGAGGGGTTAGTCCATAGTTAAGGAGCAGGCTTTAAAAACACAAATGTTAATGTACTCATTTCAGTGGACAATAAACTGTTTGAAATCACATAGCAAGCTGGCCAGTAATGAAGGACACAAAAAAGCTTAGATTACTCAAAAAGCCTTGGGAGAAGTCAAAAAAGGTACTGTAAATATTTTAGTGTGTTTCCTGTTTAGTTTAATGGAATAATTTCTTCATTTTGGTTCATACAGTTCAATGAGATTCCAATTAGGTAAATAGCCACATCACAAAATTGACTTGACTATACATCATGTTGAGTAGAATAAATTTAAATGGATCAATTCACATTGATTATCTAAGCAAGTATTTCTTTTGAAACAAGTCAACAAGAGCAGAAATGTTTAATGTTCCTTTAACAGCTTGTGCTTAGCATCAACAGATTTTAACCTAGTCACTGCTTCTGAAAGCCATTTCTTCACAACTCAGAAATAAGTGGCAATAGTTAGGTAACATAACTTGGATAATCATATGGAAGCAATGAATGCATCAACTTTGAGAGTTAAGGAAAGAAATTAAGAATAGGATAATATAATGTAAAATTTATTTATTTACTTATTTGAAAATGCATTCACAGAAATGCTTGTATGTAAAAATGGGCATGAATGGCAAAAATGGCAATTTATAATTTGTCATCATTGAAAAATTATGAATGATGAATTTACAGATAATTTTTGATTCATCAGCTCATCCCACCCTAAAAAATTCCCCTCAATGCCCTTCCAGCCTAAAGACCCCATAGTGAAAACTGGACCATAAAATTAAATACTCAGCCAAACAAAAGCAAAGCTAAACAAAAAGCAAATGAAACCAACAAAATTTTAAAATGATTTTAAAAAATTACTTCAAATTCATTGGGGGCATGACTTCCAACAAATACAAAGCAATGAATCTTTGCTGAATCAGCAGTTTTTAACAAACACCTGTACTGTATTGCTATTCTTTTTTGATGCATGCTCATTTCTGCTTGTATGTAATATGACTGGTTAAACTATGTTGCAGTTAATTAGTAACTGAGTATGTATATGTTTGGTGTGTGCTGTTGTTACTTGCCAAGAGCAAAGGTGTGTTTTTAATGCCTGTTTAGATTTAATCCCTCTTTTCTTAGAATATAAATTCCATGTAATGATGTAAGTTAGACCATCCAAAAAGGAGATATAACTGGTTATAAACACAAAGTCTGTGTAATCAAGTATGGTAGATTCATATAGAGACACATAATATGTAGTCCAACATTCAGGGAAAGCTTGTTTGAAGAGAAAGATCTTTGCCTGTTTCTGGAAAGACAGCAGAGATTGGCTAGTCCTGACCTCTAGTGGATGGGAGTTCCAAAGTCTGGGTGCAACAGACAAGAAGGCCCTTTCATGTGTTCCCATGAGACATACCTGTGAGGGTGGCAGGATGGAGAAAAATTCCTCTCCTAATTACCTTAACACCCTAGCCAGTTCATACTGTGAGATTCAATCTTTGAGGTAGCTAGGACCCAGGTCATTCAGTGCTTTGTAGGTTAAGGTCACCTCTTTGAATTGTGCCTGATAGATGATTGGTACCCAGTGGAGCTGCTTTAAGAGGGGTGTAATGTGATCTCTGTATCTCACCCCAGTCAGCAATCTGACTGTTGCATTTTGGACCCATTGAAGTTTCCTGAGACTTTTCATTGGTAGTCCCACATAGAGCACATTACAGTAGTCTAGCCGGGATGTCACCAGGGCATGTGTCACTGTAGCCTTTCTCAAGAAAGCAGCATAACTTGCGTACTAGCTTTAATTGTGCAAATGTGCTCCTGGCCACATCCAAGTTCAAGGATGAGTCCAAGAGCACCCCCAAACCGTGTACCTGATTTTTCAATTGGAGGGTGACCCCATCCAGAACAGGTTGCATCCCTATCCCTTGCTCTCCCTTTTGACAGACCAGGACCACCTCTGTCTTTTCTGGGTTTAGTTTTATTTTGTTCACCCTCATCCAGTTCATTACTGCAGCTAAACACTCATGTAAAGTTAAAACAGTAGCTCCCTTAGAATCTGGAGGTGACAAGAGGTAGAGCTGGGTGTCATCAGCATATTGGTGGCACTTAACCCCAAAATTCCTGATAACCTCCCCCATTGGTTTCCATATAGATGTTGAATAACATAGGAGACAGAACAGAACCCTGGTGGACTCCACAGGTCAGCAGCCATGGTCTAATCCCAAATAGCCACTTTAAGGATTACTCAGCCTTCTATCCTTCCAAGGTTGGTAAATCAAGTACCCAATTTGCTGTGGGTTGGGGGGGGATATGTAGACAGCATAATTGAATTTTAAACTGCCCAAAGAGTGCTTTAAGTCCTATGTGGAATTATATAAGCAGCACACTTTGCTTTGCTTTAGCAAATCATTAGAAGGGGAGCTCCCTTAAGAGGTTAGATTCAAACCCAATGCTAGGCTTCATTTATGGTGAATCATTTTGCATTTGTTTTGTGGATGATCCTTGTAAACCTAAGCACAGGCTTTGTTTATACATATGCATAGTAATTCCGAAAGGTAGGAAGAATCACATTTGACATGTGTTATCCTCTTTCAATTTGACATGTGTTCATGCCCTCAGTGTCTCTGTAGCCCAGCAACCCGTGGAACTGACTGGCTGGAAGAGATTAGTTGAAATGTAGTGGGAAATGACATTGTCAGTAGGAGCAAACTGTCCTGATTATTTATTTATTTTAAATATTTCTATCCTGCCTTTCTCCACAATAGAACCCAAGGCTGCTGATTAAAGGCACGTTACCGCTAATTAAAACAGTGTTGATGTGCATGTGACTCATATAGAGTATAATGAGGTCACAGCCATGCTTTTAAACAGCTGAGGCTTGCAAGTGGTGATGGCATCATTACTGTTGTACATGGTGAGCTCTCCAATGTCTAGATCTAATGATGAAGCACAATTAATGAAAACTATGGTTCACAAATAACTTGAAATCATGGCTTGGTGTCCTGATTTGTTTTCACCAAACAAATCACAGTTACTGAAGCTGAATGGGTTCAGGAGCACAAGCCAGTTAAGAGGAACATATCTTTGATAGCATTACAGCTAAATGCTGATTACATCATTATTACAATTAGGACATTGTTGTTTATATCCTCATAACCAAGTTGGTTCCATTAAAATCCTGCCCGTGTTTCCCTAAGCCCTTTGAGACACCCCATATGGGAGTGAACACAGTTTCAAATTTCCCCTCTCTCCATTCTATATTTAGCTCTGCATAATAAGCTGAAACAATTTTGTTCTCAGTTTCTAGAATTCGCATTTGTGAGATGTGTCAGTTTTAAGAAGGCATTTTAATAATGCATTATTGAGTTGAGAGACAGAGCAATTTATTACTTTATTAGATTTTTGAAGTGGCGTCTCTATCCATTAGGTCAAGATAGTGATATTTTTATGATTTGCACAAATGTTTCCTACTGCAAAGATCTTAAGACTTAAAAACTTCATTAATTGCCTAATAAACTATTCTGATGCTTGGAGGCCTCTGACAGCATTTGCTAATATTAACAGTAGCTGCATGAAGGATATTAAAAAGGCCTCAAATGATAGATTTCAGGTATAGACATATCTCTCCCAAGAGCTCTGAATATCCAGATGCAATCAGCACAACCAATTCTGGAGAAGCTTCATTGAAATAAATGAGACTTCTTCATTGTTGGATTATAAAGGCAACAAAAAGGTTGACAGGGTTTGTGACAGCAAAAATTCAAAAGCAAATAGCTACCTAGAGTTGAAAGATCACCATTTTCCAAGCTCTCTTGTTTCATTTTCAAATATGAACATGATCATCCTTCTGGCAAATCCCCAGAATATATTCCTCATCATTCATTCTAAAATTCAGGATCTACCAACATAGTTAGAAGAGGACAGCAATCCACACCTCTTCCCTCATCACTTTCTTCCCAGGAGCAGCAACAAATGAGGATATGTGTGTGTGTGTGTTTGCTCACATGGACAGCCAAGTTGAGTCAACAATCCTTCCTCTTCAGACCTGATTCCAGGAATAAATTTATAATGACAGGGTCAGGCGAACTACTGACTTCTAGCCATAATGATGATCCTGGATTAGCAAATGACTGGGTGGGATTATGTAAGTAGTTGACTTTCTGATCCTTTTTTTTAAAAAAAAAATGAATATTCATTATCCTAAAATATGTTCCTGATCTGCATCACTTGTAGAGCCCCTCATACATACATAAGTTATTTCAAGAAGAAATAGCTGTGTTAGTCTGTTGCAGCACAAACAACAAATTCCTGAACCAATTTTGTTTAGCGTGAGCTTTCATGGACTGCAGTGCACTAGTTCAGATACATGGAGCATTGCCTCAGTAGACAAGATGTTTATACTGTGACAGAGTGGATAGAAGGTGGAATGTCAGTGAAATACAAGTTGTCTGTTATGGTGATCCATCGGCGGCTATTAAGTCTCATTGATAGTTCTTGGGGATGACAGACGGAGGTTTAAATGTTGGTTCTTAAAAGTTCATCATTGGCCAATGGTGAGTGACAGTATAGATAATCAGACTAACATATCAGAGGAAGGAAAAAGTCTTGACTTCTGTTCAGTGTAATAGAAATGTACAGCCGGCAGTTCAGTGGGTTCATAGGCACACTGGTTCAATTGTGAATTTAGAACAAATTGAAATAAAATTCACCAGAAGAGTAATAGCACCTACAAAGTTGTATGAATGACTTGATTAATGTATATATAATGAAGTAAGAAGCTCCCATTTTTTATTTAACCCAAGAGACCTAGAGTTGAAACTTCTGACATATTCTTGTTCTCCCATTTCCCTGAGAGTCTTTGAAGTTCTTTTGTTTAAGGACATTTAACCTTCAAGACAGAGACAGAGTATCCAAGGTGACTGAAGTGCCTTTCCAGACATCCCTGACTGTTGTTGTTTATACTGTCAGTTTTGTGTCCATTTATTCTTTTGTTTCAAGATTGGCCCATTTTTTTAAATGTTGTAAAATGTTGAGCTCAACAGACAGCATATATAAGACTGGAAGATGAGCAAATGTGTGAGTTGCTCAGTTGTGATATTTGTTTGTCAGAAGTAATCTGTTGTTGTGAGTTACTCAGCTTAATATACATTTGTGTAGATTATTAACAGAATCCTTTTTTTGCCTTTAAAGAGATTTATAACCTGTCCTTTGTATGCTAAATTAGTGGTGTATAACTTTTGTGGCAAGGATTAATACCTTCCTAATAGAAGGATGAATTCTCTAACTACAGCTTACTTCAGGTAGTTGCTTTGGGACTTTTCATTGACTATGCTGTGTAGTGTGCATGTATTTTGATCTAAGATGTGACAGTCTTTGGGGTAATTAAATGCAACCTTTATTTCACACAGAGAAATCACAAAGATTGCAATTCGACAGAAGGCTCAAGAAATCTAGTATCTCTGCAAATGTCTGTCTGTTTCATGTAGTACACAGGGGAAAGGGGATAGAAGATGTTAGCTCTAATAACGGAAGAAGCCTTTTATATTGAAATGTCTAAGAAAAGGCAGACATATGGGGCCAAATATTTGCTCCCAGTTAGTGCCATGTAGCCCTGTGAAGTCTTTGTTGAAGACTTTTCCACAGTCTAATAGACACTAATGGTTCACCCTTAGGAAGCATCTCAACGGCACCAAGTGATGCGGAACAGGAACTGATGAAGGATGCAGCTGAAGTGCTCCATGATAATTGGACACTTGGGACATGCAGTGACATTGTAGTAGGAAGCTGATTTCTGGAAGGTCCTGCTGTTGTATAGTCATGTTGCTACTAAGAGTCTGCTGAATGCCACACTCATGTTTTCACCATGTTAGGCGGTTGCTGTTGCTCTAGACAGCTTCATAAAAGCAATCAGTACTGTTCACTAAGAGAGCTTAGGGTACACTGTGACTTGATATGACAAAGGCAAAGAACTTTGTAGGACAACTGAAGTTGGATTTTGAGAATGTGCATGACTTTTTTCAATTTACTAGTGCTTGCTTGATTGCATATTTCATTGAAATCAAGAATTAGTTTTCATTTCTTATATTATCACTGCACAAAAATGTGCAGCAGGAGAAACTGACATTCTACAAGGCAGTTCCAAAAATGTGGACAGCGTGGGGAAAAAGATTATTGGACTTCAGAACTGCACTAATTTTGGTAGATATAGCATATAGTCTACTGTTCCTCTGTGCCAAATTCAGGGACAGTTGGGCAAAGGGTAATCAGGTTACAATTTTTTTAAAATAAAACTGTTTTACCCCCCAATGTAGGAACAAGTGATGTTAAATATCCTCAGATTTAAAACAGATGAAATAACTTCTAGTCCCCTGAACTTCTTGCCCTCTGAAGATGCTGGCCACAGAGTCTGGCAAAACATCAGGAAGAAAAACTCCCAGAACATGGCCAAACAGCCCAAAAAACTCACAACAGCTATCAGATGAAATAACCTTGCTTAACTTGAAAGAAAATTGTTGGCCCCATCCACTTTTTTTATTTGGAAGAAGTCCCACTGCAGAGGCTGAAATGTTAATCCTTCAAAAAGGCCTTTCACCAAGGAAAAACAGCAGCTTCATGGTCCAGGATGGGAGATGTTTGGAGAACTCTTTGATAAGTCAAAATCTTGCTTTAAAGAAAGTAACGTAATGACAGTCTTTCAGAAGTACATAACCTTCAGAAGCAAAAGTCATAAATCATGTGAACAGTTGCAAATTTAAACCAAAATTTACATGTATAGTATTGGCTTATTAAAGGCTTTCTTTGGCAGTTTCAAGGTGCAGGTGAATTTGTTGCATTGTGTTTCAGTTGTGTGTACCCTGATATTGCCTATAACCAATGATGATTACATGTGTTGAGCTGTGAAAAAGGATTTCAACCACTGTGTCCAGCATCATCTTTTGTCAGTTTTTAAATAGATCCCATACAATAAAGCCTTCCACCGCAGGTGAAATGTCGTGGAGCAATAGATGTATTTATTTAAGAATGAAACCTTTGCCTATGCCAAGTCATTGAAATGTGCTTAACTTCAGAAGATGCAGTTAAATATGTTGCTTATCAACATGGATAGTTCTTATTCAATGGCTCTGTAACAGTATATATGATAACTTCAATGGAGCTACGTCTTGCCAGGCCCAGCATGATGGAATGATTTATTGAATACCAATTAGATTTTCTCAGGAGGAGTATGTGGAGATGGAAGCTCCACATTTTGAAGGGAGGATGCAGTGTATTGCTTTGAATGCTGTACAAATGCACAGTGCCACCCAATGTAATATCGTTGACCCATCTCCGGGTAGAAAGTAGGATTTCCTTATGTGCTGTACATTATTATTTTTCTTGATTTTGTGAGTTATTTTAAATATATATATATGAAGAGAAAGACATAGCTGCATTTGAAGGACACAAATCGGATGGAGGTAAATCTTCCCAGGTAACCATAAGGGTCACTTCCCTTACCACCACAACAGTATTGCAGTTTGTAATCCATTTACTCAACTGATAGGACTCAATGGAAACCATAGAGAACTGCAGTGTTCCCTCTCATTCCCACCCACTGCAGCTGTGCATCTTCATTTCCCATACACAAGATTTGTGGAGAAATAAAACATAATGAACGAATATTTACATATACAATGGAGCCTTGTATAACAAACAGCTTATATAACATAAAATCTGTACAACATCAAAAAATTCCGGAGATAGGGGAAATTTGCTTAACATAATTTCCTGTGGGGAGAATCTGTACAACATAAAAATGGGATTACTCCATTTTCAATGCATTCCTATGGGAATTTGTATAAATGAATATTTGCTTATCATAATTTCATTTGGAACAAATTAATTCCTTTATACAAGGTACCACTGCACAGTATATTGATGAATTTGAGCTTAGATCCACTTGTCTTGTACCTGGGCATTGAAACAATCACATGCATCCAACATGATTAGATTATATCACCAAGGTAAGCAAAAACATCTTACTAAGAAACTACAGAACAGCTCTTTTCCTGAAGTAAAATCAATAATTGTTGAAGTCATCATTGTTGTACTCAGCAGTACATCTCATTTTCATAAATCATTCACTTTCATTTTCATCAATCATGCATTACAGCTGGAGAATGGAAGCCTATTGTTGGACATAGATGAAAATCTTGGTAGAGTCAATCAGGTAAGCTAATTCCCTGTAGTCATAAATGAACTGAACAGAAAGGGGGGGGGCATGAGTGTATAAACTGGATGAATAGATGTCAACTCAGTTGGTATGAGTTCCACAATGGTTTCAGAAATGCAAATACTTATTGTCCTATTTCCTAAGACCTGGGTACTTTTCATGGTTTTAGTATTTTCATTTCACTTTGAAATGAAAGTCCAAAATTCCTAGGAATGGACTGTTGAATTCTGAACTGCAATTCAAAAATATATCATGGATGAAAACAGAAAATTATCAATGATTTAATGAACGAATCCAATCAAAGATATGATTGACATGGCTTAATCCTTAATCCGTAAAATAATCTATTGGATGTAACATTTTAGGAATAATGCATATTTCTCATTACACTAAAATTACAATATTTTATATGGCATTACATTGATAATTCATGCCATTTGTTAACCCTAAAATCTTGTTTTTAAATTTTGTTTAGTTTCCATTTTATTTTTTTACAGATGGCATTGTCTGCTTTAATAGCCAGGATCCTGTTGGTGTTTGTGTAAACTTTGCACAAGTTGTCGACTATCTCAAATTGACAAACTGCTGGGATCTGTCTTGGTTTTAGGTTTGTGTGTCCAAGTACTCAGTTGAGATGCATTATAGCACTTCAGCGGTTGGCCACAGCAAGTTGTTCAAAGCTTATGCAAACACCAGTGGGAGTTGAGCAGTGTGTTTAATGTTGCTTCCCTGGAAGCTGGGTCACAGACTGTGACAAATGGTTTGTCAATAAAATACACTTTCTGAGATTGTTGGCTTATTCATAAAAGCAAATTTGGTTCATAGCTTTGCTTTGTTTGTCCAATATAATATTTTATCTATAGACAAAATGTAAAACATTTATATTATTTTTATAACACCACAGTGATTCTGGACAAACAAATAAAGTTCTGAACTAAATTTGCTTATCTAGTTATTCTACTATAGCACAATGATAGTAATTTCTGGATATGAATTCCATCAGTTTAAGAAATTTCCATAGGCATTGTGAGTTATTGACTGAGTTTCTTAAATTGTGACAAATTTTCTACCAAAGCTACACTATTTCCATAGCTGTGCAAGAGGATTTTGGCAATTCAATATGATCTAAAATACAGGGGGGGGGGGAAATCTCACTGTCTAATAGGTCTTCAATTTTTGTACTGTTATAAGAATACAATCTGCAACATGAACAAAAATAGCAGACCTCTGTCTCAGAAAGATTGCTTATACTAGCGAGTGGGAGACCACTGTGGTTTAGTAGGTTAGAACCCTTGTGTATCCTAATCAGTATCCAGTACTAGTCTGCTGTGCTGTATCAAGACGATACAAACAAAAGACCTAGAAATGAAGTCATGTGAGCATGTGTACAGTCCAGTGGTGGCCAAAATTCAGCACTCTAGATGTTTTGGACTACAACTCCCACAGTCCTGTCATTCGCAATTGTGTGTTGTATCCCCACAGTCGTGACCGACCCTTCGTGACTCCACGTCGATGGAGTTATCTTGGCAGGAATACTGGAGTGGTTTGCCAGTTCCTACACCAGGCGCCTATAGCACTTGGTATTCCCTGGTGGTCCCCCATCCAAGTACTAACCAGGGCCGACCCTGCTTAGCTTCCGAAATCAGGTGAGATTGGATGTGCTTAGGGCATCTAGGCAGCTGTCATTCGCAATACAGGCTTGGAATTCTGGGAGTTGTGGTCCAAAACATATGGTGTGCCAAAGCTTGACCACCACTGGCTCAAGAAAGCTCCAAGCTATTTTTGAGGTTATTTCCTTTCAAAGAGAAGGATAAATAAGGAATAGGTTTGATTTGTACATTTATGCAATACTCCCTATCTCACCACTTCCAGAATCAGGGAGGGAGGGACTCCTTGGATGAATTACTGCAAAAAATCATACAAAGCCTTTTCCCCCTGATATGGTTTTATCTAATGCACATAACTTCATCAATAATTGCAGCTATCCTTGGATTGTTTTCGATTAAATCTAGTTCAAAGTGGAGTACAAAATATTTTAATATACAGTACCCGATCTCACCTGATTTCAGAAGCTAAGCAGGGTCAGCCCTGGTTAGTACTTGGATGGGGGACCACCAGGGAATACTAGGTGCTGTAGGTGCCTGGAGTAGGAACTGGCAAGCCACTCCAGTATTCCTGCCAGGAAAACTCCATGGACATGGGGTCACGAAGAGTCGGTCACGACTCTAATGACACAACACACACACACACACACATTTCCTTCAATATACACTTGTTTCAGATAAAATATGCTTTGGCCAACAAAATTATCGATTTCTAAAATGCCCATTTCTTTCTATTAGACAAGTTAAATTAAGCAGATTTATCTTGTGCATGGTAATGCAGCTTTTCAAATTGTTCATCATTATCATCCTGTTATGTGCTTCATTCATGTTTTTTCTGTTACATTCCATTAAGTATCTAACAGATGGAACTGTAATGTTGTTCTTGTAGATTTTGCATAATTTGCCACTTCTAATTGTAACTAATTGAGAAGGTGCCGAAGCACACCTTGTTTGCACAATCAGGCATGTGTCCAGGCACACAACTGAGATGTACCACACCATCTAATCAATTAGCCACAGAGAGTAACAAAAACTTTATGTGAACTCAACTACAGATTTCTGTTCAATGATTTACTATTCAGTTGCAATGATAGTTGCACCACAATTGTAAATTCAGTTGAAAGGAATTCTGGTATTCTGAGACTTGTATAGTTTGTCCCCAAAACCTGGAAAGATACACACTTCAACCTCACTGTGCCGAACTGCGTGGCCTCCACATTATTGCTGGATGTTGTAGTTGTAACCAAGATTAATCAAATGTCTCTTGAAATTCTATTACATTCCAGACTGAAGTCATACATTTATATATTTACTACTGTTTAACAATTTTAGTAGTAACATGCTGTACTTGCATTGTAAGGATTAGAGATGGGCACGACCAGGAAAAATTACGTTTCGAGTTGTCGTGTGTCGGAGCCGGCCCGTTTCGGCTCGTATCTGTTTTTCGCGAAATTTTCCAAAAATTTGTCATTTTGTTTGTCGTTTTTTCATTAGTACTGGTTTTGGAGGGGGGAGCGGGCTCCTGGAGGCACCTCTCTGGGGTGGGTGCCTCCTCTGGCCCGCTATGAAGGGAAAGCGGGCTCCTGGAGGGACCTCTCTGGGATGGGTGCCTCCTCTGGCACGCCATGAAGGGAAAGCAGGCTCCAGGAGGCACCTCTCTGGGGTGGGTGCCTCTTCTGGCCCGCTACAAAATGGCATGCATAGCCAATTGGATATGCATAAAAAGTTGCAGTACCAGGCAGAGGCACCTCTCTTTCGGGTGCCTCTGTGACTCACTGCCTGCCGGCATACGGTGCACTTGGGCTGGGGAACAAAGTGAGAGAGGACCCCTACGGGGTGCACCTCTGGGTGCCTCTCTGATGCACTAAGAAGGACAGTGTACTGGCGCATGGGTTAGGGTTCGGGTTCGGGCTAGGGTAACTTAGGGCTTTTTATGCCCGACTGGCACATCCCAATAGTCTCGGTCAAAACCTGGCCAAGTGGCCATGCAAGTGGTGGAATGGCTCCAAAAATTTGCATGGTCCACTCCCATGGCCAGCCCATCATTGAACAGGTGAAAAAAATAAAATAAAATAAAATAAAATTGGAGACGTTTTGTTGCAAGAAAAACCCACTGCTGCTACTGAAAAAATTCAGGCAGTTTTAAAATAGCTATTTTCGCATGTTTCTGTGGTGCTTTGGTGTGTTTTTGGACCACGATTTCAAAATAAATATTGCGGTCGCCCCATTTTGGATCCCCTGCCCGCACCGCATGGCATGGCGAGTTGCCGAGATGACGAGGATGCCCCCCACCAGAGCAGTCCAGGACAGGAGAGGGGGGGAGGCCGGGGACACCCCCCAGAAACCACCCCTCTGGTAGGTGTCCTCACTCAGGCAGGCATTTTTTCGCCTGCTTTTTTTGGCCGGGAATCAGGTTTTTTTTATTTTTAAAACTTTTTTTCTGTGCCGCACCGCTTGGCGAGTTGGCGAGATGACGAGAATGCACACTTTGTGCAGCCCAGGAGAGGGGGGAAGGCCGGGGACCCCCCCCCCAGAAACCACCCCTCTGGTAGGTGCCCTGACAGGCATATTTTTGCCGGCTTTTTTGGCTGGGAATCGGTTTTTTTATTTATTTTTTAAACTTTTTTTCTGTGCCGCGCTGCTTGGTGAGTTAGGGGGAGACGACAAGGATGCACAGCCCAGGAGAGGAGGGGGGAGGCCGGGGACCCCCCCTCAGAAACCACCCCTCTGGTAGGTCCCTCAGGCAGGCATATTTTCGCCTGCTTTTTTGGCCGGGAATTGGGGTTTTTTATTTTTAAAACTTTTTTCCTGTGCCGCTTGGCATCGCGTGATCGCTGTGATGCCACCAGGAACAACCACGACAAATCAGACCCAATTTTTCTTTAGTCGGTTCGAGTTCGAGTTCTGGCAGAGTAATTGTCATTACCGTTTCCGTTACGTAATGGAAACGAGGAACGGAAACGGAAACGAGGATTTCGCCGAGTCGTGCCCATGTCTAGTAAGGATCCTTGTGTGCTTGTGTGATTGTATTTGCCCAACACAGGATCATTCTGTAACTGCTGGATTTTTTTGAAACAACAAGAAGAAGATTAATGAGAAACACAGCTTTATCAGAGCACCCTTGGCTTTCAGAGGATGAAAAATAATCTCTTCTATGACATTAAGGAAAAAATTTCCCCATGCAATATCTTTTAAAAAATGGATTTGTAACTCTTCCTGGATGCATTAGAAATCTGGCCCTTAAAATAGGTGTCATATAATTAAGTGATGAAATTTATAGGACCCAGCACCACCTTTCAAATCTTTCATGTCCACCTTTTATGTATGGAATAACTAGACACTTTCCCTCCAAATTATGACCATGAGATTTTTTTCCTTATAGTTGAACTCCTAATTCCCTGAGCTCCTTGCCCTCTGAAGATGCCAGCCACAGAGTCTGGGAAAACGTCAGGAACAAAAACTTCCAGAACATGGCCAAACAGCCCGAAAAACTCACAACAACTATCAAATTGAAAGCCTCCAAGAATACATTTTTTTCTTCCTTTAAATGACTTGTTCTTTTAAAAAGAATGAGCCTAAATTATTTGTCATTTTGAGTACCGTATCTTTAATTGAAGTTACATCAAGATAAAGTGCATCCTCACTCTACAGTCAGTGCATTATGACATAGAGATCTCCAAGCTTGGAAGGCACCGTGCAGACTTCCTTGGAATTTTTGCCTTGCACTTTCTGCTCTCTGATCAGATCCATTTTCAACTTTAAAGCTTTATTTTGGTCTTTGAATATTGATTAGAAATGTACGGGCCTGTGAAGGACATGAGAGACCCAAGAGCAAAATAGCAGGGTCATATGTCATAAATATTTCAAAAGTAATTAACTTTCAATGATGGAATGGTTTTGACTATTGCTGCTGCTTTCCCGGTGGAAGCACCATACCTACCTCTGGAGCTTCTGCACTATAGATGGCATAGCATCTTCCTGTCATCAGTTCTTAGCACTCTGTGAGCCTTTTTGAAGACAAGATATATACAATCAAAGTACGCTGGAGGCAGTTCTGTTAAAAGCTATAAACTACTCAGACCTGCAACAACCGCAAACTGTAGATAACTCAGAATAGGTCCTGGCTACTCTTCTTTCTTCTAGTAGAGAACCATTGAGGGTCTGCTTGTGCAAAACCTCAGTTAAATAGTGTGGCATACAATCAATGAACCTGAAGTTAACCATGATGGCTATTTTTTTCCAGGATTATTTCCTTGGGCAATTTAGACTGTGTTTATATACTGGCAAGATGAATGGGAGCTTGATTTGATCTATTACAGTTGATTTCACAATCAGTGATCTCAGAGTGGCTGTAGATTGATTCAGTAATTCAGTGTTCACACTTAACGCAATGCAATACACATTTTAGCCTACAGTTCTTCCTTCTTGCCTAGGGTCTTAACTCTGCCAGTCCTTTCATAGTCAAATTGTATAGTTTTGAAGGAGTTCTGGTTGTAGAAAAGGTGGTAAAATGTGTGCAGAACTACCACCTACCCTCAAAAAATTTTTATTTCATCTGGGAGCAGGGTTAGTTTTTTTAAAAAGGTGGTCTGATGCTAAACTAGGATATAAAGATGGTGATCTCATATATATATAATAAAAAAATCAGATGACAGGGGAAGGGGAGGAAGAATGTGGTGACATCACACCCCAACTACCTATGAAACTCAACCCATAAGAACAAATCAACTGATCACATGGGGAAAGGTCATTTGAACGGTTATGGCTTGAAAAAAGGACACCCCACCCCAAGTAGCAGAGGGAAAAGGCTGCACAAAAGGGCCTGGATCAATATGAATTGGCCCTTGCATCACGTGAACATGGGGGGCGGGTATTCCAAATCAACCTGGACTATAAATGCAGCAGTATTTGATTATGCAGTGACATCTTTAATCTTTGGGCAAAGGGTTATATGCAATGTCATCATTTCCCAGTTTTTCCAAGGGCATGTCCTAAGCAATTTTTGGCTGCCCTCACCCCTTTCCCCCCGCTATCAGTTTTAAGAATGACGAACCTGTAAGATTTGCCTTATAGAAGTAGTTTTTTAAAAGCTGATATAGTCTTAATAGTAAATACATACATACATACATACATACATACATACATACATACATACATACATACATACATACTTTTTTGAGATGTTTTCCTTGTTTTCCTTTACACAATGGCATTCTGTGCTGCTCTGTGGATAAGAGAGGACTTCCAACTGACTTGTCTCTTTTCTGGAATTCTTTGTAGGCTGTTCCCCAACTAGAGCTGTTTGGGGATATGTCCACTCCTCCTGATGTAACCTCTCCCCCTGTAAGTACAAGTTTCTTATACAGTGTTTTCAGCCAACCTATTTTAGCACTATAACACATGTAGTATTCATGAAGAACAATGCCACATACTGAAGCGGAAAGAGTTTCTGAAAGGTTTGCAATCATATTACACAGTATGAATTTTTCCCTCTGTAAAATTGCTCATTACCTGACTACTTTTTCAGCACTAATTGCTTACACTGATCCCCTGTGAAGCCATTAAAATTACACAACCTTAGACCTTTATGAAGAAACAGGTGCTGTTGTGATTTGCATATGCTTTAGGAGTTGGTTGAAAAACCTTTCAATTCACTGAATACATTACAAATTGTGTGTGATTTTTCTTATACAGTTGCTCATCCTCTTTCTTGCTGCTGCTGCTTTCTCCTGCTGCTTTCTCACATCTACATCTTCTCTCTTATTACCCCACAGATCATTCGCCCCATGCTTTCTCATTCTCTGTTTCTCATGCTAGCTCTTTTAATTAGGAAAGAGGATGTGGCACCAGTTCTTGGCAGCAAAAGCAGCAACTGAGACTTTGCCAACTTACATAGATCAGTACTTTCTAATCTTGCCTTGTTTTACAGACCCCTGCAACTCCAGGTGATGCCTTTATCCCATCTTCATCCCAATCACTTCCTGCTGGTGCAGAAGTATTTAGTTCTGTACCATATAGTACTGCTGCCGTACCCTCAGGTGAGTTATCCACATCAAGCGATGAGAACTTGAAAGATCCATCTAGGTATATCAGACATTAATGGGAACACACAGTTCTATTCTGTTACCTATCAGAATACCTGTAACCTTGGAAAACAAGTCCAGTTCAGTTTATAATACTAGTAACTAGGTGCCAATTAGCAAGTGCAGTGAATGCTAAACTGTTTTCTTTGCTTTATGTGCATTAATCCCCACCCCACCCCACCCGCAGTGGATACAATTTATGAATTTGGAAGATCGCTTAGGTGTTCGGCTGGTAATCTGTTTGTCACACATTTGATGAGAAGCACTAAGATCATTTTGTATTAATGAGAATGTATCAGGACAACGTCTTTCTCAGTCTGTTTGGTGTTAAAGGCTTTTCTCTTTTTTAATTATCCTGAAGTTTCAGTGGCTAGAAATGTCAAAGGAGTGATATACACTGTTCAGGGCCTGAAATGTTTGTGATGTTAGTTTTAACATTTTGCCTCAGTTTTGAAGCTTGGGGTGTTTTATAGGCAATGTCATAAATCCAATTTTATGCAAGTAGATATCTAATCATGTGGAAAGACTTTCCTCTCACTTCCTCTGCCCTCCACACATCTGTGCCACCCCATAGCTTCTCTGGGGCATTTCCCAGCTATTTAGAGCCAGTTGAATTTCCATCTCCTGGTTCCATTAACAGAAAAGAAGCATTGTGGAGGACTTGAAGAGAGATGAAAGACAAGATACACATGAAAACATTATAACAGCCCAGCATATGACACTCCTTTAGAATTGAACCCGCTAAGCCCAAGGAACTGCACAGAAGGTGTGCCAGAGAAGTTGAAAGCCATTCTGCCTCCTAGGCAACCTTTTGATCAGCACTGAACAATTTCATCCTAACCTCCATAGGAAGACTGGTTTATGGCTAAGGTGTCCCAAGACTAAGGAAAGGATGAGGGTTTCACTGTCTGCCAGCCTGGAGACAGGCAAGTGATCATATGGCTGGCTTGTTTGAAGAGCGCACCAAGAAGGGAATCTCTGGCATGACAAAATCTGATTACAGGCACTCTCTGCAGCACCTCCTCCTTGTGGAGTTTGTTGGAGAGTCCATTTTCCAGGACACAAAAATTCAGCATCAGCTCCGGTCTAATATACAGTGGTACCTCTTAAGACAGGCATGTCCAATCTTCAGCCCTCCTGATGTTTTGGACCACAACTCCCAGAATTCCAAGCTTAGATTGCCAATGGCAAAGGACTGTGGGAGTTGGTGTCCAAAACATCTGGAGGGCTGAAGTTTGGACATGCCTGTCTTAAGACAAATGTCTCATAAGACAAAAAACTCATAGGAGGAAAAAGAATTCCGGGAATAGGCATGCTTCATATGACAAAAAAATTCTTTATGGGATGCTTCCCAAGATGAAAAACCATTCTGCATGTACCTGGGGTGGGGGAAATGGTTATTTTTGTCTTTATTCCCGCCTCTGGAATGGATTAATCCATTCCCAATGCATTCCTATGGGAAATGGCATTTCATAAGACAAAATTGACCCATAAAATGAATTAAATTCTTTTAAAGTGGTACCACTGTACTTGCTCTCTATGGATGCCTTTTGATTGTTGAATGGTTTCTTCTATACATTCAAGGAAATGCATTTGTTTTGTTTTAATATTTTAAATTACCAGACTATCAGAGTATAATGTTAAGTGCAAATGAGGCAAATCTGTATGTAGACTACATCAGATTTCCAGTTTTTGCTTTCAGCTAGATTGCATTTTGGAAACTGAATGACTTGCATTAAAATACATATGTTGATGGATGTTTCTTTATGAATGAAGCAGAACTAAGGAAACATTTAGGGTTCTTTAATAGTATTCAGAGATGTATTATCTGACTACTATTTGGCCCCCGGGCCAGACTTTGGGCAGGCCCGTCAGGCCATTCTGGCTGGCCCGCCCCTCCCTCCCCCTCCTTCGCCCCATGTTTTTTTAAATATTCTGCCAACACTGACACCGCTGGTTTGCTTGGGCAGACGGGTGGTCTGCCGCCACCAGCACAGCAGGGGAATGTGTGGGGGTGGGCAGGCCAGCAGGCCTCTGCCACCGCCAAGGAGCTTTAGGGTGGGGTGGCGGGTGAGCCGTCGCCACCACTTGAGAGCTTGGGGGGTGCAAGGTCGCACAGATCGCCTCTTCCAAGGGGTGATCTTTGGCCACGGCTCCCTGTGCTTCCTTTGGTCCCCACCTCCCTTCCTTGTTCCCCACTTTTCTTCCTCTCTTGGTTTCCACCTTCCTCCCTCCCTCCGTTGGTCCCTGCCTCCTTCCTTCCTGCGGGTGGGGTTGCAAGGGGTCACTGGGTGGGGCTTATGGGTCAGTGGGTGGGGCTTGCAGTGGGGTGGCAGGTTCAGGGAGCAAACGGCCCCTGGCACATTCTCAGCCACCAAATCTGGCCCTCCTTACAAAAAGTTTGGGCACCCCTGCCTTACCATAATCATCTTCTGAATAGAGTATTCAGAAGTGGATTACTACTCCCTTCTTTTGTGGGTGCTCTTTGGCTGTGTAGCTTTACACAAGGCTATATAGGATGGCTCTTCTTATGGTAGGAACAGTGTAGAATTGAACTCCCAGATACTCAACTCCCTCAGCTATCCAGTTGGAAGGAATTAGTGAGTGATGACTTTGAAGTTATCCTATAGCAGCTGTTTTGAAATAGTCATGAAGTTCCACAGCTTGTATGCTACCATGAGGAGCATCTTGTCTCAATCTCCCACAAACATGGCCTCTGTAGGAGGGACAATATGTAATGTCAACTTAAGACAATGAGTTCAGTCTTATGTGAGAGGAATTGTTCTTTTAGAGGATTAATACAAGAAATCTGAATTACTCTGCTTTTTGCTAATCAAGACGGAAAGCTAGATTGGGGAAGTAAAGCTAGAAAATCATGTATTTCCAATGGAAAACAAATTATTTTATAATATGAATGACTAACCTTGTATATATATATTAAAATCTTCCTAGAACAAAGATCAAAATCTTGATAGGTATACATTAAAAAAGAGGAGAAATATTTTTAAAATAGTTGATGGACATGAAGGGGGTAGCATTAGAATTGGCTGTTCCTAAAACTAGGGGAGGGCAATGAGGAGAGAATCCATCTTAAAGATTGCCCTTTCCTCAGTTGTATTTGATGAATGAAAAGTAAATTGGATGGAAGCACAGAAAGCGATGTCTATAAAATATTGAAACTTGCCCTTCCTACAAAATGTTTTTGCAAGCTAATGGATCTGTTGGCTATGTTTTGAAAAAATCCTAAACAAAGAAATTATACGCATTGCAGCCTTCACTACAAACCTTCAGTTTTATTGTCTTCATCAAACCTAAGACTAAACCCACATGGCTGCTGTTTCCTGCACCGAGGTTATACAAATTGGCTTTATAAAAAGCAGAAAGGATTAGATCACGGAGAGTTTTCTTTCTCCAAAGAGTTGAGCATGATATAAAACTATAATTTCATGCAGACCCTTACACTTGTGAAAAGACACCTTGTTTGGATTTTAATTATGAAGCCCCTTTGATTAACATTACTGTATACATTCCAATGAATAAAGCTTTGGTTCAAGATTCTATGACTGGAAGCTTCAGGGCTATTGTCTCCCTCCTCATGGCTTATTCTTTGCTTTACTGAAGGCATTCTGATCACATCACATAATGTAGCCTCAGAATTTTAAGCAGTGGTTTTGGAAAGGCATATCATAGCTGTAACCCCTGCTTAAGCCTCCCAGACTCAGTGACTAAGATTACAGTCTTCGTGTTCAGAGCTTGGTTCAGAGACTCACCTAATTATTCATTTTTCCTCCCATTTTTATTCATTTACGTATCAAAACCAACTCCATCTAGCATAGCTTGGGAAACAAGGAGAAAACCTTATTTTCTAAGCCAATTTTGAAAATCCAGGAGGAAATTCTCGTGCTGTAACAAGTACTCCTTGGGAAATAATTGTAACACCTGCAAACATCTGAAAAATGTCACAAGCTTCCCCTGTTGCTCTATGTCTTGGATACATAATGGGCATTTTTCTAGGCAAGGAGATCTATTTTGCTTTTTGGTGATAACTGCAGCTGCTCAAGTAAAAGGAAGAAGGAGGTACTCTTTGGTAAATCTCAGAAAAGAATGCCAAAGGCCTACACAGATGGTACTTTCAGTGATAAAATTACCCCTTGGTCTGATGGGATTATTTCACACACACACACACACACACACACACACACACACACACACACACACACACACACACACACACACACACACACACACACACACACACACACACACACACACACACACACCTTTGTTGTTTATGGATAACAAATGTGTTAAAGATGGCTAAGAAAGGAAAGGTACATGAAGACCAGATAAAAGCAACCTCCTTTCTTCATCAACTAGCTGAAAAAATAAAAATAAAAGAAGCTTCTGTGCTTTCCATAGCTGCTTGTCAAGCTAAAAATACTGGGGGAAAATAGAAGTGGAACTAGGCCATGCCAGGCTAAACATGAGAGTGAGTATACCAAATAGAGATGGGCACGAAACTCTTTTTGTTTTTTTGTTTGTTTTGTTTTTTGTTTCATTTCCTAACAAAATGAAAAATGAATTACTTTTTCTAAAAAAGAAATGAAACAAACTGGGAAATTTCGTTTCATTCTGTTTCATTTTTTGTTTTTTAATTTTTTGACAAGCAGCATGTGCCAGCCATCTCCCCTCCTTAGAGCCAATCAGCTGGGGACCACCTGGGATGACAGCTCTGCAGGATCCCTCTGAAAATGGTAGGGATGCTCTTGCACTGGCATCTTGTGCTGGCGCCCGATGGGGGAGGAGTGTAGGCATTTTAAACTTTTTTCACCACCGAAGCAAGTGCCGATGGCGGCCATTGGTGATTGGTTTGGTGGCAAAAAAATTTGGGGGGAAACGAAAAACGCATTGGGGGAAACAAAAACCAAAAAATGAAAGAACAAAATGATTTTTTAAAAAAATCATTTTGTATGAAACAAAAAACCCCAAACGAAATGAAAAATGAAACAAAACAGAATTCTTCCATTTCGTGCCCCTCTCTAGTAGCAAATACTCTGGAATAATGGAATAGTGTTTGAAGGACTGGAAACTGGAATACAATGATCTTCTAGTTATTCTCTACAGAATACAATCTCCTTAAGAAATATGGAGTTTTGCATAGTGTTTAATTCCTTCTCAACCTCTCTGTGCCTCTGTAGATTTTGCTGTTGCTACAGTAATATTCTGAAGGGGAGCTGTTAGGTCGTATGGTCAGAAAGAAACACTTTTTTAAAGAAAGAACAACAACCCACCATCCTATGATTCCTGACTTGTTTCTTTGATCAACTTTTCTTCCTTGGCCGCCCTGTTTTTGCTCTTCCTGTTCTGAAATTGTCCCCACTCTCTTTCCCCCCGAAGGTTATGTTGCAATGGGAGCTGTCCTGCCCTCCTTCTGGGGACAACAACCACTTGTTCAACAACAACTGGCCCTGGGTGCTCAGCCTCCAGTTGCTCAGGTGATGCAGGCAGGACAGTCAATTGCATGGGGACAGCCGGGAATCTTTTCTCCCACCCAGCAACCATGGCCATCTGTAGCTGGTCAGTTTCCGCCTGCCACTGCCTTCATGCCAACACAAACTGTCTTGCCTTTACAAGCAGCCCTGTTTCAAGGTGCCATTCCTCCCATTGCTACTGTTCCACCTACAAGCGATTCCACCAGATCAAGTCCACAAACAGATAGGCCTAGGCAGCAAGCGGGAAAAGAAATGTTTAAAGATTTCCAGATGGCTCAGCCTCCGCCAGTGCCATCACGAAAACCAGATCAGCCTTCCCTCAGTTGTACCTCAGAGGCCTTCTCCAGTTACTTTAACAAAGTTGGGATGGCACAGGAAGCAGATGATTGTGATGACTTTGACATCTCTCAGTTAAATTTGACTCCTGTGACTTCTACAACGCCATCGACGAATTCACGTAAGTACCCCCTTTTTCTCCTGCAACCATCCACCACCAAATTGTTCCCCATGTCTAAAAGGGGAGCCACTGAAAGCATTGGTGTATACCAAAAAAGTAAACAAACCAAGTATCTTATAAGTTGGGGGAACATAAAATTAAAAATAAATATGTAAAACCCATGGAGGTCTATAACTTGTTAGTGGGGTAAATAAATTTTGTAAATAAATAAATAAATAAATAAATAAATAAAATAAATAAATAAATGTGTGAATTATTCCTGTGGATTTAATGTTTGGGAGCCAGTATGATGCTGACTTAAATAGACATAAAAACTGGTTTGTATGAATGACTTTCTGTTCACAATTTTCGTGGCTTAGGGAAACTGAAACATCAAGCACAATTCGTCCCACCAAGTGGAACCTGCGCTTGACGAGTTTTTAATTTTGGATTAATAATCATCAGCCTTACTTGATCATCATGATTGCATTGCTGCAAAAACATTTTGTGCGAATCAACCCTAAATTAAAAAAAATGCTTATGAGAGAATTTTCAGTCAAGGGAGAAGTATTTAGCAGACTTGAACATATAATGTGTTTACACAGAGGAGTTGGATGCAAGCAGATATGATTATTTGTAATGGGTCATTGCCACACTGATGCACCTTATGCATAGTGTATATTTCTGATAGTTCTGCAGTCATTGTTCTGCCACCAATATACTGCTGCAAATGTTAGACTTCATTTGTTTCACAAGGTAGTTTGCAGAAATGTCTTGGGGAGCAGCAACACGTTTTAAAGAGCTTCCTCAAACCATAGGACACAGTCAAGATTATCTTCAGAGATACATATATTTATTGCATTTTAAAGGATTTAAAGATAATACATTAACACTGCAGCATAAAATTAAAACCAGTATCAGTCAGGGTTATGCTTTGTTGATATGCTTGTCATAAAATCATAAAGAGGTTGATGAATTTCACAAAAGACAGTATTAAAATTACAGAGTGAGATCTTACTGGCTTGAAATTGTCTAACTAAAGGCAGGGGAAACCAAATATCAACTGGGTCTTAAAAGTCATTACCAAGTCAAGGACTTGTGCCTCTGATTTCAGGCAAAGTATAAATATATATTTGCCATGTAGTTCCACTCTTACATTTGAGGAAGAGGAATTGTCCACAAAAGTTCACGTTTAAATACAGCAGTTAGTCTTTAAGATGCCATCACATTTTTGTGTTCTTTTTTTCTCTTGCCTGGTATGCTAGCACAGACTAACACAGTGACCTCTCCTAAAACTTGTCAAACTGAGTAGTTCCCAAACATGTCATTAAGAGGAATTATAACTGAGATCAGCTTGTTAGATCTCCATGGTGCTCATCTCTTTGTTGGGGGTGGGGGTGGGGGTTTACATTTGTGATACCAATCTCAAAGACCACCCACACTGCACCTAAAATGGGTTCTCATGTGACACATATATTTCAGCTACCCTGCTAAGGCAGATTCTTACTGTTATCTTTTTTCAGCTCCAACTCCTGCCCCTAGACAAAGTTCTCCATCTAAATCCTCAGCATCTCATACCAGTGATCCTGCTGCAGATGACCTCTTTGAAGAGGGCTTTGAGAGTCCAAGCAAAAGCGAAGAACAGGAAGCGGTAAGGGAACCACTCTTAATCATGACTTCCTTGCTGGCTCAACATTAATGCAGTTCACCTATTTCATTGGAAAGTTTCACAAGATAAATTTGCAACTACACAAACATTTTCTGTAGATCCGTTTAACATCAGTTTTAAATTAACTGCACCAGTCTGCAAGAGGTACAGAGCAAGAATGGATAGCATTTTGGAGGCAAATTCCAGTTACAGAACGTACTCCAGCAGTGAGGCCTCCAGTGAGCAGCAAAGGATGTAGGATGGGGCCAAGGATAGAGTGAACAAAGATGGAAGGAGTAGGGTCACTGCAAAGAAGTAATTGCAGTTCAGCTCTATGTTAAAGATTTAAAGTTTGCATGCTTTAAGCTTCAGATGCTATTCAAGTGTCAAAAACAACAGTAGCTGCTGGTAGTCAGTGAGCTGCATCTGGGCCATGGATCAGAGGCGCCCCGTACCTGGTGCAGAAAGAGAGCTTCCAAGCCCTCGTATTCTTAACCTTGGTTTCAGTGGTTAAAAGGACATGCTTGTACAATGGAGTATCCTGGTGCCAAAAAAGAAAATGATTTGGGACACAAAGTCATATGTACTCTCACCTTCCTTCTCCAGTAGTTTGTGGCCCCATTTCATAAAATGGAAATTGAAATGTACAACCTAGTCCTTCCACCACAGATCCTCTGCATTTCTTCTTTACTGCTCCAAACTGATGTAAATTATAGGGAGACACAGGTTTATCAGTTGTCTTAACAGTTTCTGTGTCACCACTGCAGTGTTTTGATATGTTGCAATGTTAAAGTTAAAATAGAACACTACTGTTCAGGTTATTTAAAGTTTGTATCTATAGGGGAGGTTACACAGCCTATTTTAGTACCTATTTTTGTTACACATTTTTACTGAATTGTTTTCAATTGGTCCATTGGTTTCTAAATATCTTTTCCTGCCCAAATTCTAAGATAGAAAACAGAAGGAGCAGGTATGAATCAGATTCCAGATACTAGAACAGTGGACATGCTAAAGGATGTATGATGACCACATTCTAGCACCTTTAAATTTGTAGCTCTCTCTTTATTCTCAAGAATAAATTAGGGGGCAGAAAATGCACAGCTGTTTAGAGGTGATGCAAAAAAAATATAATGTGTGGAGACAGAGTTCAAAATGCAGTCTTTCAACCCAAATACTTGTAAAAAGGTAAAGGTTTTCCATGCACATGCATGCTAGTTGTGTCCAACTCTAGGGGCAGTGCTGATCTCCATATTCAAGCCGAAAAGCCAGTGTTGTGCAAGTCCATGGCCATATGGCCAGCAAGGCTACAAGAAAACACTGTTTTACCTTCCCACTTTTTTACGGTGGTACCTATGTATTTATCTACTTGCCTTGAAATGCTTTCAAACTACTAGGTTGGCAGGAGCTGGGGTTAACAGTGGAAGCTCACTCCACTGCGTGGCACCCAGGATTTGAACTGCTGAGCTGCCAACTTTGTAACTGACAGTTTTCAGTGCTCTAGCCTGCTGAGCCACAGGTGTGTTAACTTGACCTGGCCATATTTTTGCTACTATACCACCTGAATGCACCAGATCCCATCAGATTTCACAACCAGATTATTAGAGAGATCACTTGAGAATGCCAGAGATCTCTAGGTAGGAATAGGAAATGCCTTAATCCCTGGAGAGCTGCTACTGGTCAGAGGAGTAGAGGGACCCATGGTCCCAGATTCTTAAACCCTATGAGCTAGATCCTGCCTCCTACTTCCTCTCCAACTAGAAATAAGTTCCAAACCTCAACCTGTTCCACTAGCCAGGCCTCCCTGCCATCAGTGCTCCAATCTTAAGCTTAAAAAGTAAGGAAGTGTTGCAAACCATAAGAGCAACCTTCAGCCACATAGGGGAGGCTTTGTGGGAACCTGCATGGCAATGAGTGATCCCTTGTCCCTGCTACTTGCTCTTCTTCCTCCATGGCAAGGCTCTGTTCAACAATGCCACACAGGGATTGGAAATGGCAGAGGACATGATAGCCTTGTTTCCACAGAGAAAGACTTTCTTGCCATCTGACAGGGCTTTGTCAACACTCAAAATGTGTTCAGCATGAGACAGGGAGTGGAGTGTGTGGACCAACTGGCATATTAATCTTGCTAGCTACTCTCCCAGCACTTCACTCAGCTCACATTTATGATGTTCCTAAGTCAATCTTAAGCATCATCAAATTGTGTGCCCGTGAAATGAGATAGCTGAATCATTTGAAAAGAAATCCCATGTACTGAGCAGCGCCCTAAATGTAAGACCTACAAGAGTACCAGCTTGAATAGGTGATGAAATAATAGTTGTGTGGAGCCAATTTGATATACTGAATAGAAAACTGTGGGGGCAACATAACTTCCTGTCCCATTGACAAAGGAACCAGCAGAATTATCTCAAGCTATGTGGCAAGAAAGTTCCAGTTTGGGGGGGGGGACATAGTCTGCTTAATGTCGGGGCTCATCCTCATATCCAGAGTGCTTCACACTTTTCTGCAAACTCACATTTGGCTTGGATACAGACATGCTATGGCTACTATTTGTGTGGCAATGCAGATACTGGCCACGGCAACTGGCTCACACAAATGGCTTCCCACAAGTAGTAGGCATAATGATTGCTTTACATGAATGGCGCATCATGAACAAGGCCTGCTCATCAGCCAGTTATACACAAGGCATCTGTATTATAATGTCACATCTTGTTGTGAAGCCACTTCTAGCTTTGGCAGCATTCCAAAAGGAAATGATGTTATCATATGAATATATCCCCAAAGAATGAATTAATCAGCAGTGGACAACACAATGAATACTAAAAAAAAAAAAAAAAAGTTGGGTAAGGTGATGTTATCTTGAATATGAGATTGCCATGTGTTTTATGTGTTTTTTTCCTTCTAGCACAACAAGCCTTACCCCATTTCTGGTATAGCAGTGGAGGCCAATTCTGCCTCACAACCTTATTCCTAGGGGAGAGAGGTGGGGTAGGAAATGGCTGTCTTAAGAGTCATCCAACACCCTCCCGAAGGGCATGGAATTTTACACTCCTGCAAATACTCCTAAAAGCCCTTTTGTGGGGCACAATGTGTTATTTGTCCTAGCTCTCAATTTTCATTCACACATCCATGATGAAATGCATCCATAGAATGAAAATAACCTCTGGTTTTACTTTATTGCTGTTGCTAAGGAAAAAAAGGTGTTATGTTCTTGTATTCTAGCCTGATGGATCTCAGGCCTCATCCAACAGTGATCCATTTGGCGAGACCATTGGTGATACTGTAAGTCCACAGGGCGATAGCTAGATAGCGCAGGTTGGGGTAGGTATCTGTCCTTTTCTCTCTCACACTTTTGAGCTATTCACTTTCACCTTTGCCTGCCTTCATTTACATTGATGCAATATGTATTAGAAATATTTCATATTCTCACCATATTTATTTATTTATATATATATATATATACACTTATATACCACCAGTCTTCCTGTCATACTATTTCTCACACTCTTTGTATTGTAAAAATACAGGCCTGTTTTGAAATAACAATGCAGTCCTAAGGGAGATATCATAACAGTGAATATCTTTTGAAATCAACATTCACCAGAAAAAAAAATAACAATTCTGTTCTTGCCACTTTACAATTTCTGATATTAGTTTTCAGATATGAGCGTATGTAAGCATTTCTTCTATTTCTGATATGAACTACAAAGTGGCAGGAGCTTCTGGGATTACATAACTTTCTTACCTTTTCTAAAGGAATTAAATATATATCATCAAATGATCAAGATGTGCCTTTCCCACTCTGTGCCTCCGTTAGTGATCAATTAAAAACCAATTACTGAAAGGTCTAATGAAATATAAAACTAGTGTGGATTGTTACTTCAGACCTCAGCCCTTATCATTCTCATACATAGATACATATATTTATGTTTTTTATATATCTATATTTATATGTAGATATATAGATATTCTCATTCCATGACAATATGTTATGGTGACACAATTGCTTTAATCATTAACTATGCACGCTGCATGTTGTGGACATTGATCGATGTTTTATGAGGGTAACTATGGCTATTTTTATTCTGGCATATGTGTTTGGTCAAAAAGATTGTGATGCTCCAGTGCTTGTGATTGTTGAACATCCCCATCTCATCTCAGTGTAGTCCAGTGCTGCCATATAAAAAATGTTTCCCATGCTACACTTTGTTGTAATTTGAAATTGTTTGAGCACTGTGTGATTTATTGCTCTTATCTCTGTGTATAAAACATCTGAAGCAAATTAATAAATGTGTATTTATTTGTAGTGCACAATGCACAGTGGCTCCCTGGCTTCTACGAATGTGCACTTTTTGCTAATGTGCTCCACAAACACTGAATATTTGAATGCACCTGCCATCCTGCCCCATTATTCCTTTCACATAGGCTCAACCCCCTTTCTCCCCACACTTGAAGCTTACTGCCATCACTGGAGCCAACGCAGTCCCACATGGTTTGCTCAGCCAGTCCCAACACCGCCATCAACAAATCACTTCTTTCCTAGTTTCAGGTAGCCATGAATTTATTTATTTTATTTATTTATTATGGGACTTCTGTACTGCCCATCTTCCCAAGGGAACTCTGGGCGGTTTACAAAGGCTGAAGAAAGTCAGCCTGAATACAAGTAATAGTCACAAAAAGACACAAAATATTAAAAACAAGTAACACACCTAACAATATGCTTCAATGCCAAACAAAGCTAAAACAATGCTAAAACAGATAGCGGCCGGGGGGGGGTTAATCTAAATCACCAAAGGCCTCGCGGAACAACAGGGTCTTTAATGCTCTGCGAAAGGCCGGCAGGGACTCTGCAAGGCGCACTTCGCTAGGAAGGTGGTTCCACAGAGTCGGGGCAGCCACCGAGAAGGCCCGGTTACGGGTCGAAGTTTTCCGGGCCTCTCTAGGGTGGCCACCCGAAGCGAGTGCGCCCATGACATCTGCGTTGGACAGGCCAAGGTTGATCGCTGGGCGATTCGCTCTGCCAGGTAGTCGGGTCCCAGGCCATGGAGGGTTTTATAAACTAAAACCAGTACCTTGAATCTGATCTGGGACGCAACGGGTAGCCAATGCAGACGAGCCAGAACTGGGATGATGTGGTCATAACGACCCACACCCGCCACCAGCATGGCCGCTGCATTTTTGACCCACTGCAGATGCCGGAGGAGATTCAAGGGCAACCCCATGCAGAGCACATTGCAATAATCTAGCCTCGAGATCACCAACGCTTGCACAACAGTTCTCAGAGAGTCCCCGTCCAGGTATGGGCAATTCTGGGCAATTTGACGAAGGTAGAAAAAAGCGGTTCTGGATGCGGCCGCCACCTGGGCCTCCATGGTGAGGGCCGGGTCCAGGACCATACCCAGATTCCGAACACTGTCTGCCAACTGGAGGGAAACACCCTCCAGGGAAACACATATCCGGACAGGGAGCTCCCGAAGAACATCACCTCAGTCTTCTCTTCTTCTCAGTTATTCAACTAGGTCAACTACTTGGTCCTCTTTCCTCTTCCTCCATGAATCCAATACCAATGATTTAAAGTAGCCCCTTTGCCCACACTACTGAAATACCCAAACCTAACCTCAGCATCTGTTCCTGCCCTGACATCCTATTACAGTCACGCAATCCAAGAGAAAGCATCGAGTCAGAAACATCCTGTCCCCAAAATTGATTCTGACCTGTAGGATTGCAACTAGAAGAGAGCTTCCTTCCATTTTAAAACATTTTATGATGTTTTCCAAAAGTACATCTAAATTATCTGTTTCTTCCTTGCTTTGTTTTATTAGTGGTCTTGAAGGTGCAGAAGAAAGGACATGGCATAGGAATAACTGATTTCTATTTTTAACTGCCATGTGTGCCATATTCCCCATCCTTGTGTTTTATTTTGGAGACAAACTAATGAAATTCTCCCTCCTTAATATTTTCAAATAGCCTTCCCTTTCCATATTTTTCAGAGCTTGCAAAAAATATACAGTATCGTTTTAGGAAGGACTTTCCAAAGGTATTGAAGATTGAGGAATGTTGGTAGTGGTAGTTCAAAAAGTTACTTTTTAAATGTCTGCTCTTTTCACACCTGGGGGCTTCCTCTGTGATTGGAACTTGAGTCATAGCTTGCTTCCATGGAAGGATGGAGGGAGTAGTTTTGTCACATCCCCATTTCCTTAATCCCTGTAATCTCATGAGCTCCATAAAGCAGCTGCCTAATAAGGTTGGGGATCCTCCAGAACAGTATAAGTGTCATGGAGACTTTACTGGGAAGAGAGGGATAGGCACAAATCCCTTTGCAAACTTTTCTCCAGCAAGAACCTCTGCTGGATCCTCACCTGTGCAAGGAACAATAATTCCAGACTTCACAGAAGGAAGTCTAATCCTGGCCTTCATGTTATCATGCCAGCTGTATGATAACAGGAAAGTAATAATAGGCAGCTATTCCCCCCCAGTTCAATTCTATTATTCTGTGTTGGGACTTTGTCTCATATTCTGCCTCACAAACATTCTAACTGAAGAGGATTTATGTTTAGAGAACATATAATTGTGATTTGCCATTTCTTATCCTTGATAGTACAGTATTAGTTTGAGAGCAAAGAGGTCCAGTGTCCTTCCTCACAAAGAATGAGTAGAACAGTGGTTCAGACTTGGACTTCAAGCCCAATATCTTTAGTCTTCCTTTATCCATTGTAAGTATGTTACTTCCGTTATGACAGAGAGAAGTTAGTTTTCATACTTGTAGAAACTTTATAATTTTAAAAGGAATAGAATAGACCAAGCATGAGCACTATATTCCATGGTACTCAATGATGGATTTGAAAGTCATCTGTTTCTTTCATTACCTTTTCTATCTGTGTTAAGAATGACCTGCTTTATGATGTCTTTGTATGTTCTAGTGCACACTCCCACCTGATATTCCTTAATGTCATTTTACTTCCTCTGCTGTTAGAACTTATTTTCAACAGTATCTTAAAGTCTTTGTATTTGAATAACTGGCTGTCTTATCTGTTGCTATATCCAGAGATATAGAATCTCCCCAGAATCTCAAACTTAAACTTTCAGACTTGATTCTCACAACAAACCTTTAAAGAAATGATGGCCACTCTCTTACTAGTCAAATCTTGAATATCCTGATAAATGAAACCTTTGCTTTGCTTTGGTTTTTAAACCAAAACAAAGGAAGGGTTATTCAAATATGCAATATAACTACAGAAGAGTGTGAAAGTAATTTGAGGCAGCATTCTAAACTTGTCAGTTCTTTCTGGATGAGAGAATATAGATATGACAAATACAAAACAAATGGAGCAAAGAGTAATGTTTTCATTTTTGACAGTAGTTTTGTTTATTCCTTCTGAAACTTGGCCAATATATTTCTTGTAGTAGTTAAGGAAGAGGCACATTATCCTGAAATAAATCCATGTTTTATTTCCTTATCTATAAAGTCACAGTAGGAATTTTGACAGCAAGAGAGCTCTTCAGACAGATTTTGATGGTGCCTATGAGAATTATTTTATATAAATGGGGCTGATTCCACAGGAGGAAGCAGTCAAAACCACTGTATGACTTTTGACACTATTCTTTGACTATTGCTTAAAGGTTGCCATCTGCAGGACAAAGCCTTCAGTCTAAGGGGAGCTAATAAACATGTGCCCTCAAGCAAATTGTGAAATATTTTCAGGGTTTTTGGATAGAGAGTACTCTGAAGTGGTTTCCCATTCCCTTCTTCTGGGGTTGTCCTGACTGCAACTTGCCTAAGGCCACATAGTCTTCCTATGTTTCCAGGAGGCTCAGTGATGAATCAAATTCCCAATGTCTGGCACCATAGCCAAGTACCACTGGTTTCTCCAATGGTACACACTAGAGAGGGCCACGAAATGTTTTTTTGTTGTTGTTATTCTTTATTCATTTCGTTACAGAATGAAATCAATAACGAAGGGACCCATCAAAGAAAAACGAAACAGAAATGCATTCCTATGGGGAAAAGCTAGTGGTCCCCCAATACACCTGGGCAGGGAAACTGCATGGCTTTTTTTTCTGCAGAAGCCACCACCGATCAGCTCTTTAAAACTTTCGGCGGGAAAGTTTTAAAAGCCCACCCTCCCCCCCCCCGCACACCTGATTGGGTGCCATGGGGGAAACATGGCCAGCTGGTCAGCATGAGTTTAAAAAATAATTTTAAAAAATGTTCTCACCCAGCCCATGGGCCAGCTGGTCAGCGCAAGTAAAAAGTTTTTTTAAAAAACTGTACCGACCCAGCCTGCGGGCCAGCTGACCAAGTTTAAAAAAAAAATTTTTTTTAAAAAATGCACCAACCTGGCCCATGGGCTAGCTGGTTAGTGTGAGGAAAAAATTATTAATAATAATAAATGATTTTTTTTAATTTCATTTTGTTCTAAATAAAACAAAACAAAAACAAACAAAACAAAAATGAAGCGAAACACCATTTTGGCATTTCTTGCCCATCTCTACCAGTTTTCACTGCTAGATGGAATTTGACCCAGGTCTCCTGAGTCTTAGTTCATTATTCTATCCACGCTAGGTCTCCTGAAATAATATAAAGCATCTAAAGGTGCAAATAGAAGCACTGCTAAATCCAGTAGTATGGATTTGCTTATTGATGGCTCGTAGATCAAACAAGATGAAGTCTTCTTGAAATTTTGGGGTGAGATGCCCATCAACACTCTGTTCACAAGCTGCTTACTTGAATTGTTTATAAAGAGCCATATCCTGCATTGCGTGATATAAATGTGCTCTAATGGCTGTCATTATGTGCCATGAAGTCACTTCTGATTTATGTCACCTGGTTTAGAAGTCACTATAAACCAGTGACCTCTAAAATATCCTGTCGTTGACAGACATGCTTAATTCTTCCAAACTCAAAGCCATCATTTCCTTTGTTGAGCCGGTCTCTCTTGTATTAGATTTCCCTCTTTTTCTCTTGACTTTCACTTTTTCTACCTTAAATATGCATTTCCTGAATTTATTGTTGAGAAGGAAAATGCAGACAAGCAACAATTGGAAGTTTGTTACTCAATATTACTTCAGATATAACAATATTATTTTGGAACATAACAGGAACTATCTATATAAGTACATAAAGTATTTATATAGATGGGTTCTTTTAGATAATGAGTATATGAGGAAAAATCCTTTTAACACCAGGACTAGTACTCTGAGCTCCTACTCTATTGAATCAAGCTCTTTACAGACCTATGCAATGTAAAAGATACAATGCTAGCTAGATGGAAGTGTAAGTCTCTCCGGTATCTTTGACCTTCTTTCTCTGCAGCAGAGACTTGGCACAGAACTTTTCCTTCTGGCTGGATGATCAAGAAGCAGAAGACTTATTCTCTAAAATGCATCAGCTGAGATTCTGTTTTCTGTTCAGCCATCCAGAAGGAGAATGCTCTGCTAAAAATCTGTGTAAGACCAGAGAGGTCAAAAAAGCCTTGGGAGAATTGCGACTTTAAGTTCATAATGCAACTTTTATGTGGCCTTCTATAGATCAGAGGGAAAATTCTGCCCATCACATGTCTGTTCAGTTTCTCTTTGCCAAAAATATGTACCTTCTTCCAGTTAAAAAGGAGCTAAAATAATGGGTATTAAGATGTCAGCTAGTATATTTAAATTGGAGAGTAGGTCCAAAATATTTGCATTTCCCAACAATAATCAAGGGAGAAAATATATGTATTATTTTTGAAAGCCAGGTTGGATAAAGAGTATTTTTAGGCCAATGCCTTAGTAAAAAAAAAAAAACTTTTTGGGGGATAAAGGAGAGTTTTGAGAAACATTAAAACAGAGGTGGACCAATACCAGTCAGCAGACTGAAAAGATCTTTAGCTTTCTTATAGTTTTAAAAAAATACCTAGAAATATGATCTGAGGAAGAAATAATTTCTTGTAAAAGCTATAAGGAGTGTCCTTTTTTGCATGTAATAGATGCAGTTAATCCTATGGACTATTTGCCCAGCATCATTAGGGAAAGTATTTTCATACAATATGTTTAGTAATTTTGTTTTGGAAAATTACTAAACATATTGGACCAAATATTGCTTTTCTACTAATGGTCTTTCTTGCTACATGATTGTATATGTATTTACTTTCTTCATCTCAGATCCGAAGTTTGGGGCATTACCCACTCACTACTAAATCTAAGTCTTCAAAATGATCGCATGGAGAAGAGTTCCCTTGATCCTTTCTGGACTCTCCAGAGTTTTGTTCCAGGGCCAAAAGAGGGATTGCTCCCTAAGGGAGATGCTATCAAGATTACAGAATCCTAGAAGCCACATCCACTTTCTTTCACTTTCATTTAAAATGGAAAATACCTGTGGTCCTTGCTGAGGGACTGACAGTAAGGAAGAACTAATTGAGACAAAGAGAGACAACAAAAAGGGATTGGTACTGAAAGTCTAGTAGAAGCACTTTGATGCACCTCTGCTTGACATAGATTGATAAAGATAGAATATGAAGGAGTTTGCTTGTGCCCTCCTAAAAGGGGTATATAAATTTACATTATGAGTTAAATTTTATAGATACCTACATGTAGCAGATTTCATGATTACCACCTGGGCATTAAGACTTCACAATACAGTTCAGTGCAACACAAAAAGTCTTTGGATACATTGTACAATATTCATCAGAAATTATTTTTAAGCAATAGGAAAGGCAAGAAGGAAATAGATCTGAAGGTATCTGCGTGGTGTATAAAGAAACATGAATATGCTGTTAAAAAGATAAAGCTTTTCATGAAAACCACAGCATTATGAAACTGGCATTAGGATCAGCCAAAATATTATAAAGTGGTGTCCTTGTATATTACTGGACCCCTGTGTCTGTCAAAACAGGGCCCAAACATTAAAGCTTAGAGAACATCTGCTCACACTGCATCAAGGTTTCATTCTGTGGCAAATCTTAATTTTTACATGCTAGGACCATTTGTAGAAGTTGTGCCTTCATATTATTGAGAACAATTTTTCTACATTGTTTTGGTATTTTTCTAGTCATTTGTAATATGTTTTATTCCATGATAATTCTGAAGGTAAGCCTGGCGTAACCAAAGTTTCACAGGATTTTTAAGCTCTACTATGGAATCTAGCAGTAATATGGGCTGAATTGATGTTTTCATATTTGAACATCATTATGATGAATTCTTTCTTTGGTGGAAGGAAGCCTACATTTATTTGGCAACATGGCGCGAGCACAAAATTGTACAATAGATGTGCAAATGTACATTTGTTTCCACTTTAAGGGGGAGAAATTTTTATTATCTCTTTCAGTTCAGAGTATGTTTTTTCCCATAGTAAGATAAGTTGTTCTGTTCCATAAGTTTAAAATCCATAATTGCACTGCTAAACTACTCTGATTTCTCTTCTCATATGCATTCTCTTTCATTGGGTCGGCTGTTCATGTACAAATGACAGGAAATGCCTCTATTCATTTTTTCCTTTCCATTGTCCCTAGGAGAGAGAACCACTCTATGCCCAGATCAACAGACCTAAGAAATAGCGTTGACCCATGCTCGTGGTGCTTCAGGACTTAAAAGGAAAACTACAGCCTTGACAGGCCTTTGGCTCCCATAGTTTCTTTTTTGATTGCATTCTGATCAAGAACAATTAAATCACTGAATTAGTTCAGAAAACAAGACTTTTTCGCAACCAGTGGCAATTTTCTATGGCAGAACATTACTTTTTTTAAAACAACAACAAATAACAAAAACATTCTGTCCAAGCAAAACCATTGACCTCTTCTTACAAGTTTCAGCTATCAGAGCATTTTTTTTCTCCTCATCAACCTCGCCATTACTAAAGCACTGCATAACAAAATTAGGCAGTTCAAATCTCCTAGATCATAACTATTTCTTCAGTGACCTAGAGAACACCGAGAAGGCAAAACACCCTATGATGTCAACAGCTGTAGAGTTATGTGGATGCACATTCTGATTATATGGTGACTTTTTAAAATCACCATATCAAACTAATTTGCTATATTTCTCCCCTTTTAAACCACTCCACTATATCATATATGAAAGGGGGGAATGTTTTAAGTATTTCTTTTTTCTTTTCTTTTCTTTTCTTTTTCTTTTCCTTAAAAATTGATGACAGACTGTAGCAGTAAAATGCTTCCTGCAACAATAATTCTTGACTTGAAACCACGGAAAGGCATTCTGCTGATTATCCATCTTGATTGGAAAACGTTGCCAAATGGACCTTTTAATTTCCAGTACATCAAAGAGATAAAATGCTGCTTTTCTTTTTTGAATACTCCTGCTGTGGAGATAAAAGGACATCAGATCTTTTGATGGGGAGAGAAAGACAAACAATGTGTCATTTCCAAGGGAACTCTTGAAACAAAGACCAGTAAAGGAATATTTTTTATTTCTTTGATATCTTGCTGCTGTAATGCTATGCAGACAAGTGTGTTTCTTCTCTGTGTGCCATTTTTGAAGAGAGAGAAAAAAATGTTTGCCAAATACTTCAGTATCCTCTGGATGTTGATTGGGACGAACTTTGTTAACAGGATGGAGATGGCATGAATTTTGAAACAATGAACTTATGTGATCGAATGGTTCATCTTTACCACTTTTTGTACATCAGAAAAAATCAAATGGGATTTTTATTTTATAACTTGAAATTAAAAAAATCTTACTGTTAAACTCTTTAAATGTTTAAGGGGAAATGGCTTTAAGGAGTTTGAGTGGAATTTGCCAGGTTTTTTTTTTTTTTTTTGTAAATATAAATGTTATGAGAATTCTTTTCATAATGCCATGACACTGTAGAGAAGGTAGCAAATGGCAGTACTCTGGAAACATGGAAATCCCCATTTTGTGGTTCTTGCATTGTGTGTGTGTTTTCCCCCCATATGCTTAAGATATGGGCTGAAGCTTAAATATGTTTGCCAGCAGCAAAAAGGTTGTCAGCAGCTAGTAAAGTCGGTGAAGAAACACATTGATATGATGAACTTGCTTTTACCACATGAATATTGCTACATATTCTACATTTCTAAGGGGAAACAAATCATATTTCATAATCATTTCATAATTCATAACAAAAACTGTTTACACACAAAACAAACAACTTTTTTAAAACTCGGTGGTTTTTTTTAACCTTTATGTAAGAAAAATGCAGTGTTTGGTTCCTATGCTTAGCACATGATTTGCATAAAGAATCTATATATTTTTGCCCTACAGAGAATTGTTATACAGGTCAAAGGCGTTTTCCTGATGTTCCTATGCAGATTACAATATATTGAATTATAGTGGTTTAGCACTAAAAATAGTTAATGAACTCAAATGACAAATTGTTTTAAGATTATGCAGCTTTTGTTTTTAAATCAAAACACGACGTTTCCTGTGTATTTTCCAATGATTTGTGTAGGTCTGGAATTGTATATTTCCATATATTTGAATGGTTTAGATAAAGCTTTTTACAAAATAGCTGACATGAGAGGGTGATCTGATGGGGTCAACAGCCAAACTTCATAATTCCAGCCTGTCATTTTGAAGCAGGTACAAACATATGTGTTATACTCATGGGAATGATGCACTCAGTGAGGATGGGAACTAATACAGGTGCAGCAGTTGAAATCTAATGCACTTTTTCCATCACAGGTTCTTTCTGGTATTGTCAAGGTATCCGTGCCAACCTCACATCAAAAGAAAGATCCAACTCTAGTCTTCCCCATATGATTTTAAAAGTATCAGATTGTAGGTTTTTAGACCGACCAGGAACATCCCACAGGGCATTCACTTAAAAAAGCATTCAAAGAATAAGAAAGCCCATGTTCTTATTTCTTAGTAAACTCATTTGCCATTTTTGACCTGATTCTTAATTCATAAACTTTTCTAATGTAGTGTGGTCACCAGCTTTTTCAGTTTCAAAGCAAAGCAGTTGAAATCACAGTTGAATTGGTTCATTCTAGACACCTGCAGTTATAAGGCTCTGTAGAACTTACCCAGGATGTGGGAAAGTATGTCTAAACAGTACAATCAATAAGTATAAAAAGGAATGAAGTTGGGATTTCAAAATCAGAATTCACAAAGACATTTACTCAGTCTAAACACTGTTTTCTGAAGTGTGATTCCATAGCTACCCTGCCCTTCCTTTAGATTATTCCTCTCCCCCCTCCATTGTCTAGAAGTAAGAGACTATGGTATCCTGCACTGTACCAGTTTTGTAGATAAATAATAGGTCCAGGGAAGCTGGGAAGACTTTCCCTCCCCATTATTCGCTAGCACTAAATTTGTCACTTTAAATTTTAAACCAGGGAATCCCACCCACCCACCATCCTGTACTGTCTCCAGTAGTCTTTCAATATCTATCATGTCATAAAAATATTTTGATAGATTGTAGTCATTCAATTGTCCAATGAAACCTATGATCAAAAATGTACTGGGCACCTTCTTTGCAATGATGTCTACTCTCTACTTCAATTCGTTTTGATTTCTGCAATCCAACACATATTTTTTTAAATAAAGAAAATAAAGATTAAAATGACTGTTTTGCAGTACATTTCTAGCTCTACTTTAATGTTACCTCAGAGGAAAACCATTTGTTAACATATGTTGAGCATTTTTCCCTTAACTTCATGTCCAATGCATTCTGCAGAATACAACAGCAACAAATTTTTAGAAATTTCCCATTAATTTCTGTAACACACCATGTAATAATGTTACAAATAAAACATTTAAAATCATAAGAATATTTTCTGCTCATTTTTTCATAGATTGAATGGGATATCATGCCTTGTTGATTAACATTTTGGCAAGTTGAAAAGAAAGCAAAGTACTGTGACACTGTAAAGACTAATAGGTTTATTTCAATGTGAGCTTTTGTGGGTCAGAATCTACCTCAGACACAAGAAGTACATTGTACTGTTTCTGACAAGGTTTAGGTGTCTGTCTCAGGGTGCCTTTTTAAAATGCCACTATTTGAAGCTCAGGTAAGTTGAATATTTGGAGGTTGGAAGAGTAGAACATGGGCACAAACTGGTTCGTTTTTGGTTTGTAAAGGCCCCAACCCTTTGTCAAAGTGGGCAGTTAGTCAAGATGATCAGAAAAGCCTGCACTGTTGCCTGGAGTGGAAAATCACTTGAGACCATAAGCTAGCAAACTGGGCCAGCTGAGTGGCTGCTTGAGGCTGAGGAGGCAGAGGAGGGGAGCAGCAGCACCAGCAGTGCTACCTTTACGAACCATAACAAACTGTTTCGTACCCATCCCTAGTGGGAAAGTGTTTTGAGTAAACCCAGGCATCCCCCCTGGGTAATCCTTCACATCCAGGAGTGTTGCACTGGAACAGCACTGAACTCACCCACTTCATGGACACCAACCTTTTAGACAGAGATACTCCCACTTACATTTTTTATCAATATATAATTTCCTTTTGCAAATTTCCTCACAATCATGAGCATAATTCAACATTTCCAGTAGATATGAAAACCAGTCACCTGTGACATACCTCTTTCACAAGCCTTAAAAATATAGAGAATGTACCTTGGACAATTTCAGTCTAATTTGGTAACTGTTGTTGGACCATTTTGGGCCTTCTGTGCCTATTCCCATTCAAGAGCATACAATATCTATCTACATAGATATAGGCATAGACAGCATTACTGGAGCAAGAAGCAATGTGGAAATTAGGAATTAGGGGCCTTCTAGACCCCTGTGCACCCCCAATATTTTACAAAATTTAGAGGTGTGTGGTGTGCGCACGGTTAACAGATAATTTATCTTTTCTCAATATAACTAGGAAATTCATAATTTCAGTCTCATTGGGGGCCTGTAATTAAAATGTGTACATGTCGAGTAAGGTACAGTGGTACCTTGTATAAAGGAATTAATTCGTTCCAATTAAAATTCTGTTAAGCAAATTTTCCTTTATACAAATTTCCCATAGGAATGCATTGAAAACAGAGTAATCCCTAATCGCGACAATTTTTATGTTGTATGGGTTTGCCCCATACGCAATTCTGTTAAGCAAAATTCTCCTATCTCTGAAATATTTTATGTTGTACAGATTTTATGTTATACAAACCCTTTGTTATACAAGGGTCCACTGTACAATTTCTTCCCTTTGTAAACACAATTCTGTAGAAACAGAATTATATGCATATGTATGACTGTTACAACTTATCCATGAGACATTGGAAAATAAGGTAAGATTTCATATTGTGATATCTTGATTAGCAGGAACATTATTTGTCTCCTTTTGAAATTACCCTGCTGGAGGAGAAGGATGTCAGAACCATCAATGAAACAACTGGCCTGTGATTATGGTTCTTCTCTTAGTTCCAAACAGTTTTTTCTCAATGAGGAAGTTTACCTTGTAGCCAATTTATCAAACAAATTAGTTTTATCTGAAAACTCCTAAACAAATGATAAAGTCAACAGCTGTGCCTATCTGAGGCATTAGGAATGGTGAAGGAATTTAAAACTTCCATTAGCTGCTCTTTTTATAATCCTGTTTCATAGCTGTATTACAACCCAGCGGCATATCCTTCTGTTTCCATTTCTAAACATAAAATTTTTCAAATAATATTTTTAAATTGGGGGGGGGAGCGTAATCTACAAACAATTGAGACAGAACAAAGTTCATATTTGTTTTTTCATATCCACAGCAGTTAAGCCAGCATGACACAGAAGTAAAAATCCCTACAAACCCTCCGTGAAAAGTTATTCTTTGTCAGTGGAAGACCTGTTCCAAATGGTTGGGACAAATACAACATACAGAATAGTGGAACCAGGGATTGGAGATTGGACACAGCATGTCATTATCACCCTTGCCCCCCTTATGTTTCTCTGTTCCCTCTGACCATACCAGAAATGGCAAAAATAGCTAGAAGACAGCTACTGTACTGTTACAGACTCTCCTTGTTGTAATATAGACTATTCATAGGTGGCGTGGTATTGAAGGAGCAATTAAAAGCCATTTATTTAACAAAATACCTATTCCTCAATTGTTGATATGGACCAATTCAGCTGCCTGCACATTTGAGTTCTCCCTATGGAGTGGCAGCTCTAGGGGTTGTCACTGAGTTTTTCATTTCAACATGTCCGTATTTAAGTTCACAAAACAATACAGGAAAAATGTTTGCCCTCAATTGCTTATGTATATTCTCTCTCTAAGCAATTGGGTGCTTTTTTATCTACCAGCACTCTGAGTGGAAAGTCATGACCTGAGCTTCAGGGACTGTGTGTCCCTCTCAACAGCTCCCCATGTGTTCCATGAAGTCAGGAGGCCCTCACCTACTTTGCAGATGGCCAGCTGGAGAGCTTGAGCGGGTAGGGGAGTAGGATGCTGCTGCCTGACTTTCTTGATACAGCTTTATTAGATGCTAGCATTGGAAAGTGTACCACGATTTCAGTGAAGTTGGACAGCACATAGGATTGGAATGAAATGAATTTTGGATATAGGATTGGAATGAAATGATTTTTGTATATGTGAATGTGCAAGTATATATAATGCGTACACTTTTATGAATGGGACCAAGATGTTTGTGCTCCCCTGTTACAACTTTGTCCTGGATTGGCAAGTTATAAAACATCCATTTGCTAAATCCTTAACCTTGCCTGCCTGTGTTTCTCTCCTGTGCAAACAGTGATCCACACAGTTTGCAGTAAATGACGTTTATCTGGCCACTAATGATTAACAGGGAAATCGATCACAACAAAGGTCACGGCACCGTCAGAAACATCTTTGTTAGTCCCAGGGCCAGTGGGATTTGAAGCAGACAAAACCTGGGGGCAGCCCAAGCCATCTTCTGCAATTGTTGGCATTGTTAAGTCTTTCTTGAATCGAGAAGAAGGGGAAAGGTTATCAGGGAGGCTGAGAAGCTCTTTGGCAGAACTCCAGTTCCCCGGAGTACTTCCCATAATGAGCTGGCTGACATGGTGCCTGCCGTCTGTTTCAACTCTGGGTGCTAAGCCATAGGCTGCCAGGAAGCAAAATCAGGGGATTATGTTTTCAGCTTTATGTCTGAATGTCACAATTTACACAGAGTTGAGTACTGTATTGCATAGATAAGAAGCATGTTGGAGCAATCGGGATTTTAATCTCATATGCTCGGCATCGATTAATAAGGTTATTTGTGTTTGACTGCAGAATGGACTCCTTATTCTATTGACTGTGGTGGCTGGTTTTTAAAATGTGTTTTTAGTGAATGAAAAGGCAAAGTCTGGAAGCAGCTTGGGTTGGGTCACTGGGAGGTCTCTTGAGGAAAGGAGTTGAGAACGCTATAAGCCCACACCAAGAGCCAAGACAATGGAACACCTGCTCACCTAGTCTCAGTTGTACTTTGAACTGTGCTTAGAGTCTGGGAGCATGCTCCTCTTAAAGCATGTTTGCCTGTCAAGGGGGGAAAGGATCCTGTGTGGAATGGCCGGGTCCTCATTGTGCATGCCTGAGCAAGACAATCAACTGGGTCCTTGAGTTCATCACCAAAAGCCTCACCCAAAGTTATACCAGGGATGAGAACTTGAGTCACAGGACTCACTGTCAAATCAAATTCAAGTAACAGCAAAGACCTGACTAGGAATCAAGTGCCCCCAAAAAAACTCAGACTCATCATGCTACTTGGAACCCACCCACCCCTTTCTTTGTGGGGGGGCATGTTTCTAATAGGGACTTGATAGTCAAGACCAAAGAATCAGACTTGAGACTTGGACTCAAAGATTTGCAAATGTCGCTGAGTTATGCCATCTTCTGAGGAAGGTCCTGCCAAATAGAATCAGATACTTCTTAATAGGCCAGACTCCATAATGGCTGCTGGGAAGAACTGCAAACAAAAATAAGCTCTAGGGGAGTTTATAACTAACTTGAGAAATCTTCCTCCTCCCTACAGAATCCCTAAATAGTTCTCTTCAAATAAGAAAAAGTGGCTGAAAGCCTGTTGCATGCTTTATCATCATCAAGCAGCACATTGCTACTGACTAAAAATCATCTTGGGGTGCATGAAACATATGCAATGCAATTAATTTATGTACACCCTGAAATCTCCAAAGGAAGCCAATAGATAGATAGATAGATAGATAGATAGATAGATAGATAGATAGATAGATAGATAGATAGATAGATAGATAGTTGCCGATTATGGTAACATCAACACACCATTGTACTTACAGATGCAGATGTACAACAAGATTTCAGCCACTAAATTTTTCTTTTTATAATGTTACCAGGGATGAGAATGCTTCTTTTCATAACTGTAGTTTTAGAAGAAGTAGCCATCTTAGTCTGTGCAGGTAAAAACAAAAGCAAAAAAATTAAAAAAAGAAGAAACAAAAAAGATAAATATTGTAGCACCTTAAAAATTAACTGTTGTGTTTTTAATGTGTTTTTAATATGAACTTTGGTGAATGAAATCCACTTCCTCTGTTCTGGTTTGCCAATAAGCTTCAGCTCCAGGTAATGATGGATAGAATTCCTATGATAAATTTTCCACCATTAATTGCATGGCTGCCCTCTTAGTACCTGTTCTGTTTGGGGACCCTGGGGATCCAGATCATTTAAAATCAAAGCAGCCAGTAGGTCCTCCACTAGTCTTCCTTTGCTTAGATTTCCTCTCGACAGTTCTCCAGGGGCCCAGCAGAAGGCTCTGTGCTACCAGTCAAATCTGTTTTAAGATTGCCAAAAGCTGCTTTATTTCTGTTTGCCTGGTGGGAAAACTAGCTATTAATTTACCTTGCCTACCCAGCAGCTTTCAAACACCGTAGCAAACTAAATTAGAAAAGGATGTTGCTATAAATTATCCACATTGCTTTAAAGCCATGTATAAAGTATCTCTGCTCTTTATTTTCTACCCAGCAAGATTCTTTCTGATCTTCGCAATTGTAAACTTCCCAAATTTGCATTGCTTAAGGTAAGTGAATATTGTTTTTTCAATATATGCTCTCTCTCTCTCTCTCTCTCTCTCTCTCTCTCTCTCTCTGTGTGTGTGTGTGTGTGTGTGTGTGTGTGTGTGTGTGTCTGTGTCTGTGTCTGTGTCTGTGTCTGTGTGTGTAGTTGTACCTTGATGTACCTTGATTTTCAGTAAAATGTCTTCCTCTGTTTACCTTACCTAGGCAAGCCTATATTGTAAGAAGAAGGAGGGAGACTGTACGAGTAAAATCACCTTTAGCCAAATAAAAATAAAAATACAGTGGTACCTTATATAAAGTAATTAATTCTTTCCCAAATGAAATTCAGTTAAGCAAATTTTCTTTTATACAAATTTCCCATAGGAATGCATTGAAAATGGAGTAATCCCTAATTGCGATCATTTTTATGTTGTACGGATTCACCCTATAGGCCATTCTGTTAAGCAAATTTCCCATATCTCTGGAATTTTTTATATTGTACAGATTTTATGTTATACAAACTGTTTGTTATACGAGGGTCCACTGTAAACTACAAAGAGAAAGGAAGATCTCTGCTCAAGAGGTCTTGTGCCATCACTTTGAGCTAAATGCGTAGTCTCCATCGGGTCACAAGCATGACAGGTGAAGCTTTGGGGCAAGCTGAAGAGCTATGGAGAAATTATAGCATGTGTGCTACCTTCACGATCTCAAATTGTGAATAAGCAGTGATAGGGTAACTTACACCATCCATACCATTGCCTGGCACTCTTTCTATCCAAGCTAATGGAAGATTTGATATTAAGAACCATCTCCCCCGTCCCCATTATTGTGCTGGAGAATCTCAACATAAATACCAAAGCCACTGATTCCATAGCAGCTGAGGACTTCAAAGCCACTGCAGCTATAGAGAGGTCCTTACAGGTCACCAGCCCAGGGTGTGTGGCTTCCCAGCAGCCCTGCTGTGCAAGACACTGGGATTCATTTTTCCCAAGTGGACATGAAAGTGGTGATCTGAAAGTTTGAGATTTAAGAGCTCTCTCCTTGGTCTATTCAAATCATTACCTTCTGACATTTGCACTCCCAGTGTATTTTCCTTTGCAAAAGAGAGGGTTTTATTTAAACAACCCACTCCTAGAAGAAAAATGGGATTTTCAAGGTTTTGGGGGCATTTTCATAATGGCATGGCTGGTGCTAGTATTGGTCTTGTGGCTACTCTGTGAAACATACCTCCTGAGCTGCTGACATAATCACAATCAAGTTCCCTCCTTGTATGGCATGGACAGTGCCTCAGTACAAATTACAGCATGGGGCAATGAGGCTAATGAGATGATGGCCGGAAAGTGGTAGTGGGAGGATTTTTAATGTATTTGAATAAACACTGCTTAGAATCCTTTTGAGATGGGAGGGAGTGCTATATATCCTACTTGAATAGCTCATTCCAGAAGGGAATTATTGCCACTATTGTGCCTAGTAGAGATGGGCACGACTTAGCGGTATTCCCATTTCCGTTTCCATTACTCGTATCCATTTACTCTACAGAAATGGTAACGGGAATTACTCTGCCAGAATTCGAGCTCGAACCTATGAACGAACAATTTGGTCTGATTTGTCATGCTCTTTACTTGCATCGCGGCGATCGCGCAATGCCAAGCGGCACAGAAAAAAAGTTTTTAAAAGTAAAAAAAAAAAACCCGATTCCCGGCCCTAAAAGTAGGCAAAAACTGTCTGAGGGCACCTACCAGGCCAGAAGGGTGTTTTATTTGGGGGGGGGTTCCCCGCCCCCTCTCCTTGGCTATTGCTACTGCTGCGCTGCTGGTACCAGGCTGGGACGGCGCATCCATTTGCCATGCAGTGCATCCAAAATGGCGACAATATTTTTTTGAAATCGTTGCCAAAACCCCACCAAAGCACCAGAAACATGCGAAAATTAGCTATTTTAAATGCTTGAAATTTTACAGTAGCAGCAGTGAGTTTTTCTTGCAAAAAAAGTCTCCGTTGATTTTATTTTATTTTATTTTATTTTATTTTATTTTATTACACCTGCGCATTCGCAATGATGGGCTCGCCCATGGGAGTGGACCATGCAAAGTTTTGGAGCCATTCCACCAATCGCATGGCCAGGTTTTGCTGACTGTACCAGGCTGGGAGGGCGCATCCATTTGCCATGCAGTGCGGGGGATCCAAAATGGCGACCGCAATATTTTTTTTGAAATCATTGTCCAAAACCCCACCAAAGCACCACAGAAACATGCGAAAATTAGCTATTTTAAATGCTTGAATTTTTACAGTAGCAGCAGTGGGTTTTTCTTGCAAAAAAAAAGTCTCCGTTGATTTTATTTTATTTTATTTTATTTTATTTTATTTTATTTTATTTTATTTTATTACACCTGCACATTTGCAATGATGGGCTCGCCCATGGGAGTGGACCATGCAAATTTTCCACCAATCACATGGCCACTTGGCCAGGTTGACCACAGAGACTTCTGGGATGTGCCAATCAGGCATAAACAGCCCACTAATCGTAGCCCAAACCCGAACCCTAAGCCTAAGCCTAACCCATACGCCAGTACACTGTCCTTCTAAGTGGGTCAGAGAGGCACCCAGAGTTGCACCCCAATACTCACCCTAACCTCACCCGTAACTAGCCTAACCCTAGCCCTTGCGCTAACCCGTCTTAACCCTAAGCCAGATCTACTTGCATTGCACTACATGCAAGTACGTGAGACACAGCGGGTGCAAAGAGTCTGCCAGTCCGTCACTTGTGGCTCTGGCTGACTCCTGCAGCTCCCTCCAGGAGCCCGCTACCCCCCCCAAACCAGTACTAACGACAACGAAAAAACAAAAAAACAAACCAATTTTTGCGAAATTTCACGAAAAACGGAAACGAGCCGAAACGGACTGCCTCTGACACACGACAACTCAAAAACGTCATTTTCCCTAGTCGTGCCCATCTCTAGTGCCTAGTGATAAAATCCCAATGGTGTTCCTCTGGGCTCATTTCTTATCATCAGAGTTGTCACCAGTATGTGGATGATATTCTCCTTATCTGATCATGTTTATCTGTTGAGACTAGAGATGGGCATGAAACGAACAATTTTTGTTTCCATTTTCGTTTTTTCATTTTGTTACGCAACGAAACGACACCAGAAATTTTGTCGTGCGTTTCATTTTCGTTACTGCAATACAGTGAACTGCTTTAATTGCTAAAAAATCACAAAAAATGAAATAAATGGTAACGACATGGTAACGAAACGAACGAAAACGAAAACAAATTTTTGCAAAAATTCATGAAAAATGGAAATGAACCGAAACAGACCCTCCAAACGACAAATGACAAACAAAACATCATTTTTTTGTTTCTTGCCCATCTCTAGTTGAGACGATTGATGTTCAGAATTATTGCATGAGTGAAGTAAGGGGCCGGGTGAAGACAAATGAACTGGAACTGAAATGAACAACTAATTAATAAACAATTGGTTACCTTTTTCCATATGGCGGCGCATTTGGAAATTGTTGCAAACTAGGAAGGAATTTTTAATTTAACTTTACATACATGAAGAAATAGATTATGGCATATCACCCTAATGAAAACATTAACTCACCAGATCTGGCTACTTAGACAACCACAATCCCACAATGATTTTTTCAGCATGTGGTTTATTTTTATTTATTATGTTTGCAAGAATGACAAGATTAATTTTCCACCAGCCTCCCATGTCAATCTTTCGTGTTATATTCTAATATGGTGGTTTCCAACATTGGGTAACCTAGGTGTCCTTGGACTTCAGTACTGCTAGTGGTGATGTCTTCTGGGAGCTGCATCCCAAAAACTTCTGAAATGCAAAAATAGGCACCTGGGTTACCCAAGGTCAGGAACCAATGTTCTATTCTAATATGGACAGCAGTGGTGTGAAGGTTATATATACATCAGACTAGACATTCTTGCTGAAAGACCTGGTGTTATTATTTTGCTATTGTTTTTTTCCCTTTTACTGTATTTTCAGTGAAATTTAGAAACTACTGAGATGGGTGTTGTGGTTAGTTGTCTAGTCAGTTAAGTGCCATCCAGGCAGTTTGTGACAGGATTTCAGCCCATATGACTGACAGCATTTACAGTTTCTACAACTTGCTATGCTTCTTTAGTTTGTTTTTTTAAAACATGTTTCCATCTTTCTGCAATACCACCCATGAATGGTTCCAGCAACTTTCTTTTTGATATGTTTCACATTGTTTTAAGCACAAGACACAAGTGTTTTTTACTCCTGCTTTCATGTTTGACTTAGCTATATTACAGGCAAATTGCTGAAGGCAATTAAAAAGAAACAATCCTCCTGTAATAAATACATGAAGGCCTGTGACAGTGCAGAGACAGTGCAGAGACAGTGCAGAGAACAAAGCCAACAGGGATATTTGCCTGTTTCCAAACTGTTCCAAAGTGAATTAAATATTTCTTTGTTGGTTTGTTTATTGGCTTTTATACCACCCAGCTAATGGATAAGAAGTCCAAACTGATGCTTGAAATGGATTAAGTTCTCTCTAATGTGCTGAATTTTGTGACAGTGTTTTGGAGATATTCATATTTATATTCCCTTGCCTTTCCCATCATCCATCAAAAGTTAGCTATGTGGCCAGTCTTTCCTCTTCCTTTTCAGAATCCAGCTCGTACATTGGGTAACTAACTCTTTATGAAGATTGAGTTCATAAGTTGTTGCATAATCTTTAAGAGAATTTTGCTCGTATGTGGTCTTAAGGTGATGGTGCAGTGATTAGAACAATCTTTCGTGTCACCTTTCTTCAGTACTGGAATAAATACTGACCTTTTTGCTCTTTCGGCCACTGCCCCATCTTCCATGCACTTTGTCATAGTGCTGTCAATGTTTTTGTTGGTGGTGGTCTCTGTAGTTCTCTTGGCATTCCGTCAACTCCAGGGGCTTTGCATTTTGGCATCTGATTGAGTGTCCAGTCAACTTCCTCTTCCAGGATATCTGGTTCCAGCTCCAGCAATTCTTTCTCTCCTGTGTCTCGGTTTCGATTTTCAGTTCAATAAATTTGCTCTGTACATTCCCAACAGCTTTCTTTGTAATTCCTAACCCATCATGCCCTCTGATTATTGCCTTTCTTACTGTAAAAGGAGCTGTAACTTTCTTCACATGCTCTTGTATGGCCCTTTTTGGGCTGCTTCCTCCTGTTTTCTGCATTGCTCACCCCAAAATTCTTCTTTATCTTTCCTTACTTCTCTCTGGAACTTTACATCTTTGTGCTTCTTCCTTATCACCAACTGCTTCCGCCTTCTCTTCTTTTTACTGCAGCTTCTGTTGATACCCACTAACCCAAAATCATTAGTTTTTTGTGAGCAATATATTGATGTGCTATGGACTAGTGACAAATAAATTGTCCTACTAATTTGATGTCAGCTCACATCCTAAAGACTTCCAGAGACTTGATGAAAGACAGTAAGAAATCCCACAATAAGCATACTTATTGAGTATATTTTAGAAGGCTTCTCTTGCTTCAGTCAAGAAAGACATCTGCTTGAGCATGTCCTCCAAGCCATGCATCTTTAAGGAAATCTCATTTTAAAAGGGTTTTCATCTAAAGGGGTCTGAAAAACAGAACTGCGCAACATGTGGACCCCAAGACAAATCTAGCTTACTACCCAAGTAGTATACCCACCCGCCAAGTGGTTGGCAATTTCACATCCCTGTACAAACCCCTCCACCCCCCAAAAAAATAATGGAAATGATACAATAGGCTTTTAAATTGTTCTGAATTGAATTTTTCAGTCTGGTATTAAAATCATTCCCTTTCTCCAGAAAAGAGCAGTCATAAACCTGTGTGCATTTATATGGTCTCATCTCTCTTGTCACATACAATGGCCATAGTATTAATAGCTTTTCCAGAAAAAGAGAGCCTTACAATCAACTGGCAATATTTTACATGGAGGTGACACTCCTGGCTACCATATGCTGAATAGAAATGTTAAGGGGTTCTCTCTGTTCCAAGGGATGCAAGGTGGTGATCAGCTATAAGATGGGTATATACTTGTATAGAAATGAAATGTGTATCAGGCTTTCTTTTATCAACAGAAGAGAAATAGGATGTGTGGTGGTGTGGTTTCCCCCCTCCTTCTTATATAATTTCTATATTTGGGTAAACAAATCCTGTTGTCGAAAATGAGTAATCTAGTATGTTCCCTTTGTTTCCAATTCTCTGCCCTATCTCCATCCTATGAAAGGGATATGCACAAGCTTTGCCCTTTTCAGGATAATGGGAAAGGGGGGAATCTCTTCAGAACTTGAAGGAAATGGAAGGCAAAGTGCAGGAAACAGACCCCTCCCCCCAAAAAAGGTATGTGAAGGATGTGTTTGAAGCAAATGGAAGAGGCAGTTGTGCTAAGGAGGTTTCCCATTTAGCAACTTCTTGTTGCTCTCTCATGAAACTGACTAGTTTTACAGCTTAGTTAGGAAGGCAACATTTTTCTTTTTTTCCTGGGCTGGGGAGAACACTCATAGTTGACACCCCAGCTGACCTCAGCAGTTCTAACTTTGAAGACCCCCATAACAGAAAGAAATGTGCAACTAAAACAAACTGGAATGACAAAAAAGCCTTTATATTGTCTTTCTCCTGGAAATCTGTCTTAAAGTAAGGTAAGTACACCTACCAACATACTTCAGTCTGTTGACCCCAGCTATAGGTGATTGTGATGATCATCAACAATGATGACACATGGGTAAAATATATGTGCATGGGGAGGGTTTCAAAAAGTGTGGTTGTCCATGTGATAGCATTATTTGCTAGAGGAGACCAGCTAAAGCAGATCCATTCAATCAATTGCTGAATGGTATGCCAACACTAATATAAATTCTATTGATTCAAAGAGATGAATCTGGGACTAGGAATTGGACATAGGCCAACATGCCTGAGTAGGGATGTCATTTGAAGCAACAGGAAACTGAGGTGGGAGCTGCAGCTTCTGGTACCTGAAGAGAAGCCAGGCTCAATGCTGTTTTGAATCAGCAGCAGAGTAAGAGTGTCTTCCTGATAATGCACTAGCCAGAATGCCATTAGCTGGGAAGTCTGCTCCTTTCACTTAAATTCTAACCACCTACATCCCCCATCTACATTTTGGTTTTATGGGATTCCATATGCATTAGCCTCTCATCTCTCCCCAACTGCTTCAGTGCAACTTTTTTTCAGCTTGACACTCTGCAACCATTCCTAATGAATCATCTTTGTCAGGGGTGTAAACTTCAGTGACACCATGACAAGTTAGCCAATGGCTATGAATGACTTCCACACTGACATACAGCCTGCTTTTATTTCATATTATGTCTCCCCACCCCTTCCATCCATTTCCTGAGCTCCAGTTACTTTTTGCAGATCTTTTTGTCACAATTCATAGGGTATTAATTATTGGCACTAAAATGATTCTAGAATTGTCAGAGAACCAGTCTCATTAGTATATAAAAAAGCATATTTCTGCATAATTCTTCATCTCTAACTCATAATGATATGCTGATTCCAGGATGTGGTACTAGGTATATGTAGCCATTCTCACACGAGAATTGATTGACTTGAGTTGTTGGAATACTGGCATAACTGCTCTAAATTTTGACATCTCATTTGCATTCTTTGAAGTAGAAGCACTCTAAAGCAGTGCCCACATTACTGATGTGTGCCCTAATGAAAAAAAAATAACCTTTTCCCTGTTCATACATAGTGAAGAAACAGCTCCAGTCTTTCAGCTAAATGGACTTGAAGTCAATGTGACCAAAGGCAGATGGCGCCGATCTTCAGACAACCGACCACAGCCGATTGATTGTGTCCTTTCCAGTTGGTCATCATGGAGTGGTTGTGATCCTTGCCAGAAGAAAAGGGTGAGTTTCTTTATGACATGTTTGTGAAGCGTGCTATCCAAAAGCTGGATGTTGTGATGAGCTAGCTCTAAAGAATATCCTCTTCATGGCTCTACCACTCCTTGTTTTCTTAGATGAATCCATTTTTTTCATCTAATACAGATGTTCCTCAATCCCTGGAGTAGAACTGATGCAAGCTTATTATGATCTAAGTCATTTGGAGTCTTGATAAGTTAACATTGGCATCTATGGAGCTAAAGTATATTTTTAAACAACTTTGGGAGGGCACTGTACTGAAGTGTGGCATAAAACACTCTCTTTTCTCTTTCTCTTTCCCAATAAATCTTCCATTAAAAATGTGGCTAGGAATGCAGGTAACAAATAGGGACCACTGCATATAATGCCCGACTTTCTTTTTCTTAGTTGATTGGCTTATCTATTGCACCCTCCAGTCAGACACATTGCCTTCAGGCCATTTGGTTTCCTGGCTTCTTGACACCTATTTTTAATCTTGAGCCCTTTTCACACACATATTCCTATCCATAAGAACTGTCTGATGTTCTAATCCTTGTCAAACTGACAACTTTCCCTTCCCTTAGAAGCTGGATTACAAGTATTTTGACAGCCTTATCCCCCGAACAGTCAGAAAGTTCATGAACATTCTATGCCATCACAATGGCTGAGCCAGCTGGTGTCAGGGACTGCCCTGCCACTAACACTATGCAGTAGAGATACTATGTATAATGCAGGTTCTCCATTCCTGGGGCTGTGAATCTGTAGCTCCATGCAATCTAGTCTGAAATACAATCAAGACATTGACACTTTTTCAAGTTGCCTAGGTCATGTGTTGCCCTTCAAAGTCAATTTCAGTAATCATATGTATTAGCATTATATACTGTTTTGAGAACCTGGAGAAAGTGCAAGGCAATGCAACATTTTTACCTTTTAAGCAAAGCCTTCTCACATACCTTTGTGTCTAAATGTTCTGTACCATCCCACCTACTTCCTTCCAGGATATTGTATGTATTATCCTTGAAGTACACTAAATACCCTTCTTGGATTCCATGGCAACATAGCAATTGAACATATGGATGTAAAAGCAAAAGCAAACAGTGTTCTGGTTATATACTATCCCATAGCACTTAAAGCACTCTCTGGGTGGTTTACAGTTTAATTATGCAGGCTTCACATTGCCCCTCCCCCCACAAGTTGGGTACTCATTTTACTGACCTCGGAAAGCTAGAAGTCAACCATGAGCCTGCTACCTAATATTGAACCCAAGGTTGTGAGTACAGGTACAGCTGTAGTACAGGCGTTTAACCAATGTGCCATAAGGATCCCAGAATGTAGAAGTGAAAAAGTCAAGGCAGACATTTCATTCTATATTTTATTTTATGTCTGAAGTAGTGGACACGATCCACAAAAACTCACATATTAGGCTTTGAGGTGCCACCACATTTTCATCTTTTTATTCTTTTCTTACCCTCCATTTAGATTTTGCCTGATATCAGAACATCCAAGGACCAATTTTCTGCCCCCCCCCAGAGCTTCCTGAAAAAAATGGGGGGGGGTGCTAACCTGGCAGTGACAGCAAGATCGCTTTCAGTTTCAGATATTAGCTATGGATTGGGGGGGGGTGTAAAAGAACAGTGCATTACCATAAAGAGAAAAAGAATTTAAGCCATTGGTTTGCAGTGAGCACAGCTTCTCTATTTAGAATAGCTTTAGATTAAAAAACAGATTGTGCTACTGATTGCCAGCATTCTACAATGACTTGGCACTAGAAGAAGAAGAAGAAGAAGAAGAAGAAGAAGAAGAAGAAGAAGAAGAAGAAGAAGAAGAAGAAGAAGAAGAAGAAGAAGAAGAACTGTGCAGGAAAGTCATTGAACCCTTTAAAAGGTGAAAGACCAATCTTTGCTACTTCTTGGGGGAGCAATTTGCCTCTTCTCCTGGAAAGTAAGGAGCATATTTCATCCATCTCAGTATAAATACACATTTTACAGACTTCCATTTTGCTGTTTCTATAGTTTCAAGTAAAGATTAGTCGCTCATGTGAGGAGATGACGAGGCCTAATTTTCTGGTTATGCAGGACCTAGTGAAGCTCACCAGTCCTGTTTGGAGGCATTTTCTGCCCTCATGCATTTGTCATTCAAGACTTCAAGCCAAGTCTTTGGAGGTCATGGCTGACGTCTTCAAACTAATTGTTGCCACAGATTAAACTGTTATGAAGATGACATGAGCAAGGTCTGCATGAGTAGGGCAGTCCCATCCCTGCACTATTCTGTTTGTGTGGGAGGCTCTTCAGTTGTTCAGCTGCAATCCTTGTGATGTCGAGTCCATTTGTGTGGAGTGCCCTCAATAGCCTTGCTTTTTTGGCTGAGATATTATGGCTCACAGTTGCTCATTTTTCATCCTTGAGCACTTTCCACCTGCAAAGTGCCTTCAGATTAAGGCCTTGATTGTTATAGACCTCAGTGGCAAAATGCCTCTGATCCTGAAAAGTGCAGCATAACATTCTCTTGTCATCACGCTCGGATGAGTGCTTTTGGAGTAGTCATCCTTTGGCCTTGCTCAAAGGGGCACAGCTTACATATCATTATTTATCATCATTACTCTTGCTAAAACAATAGGCACAAGATAAGGAAAGTGAATGCCAGGAACATGGAAAGGCAGAGATAGCACTTAAATAGCAACTGAGGTTGATACCTTGCCTGTAGATATTCCATCTAAAGCAGAGGTGTGAAATTTTAGGCTGCATGCGATGCTGATGTTGTGTTCGTGACATACGAAATTCATTTTTAAAAGGAGAAATGACTCCTCATGTAATAGGCTTACAAGTGTTCAAAACCAAACAGAAAGTTTTTGCTAGCAACAAAATTCTGAGAAAAATAATGGGTGCATGATGAGATGCCCAGCTGCATACATTAAGAACTGCATTCACCCTATGTTCCTCTGTAGGAGAATATGCTAGTCCTGTTTGGTATAGATCAAAACACACCATACTGGCAGACGTGACCTTAAATGAAACAGTGCAACTGGTCTCAGGTTGTTTAAAACCAACCCCAATACAAAAGGTGGATTTCCTAGCAGACATTCCTCCAGCAAAATTCTGCCAGGAAAGTGCGGTGTAGAAAAAGTGAGCCAAAACAATGTCCTCACTAAACACACTTGTTACTTGGTCATCAACCACCAAAGCCGTGACTGAAAGCAAGGAATAGTTTTCTCAAAACTTCTGCCTCTTTCAACCCTCAGCCACCACAGACCACCCTAGAATGAAAAGTGAGCAAGGAACTACCAAATAACTGGGCTGAACCACATGATTCCCCATCATTTGACCAAGATCAACCATGGTCCATATGGGAAGCATTAAACAGAGTGCACACCAGGGTTGGACGATCAAAGGATGATATGGGAAAATGGGGCTTCCCAATAGAAGACATCCTGTGTGAATATGGAGAAGAACAAACCATCTCACACATAATATGATGGTATAATGATGCCCTTCAACATGTACAGAGGAAGATCTTAAGCTGGCAAGAGGATCAGACAAGAACAGATGTTACTCTCCAAGAGCAGAAAACCAATCCAGTGATAACAATGTTGTTAATGTGGCCTGGTATTGGGCAAATTTAATGTAGTTGGTTTAAAAAAATCTTATTCATTTCATATACCTTTTTATATACAATAATTTTATAGCTTATTTATAGTCTTAGTAGTAGTATATGTTTATCTGGCCACATAATTTGTGGGTGCTTCTCACAGGAATAAAGCAAGTGCCACCTGTGAACTTCAGAAGCTTAAAAAAATTAAGTTTTTTGAAAACATCTATCCATTTTTGTGTCCCCCCCCCCCCCACCCCCACACATACAACTCTGTAATGTGTTCATGTTTATGAATATTGTAGCAGTTCTGGGGGGGGGTGAAAATTTGTTCAAAAGTCATGCAAAATTGCATTAAGTTAGAAGATTATTGTTAACCTTAACTGTTGCATCCTGAGTCACATGACTTTGCACACAGTAAATAATGACAAAGAGTGAATTGCAAGCTTGATGCAGTTCATCTCCAAAAGTCACACTGTTTGCATTATGTTGTTGTAAAATCCCAGTAACATTTTGGTTACTCTGTTTCACTTAATACCACATCACATATACAGTACCTGTTATTTGCCTGACACATCATCTGGGGCCAATTCATGTGATCCACTACACTCAATGATTTTCAATTTTGCCTCCAAAAGTTGTATGACTGATGTGTCAGTTGTGGGTGTAATGAAGAGGATTTTGGCCTGAGAATTCTTTCCTCGTATATTATGTTTTCTCGTGTAGAGTGTTTAACAGTGGAGGTTTTTGGAGGTATCCTTGTCTAGTACTCATAATTTAGGTATGAAAGGTTAGATTTTTACTGGCAAGGAAGACTTCTGGAGATTATGGCAGAAGATGAGGGTACAAATGAATGTCATTGAAAAATAGAATCCACCTGCAAGAACAAGTGGTAGAGGGGACATATTGATCACAGAACAACCAGAAGAGAGGAACAGACAGATGGGCAGACAAGAACAGATGTTACTCTCCAAGTGCATAAAACCAATCCAGTGACAACAGGTTCCTCTACCAAGTACCACGGATATCAGTGCCCGGAAATCACTGGGCCAAATCTGTGTTCTTGTGGTCTGTTATCTGCTCTCTCCAGTATCTAAGGGAAATGTGAAAGGAGGAGTACTTGCAGTAAGGTTGTCAGGCTGAAATGTCAAAGAATTGCTATGCTTTCCAAGGATTTCAGATGGAGGGGGGCAGTTACACCTCTTGGGGCAAGCCTTGCTAAGGACGAAAGTTTGATTTTTGTATTTGAGGCAGCTTTTAATCTTGGATGTCCCTCCTCATTCATTCATTCCCCACTGAGCTGAGGTTTCACTTGGTCAGTGCCAAGGGGCTTGTATGTGTGTTGTGTTTGCTGTTTTCAGGTGACAGTATCTAGGAAACAATACACAGTTCCTGGAGTGTTCTAAAAGTGTGCATTGTATAAGTATTACCGGATATAGCATTAAGGCCACTGGTCTATGTTGAACTTTGGACTTGTTGAAAAGGCGATGTAGGAAAATGTTCGTGAACAGTCAATTGATTTCTTTGCTCTTGTTGAAGAGAGAGAGAGAGTAGGAAAATGGTTTTGGCTGTGAACTCTCAGGGAATTGAGTATTGCTGATTTGGCAATGCTAGTCCATAGCAAAGAGAGGTTGCCAAAAAATGGAGGAGCCTTGGCTTCTTAGCATGATTTCATTATCAAACCAGCCTTCCAAGAAAGTTGAGAGTACTGATCTTTTAGATATACCATCAAATGATCTTTCCTAGAAAGTTTACTCTTAGAAGACACCTTAGCAGTGCACATTTCTTCAAAGACCACATCCTCCCACCCACAATGGTGATCTGCTGGTTTATGTCCTATTCTATCTCAGACCAGCTATATGGTAGAACTAAAAATGGGCACAAACAGGTTTGTCCCAGTCCATCCTGGTTCATAATTCACATAAATGTTGTATCTGGTTCCAACCCCAGGCTCCTCAGTCAAACAGCCACTCACCCAGTCAGGGCAGGCACTTCCATTAAGGTGAACTAGGCAGTTGCCTAGGGCGCCAAAATGGAAAGAGGGTACTGGCGAGCCTACCGCCCCCACCACCACTGGCCACCACTGTCCATCCCCCCACCACCCACCACCCACCCGTCGCTGTCCGCCCATCGCTGACTGCCCCCCACCTGCCGCCCCCATGCCCATCGCCACCCACCCCCTTTGACCGTCACCATCCCCCACCATCTGCCCCCCACCGCCACTGCCCCACTGCCCCGCTGCCCCCCACCCTGCCCACCCACAATGGCAATAAAGAGTTGGAGGAGGAGGAGGAGGAGGAGGAGGGTGCATCAGCCACCGTGCTCTCATGCCTGCCTGCCTGCCTCCTTGCTTTGCCACTCACCTGGCAGTGATAGAAGGGCACAGGACTTCCTCCTCCTCCTCCCCCTCCAGGTGCTCCTAGATTTCTGCACCTGGGGCAGATGTTCACAAAAGCTCACATTAAAATATAGCAGTTAATCTTTCAGCTGCCACTTCTTTTGTCTTATTTATTTTTGTTTTGTTTTTTCCCCCCCTCACATGCTAGCACAGACTAACACAGATAACTGTTCTAAACATGCTTTTTCAGTGTGTTTAATATGGGATTATAAAACTATATATACTTAAACTGGATGGCATAGAGCTATACATCTGATGCTTGTATAGCTGTTTGGCATGGTCATTAATACAAAACCATACACATGTGTGATGCATATATTTTTATTTAGGAATTCTGGAATTAATGACATGTGTTCTGTTACAGTACAGATTTGCCCATGTGGAACGGCCTTCTCAATTTGGTGGTGACCCGTGCGATTATACTGACAAAGAAACTGTAGACTGTGTTCCAAACAGACCTTGCAGAAACACAGTCAGATGTGAAGGCTTTGTATGTGGCATAGGTGAGTAAATAAGAGAATGGGTTATCTTACCAGAAACTCAGTGGCTAAACGTGTATCTATTGAATCCAGATTGGTTGTAATACACGGAGTACAAATACAGTATTTACACTACTTGATTTTTCACAACAAAAATGTACACTATTCCATAGTGGATTTTTTTAAAAAAAACCATAAGTCTATATTCTTTCTTTCTTTCTTTCTTTCTTTCTTTCTTTCTTTCTTTCTTTCTTTCTTTCTTTCTTTCTTTCTTTCTTTCTTTCTTTCTTTCTTTGGAACATACCTGTCCTTATTCCTCCTTATGGGTTTATTTTAAAAGGTCTATACAGATCAAAAGAAAAGTCATGTTTTTTTTTCTTATGTCAGATATGACCCATCTTAATGAATCTTAATTTATGGAATGAAGTTAGACCAAACCCACTGAGGTTTGTCCTTTTAAACTGCTTTCATGACTACATTCAGATTGTCCATTACAAGTATACAGACAGGAAGGAGATGCAGTGGATGGAATGTGCCTGCTTTTTAAAAAGACCACAACAAATTTATCACCAACTAGGTATAAAGTGAAGCAGGGAGAATCACTTTGTCATTTAGTTGTAAACCCAAGCTTATCAGACTTTGAAAATATTAAATATTTGTGAGAATAAGTATTTTAATATTTGGCAAGGGACAAGGAAGGCACAGAGAAGTGTGAAAGATTTAGGCACAAAAAAACTCTACTTTTTCAATGATAGTGCCATAGTGAATTTTAAAATTTTTAAAGAAATTGTGCTTTGTTTTGCTCTTGCTCTAGGTGTGGAAGGAATATGTACAGCACAAAGTATGCACAGCAATACTTTATACAAAGAGAGAGAGTAAACAGTGGAAGGATGGAGAGTAAATAAAAGGGGGAAAGGATAAATATATCAATAAAAGCATTTAGTGACAGTGACCTAGTAAGGATCAGTCAAGGTGCTGATAACAACATCCTGTTATCAATGAATAATAATAATAATAATAATAATAATAATAATAATAATAATAATAATAATAATAATAATAATAATAATAATAATAATAATAGAACTGCTGAACTGAAAGAGTCCTTCTGAATCATTGAGTCCAGCCTAGGAAAAGGCTGTACTAAACTGTAGTCAAGTAAAGGAGAAGAACCATTTTGCTGTTGCTATGCCAAAGACTGTAGAGAAATCAGGAGTATCAGTAATATATACAAGCTAAGAATTCTTAGTCCTTATAGAATGTTTAATATATGGAGGACTATGTGAATCAAGTCCCTTTTGGATGCCTTTCTTAACAGTTAACATCTTGTCTGTTAGAACTAGAGATGGGCACGGCGTAGCGGTATTCCCGTTTCCGTTTCCGTTACTCGTATCCGTTACTCTACGGAAACGGTAACTGGAATTACTCCGCCAGAATTCGAGCTCGAACCGATGAACGAACAATTTGGTCTGATTTGTCGTGCTCGTTACTTGCATCGCAGCGATCACGCAATGCCAAGCGGCACAGAAAAAAAGTTTTTAAAAGTTAAAAAAAAAACGATTCCCAGCCCTAAAAGAAGGCAAAAACTGTCCGAGGGCACCTACCAGGCCAGAAGGGTGTTTTATTTTGGGGGGGGTTTCCCCGCCCCCCTCTCCTTGGCTATTGCTAATGCTGCGCTGCTGGTACCAGGCTGGGAGGGCGCATCCATTTGCCATACAGTGCGGGGGATCCAAAATGGTGACCGCAATATTTTTTTTGAAATCGTTGCCCAAAACCCCACCAAAGCAACACAGAAACATGCGAAAATTAGCTATTTTAAATGCTTGAATTTTTACAGTATCAGCAGTGGGTTTTTCTTGCAAAAAAAGTCTCCGTTGATTTTATTTTATTTTATTTTATTTTATTTTTTTACACCTGCGCATTCGCAATGATGGGCTCGCCCATGGGAGTGGACCATGCAAAGTTTTGGAGCCATTCCACCAATCGCGTGGCCAGGTTTTGCTGACTGTACCAGGCTGGGAGGGCGCATCCATTTGCCATGCAGTGCGGGGGATCCAAAATGGCGACCGCAATATTTTTTTGAAATCGTTGCCATGTGAAAACCCCACCAAATGCACCACAGAAACATGTCTCCGTTGAAATTTTATTTTATTTTAAATGCTTGAATTTTTACAGTAGCAGCAGTGGGTTTTTCTTGCAAAAAAAAGTCTCCCCACCAAAGCACCACAGAAAGATTGATTTTATTTTATTTTATTTTATTTTATTTTATTTTATTTTATTTTATTTTTACACCTGCACATTTGCAATGATGGGCTCGCCCATGGGAGTGAACCATGCAAATTTTCCACCAATCGCATGGCCACTTGGCCAGGTTGACCACAGAGACTTCTGGGATGTGCCAATCGGGCATAAACAGCCCACTAATCGTAGCCCAAACCCAAACCCTAAGGCTAAGCCTAAACCATAGGCCAGTACAATGTCCTTCTAAGTGGGTCAGAGAGGCACCCAGAGGTGCACCCCAATACTCACCCTAACCTCACCCATAACTAGCCTAACCCTAGCCCTTGCGCTAACCCGTCTTAACCCTAAGCCAGATCTACTTGCATTGCACTACATGCAAGTAAGTGAGACACAGCGGGTGCAAAGAGTCTGCCAGTCCGTCACTTGTGGCTCTGGCTGACTCCTGCAGCTCCCTCCAGGAGCCCGCTACCCCCCCCAAACCAGTACTAACGACAGTGAAAAAACGAAAAAACGAACGACTAATTTTTGCGAAATTTCGCGAAAAATGGAAACGAGCTGAAACGGACTGCCTCCGACACACGACAACTCGAAAACGTCATTTTCCCTAGTCATACCCATCTCTAGTTAGAATAGTGTGAAAATGGAATCAATTACCTCAGGAGGTGGTGAGTGCTCCAGTGCTGGAGGCATTCATTAGAAAATTAGACAACCTTCAGTCAGACCTGCTTTGATTTGGATTCTTCTTGCACTCAGCAGGGTGTTGGATACAAGTGTCCTCTAATTCCCTTCCAGTTCAATTATTTTATGATCCCATCATTCTGGAGATGGTAGGGCAGTGTAGTATCAAAATGAAGAGAACTGATTTAGGGGTTATGTGACCATTGTCCTTGGAAGGATCTTCTTCAGCAGTAATAGAGTCATCCTCTCAGAGGCAAAATTTGAACTTAAAGAGAGATTTCACAGAAAACAAGTCCTTGCATGGTAACCATTATTAAAAAGAAAGGAAGAAGCAGTTTTATTTTTTAAAAAAGTTGAAAATATATAAAGAACCAGGACAAGATGGAGATCCTTCATGTGCTCCTCCTCATGTGCTCCCCCTCACATTGTTGGTGGATTGGGAACGTCCCTCTCTTTTTGCTGGGTGACTCTTTCTGTGAAGGATGAGGTTCACAACCTAGGCATCCTGCTGAACCCGATGCTATCCATGGAGTACCAGGTGGCATTTGTGGTCTGGTTGGTCTATTTCCATCTTAAGCCAATTGCCCATCTCCATCCATACCAGACACCAGGAGTCTGACCATCTTGGTCCATGGGCTGGTCATCTCAAGACTACTGTAATGGCCTCTACGTGGGTCTGCCTGTCAGGGGTGATACAGAAGCTAGAGCAGGTCCAAAATGCTGTGGACAGACTACTAACTAGGTTGGGAAGGTATGACCATATTTCCCCTACTCTGGCTACCTTGCATTGGCTGCCTGTCTGCTTCTGTGCCAGCTTCAAGGTTTTAACTCTAACAAACAAAGCCCTAAACAGTTTGCTACCTCACTAACTGACAAAATGCTTTCTTCCACCAAGATCAGCCTGTAATACCTGTTTGTATCAAACTGGGCAGTTAAGATCTTTAATGCAGAGAAAGGTGCAACAGGACAGACCTTGAAACTTTTCCTTCTCACCAGTAGCAGCAACCTTGTAGAATGACATTCCACCTAAGATTAGACTGCCCTCCTCTATGGAAACATTTAAAATATCATTAAAAATGAGGCTTTTGGGGCAGGCTTATCTGGATCCAGCCTTACTATAACAGAGGCTTAGTCAAAAATATTTTTTCCTGTAATCTTAATTTAACCATAATGTTCAATTTAATTTTAATTGAGTTTTGTATATTAATTTATGGTTGTAAATTTGTGGTTTGGCCTCAAATATTTTATTTATGTATTGTGTTATTGTTATGTTTTTAATTGATGTTAGCAGCCCAGAGAAACCAGATAGCCAGATGGACGGGAACCTAACTAACTAACTAACTAACTAACTAACTAACTAACTAACTAACTAACTAACTAAATACTGTATATACTCGAATATAAGTCTAGTTTTTCAGCCCTAATTTTGGGCTGAAAAAGGGGGCCCTCAACTTATATTCGGGTCAATACTTTTAGCCACTGAGGCAAGTGCTTGGGTTGGTGCCTAAAAGTCATTTTAAACATCATGCGCTGCTTCTCCTGACCCCCCACATCACGGAGAGAGCGGCGTGCAATGTTTAAAATGACTTTTACCCACCAAGGCAAGTGCTTGGGTTGGTGCCTAAAAGTCATTTTAAACACTGCACACCGCTCCCCCAGCTCACAAAGGAGGAGTTGCCAGGCCCTGCTGCATTTTTCACCTTAGACTTATACTCGAGTCAATAAGTTTCCCCAGTTTTGGGGGGTTAAATTAGGGGCCTCGACTTATACTTGGGTCGATTTATGCTCAAGTATATATGGTAAATAAAATGTCATTTTGGAATTAGAAGAAAGGGCAAGAATAGAAATCAGAGGTTGTTAGGATACAACCTAACCACATATAATTAAATACAGATATTTCTGTTTTTCTGGCAATTTGCAAACAAGAGCCTGCTTCTGGTGCAACAACAAATAATGATACATGCCATTCCCTTCACTCTTCTCTTTCAGGATGTGAAAGATATTTCTTCCTTTTCCACTTTTCCTTCAAAAGCAATCTTATTTGTGGCTTATTGAAACAAGCCATTTTCATAAACCCAGGAGTGAAGGTGGCTTTTTTCAACAACGTATGAGTATGAGTACACACTTTAAGTCTGCAGTTGGTGACGATATATTGTGTGGTATGAAGCCAGAACTGTCTTATGGCAACCCTAACAGAGCTTCCCAGATAAGTGAGATATGTAAGGAGTTCCCTGCCCCTAGTGCACTTCCATGGTTCAACTGGGATTCAAACTTAGGCTTCCTAAATTCTAGTCTATTACTCTATCCACTTCAGTACACAATATAGCCCTATCTTTCGAGATAATAACTGAGACGAATTTCAGTAAAAAGGATCTATTTCCTCTTGCAAACACTTAAAAGGATTGTAATAGAGCGAGATATAGTATAAAATAATAACTATGTGCTGTCAAGTCAATTGTGACATGGTAGCCCTTTTTGAAATCTTCTAGGTAATCAGTATTCAGAAAGCTTTTGCTACTCCCTTCTTCTGGGGACACCCTGGCATGGCACCACTTGCCCAAGGACACACCAGATGGTTCTTCTCAGAGGAGGCACAGTGAGGAATTGAACTCCCATCCTCAGGCTCTGAGTGAGCTTGATCCAGTGAGCTTGAACTATAGTATATGTATTATTATTGTTTAACAAGCCCACTGTGCTCATGATTCACAGCAGATAAAGCAAAGCTTTGATGCAATGAGGAAGCTGGGCAGTTTAAATGGGGATTAGACACATTCCTGATGAGGAAGTAATTTGGTTGGCCATGCTGGGAACAGAGTGCTAAACTAGACAAGCCCTTGATCTGATCCAGTGTGGATGTCCTTATGTTACGAAGAGCACACTTTTAGGCATTTCAGTATGACACTCAAGTATAGTACCATGGTATTTCCAAACTATCACTAACTAACTAACTAACTAACTAACTAACTAACTAACTAACTAACTAACTAACTAACTAACCTTCGAACTCTATAGTTAACTGGATGACTTGATTATGTATTTGCTACATGTTGCATTGATAAAATATTTCTTAGTTCTTTTTCTGTGGAGAAGTTTCTCATGCAAGAAATTCAGTGCAATTTGACTCAATTCCCAAATATGATTCAGACTTAGAGGGATGCTACAAAATATGAGATGCTATTGATTCCTTCTAAAATATCAATTGTGTGCATGTAAATTACTGAATGTGGTTGCATAAATATAGCAGATAGGCAAGAGCTTTTAGTAAGCAACTAAAATAAATTGGTAGTGTTGACACGTTTTAAGGGGACAGGGCATGGAACTGTGCTTATTTACCTAAAAGCTAATATCAGATTAACAATCAATTACTGTGATTCCATCCTATGTTGCAGGAAGATGCATTAACCGGAGGCTGCTTTGTAATGGAGATGATGACTGTGGAGATCGGTCAGATGAAAGAAACTGTAAGAAGGTTAATAGGAGATGCAACCAGCCCACAGAACAATACTGGGGGATACAAATGTTAGCAAGTGGGTAAGTACTGCCACATAGTCATGTAGAATTTATGTCAAGACAAGTTACTTTCAAGTCGGTTTTACATAGGGCTGGATGTTGCACATGAGCTGCTCATAAATGCAAAGACCTACATCCAGTTGCTGATTCCTACTGGCAAAGCTGGATTGTACATCAATCAGAGGTAATCCCTCTGATTCAACATCAGGAATGTTTTTGAACACTTTCTAAAGAGATAGCTGGAGTTCACTTCTAAAATTTAGGAAACAACCTGCATCTGAATGTTAGATGGTATCGAGGTCTATGAAGAGCTGGGGGTGGTAGAATAGAAATCCCTGAAACCTTGCAGACAGACATCCACCAGGATGTTTTTTTAAATGGGGCCAATTTGTGTTCTCTGTAATTCTGAGGAGCAAGCATTGATTTACTTGGAAGCAGCTCTTGGAAGCAGCTACAAAATAATTTTAATAAAGAGCAATTATACAGAACCATCCTTTATATATCTTTGAAAACACAATTGCTCAATAGTGTAATTTAAGAGTTCTCATTCTCTTGACTTCTCTTTCTACTCTGAAACAGATGTTTAGTAATTTCTCTAATGATTCTTAACATCTCAGCAAGAAAGTTTATCCTAAAGTGTGATGGCAGAAAACTGTTAAGCATAATCACGTAACACAGAAAGAGATTTATGTCGTTTTGTAAGGTTGTGTGTACACCATTTTCTCCAGTCATATTATTGATTGTACTACTGGCTGGCTTCCAAATTCAGACTTTTTTTCTAAAACCAGGTAGAGATGCTGAATCAAATGTGACTCAAAGTAGATTTATATTACTCCCACCATGACCAAGCTCTCTGACCATATGAGCCAAGGCAAAGAAAGATGCAGATGCTGAAACACTTAACAATTAGACTTCTAGCAGGGCAGCCTGTGGTTTGAGATACGCCCCCAGAAGAAAAGCCAGCAATCCTTCTCAAACACTAATTTTCAACACACCAGAATTCTTATGGAACTACATTCACTGGCCCTGGCCTAGACGCTCAGCTGTCCTATGATCTGAGGGTGCACCTCCATTGTAGAGCAGTGTGATACTACTTTAATTGTAATGACTGTATCTATTTCTAAGATATGAAGTCTGATGAAGCGCTCTGATGCCCTGCTATAACCCAACAAATCCCTGAGAAAAGAGAAGCATCAGAGGTAATGGTTAGTGAGAATTTGGCAAGTCGGGTTACCTATATATTCCAACTGATTCAAACAGGATTATTCTTTAGTTTATTAATTCTTTATTTTACATGAGTTTATGCATTTCCTTAGTTTTTACAGAAAATAGAATGCTCAGTTTTAAAAAATGATTTTTTACCCTCCAAAAAAACCCCAAAGATGTAGAATTTACTTTATATAAAATTATTAACTAGTGAGTCAACATTGTAACTTTACCAATCTTCTCCCCCCACCCAGGTTAAATATTTTCACAAACCATCTGGAAGGTTTTGTTCTTGACCCTTCATATTACGCTGGAGCATGTGCTCCACAACATATAGGAGACACCAGTTTCAGAAAGCCGTTCAATGTGGAAAGCTATTTGGCTGAGGTACGTATCAAAGAGTTGTATTTGCATGTCACATTTGTCACATAATCTGTCACTTCCTAACACTAAAACAGAATTTTTCATGGGCAATGTGGGGGTGGGGATTGGTGACCTACAGATGGTGAAAATATTGTATATGTAGAGGGCAAATTATGCTCCTAGAGGCTTCTGGGGAAATTGTTTTCCATGTTAGAGAGTTTTTTGAGAGATCAAGAAGACAGCCTAAAATGGCCCAAGGAAGGATAATAATGGCCTCTGGATCTTCAGAAGCTTGTCACCTGCTCTGAAAACTCATTTTTAGATGAACTAATACATGGTTTTTCAGTATTTATATCATTGAGACAATTAACCTTAGTCATCCTTAGTAAAATGTATGCCAGACAAGTACTTGTGAAAAATAAAAATAAAAAATAAACAAACACTCCACAACAAACAAAGAACACTGCACAGCAAAACAATGATGCACTGCATCAATAAGCAAAACCCACATTGCCAAAAAAATATCTGAGTAAATTGTAAAGCAGTTTAGAATAGATCAACATTCAACCAAAAGTAGAATGTTCTATGTTTGGGTAATGCCCAGCTTTACATATGCTGCTGAGAACATGTATTTTGTACTTTTTATAAATTTTTCACCTATATTTAATGCATAGCATAATGACGGTGATGGTGGTGGTGGTGGTGGCGGCAGCAATGATAACATTGACAGCAATTAGTCAGTTATGCCTTCTTTCTTCTCTTCAAACTTATTTAGTCTTGCTTTTTGTTTAGACCAAAGGCAAATACGAATTTACATCAAATGAATATGAATCTTATTCAAGTTTTGAAGAGAACGTCTCCAAGGCCAAAGCGAAGGAAGAAAGCTTCAGCATTGGAATAAAAATACCCGGTGTATTTGAATTTGGTTATAGTCAAGATGACAGGAGGTACAAGAAATTTGTTCAGAGAACAAAGCGTTTTTCCTCAACGGTAAACATGCTTCTGTTTCCTTCTAGGCTTATTTGAAAGAGAAAAATGTGTTCAACTCACATGCACAATTCCCTTTTCAGAATCTCTGTTAGAATCTCTGTTAGAATGTGCCTGTATAGAAGGAGAATGTATGGGTCCTGGTCCCTTGGTGTCACTCCTGCTGCCCTGCTTATCACAGAGGATAATTCTGAAAACCAACAGCTTCTTGCTATTTGCTGGAGCTGGCTCCATGTGCGCCTCATGGCACAGTGGTTAAATGCCTGTAATGTAGGTAAAACTGTTCTCACGACCTGGGGTTCAATCCCAGGTAGCCAGCTCATGGGTGACTCAGCCTTCCAAGGTCAGTAAAATGAGTACCCAGCTTGCTGGGAGGGGCAATGTGTAGCCTGCATAATTAAACTGTAAAAACTGCCCAGAGACTACTTGAAGTGTTATGGTGTGGTATATAAGCAGAACACTTTGCTTTTTGATTTGCTTTTGAATCAGAGCCTGGAAAAATCAGAGTTGTGACTCATGTGGAGAGACCCCAAGGACAGGACAGCTTTTTCTGTTCAAACCCAACATCTTGTATGCACAAGAGTTTAACAAAAGTGATAAGGGAGCTAGAGTGTTCTTCTCTACAGTAGAGTACCCCTTTTCACATGCCTGAAGAGAGCTTATCACTCTGGCAGGGGGAAAGGATTCATTCTTAGAAGGGAGGGCTTTAGCCAGTGCATCACTGTTTCCAGCATGCAAATGAGTATTCTTAAATTTTGTTCATCAATGAACTGGGGTTAGAGGTGGGGAAAAAGGTGGCCCTGTATGCTGACATCAAACTGTTTTAGGAGATTAGAACAAAGATGGATTACAAAGAGCTCCAAAAGTATCTGTCCAAACTACTGGAAGGAATATTAAAACATGAAGGAATATTCAATGTAAGTGAATGTAAGGTAATGCCTCCCAGAGCAAACAAACACACACACACACACACACACACACACACACACACACACACACACACACACCAAGATCTTTGTGGCAAAAGATTTGGTGAAGTTTGCTGTGCATTACATGCACCTTTTCTGCAGGGATATTATGGGATAGGCATTTGATGGAAAGGCCCTATGTCTCGCCTGCCATGGCCAGTTAAGAATCTTGTTTTCCAAAAGTAGCATCTTTTATGGCTGCCTTCTTGCCCTTGGAACTTCCAGAGGAATGTTAGTGTGAACATCCAAGGCTGTGCTAACATTCGACTGGTGAGACAACAAGACAGGTGCTGTCAGTTCGGGATATGGAAGCAGAAGTGAATTAACCAAACCGTTTAACTGCAGGGCAGCCATGACAGTAATATATAATGAAAATTGCTTGCAGGTCTTATGTGGTTTAATCGTAACACACATGCAGGCCATTTTGCCTTGAGAACAGAACAATTCACTGAGTTATTTTCTGGGTTGAGCTGTGCATGTTGCAGGAAATACCTGCAAGATCATCTTTACAGGCTATCTATAAAAATGGAGGAGAATGCAGAACAAACATCATTTGTTGTTATGTCCCATAAAGTCACTATTGGTGTATGGCAAGCCTACTGATTTTTGACTTTCAAATGCCCCAATCTTTAGTGGCCCTGCTTAAATGTTACAGACAAAACACCATGGTCTTTTGTTGGCTCAGACCAACTCATATTTGGTCTTTCACTTGATCCATTGCCTGCTATTTTTAAGTACTATTCTCTTTTCCTGAAAGTATTGTCTTCTCATGATATGTCCACAGTAAAACAGCATCTGTTTAGTCATTTTGGCTTCACCACCCAATTAACACTGAATCTTTGGGACTGCATTTCTTGTTAGTAGTGGTGAAAAACTCCCAAATTATATGAGCAGGATGAGCTGGATGTTTCTGATTACCAGTGACATGAAAATTCAGAGTTTTTTTTTAAAAAAAGCCATAATAATAATGTTTGAATAGGTGGGGAACACATGCTGGCCATGGAAGATGGCATGAACAGGACAGTCTCCTCTCTCCCTGGAGACTTTCAGTGGTTTAGGACTGTGGAAAGCAAGAGGCTAATATTTCAAGGAGTTCCTCCAGGCGCAGAGGAGGCAAAATCATCCCGTCTAGCATGTAATTTTAGAGATAAACTTATGAGGAGGAGATAGGATCCCTACAGCCCCTCTCCTCAAATCCCACATGTACATTAATGTATATTTGGTGTAAGTAGCAACATAGGTCTGTAGATATGTATGTGCACATCCAGGCATTTAAAGTAGAGCAGCTTAAAAGGATCCAGCTGCCTTTCATTTGACACATTCATTTTAATGCAGTCCAGCAAATTTATCCATGCCCGCTCTGAGCTGGAAGTGGCACAATACAGGCTGAAGAATCAGGACCTCATGCTCCACTATGAGTTCTTTCAGAGAGTTCTCCAGTTGCCTCTGGAGTATAGCTATGGGGAATATCGAGAACTCTTCAGAGACTACGGAACACATTACATCAAGGAGGCAACTCTTGGTGGAGTTTATGAATATACCTTGGTCTTGAATAGTGAAGAGCTTCAGAAAGCAGGTAGGTGCACAAAGATGTCTGCTAAATAAAGAGAGAATGTTATGCTGGTGTGATCCTGACACCATGGGAGGAAAGAAAATAATAAGTTCTTCTTTGTGGCCCCAGTTGTCATTGTCATTGTCGTCGTCGTCGTCGTCATCATCATCATCATCATCATCATCATCATCATCATCATCATCATCATCATCATCATCATCATCTTCTTCTTCTTCTTCTTCTTCTTCTTCTTCTTCTTCTTCTTCTTCTTCATTGTTGCTGTTGTTGTTTGTTGTTGTATTCTTGAAGGCTTTCACGCCCGGGATCTGATAGTTGTTGTGAGTTTTTTGGGCTGTTTGGCTGTGTTCTGGAAGTTTTTCTTCCTGACCTTTTGCCAGGCTCTGTGGCTGGCATCTTCAGAGGGCAAGGAGCTCAGGGAACAAGGAGTTTCTCTCTTATAGATGATGTCAATTTAGAGTCTTTTGACAATCATATGAATGACTTGCAGACATTTCCCTGGAGCCATGATGTGGTCAAATCAAGTGCAAAAAGCAAGCAAACACTTTTGTTTCCTGCAAGATCCTGTAAGGGTTCCAACAGTTCCTCTCCTTTTCCTTCCTCTATGCATCCAGCTTGCAGGACTTTTAAAAAAATACTCAATCCACCCAAAAGCAAATAATTTACTCGGATGGCTCTCCTATCTGACATTATTCTTACTGTTTGATGGATGGTGCTTTCACAAGGGCTAGCGTTCACTGTGTAGAACAAAGAGAGCTCTAGGCTGTTAATCAATAGTCTTAGTTTCTCATATACCCGTTGATGAAGGGAGGTTGACAAACAGCCTGTTGAAGAGCTTTTGGATACCTCTGAATGGCACAGAATGACTGAAACACAGGCAAGTCCATGTGCACACACGAAACATTTTTAGCACATGGCATTGCTGGGATGATGCATTTTTTCTTTTAAAAAAAAAAACCCTTTTTCCTCATGAGGTTTTGGAATAAGGATGAGTTTCTTTTGGGTGGGGGGATTACAAATTAATAGAATCTCTCAGATAGTTGTGGACCAACAAAGGAATCTTTCCAATCTCAAGGCCCTTCGGGGAACCGCAAGAGCTACTGCTGAGTAGGGAGAAACTACGTCTATGTGCAGAAGATCGTCCAGTGGCAGCCAGTCCGTTTTCTCACTTTGAGGATATGGCATGGGTTTTCAAACAAGCCTCCAGGTGCACTTTAAAACTGATTCCTCATTGCATCAGACTTTGGTGCTGAGGCTAGTTCAAGAACAGCATACTAGAATAAAGATATATGTGATGCCTTTGATATTGGTCACAGATTTATTGCAAAGTGAAGCCTGCAACAAAGTATTACAGTATGGATTGCTGCTGCCCCCCCCAAAAAAAACCCACCACAATTCTTATTCCAGGATAGTCCTTCTCTTTTCCCTTCCTTGATTCTTCTTTCTTCCCTGCCTACTGAGGGCCTACTCAGCATGGTACTCAGTAGGGTATTCTGGTTTTTGTTTGTTTGCACCCCTCCCCCAATTTTAAAAAAACAGCAAGTAAATTTGGAATTTCCCCAAACATGCTGCCCCCTGTCCTTTGTGCAAAGGTTGTGTCACTGTGGCCAGAGATGGGAAATGTTTAGATTTTGGAGGTAATGACTGTAAGAATTTTTGAGTTCTAGGCCTGAAAGCCAACAATTCCTTTCTTTGAATGTGGCTTCTTATGCATGGTCTCTCAGAGGACTGCACTGTTAGCAGAATTTGTGATTCACTACAACTGCAAATGAAGAAACAGCACTCCCTTTGAGGTGGCAGATTTGTGTTTTTTAGACTACAGCTCCCAGAATTCCCCAAGCAACATAGCTCTGCCCACACAATTAGAACAGAACAACACAGTTCTGATAGAGCTGTATTTTCCTGAAAAGAACCTTTCTAACTCTTTTCGGTGTTGATAAAGCACAATGGAAAGCATCCAGGCATACACTGTCTGTATTTATTGGGGGAGACAGGCTGATACTTCACGTCCATGTCATCGCTGTTCGCAGTCCTGCTTGGGACTGGTATGAAGTAATCTAACCGCATGTCCATTGCGGAATGAGGGGAATTCGTCCTGACCACACCCCCTGAACTGCGATTTAAGTGGAATGAGAGATTCCCCTCCCTGGCCTCAGGAATCTGCTCATCACACTTCTCTTTCCAAGACAAGAGCCCGTGAAGTAAGGCTCGTCGCGGAACAAACACATTCTTCATCTAGTGGCAGGAGTGCAAAGCGACATATGCCAGTAAATTCCCTATGGAGTTAACAATGCAGTGAATAGCTTTTAAAAGACAAATGCCTCAAAGTTTGCTCCGGAACACAATGAAGGCAAGGCTTCGGAGAATTGAAACATCAAAAAATGGAAGGTCGGGCCAATAAAAAAAGGAGAACAAACACATGGAATTTCACATCTCATCACAGAACGAGGACGTGTGGTATCAGTCATGCCAGTATCATCAATCACGCCCATGTGTACACGGGAAGAGGGACAGAACCGGAAGAAGACCACGTGACCGCAATTGACATCAACACGCAATGAACTTCCTCCCGGGATGAGAATGGATGTGAAGTAACCGTCAGAGAGAGAAAACTTTCCCTTGTTCACATAGCAACATGAAAGACCAGCACAACTGCCCCTCTAAAGTTCCTGTTTTTGAAACCACTGTTCTAAGAACCACCCAGCCAGGATTCTGGGAGTTATCATCAAAAAGGGTAATTTTTCAAGTTCTGATCATGCTGGATGGAGACTTCTCTGTCTTGAATATATTGCCCTGAACAGAAATATCCCTCCATGAGTTGAAGTCACATGCTTCCATGCAGAGACATCACCCAATTTTCTGTGGCGACAAGAAATTAGGCTTTATTTTGCAGCACAAAGCTGGGATCCATGTTTGTATGTGTTCTAATAACTATTTGTTCTGTTTTTAAAGGTTACTCTTTAGGTGATGTCCAGTCTTGTACCCAAGTTGGCCTTAAAGTTGGTGCAAATATTGAGGGAATTTATGTGTCAGGCGGAATATCAGCGGGAGGCTGTTCTGCCATTTTAAAGGAAATTGGAGGTAAGTCTGTGACAAATGAATCATATCAACAATGCTTCTGCATGTAATGTTCAACTTTTCATAGATAAACAATATATTTCTTCTTTGGAAAAAATGTAAAAGTTCAAAGGATAAATTTGAACTTGTTGATAATCTCTTCATTGTAGAGGTTAGGTTTCATAAAGTGTAGTGTAGTTTTTCAAATTCATTAGGCTACACTCTAGAAAGTACGGATGAAGCATTATAATCTTTCAATGATCATTATATCGGTAGAAAAGCAGAAAAGTAACAATTTGTGTTTAATGTGAGAATGATGTCAAAGAAAGAAGATGGGCAGGGAAGCAATAAGAGGACCATTCATGGTTTCCCAACCAGCTAAACAAATTTGTTAAAAACAAAGAAATGTAATCTTGATTTGATAATAGACCACTGCAAAGAGGAACAAGGTCTACAGCACCGTCTCAAAAGTGGTGTGCTTTTGGTAGTCAGAATAACTCCCACCGACTTTGATTATTGGCAATATTTGTTGAGATGGATGGGAATTATAGATGATTGGCACTGTAATTGTAGTACAAAGTGTCTGGAGTGTACCAGGTTCAGAAATCTGACATAAAAAACTAGGGCTCTTCCAATTTACCTGAGAATATACCGTAGCACATACTCATGCCTGCTCAGAACTAAGTACTCCTTTGTTATCCAGGGCTTAGTGGCATGGAATTGAATTAAAAGGCTTCAACTTCCTCAGTATGTCACTTGCCTCTGTTGAAATATCAAAACATTATTTGAGGTAGTACCAGTGAACAAGGGTGTCCACAAAAATAATGAGGGAGGGAAATTAATAGCATATGTAAATTATTGAGAGAGCAAGTGTGGTGCAGCAGGTAAAATGGCAGACTAGAATGCAGTAGATGTGGGTCCAAATCCCTGATCAACCATGGAAACTAGAGATGGGCTATTCATTTTGGAAGCTACCAGTTCCAAAATGGTCTGTGTGAGCCCAGGTGGTGTTCGGAAGCCTCCAAAATGCAATCAGCCAATCCCTTACCTTGCTCTGTACCCAAATGGAGCTGAGCTCTAATGAGGAAGCAGGCTCTGATGTCATTGTTCCTTCTCCCTGGCACTGGCCAATCAGACAGGTGGGGCAGGATAATGCCTTTCCCTGCACAGCTCCTGATTGGACAGCACCAGCGAGAAGGAACAATGACGTTGGAGGGTTCTTCTTTGTTGGAGCTCAGCTCCATTCAGGCACAGAGCAAGGTAAGGGATTGGCTGATTGTGTTTTGGAGGCTTCCAAACACCACCTGGGCTTGCACAGGTCATTTCGCAACCAGTAGCTTCTGAAACTAATAGTCCATCCCTAATGGAAACCCATTGGGAGTGGCATTAGTCAATATTCACACACTCTGAAAAGCCTAATAAGGTTGCAGTTAGGATTTGATGTTACCTGACAGCATGTAACACATACATACACAGATTCTTCACCTGGCTAGATCTTACCTGTTGATGTATATGCTGTATGGTGGTCAAAGAGTAAACATGCCTAAGTTAACTCAAACAAGGTTTGAAACTGTGGCTTGACCAACTTTATACAGATAGCAGCTACGAAAGGAAATTTGTGGACGACTTTGTTGCTCTTGTCCGCGGAGGTGCGAGTGAATCAGTTACAACTCTTGCTGCCAAAAGCCTGCCAACTCCAGAACTGATGCAACAGTGGGGAGATGCAGTCCAGTACAACCCTGAAATCATCAGGATGAAGGTGGTGTAAAGCAAATCACCCCATACCATGCTATATCAACCAATAGACAAAGTAGCTGGGAGAACAAAACTGGTGAAAATGTGTTAAGAGTTTTAGAATACGATTCTTCAGTTTTCGTTATGTGTAAAAACCTGGATGGAATCAAGATGGAGCCAAAATAATGCCTTTGCTTACCACCTGAAAGTCAAAGGGCAGATTTTGCCTCAGCCTTCAAGGCTTGGTTTTGGTAAAAATTTTGTGGAACACCACCTGAGAACTGGGGGAATCACGGGGCCACTGTATAGAGAAAGAAAAATCAGAAGCAAAGCAAAGCAAAGCAAAGTGTTCTGCTTATATACCGCCCCATACTACTACAAGTAGTCTCTGGGCGGTTTACAATTTTAATTACAGTGTGCAGGCTACACATTGCCTCCCCCAGCAAGCTGGGTACTCATTTTACCGACCTCGGAAGGATGGAAGGCTGAGTGAACCTTGAGCCTGCTACCAGGGATTGAACCCCAGGTCATGAGCACAGTTTTACCTGCAGTACAGGCATTTAACCACTGCGCCACAAGGCCAAGATATGGTATCTTTTAAGAAAGTTAGCTGTGCTGTCCGAGGGTGTCTCCACCTAATTTTTCCACAACATCCTATTCCATTCCACAGTCCACCCCATTCAGAAGCATCCCTCTTGCCTTCAAGAGAGGTTTTCCAAAGAGCTCAGGATTTCCTTTGTGGGCAGCTTGGAGATTTCTCCAACCCCTTCTCTGCTTGAATGTCTTGGGGCCCCTGGTTGAAGATAGAGGCCAACATCCCACCAACTTTCATGACTGCCTAAGGGCAAATGCTCAAGCAGGAAGGGGTATTTTCTGAGCTTGCTATCATGGTCCCCATCCTTATCTAACTAAGCAAATGATTTTGTGACTAGTTGTGCAAAGGAGATCAAAGACAGCTGAGAAAGAACCAAAAAAGCCTCTTCCATGACAGTCCTCCACACATGGTTTTCAGCAATAAGATTCTGCTGTTAAACAATAATTCATAAAATCTGATTAAAGGATGGGTATGCAAATAAAACATTACCCCAGAACTCAGTTGGTAATGGAAATCCTCTTCTGACATAATCACACATTTCGCCTCAAAAATTGTGATAAGTAGCAAATCATAAAAGGAGTTCCCTGGTATATTGTAGAAAGGAACTAAAGATATCCTTTTGATTTTACTGGTGCTACTTGATGTAACCTGGATGCAGACAAATTACTAAAATAATGGTGGACCCACCTAGGATGATTGTGATGGTGGAGTTTGGCTTGGATTCTGATTGATTGTTAGTCTCCATCCCTCATAATGTTTTTTTCTTTTTCCGTACTCTTTGTAGCTTTAATTAGAGATGGGCACAAAATGCCAAAATGGCATTTCATTTTGGTTTTTTTGGGGGGGTTAGTTAGTTATCTTTATTTACAATGAAAGACCAAACTAAAATAAATGCAAGATACAAATAGCAAATATACATACTATCAAATATGCATTTCATAATAATGGGTTGTTTTGTTTTGTTTCTTTTGAATTTTTTAAAAAAATCATTTCTTTTTTCATTTTGTTTCATTTTTCTTTTTTCTTTACTACTGTTTTGAGGCCCTGCCAGCAGGTCAGCACTTTTTTTTTTACTGCCAATCAGCGGCTCGTGGGGTCCTGTCGGTCTGTGCTTTTTTTTTTTTTTTTACTGCTCAACAGTTGGCTTGAGGGGCCCTGCCAGTTGGCCTTTTTTTAACCACTGACCAGCTGGCTCACAGGGCCCTGTTGGTCAGTGCTTTTTTTTTTTTACCAAGGCCTCCCTGCTGCCTCGAAATACCTCCCCACAGTGGTTTGTTGGCAGCACCAGCCATGCAAGATAGTGGGAGGCCCCCCACCACCTTGGAAGCCCTCCCTGCAGGGGATCAGCCGCAGCCGTGGCCACGCCAGGCAGCAGGAGGCATCCCCACCACCTTGGAAGCCCTCCCCATGGGGGATCGGTGGCAGCAGCGGCCTCGCTGGGCAGTGAGAGGCCTCCTCAGCCTCAGGTAGGGGAAGATGTGCCCAATTGGGGGGAACGAGAAAGAAAAGAAAACAAATGAAAACATTTCAGTTCATTTTGTTTTTCTTTGATGCGTCATTTTGTTTTTCATTTCATTAGGGAATGAAACGAAAATGGAAAATGAAATAAAAAAAATCATTTTGTGCCCATCTCTAGCTTTAATGTTACCTTTTTTTCTAAGATGTTCTAAGATTTCTCTTCTAATTCCCTGTTCGTAACTTAAATTAGGTCTTAAATGTTCTGGCCTGTATATTGTCCCTCATTATTCCAAGCCACCTTGGGTCCTTTTCCAAGGAGAAAGGTGGAGTAAAAATATTCTAAATAAAATAAATAAAGAAAACCCTACTTAAAGCTAACACACTAAAATAATGGAATGAAAGCCACAATGATTCTAGTGGAGTCTGGCTGAGGAAGATTAAGTATATATGTGTATGTGTGGAAGGTCAGTAGTGCCTTCCTTCCTTCCTATCCAAACTAATGAACTACTTTTACACCCTGGCTTTCCAAAAAGCTAATACTCCTCTCCTTCAGCTTTGTCAACATCCTGGAATACAGCTCAGGTTGGGGGTGGGGGAGTGCCAGCAATACACAGCAAGTTTCTACTTTCACCCAGAGTATATTGGCAACAGTGTTCATCTTTTGTTTAATCTCTCCGGTCTAGGTAGAACCCCTTTATGAGTTAGTGACTGCAAGCACCTTCGCCAATGCAAATATCCTGAAACAAAACATCAGGCGTGCCCTGAATGAGTTCCATCAAGAATCAAGCAGCTGTCGTTGTGCTCCTTGCCAGGGTAATGGAAACCCTTTCCTGAAAGGTGAGCTCCGGTCTCTGCCCTTTCCTGTCATACACCTGTGATCACTGTGGGTTGTCCCAGTTCTCTCCGTGTTCTTCTTATCCCCATTAGAGATGGGCATGAATAAAAAAAATGACGTTTCGTTTGTCATTTGTCATTTGGAGGGTCCGTTTCAGTTCGTTTCCTTTTTTTGCCAATTTTTGCAAAAAATCATTTTCGTTTTTGTTCATTTTGTTACCGTTTCATTACCATTTCAATTTGTTGTGATTTTTTAAGCATTTAAAGCAGTTCATTGTATTGCAGTAACAGAAATGAAAAGCACGACAAAATTTCCAGTGTTTCTGTTCGTTTCGTTTCATTTTGGGGACAAAATTTGTTTGTCATTTCGTTGCATAACGAAATGAAAAAATGAAAATGGAAACGAAAAATTGTTCATTTGGTGCCCATCTCTAATCCTCATTAAATATTTTTCTGAAAAACATATAACAAGACGGGCTAGTCATTTAAATTTAACCATTGCTTTATGAGCAGCACAGCAAGATAAGGGACAGTGCCGCTTTGGCACGATGAACATAATCTTAATCATGCACATTTAAGAAGACTTTCCCGGCTCAATTATCCATAAAACACAAAGTTGCAATCTGCTTAAAATCTCTTTCAGAAATAGCTTTGCCGAGCTTCGAGTGCTCACTTGCTCTCTGGCTGTTCGTTAGTGGGGTTTTTTTTTTTTTGCAATTGGAAGATGAAATGCCATCTGCAACTGCTAAAGATTGTTATTGTCATCATCATCAGAGACTTGCATTAGGCACTTTTTCCTGTTCCCATTTTCTGCTATCCTTGCTTTGAAACTTTAACTATAAGAGGAGGTTGCTAATCATCTTTAATTGCACTGAAAAGTGCAGCTTGGACTTACGAAGCTACCTTAAGGACCGAAAGAGATGTTTTGTAAATATCGATCATGCTCTACTGCAGTGTTTCTCAACCTTCCTAAGGCCATGACCCTTTAATACAGTTCCTCCTGTTGTGATGACCCCTTGTCCTGCTTGGAAGAGGCCTCGAGCCCCCTTTGGCAGGCCACTGCTGCAGTGCCATAGAGAACTTCCCTCTACAGGCAGCCTCAGCCAATTGTAACCTCCGGTGCCATTGACTGGCATCCCCTCCAACCTATCAAGCTGTAACTCACGCTTCCCCCTTCCTCCCCCTCCTCCTCCAGACCCAAGCCGTTTGTGCCTTTTTCTTCACTGGCTCATGGCGACCCCTGTGAAATGGTCGTTCAACCCCCAAAGGGGTCCTGACCACCAGTTTGGGAACCACTGCTCTACTGTATGTGTCTGGTTTTGCTGTGGTTAATTGCTGAGTAGGCCTTGCCAGGAAGAGATGCCAGTCCTTATCATTCTTATAGGTTGAGGAGGCTTATGGGCATACTGTTAAGCGTGGAGTTGAAATGGAATACACACACACACCAGACATATGGCTAGACACAAAGGGATAGCAGGGTTCATTGTGCCACTCTAGAAAAAGAGAAGGTCCATCAAGGCCGGTATAATGTGTAAGCAGCTTTTCAAAATCTATTGGAAATAAGCTGCCTTGGACCATATCAGAGAGTAGCCATGTTCCATACTGTCAGCTTGGAACTGAAATCACTCTCCAAGGTGTCAAGCAGTCATCTTTCACCTTTCCAGAGGAGATCCTTTTTAATTGGAGAAATAAAAGAATGCAAAAACATTGTGACACCTTAAAGGCCAATTGCTATATTTCAGTGTGAGCTTTCATAGACAAGTCCACTTCCTCAGCCATAAACAGACTTCATCCACAGAAGCTCACATTAAAATATAGTATAGTCTTTAAAAAGTCTATTTTTTGGTCTTTTTATTTTTATTTTATTTTTGTCTAACATGCTAAGCACACACTAACAGCACTGCCTATTCTAAAACGTTTTAGAGATGCCTGGAGTTGAATCTAGGGCATTCTCAATGCAAAACGCATCCTCTAATCAGTGAACCACAGTCCCCTTCTACCCAATATTCTCTGCCTATTAGGGATAGATAGAATATCTTATAAAGTTCTCATTTTCACCATTTTAGTTTTCCTTCACACAATGATACACCTTAGTAAAGAAATGGAAAACCCCACAAGTCTCACTTCCAAAAATGAGGGAAATAGGTCATAGGTCTGGGATTGGTATCAAGTCTCTGCAATACTTGAATTGAGAAGCAGAAAGCACAGAAGGACTGCCTGATTATTAAGAAATATGCAAACAACCTATCCAAATGCTTCAAATTGTTACACAGATCAACTATGTTACACAGTGAAACATGGAGGCAGAAGTAAAAAATATCTTATCTCTGACATTTTGCAGGAACTCACTGTGAGTGCATTTGTCCTCTAGGACATCAGGGTCTTGCTTGTGAAGAGACACAAAGGACTGGTAAGAGTGATTTTTAAAAAAAAAAACTGTAAAAGAAATCTGTCAAAGAAAACAACTGCAGTTAATATTGAGTGTGGCCCTTTTTTGTTATGCATCTAAGAATGCTTTGCCAAAATACTTCAAAATTCTAGAGCATGTGCTTTTGTGTATAGAAGCCAGTGCGATGATCCTGGGGTTTTTATGCAGTCTACCGCTGTAATGCTTTCCTTCTGTACTTTGTAATATGTAACATGCAAAATTTGAGCTGCCTGCTGAATTTCCATCTTCTACCATGGGGGTTGGGAATGTAGTTTACCTTTGTTCAGAGCCAGGCTGAGGAATTCTGAAGGTTCAGGAGATGGGTTGCTCTTACTTCAGCAATCCGCCTACCCACAGAGAATCACATGTAAAAACGTGAGCAGTTAAAGGGAGAGCAAAAGGAGAGCAAAAGTTATGAGTGATGGAAAGTAACATTGAAAACATAGTGTCAATGTAATTACACAAGGTTATAAGTGGTTATAAACACAAAGTCTATGTGGTCCTATAGATTCATATGAAAGACACATAATAGATAGTCCAACATTTAGGGAAAGTGTGCCTGAAGAGAAAGGTCTTTGTCTGTTTCCGGAAAGACATCAGAGATGGGGCAGTCCTGGCCTCTAGTGGGAGGGAGTTCCAGAGTCTGGGCACAGCAGCCAAAAAGGCCCTTTCATGCCAGGCAAGCCACGCTTGAATGTCCAGCAATGCTCAAAAGCAATGCTTTTAAAATATATATTCTATGCATCCTTCTGTTCTCATGCAAATGAAATATGGGACACCTATGGCTTTACACCTGTTTATTAAACTGGGTGAAGCAGAAAAAAAGCCCACCTGAAGTCGAAGTCTTACTGGTCGTTATTACAAATTCATAGGATTACAATTTATTGAAATTTGTAGGATTACCATAGTATCCCTGCTTTTATCTCTCATTATTTCAGATGTTGCAATAGATGGGAACTGGAGTTGTTGGTCCGCGTGGTCTCCAACTTCTGGTGGAAAACAGATAAGAAGAAGAGAATGCAACAACCCTTCTGCCCAAAATGGTGGCAAGCCGTGCTCTGGACTAAATGTGGAAACTACTTAGTGGAATGTTTTTAAAAAATATTTGGAAGAATGTGTACCCGGATGTTTTCATAATATCATGCACGTCTACAGGAATGCTTCCTCAACCTGATGCCTTTCAGTTGTCTTTAATTACAAAACCCATCCTCCTCACACTGGATGAAATGATGGGAGTTGTATTGCAGCCGATCTGAAGGACACCAGTTTGACAAAATCTCGTGTAAAGTTTTGTTCATCCAAAGTTAAGGCAATTTTTTTTGGCTAGGCATTTAGATGACTGGTTGACAATATTAAATGGCTGTGATATAAACGAGGAATTTCTCCCTACCTGTAGACACTGATGTGGATAAGCTTTTCCCATTCCAGTGCATGGATAGAGGTATTCTGCTCAATACTGATTCCATGTGACATAATATGTCACCCTTGTGTGCACGAGATATGGGTTCATATCTGACTTAATGTGACCTTTGGATGAGAATGTAGACTGATGATATCAGGAAATATAATCAACAGATGCCTATTCATAACATCAACATGATATTTTTAAATATCCTATATACCTTGAATTATTAAAGGTCATCCTCTGCAATCCTAACATTAAAAATGCCCACCTTTGCCAGATAGTTTAATGAAGTAAAACCTAGATGATTATTTGGCTGACTTTCAACTTACTCTTTTCCGTGAATGTTTTAAAATATGCTTTTTGCTAAAATAGTCACTGGAGGGGGCTTCCCTCTGCTGAGACACACAGCATAAATGGAAGTTTAAATCTCAATCATCACAGCCTCAACAAATATGAGACTTGAATCCGATGTGGTGAGGATATACCCAGTTTCCCATTTATTGCATTGAACACAAATTGTTTAACCAATTAAATATTGCCTTAAAGGGAGCAAAACTGAATTGTGAAGTATGCTGAAATACCTCTGTGACCCCTGTAATTTCAAAGATGTATAATAATGATATGCTTATTCATTGGATGATTTCCCCCTGTAGATTACTCTGTAGACGAAATATATTCACAAGCATTCTGAAACTTATTGTAAAGATGAGATAAAACAAATTGAATTCATAAAGTTCAAGCAGATATACTCTTAATCTGTGCAAATAAAATTAACCATTATATTGTTCCTTGAGGATAAGTATCTTGCATCTGGAGTGATGTTTATCATAATAATGTATTTTTAATAAGTGAGTGGAATTTTGGAAGGTATGAATGATGTTTAGATGTCAAAAGGTACACTGGCTGATAGATATGGGCACAAACCGAAAAAATAGTGATTCATTTTGGTTTGGTTCATTTTAGGGTTTGGTTTGGTTTGGTTCATTTTTAACCTTTTTTTGAAAAATTCATTTTATTGGTTCATTGATTTGTTATTTGTTTCCCCCCGCTTTGCGCGATTTAATCAATTTGACAGTGTACAAGCGGGAAAAAACATTGCAAAAACACAGACATTGAAAACAACTGTATAAACTGGACTGGCAGCATCCTCATCCTCATCCTCCGCATCATACTCATCATCTTCAATCATCAACACATCATCCTTACTGGCAGTGGTGGTGGTGGCGGCGGGGCGATCCTGGCCCCTGTGGCAAGGGCTTTTTGAGGTGCTGGCTTGGGGCCAGCATCTCTTTTTTCTTTTTCTTTTTTCAAGTTCCGACCGCACGGCCCCTGGGGCCGGGTCAGTGCTGGTTTTATTTTTTTATTATTATTTTTTTTTATTTTAGGGCACCAACCTGGCCACCCCTTGAACCCCTCCAGAACTCATTCCAAACCCACAAATCAGCCTTAATACCTGCAATGATCCTAATCCTCTGCCAAGGTTTATGCAAACCCTTCATTGCTGTGCACAACCGGTGCAAGAATGCCCTGCTGGGAGCCATGACCTTGCAGGCAAAATTAAGGTGGTGTTTCAGTGGACTAAGGCTCCAAAACTGTCGCCTGCAAAGTCAGCAGCTCAGCAATTCAAATCCCGGGTGCCATGCAGTGGAGCGAGCTCCTGCTGATAACCCCAGCTCCTGCCAATGTAGCAGTTCGAAAGCATGTCAATGCAAGTAGATAAATACATACCACTGTAAAAAGCGGGAAGGCAAAATAGTGTTTCCTTGCAGCCATGCTGGCCACATGGCCATGGACTTGCACAACACTGGCTCTTCAGCTTGAATATGGAGATGAGCACCACCCCTAGAGTTGGACATGACTAGCATGCATGTGTGGGGGGAACCTTTACCTTTTTTTCCAACTCCTGCAACTCCCTCAATGTAACCTTGGACTGCTTCATCAGTTGTTTAATCCTAAAAATCTCCAAGGGAAGCGGCATGATTGCTCTATGTCCAGGAAAGTCAAACATATAGTTGGACCCTTCATCTTTTTGTCCACCAACGGCAAACCCATCTCCTTGGCCAAGCTCTGAAATGCCTCTAAAATAAACCTACACCTACCAGTACCTCTCTAACCACATAAATATAATCATCAAGGTAATGAGCCATGCTGGACAATTGTGTCAGGCTCCTTAACTTCCCCTCTAGAAACATGGTAAATTTTCCAAATGTTGCACATGAAATGGAGCAGCCAAATGGCATTGCCCTGTCCATGTAACATGCACCCTGGAACTGAAACCCTAACAATTCTGCCAGATGGACAGGGAGGAGGCGAAATGATGATTTAATGTCACACTTCACCATCTCCACCCCCCCTCCACAGGCCTAATCATCCTTATGGCCACATCATAAGAAGTGTACTTCACCATGGTATGCCAGCATTCACTGATGACCCCTCTGGGTGGGACAGGTGATGTATAAGCCTAAACTTGCCTGCTGCCTCCTCTACTCTGGGCTGTTGATCTGTCACTACTGTGTGCCGCTGATGACTCCCCAATCTCGATGACATCCGCTCCCCTTCCAAGGCTCCTACCAGTCACTGGTGACATTCTCGACCACTTCACTGGCTCCTCAGCTGTTTTATGTACACCCAGGCTCTCAAGAACTACAAAGCGAGAAGCAGGATCAGTGGCTAGCTCACGAAATTTAGCACACTTTCTTGCCTTGGAGGGCCTTGCTGATTCCCTCACTTGTGGAACATCCAAAACCATCTGCTGCACAATGCCCCTGCTTTTTCAAGGCCTTTAGCTGTTTCCAAACTGGCCAGTCCTCTTTGTCTGAATCGAACTGGGGTGGGAAAATCTGTGGAGCTGCCCTCTTGGCAGGTTGCTTATCCTTACCCCTTTTAGGCCCCATCTTGGCAAAACCTCGCAGCACCTCTCACGGTATAAGCAGCTACCCAGGTACCCTGCTGTTAACATGCATTAGCCCGACACACACACCCAACCTTTTCTCTTCCCCAGTTATACTGGTTTCTATGTATTCTACTTTATTTATTATTACAATTGGTTTTTCTTTTCTTTTTAAAATATGACTCTGCATTAGCTTTCCCCCTTTACCCCTGGTATCTTTTTTTTTTTTTTTACTAACTCAAGCCAGGTTCTCCTCCCCAGTCCTCACTGTTGCCCTACAGCCACCAACTGGCTGGTAAAGAGTGACCCCCCTCCCCAAACTCCAACCTGTAGCATTGGGATGGGGGTAGCCACTGAACAGCCTGCCTGCTAGGGCCTCTGTGCCCCTATTACCTTTGGGGGAGCGCTGAGGCACCCCATAAACACTGCACCAACCAAGCACACTGGCCTCCACCACAGCCGATCCAAGCCTGGGCCCACTACCCTGTTCTGTGCCACTCCTGACTACTTGTGAGCCATCCACCAACAAGGCATGATACTGCTGCTCAGCTTCAGCCACAACAGGCTGCCAGTGTCTCCCAACAAGAAAAAGGCCCCACATCAGTGTAAAGCTGCACTGTGCTTGGTGCCCAAAACAAAATGTCACCTGCCTTGTCTCCAACAAGATGTTCCTAGGCAACCTCTCTCCAGATCACAAGCCTCAAAAAGAGGCTTGGGTCCAGGAGGAGTTCTGTTTTATACAGGACTCCTCATGGAGTCCCCTCTCATCTGGGTACCAAACCTCCCAGGGAAGTCTCACACTGTTTTGCCCAAGAGGACAAAGCGGCGCCGCTCATCAAACTTGCTTCTGGTGGCACCCACCATCTTTGAGAAGTGTGTGAAAATCCCAGGTGGTTTAGATTGCTGACACCTGACTATGAAGCATGCCTGTTTATAGAAAGCATTATGTGACTCCTATGTTAGAGCAGCTTTGCTTCCTTTCTATGTGGGAGCACAATTCAGAGTGCTACGTAACTTAAGACCAGATTTTTCTGAAAGACCATCTACTCCCATCCAGGTACACTTGAGCATTAAGACCACTGGTGAGTGTCTCATTTTTGTTTGAAAGCTATTAGTGCATAGTTTGGAGATGGCCATCTTGGTTACAGCTCTCACTTTCTGGAATAATCATTCCTAGCCTAATGTCTGATGACTGTTCAATGACAAAGCTGCTTTTAATTTAAAAAAAAAAACCTTTGGCCTCATAAGCTGGCCAGATGTGGCCACTTAACTATGGTTTACCTCATAACTGGATTGGTAACTTGTTTTATCAGTGTTGATAAGGATACACCTATATTATCAACTGATGGACAGGTAGATTAGATATTCAATATTGCAGTCACACATGGTCTGAACAGGAATAAGAAGCATATTGCATTGAAATTTGGCATGAGTGGGTGGGATGCCCCATGCTCTAGGTCAGTGATGGTGAACCTTTTAGAGACCAATTGCCCAAACTGTGATTCAAAACCCACTAATTATTCACAAAGTGCCAATACAGCAATTTAACCTGAATACAGGTGGCTGTGAAGGGATGATGTTGGATGCCCACAGAAAGGGCTCCAAGTGCCACCTTTAGCCACCGTGTCATGGGTTTGCCAATGCTACTCTAGGTCATATATAATTTAACAAATGAAATAACAAAAACAAAGCAAAGCAAAGTGTTCTGCTTGTATAGCCCCCATAGAACTTCAAGCACTCTTTGGGTGGTTTACAATTTAATTATGCAGGCTACACATCCCCCCTCCCCAGCAAGCTGAGTACTCATTTTATCAACCTCAGAAGGATGGAAGGCTGAGTCAACCATAAGTCGGCTACCTGGGATTGAACCCCAGGTCATGAGAACAGTTTTAGCTGCAGTACAGGCATTTAACCACTGTGCCATGAGGCTAATGGGTGCAAATTAACAAATCTTAATAAGTAATTTATTGCAAAAACAACAACAACAACAACAAAAAAAAAGGACAACCATCCATATGTATTGGTTTAAATTGTGCACACTTGAAGCAAAACATTTTAAATGGATGGGTTTGTTTTTTTCACTTGGGTGGGAAATACAGGCAGAAAATAGGAGGAGGAAAATGATGCCTTTCTAAAATATAATGTCACAGGCACTTTCAGACTGAAAACTCCTAAGGCTACTAATCAGATGGCAGTAAGTCTGTCTGTATTGGATTTTTCATGTCAAACAATAGGTTGGAAGAAGTGGAAAAGGATGGGAGAGCTACAAATAAAAGACAAGCTTATCTAGGACTGCACTGGATTCTGTGAATGTTACAGAGCTAATGCAGAACAGAGACCCAGTGTGGTTTAATGGGCAAAAAAGACTCAATAGATTTGGATTCAAATTTCCACTCAGTAATGGAATCAACCTGGGATGTGGCACTAGTGAAAAGACTCCTTATATATCTCTCATGCTTTCAAAACTGAATTGTAACTACCATAGGTTGGGTTTGATTTGAGAGCACATAAGAACCACAACGGTATATGTTTGGATTGAAAGCAGTTCTAGCCCTGGATTTCTCTCTGTTTGATTAATTTTCTAATATTCTTTTGTGTGCTTCCCCACCAGTTTGGCTGCATTTCAGAAATGCTCATCGTTTTTCATGAATAGAAGTTTTCAAGAATAGAAGTTGACCAAGCTGTTTGGTGGGAAAGAGTAAATTCTCCTTTGTCAATATCACCAGCTTCCTTGATCATAAATATGAAGTCAAGCTACTGAGAGTCTGGAAGCTCACTCTGCATCTATCAATTGCATCTGATGTTTCAAACACAGACTGCATCATAACACCAAATGGTTCACTGAGCTAAAATAAATCAGGACTCATGACAGCATAGCGGATTGGGGAATCGAGAGAGAAGGGATGGAGCAGAGACACTTTTTAAAAAATAGGTCAAGCATTTATATCATTAGGTACTTCTATGAAAGATAAATTGCTAAAGGATAATCAAAATAATCAAAATGCTTTGTAGGTTCCACACTTCACCTTACTCATCTTTGTTGATCTTTTAAAAAACACCACATTTATAACTGGTTATAGCAAACCACCTTTAATAAACCTAAAATAACCTGTGATCTAAAAATCACAGGTAGGTAATCAGGAAGTAAATATACTTGGATGTATTAAAATGGAATGAAAGTTAATTCATATGTGTGCTTTTTTATTTAAAAAAATACAAATAATTCACAAGTACATGTAAAGTCACAGGTGTCTAGTTCTCATAGTCTTGCAGTTTTGGGTCTGTCACCAGGCCATGCTGTTTTACTGTTTTATACTGTAAACACAAAAGCACACTCATGTTTAACACAAGTATGCACACAAATGGCAGACAACCCTTCAACTTAATCCCTTTTCACTGCTTTGCATTTACTTTGACTTTTGTGTTTTCCAGTGACCCAGCATTATATTTTTGGTCTGGTTGTATGTGTACATGTTCAATGCAATTTGTTTTTAGCATTCCAACAAGCAGCCCAGACTAGAACAGCATGTATTAGTAATGACAGGAGCAACGCAGCCAACAGCAGTTCTTCCTGGGAAGCACACTGGATAAGGATCTTTCAAGCAGCCTCTACAGACAACTGGATCGATGCAGCTAAGCTATATTTTTCATGACAGCTTGAAATATGTTAAATAGTAATACCACTAAGAATGGCTCTTCTCTCGGACAGTAATGCAGTCTGGTTTTGCAGTACCAGTTCATAAAATGCTGTCATTGATCCTTGACAGTGTTACATTCTCAAGATATATTGGTTTGGATTTTGAGACAGTTATATAGTAGATTTCTGTTGAAAAGGTGACTAAAGGTTTATCCAGATAAAGTATTTGTATTATCCCTAACTGTTCCCCATTTCATGGGAAAAGCACAGGATTCCACCTCTATGTCTCAAGACCACCATTCATATGCCTTCCTTTTAAACTTATGGGTAAGTGAAGTTGGATTGAGGAATCATACATACAATGCTGAGATCAGAGGTTATCTGATGCTTTTCTTCTGTATCACTGAGTTTCATTTGGAAGTGCCATTGCATTACTTAACCACCTGTCTCAGCCCAAGCAGGCAGGCAAATCAACATTAGGTTACCAAAATAAATATTGTTTTTTTTTTTTAAAAAATAAACCAATTAAAGCTATCTATGGACATTAGTATAAAGCACTCATTCAGCTGTGTTTCTTTGCACCTGTCCAATTCACCTAGCACTTTGCAGGTCTTAGTTGAATATTGTCTGTAATGGAGAAGGAACTGATTAATTGTTGCTAGCTCAGCTGTGGTTGCTTTGATAGAAAGTGGCAACTTCACTGCTGCAGCTTCTTTTCTTAAGTCAATTTTCAATCTTATTTTTTCTCTTGGAAAGCTTCATTAAAAGCTTCAAACCAAAGGCTGTTACTGTTGAAAGTTGAAACCTATAGCTTCCTATACCTTCCTCTGTGAAGCAACGAACTCTGCTACTTCCACAAGAACCTAAGATAAACAAATAGTACAATGTATTCTCGAAGGCTTTCAATGCCGGGATCTGGTAGTTGTTGTGAGTTTTTTGAGTTGTTTGGCCGTGTTTTGGAAGTTTTTCTTTCTGATGTTTCGCCAGATAAAATATCAGACAGAAAAACTTCCAGAACACGGCCAAACAACCTGAAAAACTCTCAACTAAATAGTACAATGCCTCAGGAGGGGAAAAAACTATATGAAGTCATGGCATTTTGACATGGTTTTTCCACAGACAAGGATTGTGTCACATGATTGGTGAGAAAAATGCAGACCTAATGCAGGTTGAGGTAATTACTGAGGAACAAATGCTCTGTCTGGATGAGCCCCAACTTCTTCTGGTACTCATCTGTATGCCTACACCTATAGGTTGCATACATGAAGTGTGCATGTGCTGATTTCTTCTTATATGCATCACAGGCTCACATATATCAGTTTTCACACACTTCCTTCTCATAAGGAAAGTGTCTCCTTCAAAGCCTGCCTTGACTGTGTGCATGCTTATCGTTTTATTTAGCATGAATAACTTTTTTTGGCTGCCCTGGCATGGGCTTGCAACACCTGCCCCTTGCCCAGCCTATGCTTCAAAAATGTAGATAATGACTAGTTTGTGTATCATCTGGAAGTGCAAAAGAGGTTGCCTGTTGTTATGGTGCAGCTGGCCACATGGCACTTCTGCTAAGGTGATCTAATAGCATGCATGTCCACCAGCCCTCATCCCTCTCCAATACCAACACCTTCCTATCTTGAGGCATATTTTCAAAAGTGTAGCGGATGTTGCTGACAAAGTGCAATTTTCTTCCCAGCAAACACTCTTCAGTTTTATTTGTTTATGTCTGCTGCAATCAGCAAACAGTAACCTTTCAGATAAATCCAAAAGTCAGCCAGAGAGGGAATGCAGGCTTAACAGACACCTTCTTTCTCTGTTGCCACCCGCTTTCCTGCACCTTGCTGCTTCGTTATCTCGACTCTGCACCTTGGAAATCTGAGGTGCTTTGCCATCAATCATTCTCCATTTTAAGCTATATGCTAGTGCTTCCTTTTGTTAATAAACCTGTTCATTCCTATATCCATACAAATATCAGTATCCGATACCATTTCAACCAAAGTATCACCCATCCATCACCTGAGCAGGAGAAATGGAAAATGACGTCTCCCGGGAGATATTTCTTGCAAAATAAGTAGAAGAGGCATTTCCTTCCAAGAGGTGCCAACATATGGGGATAGATTCCTTTATTACAAGCAGAGAGCAACTGTGGTATTCTTTTTTTTCCTTTTTCCTTTTCTTTTCCTTTTTTTTTTTTTTTTTTGGTTGAACTCCCATTATGAGCTTTTAATTTGGGCCAGAAAATGGCTCTGCCTTATCTCATCTGGTACGGCTCACATGCTGGGCCCTTCAGCACAGCTTATATTAGTTCCTTTGACTAGCACTGTAAATGTGTAATTGCTCATAATCTTTTGCAGGCCTGGCAGGCAGGTTATACTCTTCTCCCACAAACACACACTCACCTCTCGCTTTCTCTCGCTGCACTTCAGCTTCATTGCACAAACCCCTGTTTTACATTGTTGAGGATTTGTGACCCTCGGATGAAGTGGAGGAAGCCTGGGGCTTGACGAGATTTCTCTTTGACATTTGAAGAGAGCTTCAAAAGGGGCATTTTGGTGCCATTTGTTAAGTGGCCAGCAGTGTGCACCTCCAGCGCATTCCCTTGTCTTTGTGCTGGTGCTCAAACATAATCTACTCTTCAGGAAGGATGAGGAAAATGGAGGTGGAATTGCACTGACAAAAATTACACATTCAAGCCTGATGGATTTCTGGCTGTCCTGCCTTGTGTCCCATGTATCCAATGTTACTGTTCACCTCCCCTACTTTTCTGAACTGTTGCTAATTGGTTCTCTTCTTCTCTGTTAGGCTGCTATTCCACAGCCAGAAAATCTGGATCAAAGTAAAATGTGGAATGGTCACATGGCTGAAAATGCTGTTCCTGTGTGAACCACCCCTTTTGTGTTCCACGAAGAGGAACTGCAACACAGTGGAAAGAAAAGGTTTAGATGTGGGTTTTCTGAGTCACCACTGACTCAAATACCGGTTTAAAATCCACATTGGAACTGAGACAAGCTTTGTACCATCTCAAAACTTTTTGCAAAACTCGCTGGGTCACGCTTAAGTGGTTGTGGTCACATTTCCCCCCCTTTAAAGTCTGCTGGTCATGGGGAGACAATTTTATTAACTGCATCTTAAAGCTGTTTGAAATGGTTTTTAGTGGTCATTGGATAGCAGCCTTGGTATGTGATGGAAAACTAGACCAGAGGATGGATGCAAGGAGCAGGAAGTGGTGAACTAGTTACTCCTGTTCCTTGTGATTTGGCTTACATTGGTTCATAAATCAGTTGTGTCCCCCTACTTCATTAATAACCATTTTAAAAATGTGTATCACAAAGTTGATGTTTTGTTTTTGATATATTTTGAGGCCTGACAGGAGGAAGTGAAGGTAATGTAGGGCTTTTGTTTCTAATTCCCCTCTTTGAAAAAGAATTCCTCCTTGATCTCAACTGGGTTCAGTGGGAAGATTTTCATCTGTTCAAGTTCCTGGGTTGATTCACATCTGCCACTGCTGTGGGACATGTTTGAGCCTGGGAGACCTGTGGTCTGAAGTTTTGACACTGGAGAGGATACTCTACCTACAGGGGCAGAGTGAGGGTTGGGTTGGGTTGGGGTTCTGAGGTAGAATTTCATTCCCTGAAGATGGACATTTCTGCAGCCACACAAAGTATGACCAATTATCACAAAGTGGCATCCCCATTTGCTACATTGTTGTTATGTGCTATCACATCATTTCTCACGGTGACACTCTGAAATAGTGACCTCTAAAATATCCTTGTCATTAACAGTTGTAAGTAGAGATGGGCACAAAATGAATTTTTTTTCGTTCCGTTATCTGTTATTCGTTCCGTTACGTAACAGAATGAATAGCAGAGCCCAGAGTAATTTTGGCAACAGAACTGGAACAAATTAGTTCGGTTATGTTTGGTTCATTCATCCAATCTCCTCTGCCCGGGGTGTCGGCTGAGCAACTGTCACCCGGGGCGGAGGAGATCGGCTGAGCCTCGGCCGCGGTCTTGCCTCCGTGCGTGGAGGAAAGACTGCGGATCGATCTCTTCCGCCCCGGGTGGCAGTTGCTCAGCCGTCACCCTGGGCAGAGGAGATTGGCTGAGCCTCGGCCGCGGTCTCACCTCTGTGCATGGAGGCAAGAACGCGGCTCGATCTCCTCCGCCCCGGTTGGAGGCTGGGCAGCTGTCACCCAGGGAGGAGGAGATTGGCTGAGCCTTGCAGGGAAGCCTAGTCCCCCCTTCTCCCCTCTGCACACAGAGGGGCAAAGGGGGGTCTGAAAGGGATCTTCCCTGCCCGTGCTCTCTCCCCCACTTCCCTCCTTCCAGAGCCAGTGCCCAGTAGCCACTCCGTGCTAGCTTCAGGAGGGGAGAAGATTTAAAAAGCCCACTCTCTCCTCCCACCTGATGGGGTGGGGGAAGAGCAGACTTTTTAAATTTCCCCCCAGCCCTCCCAGGCACCACCGGAGCCATCAAGCCGGCCAGGAGAGCGCTCCCGTGGCTGCGGGACTTTTCTCCTGGCTGGTTTGCCAGCAGCTCTGGCAGCACACGACTCTGGGAGGGCTCCCCTTGGCCATGGGATCGTTCTCCCGGCAGGCTTGCCACCGGCTCTGGTGGTGCCTGGTTCTAGGAGGGCTCCCCGCGGCTGTGGGAGAGCTCTCCCAGGAGGATTGCCACCAGCTCTGGCGGCGCCCGGCCCCAGGAGGGGTCCCCGCGGCCGGGGGAACGCTTTCCCTGTGGGTGCCAAAAAACGATGCCTGAAAAATGGAGTGGGCCCCCAGGGCCCAAAAAACGGAAATGACCCGAAGCGGCCCTCAGGGCCCGAATAACGAGCACAAAATGCCATTTTGGCATCTTGTGCCCATCTCTAGTTGTAAGTTGCCAGCCATCTGACTAGATGGGTAGGGTATGAATGAATGAATGAATGAATGAATGAATGAATGAATGAATGAATGAGCAGACAGCCTTTCCCAGCTTTTGCATACTCAAAACTCCCATCATCTTTTCTCAGAGAACCACAGAACTTTTTCGCCTCAATGTATTTTTATCTTCCATTGTTCGTCTTATGAGCCTATTTCAGGCCATGGTGACAAGAGGTCAAAGCTGACTATAAGATGGAGGACTCGCACTAGCTGTATTCAGACTGATGAAGTTGTTTGGATGAGCAGCGAAATGTTTCTGTCTCTCAAGGAAAAGAAGTCCAGTTGCCATGCCTCAACTTCCAGATATCTTCCAAATATGCATTTCCGCTTCAAAACTGCATTTTAAAATGAATGTTTGACATGTTGTTTTAGCCAACAACACTTTTTGAAAACTGTGGCAGAACAGCTGAGATATGTGAGAGCCTTAATTTGCATCAGAATTATCAGAGACAGAATTTCTTATGTCACTGGCTTGGCAGGAGACTGAACAGTGTTGCACAACAGCTGTATAGCATTTCTTCTTGGGGTATGGGGCTTCTAGATAGGAAGTGCCCTCATACAGCAGAGCTGCTTTTTGCCACCCAAAATTGGTTTCAAATACCTTGCAGCCATGCCGGCCACATGGTCACAGACTTGCACAACATGGGCTCTTCAGTTTGATTACAGAGATCAGCACCTCCCCTAGAGTCGGACACGACTAGCACACATGTGCAGGTATACCATTGCTTTTACCTTTTTACCTAGCTTTAACCATTTTGGTTTTACTCACAAACCCTCTGCTTTATCTTCCTCTGACACCAGACAAAAAGTTTTCCAGTTGGACCTTGTCTTGTTTACTTATATTTTCAGGCCAGGCCCAAGCTGGAAGCTGTATTTGTTCATCATCACAAGACAAAAAAAGAATCAAATTCCCCTTTTTGTCCTTTTGGTGCAAATCTATATTTCTAGCAGAGCCTTTGGTGCTCTGTGCTATCAGGAAAACTTGTGGCAGTGCTAGTTATTGTTGTTTATTTGAAGTCATGAGGTAAAATGATGACTAAAATGGAAGGGCATGAATGGGCCTGAGCTGACTGATCTTCTTTAAAGCAATGCCTCCCATGCAATAGTTCTATCTTTGTTTGATCACCTTGACCTTCTTTTCAGTTTGTTTTGTATGTAGGGTCCTGCTACTCTTGCCATACTTTAAGAAGCAGCTAAGCAGTATAGTTACAAAACTATTGAAGGAAAAACTATGCAAGGATCCTCAACAGCTGAATGGAAACCTCAGGAGTCCTTTGTGCTGTTGCATCCTGCGGTAGCATCTTTTCCCTGCAGTCTATTGTTTTGCTGAAATTGCTTTTATTGTTAGGATATGACATGCATTCCTACATATATGTTTGCTCAATACTTTCACCATTGTACAAGGATAGTATTAAAATGATAGTGTTTTAAAAAAACTGGGGTGGGGAGGGGGAAGCAAGCTAACATTAGAAGCTGTCATGTACTCATCCTTGAGTGACAGGAGGATAGTGAAGTAGTGCCTACAGCATTAGCCCTTGAGCTGAAGAAAAGGTATAGCTTCAAATTTTCATTCAGCTGAGAAGACAGCTCTGGGCAAATCATTTATCTTCCAGCCTTCATGGTTTCCTACAGACAGTAAACGAAAGAGGGCATGGAAGCCATCCTGGGTTTTTGGAGCATGAGTCAGCTGCAAGTCTGATATGTATAAGAATACAGTCAATCTCCTATTCAGAGGGTAAGAGTGATTGCAGAAGCTTTACCTTGAGCTGTTGTGTGCCTGGCATGCAGCTGGTTGCACAAGCAATGGTGAGACTGGGCATGGGAAGGAGGTCTACTTGAATGGTTGGAACTTTTGTATGGCTGCTCTTTGGGGACCGAGTAACAAAACCGAATACTGGCTTATGCTTTTAAGCAAAAAGGGTGACTGTTATTTTGCAACAACTTGATGAAACTCATTACAATTCTTTAGGTACCAAAAAAGGTTTCTATGGCAGTAATCTTGTAAAGTCCATAGGTTTGGATAGGGCTCAATGGGCAACTTCTTTCTGGACCTCATGCACACACAAATATGGTAAAGCCAACAGGCCCAAAGGGAGTCAAAAACATCATATAAATAAAAGATAAATAAAAATCTCTCACTTTGCTCTGTCTCTCACCAAGGTAAAACTCCCTACAAGCTCTCAATACAGTTTGGGAGCTATTGTTTGGAGCTTGGTGTGAGATCAGAACCTTACAGTACTATTGGAGATAATGTATATGGTTTGAGAGCTCTGTGAAAATAGGGGGCCTTTTTGCTACATAAATAGCAAAATACTGCACCATCAGTACCAAACCATGAATTATTATCAATTTGCAAGTGTCATATAGCTGCCTTCCTGTCTCCCCAGAAAAATCAAATCTTGGTGTTTAGAACAGCATGGTATATTCCTTGTGACAAAAGAAAATTGCTTCCATTTCTGCAAGCGTTACAAACACAACATTAAAAATGATTTTTTCTTTTATTTCCAGAGAGGTTATACGGGGCACAGGTATTATCCTCTAGGGTTTAAAGTAGCTAAGTTTGTGAGGCTACAACACATTTTAAATTTCCGATTAATATAGTACAGTATTGGAAAATATGTAATTTGAGATGGCACTTATTAAAAGACAATTACTTTTATTATGCAATTGACCCATTCCAGAGAGCTCCCCATCTACCTGTCAGATAGCTTACTCAAATATGGAAGGGTTTTTATATCTGTCTTCTATTATTTATCTTACTATTGAGGCTAGACTGAATCATTGTGGCCAAAATAATGATATTTGGACAACAGTAAGCCTTTCAAAGCAACTTTATATGGAAATATACCCCCTTTCTTCCACTGTTCTAAACAGAATCTAGTACAGATGGCTGTAGATCTTGAAGATGCAGTCCCAAAAACAAACAAACCCAAAGCCAAACAACCAAACAACCAAACAACAACCCCCAAACCTCAACACCTATTTTTTCCAAGGTTTGCTCCTAAGTTATCTCTGCTCAGAAGATAGCATTTTCCCACATAGCCATAGAGTTGTCTGTATACACCCTGAGACATTTTGGCCTTGCTTTCACCACCAGGCATGTCACTGAAATGCTGTTCAAGAGTTCACATGATCTGATCAAAGACTCAGCCAGGACCAAAGGGCAACGGCAGGATAGTGCCATAAAAAAGCGCCTTCCTGACTATGGCAGTGGTGATCTAGGAGGCCTCTCACACACTTTCCTTACCATGGGGTAAGTCTGGATAGGTAGAGTATGTGCAGAGCTCAAGGGCAGGAAGGCGTCTACACTGTGTAAACTGCTGGCATTTGGCATCTGGAGCAGCTGTGCTACAAACTGAAAATATCTCAGTTCAACTCTGGTATATGTTGATCTACCTGTGTCTGGATTAAATAGTCCCACATCAAAGGATGTGCTTTTCAGGCCAAAACAAAGGCAACCAGAAGGATCAATCAAATGGCAATTATATGCCTCCTCATAGACCATAGATCGTGACCAACCATTTCCCTTTTACTTCATCTGAGCAGACATTGTTAAGTGCACCCTGATTCCAGTATTTACCGGTAACTCAGGAAGCCTGTGTTCTCTCACTGGCAAGTGACTAAGCCAAACTTCTGCCTTCATGGCCAAAACAGCCAAATTCTGAACGTCTACATTTTTCTCCTTAGCCACATGATCTAGTGAGGGTTCTGGAGGGTTCAACAGCTTGCCTTCTAATAGCATTGGGTCCTTTAAAAGAGCACTGCCCCCCCATAAGAACATATGAACAACCTTGCTGGAACAAGCCACAGCCCATCCAGTCCAGCATTTTGTCTCACACAGTGGCTCACCATTTGCTTCCAGGTATTCCCAAGCAAATTTCTTCACCTGCTTATGATGCAGGGAATCGTAAGCAGGTGAAAGCATCTGTTTTGGAATACCCTGAGAAATATCCAGCCTGTCTCTCCAACTCGAGGTTGTCCTTAGACATCCATAATGATAGCCATTGAAACCCTTGCTCTCCATGAACTTGTCCAATCCTTTCCTAAAGCTGTCAAAGCTGACAGCTGTCACCATATTTTCTTTCATGGAAGTCCATAGACCAGTGATCCTCTGGGTGAAAAAGTACTTCCTCTTATTTGTTTGAGATCTAGCACCCAAAAGTTTCATGGAGTGTCCCCTAGTTCTAGTGTTGCACGATAGGGAAAATGGCTTTTCCTTATCTACTTTGTCCACACCATGTATGCTTTTGTAAACTTCAATTAGGTCACCTCTTAGGCGCCATCGCTCAAGATGGAAGAGGCTCAGCCACTGCAGCCACAGATGGTAAGGAAGGTGTTCCTATCCCCTAATCATTCTGGTTGCCCTTCTCTGCACTTTTTCCATTTCCATAATATCCTTCTGGACTCTGGAGGTATGGTGACCAGAATTGTACACAATACTCCAGATTGGGCCTCACCATAGATTTTTGTGTTACCCCACCCCGAGTTTGGATTTTGGTTTGTTTAAATGTGCATCCATGACCATGCTAACTGAGAGATTTGGGGGACTATAGTGAAGAAGAAGAAGAAGAAGAAGAAGAAGAAGAAGAAGAAGAAGAAGAAGAAGAAGAAGAAGAAGAAGAAGAAGAAGAAGAAGAAGAAGAAGAAGAAGAAGAGGAGGAGGAGGAGGAGGAGGAGGAGGAGGAGGAGGAGGAGGAGGAGGAGGAGAGAAAAGGAGCTTTTCCAATGCCACATGTAGTAGGTCCCAGAATTGTTCCTGTGCTTTCTTTATCTTATAGCTGTTATAGCTTTAATGAGTTTATGGCTAAAATCTAGCACTAAAAGTCACAATGAGAGGAGGCTTATTGAATCAGTGGGGATTTGGTAAGTCCACACAGTTCTGCTGATCCAATGGCTGTAACATCAGGATTTCACCTGTATTTTCTTCCTTGTTCTTCTTGCCAGTGTTGACAATGAACACGGTCAACTATGGGGCATCAGGAACATCCACTTTTGTGGGGAGAAGAAGAGGCAGGTACCTAGAAGCCTGGCTTCCCACACAGTGATTTCTTGATTTTTCCCTTCATGCTGTCCTTTAATGCAACCTTTCCCATTCATCATCATGGGCCCTTTTATCCTTTTATGACAAAGCACGGCCCAGTCCAGTAAAGCAAGGTTGCCATTCACTGTAGGTCAGTGTTCATATCTGCTGGTGTTCACAACAGTTATTTAAGACACATGTAGCTGTGGACTCTTGCCCACTGTCTGTGGACTTGGTTCAATAACGTGCATACTCTTGCACAGAGATTTATGTCTTGCATTCAGAAAGGGGCTCTTAAATCAGCCAGACTGTTAACATCTCCAGCTCTGGGATCCTTGGAGATAAAATGCTGGTGTTCTAATAGATGATTCATGGCCAGGCTTAGAGGGAAAATAGCCTCATTTGTGCTGCAGTGTCCTCAATGGGAAAACTATATGTGGCTGTGATTCTTTTATTCATGATCAGTACATAGTGAAAATTATAGTAAATTGAATTTTAGTGTTTATGAGGGTTTCTGGTGTATTTGGAAGGGGGGGAGCCTTAGCCCAATGTTTTGCTCAAATTTAAGCCTTGCACTCTAGATGCCCTAAGCACACCCGATCTCGCCTGATTTTGGAAGCTACGCAGGGTCGGCCCTGGCTAGTACTTGGATGGGAGACCACCAGGGAATACCAGGTGCTGTAGGCGCCTGGAGTAGGAACTGGCAAACCACTCCAGTATTCCTGCCAAGAAAACTCCATAGACATGGGTCATGGAGGGTCGATCATGACTGTAACAACACAACACACACACAAGCCTTAACACTGGACTTTTTTTTCATTCATAAACTTTAATCAGGAGGGAGGGGGGAATTAGAGATAAATGTGCTAGCACTTCCATTATTTCTCTCTCTTTAGTGGTCATATATCTGGCTTTACACTGGAAGGTCCTCAGAAAGACTATCCAAGAACAAAACTCTGATAGACTCTGTGAGAAGGGACACCCAGCCCAACTCTAGTTCAAAGAGAAGAAACCATAAGGAAAGAGAGCAAGGGTCATTCAACTGCCTATCAACACTTTCTATCAAACTGCTGACTGGAGGACCTGTAGTCTCCAGAGAGACAAATTGAGGGTGGGAAGGGGGTTGGGCAAGGACTATGTTGATTTGTTTGATATACTGTGTGTGAAGCCTTATCCAGGACTTTGAAGCAGTCTTAACATCAGTCCTGCTTCCTGATACCATCATCTGGTGCATTCCATCTCACCAAAAAGATTCTCAATGCCTACTACATCCTCTATCAAGATTGCATTTTTGGTACAGTGCTTTGATAAAGATAGCTTGCTATCATTTTTTTTTGTTTTAGTAGTGACCAATAAAGGTATCACCTAGCCAACTTTTCCCTTTTGTAACTCAAAAAAAAAAGGATTTTTTTCATAACTCAATGTTTTCCGATACCCATGGATTCCTATCCATAACTTGAATTTTTTGTAACTCAGGGCGCTCATAACACAAGGTACCACTGTATATATAGACAGAAGAAGTGAGAGAAGGAGAGAGAGAGAGAGAGAGAGAGAGAGAGAGAGAGAGAGAGAGAGAGAGAGAGAGAGAGAGATGCAAGCAAACAGAAGAGACCATAACCTGCTACCTCAGCAGACAAGACTGGACTGATGGAAAGCAGTTTGAATATAAGGCCTTCATTGGCCCTGGAAAAAAATGGTAATGTCTCAGGGAGAAATGAGGCCCTTCACATGTAGAGAGAACAGGTGGAGCAAAGCTAATATCCGTCTCCCAAATTCCATTCTAATACACTGAGCTTGCACGTGCATAATAGGGTATGAAAATACCCCTGCCTTTACTCTCACCTGTATCATTTTACAGGCTGTGAACTCCTCCCTATCCTATTGTTCAAGCCATACTCTTCATTTTCTACATTGTCTGGATCAGTGCACTACTGACTGGCTCATCACTGCCTTCCCCCTCCCCTCACAGCCAATGTTGCTCATAGTTGCAGTTGGGAGAGTGGCCAGACAATGGCGGTGATGTTTCCTGGATGTCTGTCTGCTTGACCCGAACCTGAAATGACTTGCATGTTTGGAAACATTATTTCCTGTCAAACTGTATTGTCTGCCATTTTCTCGCCAAAGAAAAATGACAAGCTCATGATCCAAGCAGGAAATTGCATCCTGAATCATGCTCAGACACATCATGTTCAAGACAGTTATGTGCATCTGTCTGTGAACCTTCCCTGATGTCACTCACTCTGTTCTTCATTGCAATGCCTGCTAGTGAAATACTGGGTGGTCGAAGCAGAGCGCATTTCCCAACCCACGCTTCTCTCCTCCACTTCATTAGAGACCTTCATAACCCAAGGGCTTCCCCATCAAGTGCATCTTCTGAGCACTTTCAACACCCACAAGATGATTTTAGCATTAACAGAGAACCAATTAAAAAAGCTAAATTTTGCTATTTCCTGTGAGGATAACAGATTGTAGATGGCTCATCTCCGAGTCCCAGCATGCAGGCTGCTCCTGCAAAGAGCACAAGTAGCTTACCCTGCTGCTAACCTCCATGTGTGACCCAAGGAAGTGTGGATTATGGGCCCAATTTATAGGACATAACAACCATGCTGCTATTCACTTTATGGCTCTAGAATGTTCAGCCTCACTTGCCTTTTTTTTGCAGTCACAAAAATATGATCAGTTCTGACAATGTTGATATTTATTTATTTATTCTTATTCTTCTTCTTCTTCTTCATCATCATCATCATCATCACACAGCAGACAAGATAACTACACTCAATTTTGTATTACAAATCACAAGTTGAACGCTTCCCAAGCGTTTAGGACTATGTGATGTATCAGCAAATTATGCAAGCAGATCCCAGTAAGGCGGCTTTCTGCCCCTGACTGATGGTGACTTTGTCAACTCCAATTTCCTCTAAATACTTGCTTAGCTCTTTAGACATTGCACCCAGCATGCCAATTACCACTGGGACCACCTGTACCAGTTCATGCCAGAGTCTCGGAAATTCAATTTTCAGATCCTGATATCGGGTAATTTTTTCAAGTTGTTTCTTGGTGACTCAACTATCACCTGGTATAGCAATATCAATGATCCACACTTTTTTCTTTTCCACAATCACAATATCTGGAGTATTATGCTCCAAAACCCTGTCTGTCTGTATTCGGAAGTCTCAAAGTAATTTTGCATACTCATTTTCAATCACTTTTTCAGGCTTATGATCTTACCAGTTCTTTGGTACAGGCAAATGCTAGTTGTGGCACACGTTTTCCAGTGGACCATTTGAGCAACTACATTATGACGCTGTTTGTAATCAGTCTGAGCAATTTTCTTGCAACAACTCAATATATGGTTGATAGTTTCATCTGCCTCTTTACAGAGTCTACATGTGGGGCACTCAGTTGAGTTTTCTATTTGAGTCTTAACTGCATTTGTTCTAATAGCTTTTTCTTGAGCTGTAAAAATCAGGGCTTCTCTTTCTTTTTTCAGTGTTCTAGTGTAGTTCCTAACTCTAGGATTCCTTCCTTTATCTGCGCCATCTGGGTCACTCATATTATAGACCCTTCATGTGAATGCAAACCCAATCCAAGATGTGGGAATAGAAGACAAGGAGGTGTCAGGAGGCATGATCCTACTTTTTTTTTGGAAAAAAATACTAAGAAAAGTACCCAGCTCTGCACTGGTGGCATATCTTTATCCTCCCACCACCACCACACCCACACACACACACCTGGACTTGCCAATATTTTTACTTCCCACTCACCTAGCACTCTTTCTCTAACCTTCTGCTATATGTCTGAAGAAGTGGACATGTCCATGAAATGTTCCATTAAAATATGAAAGTTATTCTTTAAGGTGCCACATGTTTTGTGTCTTTTGTTTTGTTTTTTTCTTTGATTTTTGCCTGAAATTCTCTAACCTACCCATCCATCGAGGTAGCCAGTCCCTCTGTCCCTCTTTCCATTTATTAGCCCACCCTAATGCATTCTGTTTTATGGAGTTCTGTGTTTTTCCCCTTCTCACTGGTTCTCTTTATTCCTCAGTGCTCATTTTCTTTTGCTCTCCCCCACTTCCTTTCTCTTCTCCCAGTGTTCTAATTTCTCCTCTGTTTACTGACTCAACAGGCAGCAATGCATCTTCCATTCTTCACTTTTGATGAGTTCAGGGCCCCTGCAAAGAAAAGTAGCAGTTGCTCTTAGTGTGGTCGACCCACCACACACAAACCTAATATCATACCTTTGCCCCAGAGTTACCTAGAAGTTCTAGGGAGGTCTAAAGCTTAGTGATTTAGAATGGCACTATAGACAGAATAATATCAATTAGCTGCTTTTCAATCCAATCAGATTAATTAATAGATCAGTTAACCAGCACAAACAAAAACCCAGTGTCCTATTAGCATGCATGCCCATTTTCAAACACCTCGATTTCACAGCTAAGGGCAAAAGACACACCATGGGCACACACAGACAAGTTCTTTATTAGGACAGATATACATGGATGGATTTTTTTTCTGAGCAGATTTAATGAGATGTCTATCACTGAAAGTGGGGGCCAGCAGTATTCATCACAGTGATCTCCCTTCAGATTTTGTTTTAGAGAAAGACTGTTTTCCTTTTTGTTGAAAAAAAATTAGCATCATGTGCCTCAACCCAATGTGGGAATAGTAGAGGCTTAGTAACATGACAAGACTTTCTTCCTTGTCCCCTTGAAGCTTTTTGTAACTTCCAAAAACCTGCTGGGGTACATGAGTGCGCAGAACACATTTTCAAGACCCACAGTAGTTTGGGGGGGGGATGCTCCCTTGGGGTTCCATGAATGTAAGCACTTCCACTGTTGAAATGATACCCTGAGATACCACCTATGATTGGCATGATTGTGCATCTAGCTCCTTCAGTGCCAATCCTTACATTTTTGACATACACATCCTTTTGGCACATCCCCTGCCTTTATTACAAATATTTATGGCATAGTTTCATGGTTTGTTCTTGCTGTTTTGCTGCACTTGAATCTGAGGTCCCACATGCTCCTGTTTGGCAGCATGGCTCTTTCTCCCACTCTTGGCAAACTCTTAACATGATACTACTTGCTCACTCCTGCCCAGACACGTTCGTCCACCATTAGTAGGTTCTGGGTTTGTACATTGCCTGGTACGCCTTCTTGTCCCAGCTTGGCAAGACGTTGATGAAGACCAACAACTCCAGCTACCATGTTCTGGGCGACCTGCAATACCATAGCCAATTATTAGAAAATCAGAGATGAAATTGTTCTTATGTTCAGGGATGGTGAGATTGCTGCTCTCCCGATCACAAGCTGCTGCTCTTCCAGAGGATGGAGCTGATGGCCATCATAGCCAAACAGCATCTGAAGGGCAGATTTTAGCCCTAAAGTATTTGAGCTGCCTATTTATTATTTTTGCCTTTATTTTTCAGGGTGGCCCTGGCTAGTACTTAGATGGGCGACCATGTAGGCGCCTAGAGTAGGAACTGGCAAACCACTCCAGTATTCCTGCCAAGAAAGCTCCATGGACATGGAGTCACAAAAAAACTACAAGAAGGGACTAGGGGAAATGACGTTTTTGAGTTGGCAATGGCAGGGAAAAAAAAAACTCTGTCGTCATTTTTGGAGGCACCTCTTTTTTTGGGGGTGTCCTCCTATCCTCACCCGCTAGGGAAAGGAGGACTTCATGGCCTTTCCCTAAAGGATGCATGCATAGCCATATGGCTATGATTGCATACCCAGTTGCATGGAGCCTGCAGACTCAGAGGCACCCCTCTTTTTGGGGTGCCTTCCCTGCCTCAGTCAGGCCTTGGTTTGCATGATGTCACAGATGCTGCCGCACCACCAAGCCTGCAGGAGTCACCCAGAGCCACAAGTGGCGGACTGCCAGACTCTCTGCACCCGCTGTGTCTCACTAAGAAGGGAATTGTACCAATGCAATGCAATATGCAAGTACAGATCTGGCTGGGGGTTAGCGCAAGGGCTAGGGTTAGGCTAATTACGGGTGAGGTTAGGGTGAGTATTGGGGTGCACCTCTGGGGGCCTCTCTGACCCAGATAGAAGGACAGTGTACTGGCGTATGGGTTAGGAGGGTTTTGGGCTAAGTGGGCTTTTATGCCCGGTTGGCACATCCCAGAAGTCTCTCTGTGGTCAACCTGGCCAAGTGGCCATGCGATTGGTGGAATGGCTCCAAAAATTTGCATGGTCACTCCCATGGCCAGCCCATCATTGTGCAGGTGTAAATAAAATAAAATAAAATAAAATAAAATAAAATCAATGGAAAGAGGAAAGAGGAGACATTCTGTTGCAAGAAAAACCCACTGCTACTGTAAAAATTCTGGCAGTTTTAAAATAGCAATTTTCCATGTTTCTGTGTGGTGCTTGTGTGTTTTTGGACCACAATTTCAAAAAAATTGCGGCTGGCCGCCCCATTTTGGATCCCCACCCACACCGCATGGCATGGTTCTGGCTGCCCAGGACAGGAGAGGGGGAGCCCCCCCCATGGTAGGTGCACTGTTGCAGGCATAATTTTCAGCTGCTTTTGGCAGGAATGGGGGACCCTGTGCCTGTACCACAGTAAAAGTGCTTTGAGCTGAGCTTTCCCCACCACCAGATGCCCAGGACAGGAGAGGGGGTCACATCCAATCTAGGTGCCCTGACTGATTTCAGGCAGGCTATTTCCGGTTGGCCCTGGCTCAGGTTTTTTTAACTTTTAAAGACTTTTTTTCTGTGGCGACCATGGGATCGCCATGATGGCGCCTGGAGTAGGAAAATCAGACCCAAATTCTTTACTCCAGTATTCCTGCCAAGAAAACTCCATGGACATGGAGTCACAAAGAGTTGGTCACTACTGTAATGATGCAACACACACAGAAGTGGGTGAAGTTACTCCATTGCTCAGATGACACTGATAAAAGTGGAATCAAAGTGCTGGTAATCACCATGGCCATATTATAACAGCTCTGTATTCTTTTCAATTTCTTTTGGGATTTTGTACAATGACTGGTAGCTAAAGACTGTTCATGTCACAAGAATGAATTCCAGAATGATAAGGAGCATCTGCTTGTTCTAAAGCAGGCCTGCCCAAAGTCTGGCCCGGGGGCCATATCCGGCCCGTCAGGCCATTCTGAGTGGCCCGCAGCTGGCTGGCCTGCCCCTCCCTCCCCCTCCTTCACCCACACATTCCCCTGTGGTGGCCACAGCTCCCTGTGCTTCCTTTGGTCCCCACCTTCCTTCTTTCCTCCCTCCCTTGGTCCCCACCTTCCATCCTTCCTTCCTCCCTTCCTTGGTCCCTGCCTTCCTTTCTTCCTCTCTTAGTTTCCACCTTCCTTCCTCCCTCCTTTGGTCCCTGCCTTCCTTCCTGCAGGTGGGGTTGTAAGGGGTCAGTGGGTGGGGCTTGCAGTGGGGTGGCAGGGTCGGAGAGCAACCGGCCCCTGACACATTCTCAGCTACCAAATCTGGCCCTCCTAACAAAAAGTTTGGGCACCCCTGTTCTAAAGTTCCTTGTACTTTTATTTTCAATTATTCATTTCCTCCTGCATACTGCCCTGAAATTTTATATGCTGAAGCAGGATAAATAAAGACCTCCTTTGGAGAAGGAAGGCACAAGTCCTTCCTATACATTGTTTGGAGCTTGTCCAGATGGGTATATAGATAGCTGTTCTGGATCGCTGTAGATAAGGTTTGGGATGAACCAAATTATGATGTCCACATGTCTTTCTCCTTGGATCAAACCACCCTGCCCCTTTAAAGAGCTCACCAACTATTTTCTGGCACAGTGCTAGAGATTTCTGGTGGTGGTGGTACAATTCAATTCCTAATTGTCCCATTGGATAATTATGTAGATGGTTATTTCACACCTAAATGGAATGGTGGTTTGGAACATTAAAAGGTAAAGGATAAAATGAAGAAGCCTTCTCCTCTATTTTCTCTCCTTAAAAATCCTTAGCTGGCACAGTGCAGTTTTAATACCATGCTAGGCTGATGCATTGCTGTGGACTCTTCTTTCTGTCTTTTTATCCTTCATGTATTACTCTGTTAAAGCATGGATCCTATCAGGACAACCACCAAGGAGACTAACAACCTGATTTTTTTATGCTATTGGTTTTTAATTGTAATCTAAGTGATACAAATTGGCTAGGCACCTTGAAACCCAGCTGGGAAAACATCTGACTGGCTAAAAGAACTGGTTGGATCCAATGTTGAGTTACAGGTACAAAACCTCACTAAAATAAATCAATTAAGATCTGCACAGCCAAACTCTGCCCATCTTTGATATTAGTATTCAGCTGATGCTTTTATTGGTTCTGTCCTTGCAGGCTGTGGCGTGATTTACAACACTGGGACATTTGCTGCCTCCAAGACCTTCTTTGCATAACCTGGCTTACTTATCGTAATCACTCGAGCTGTTAATTTTATTCCCATGCAAGGCCCCTTCAGCTGCCTGGCACTTAAGGTGATCAAAGGTACTGAAGGGAGCTGCTGGTTGATGGATGGACCTGAAGAAGTATTCATTAACAGTGTTCAGAGTGACATTTTCCTTCAATAGCTTCACCTTACCTTCCTGCATTGTGTTCTCACATGCTGGGCCCTGAGCACCTTTCTCACAATCACAGATACAGGTGGCCCCCACCATCATTGGTTCGCCATTGTTCCGGCATGGACCACAACGGCAGGCATTGAACTCTGTCATATACTCATCCAGGGCCCTTTTCAAGTTTTTTCTTTTGGCTTCTAGGTGCTGAAGGTTGGTCCTGCGCACTATTTCATCTATGGACATTAACTGTGAAGTAAAAGAAACAGAAATTGGTAGATAATAAGTACTGTATTATCTTTGTTTTTTAAAGGAATATCAGACTGGATAAATATACAGTAAAATGCCCAGAGGGAATAGTTGTAACCCAATGCAACTTAAGAACAGCAAGACAGGAGAAGCTGGGCCATTGTGAATCATTCCAGAAGCTAGGCTGGATGCTTTCTAGTTATCTTTTTTTCCAGAAGGCAGATACTTAAGAGGGTGGGGGGATGGGATATGGCAATTTTCCTGGCATACTGCAGAATGCAATTTTACTGTAAGCAGGTGCTGTTTCCCACAATCAGCCTAAAAATGGGTTGCCCCATAGTAAAGGGGCAAGCATTACATGTGTTCAGGATGAATAAAAATGGGGGGGGGTATATTGCTTATGGACCTTGGTTGACTAATATATAGATGAGATAGTATATGTCTCATCTATATACTAGAGCAGTATTGGCGAACCTATGGCATGGGTGCCAAAGGTGGCACTCGGAGCCCTTTCTCTGGGCACCCGACATGGCCCCTTCACAGCCACCTGTATTCAGGTTAAATTGCTGTATTGGCACTTTGCGAAAAATAAGGGGGTTTTGAATTGCAGTTTGGGCACTCGGTCTCTAAAAGGTTCGCCATCACTGTACTAGAGAGAGAGAATAGTTCTTTTGGCCTATGCAATTCTTGGAATTTTATTCCATACAAGTAAAAAATTCCTCTCTCTAGATAGACGATCGAAGTACAGCCAGAGATGCATAGGTTTGAAAGGGAACTAGATTTGGACAGGAAAATAGGTTCGGAGCCAAATGGATGTAGAACTCAAACTGTAAATGTGGCCTTTCATAGTTAGCAATGCATGAGGTCAAAGTGACAAACTAGTATGAAAAATGAAGGGAAGTCTGGATACCCAGCAAAGAAAAATGAAATGGAAGAGCATGGGTTAATGGAAAATGAAGAAGGAGAAAAACTGGGAAATCCTGAAGGAGAAAGGAAGGAGGTCAGTGGCAGCTCATTGATTAGAATAAACAGAGCAATACCCTATTTGAGGAACAAAGGACTCCCAATGAGCCAAGTCCTTCTCAGGTTCTTATTAGAGGCAAAGAGAACTCCCCCCCCCAATTGGATGTTGTCTCTTCTTCCCTACCAGGCACAATTGATGTCAGACATTGCTTTTTTCTACATTCTGAATTTCTCTCAGAGACTTCCCTCAACTTCCCAGCAGCACTTGTTCTGAATTCCCAGATGAAGATACTCTCAGAAGTCATTGAGAAAACCAAGTTCCTACAAACATTTGGTTATCAGCTTCCAGCCTATTAGCTAGGAACCTGCATGAGGATGAGTTGCACACATTTTAGGACAGAGCAAAGCAAAGCAAACTAAAGCAAAGCAAGAGTGCTATCAACTTGATCTAGGAGAACGTTTTTTCCTTAAAAAGTAAGTACAATCATTAGACCAGTCCTAATTATGGGCCCTAGAAATGGGCTCGGAACAAACATTTTTTTCGTTTCCATTACCGTTTGTCGTTTCCGTTACGTAACGAAACGACAAATGAAAATTGTGATGAAAATGAAACAAAAGGAACAGAACCATGAAAATTGTGGTCCCTATTTTTCGTTTCCGTTAATGGCGACATGCAATGAAATGAGCTGTTTTAAATGTTAAAAAACACCCTGGACATCCGTAAAAATGCAGCAATAATTATTTATCTTGTCTGATAATACCTACCAGGGGAATTGGGGTCCTTAAAACATTTGTTTTTGTCTTCTCCCATTGCGATGTATTTTTCTTTTCCCTTTAAAATGGATGTCGCCACCAGCCACAAAATGGAGGCAAGCCATGTGATGTGGGATCATGTTCAACCAATAGCATGCCCAGGTTGCAGACTGGGCAGGCAGGTCTGGCAGCCACAGAGGGCATAAAAATCTCTGGCAGCCCCTGTCCTCCTTGTAGTCTCTGGTGGGAGTTAGGGTGGGATTGCTGTCTCTGCGACTCTAGCTTCAGTCCTGCAGCCTCCATGTGTGTGTGCATGCTGCGTACCTCTCGGTGAGTACCCTCCCCTGCCTCGCAGTGCAGTCACTCTGCGGCTGCCTTGCACCCTGGGCAACACCTGCCACTGCCTTTGCAGCCTCCCTGCATACCTAGTCTATACTGTGTCTCTGCCAGCATCCATTTTTTTAGTGTTTTCCCTCTGGTCTGGGGCATTGGGGGATGCCTGCGCATGGAAATGCTTTAAAAATTGTGCAAAAAGCGGGTAGAAATGACAAACGAAAAAACAAAAAATGGTAACAAAATTTTTTAAAAAATTCCCGACAAACGGAAATGAACCAAAACAGACCTCTCAACGACAAACGAAAAACTGAAACACAATTTTTCTGTTTCGCGCCCATCTCTAATGGGCACTGTTGCTAGCCCCAGTTTTCTGCTGTTTGGGGAGTAAATAGGAAGAAGTGCTGTGTAGGAAGAAAAAATGTCAGAGTGTCTGAAGTGAAAGGTACACGAGAATGATTGTGGGTTCAAGAAAAGTTCCTTGAGCAGGTGAGCATGATAGATAGATAGATAGATAGATAGATAGATAGATAGATAGATAGATAGATAGATAGATAGATAGATAGATAGATAGATAGATAGATAGATAGCGTGTGTGCACGCGTGCGTGCGTGCGTGCGTGCGTGAGTGAGTGAGTGAGTGAGTGAGTGAGTGAGTGAGTGAGTGAGTGAGTGACATACTGCCCATCTGGCAGCAACTCCACTCTGGGTTGTTTGCAATTTGCTTTTCTGATTCAGGCAGCAAAATATCTTGGGGCAAGCCCCGAAGAGAGTAAAGAAAGAGAGAACAGAGGGCAGAGCTGTCAGAAGCCTGGATGGATTGCACAAGACATTCTGTTTACTGGAGCTTTGTTTCCTGTAATGCACAAGGACAGTCCCGGTTGCCACAGAAGAGCTCCTACCCAGCCTTGAAAACTGAGGTTCTGAAACAATATTTGCACAAAACACTTTAGCAAACAACCATGTGTCAAGATAAGAGGACATTCAAGTGGACACAAGTAATTATTGGGTGCTTGAATCCACTCCAAAAGTACATGCACTGGAAGACCTCCTGAAGCAGCCATTTAAAGGTTATAGACTAGGCTACGAGTAAGCAGTATTCGGTTTTATCCCAAATTAATGGAAATGTGTGCAGAGAGCACCCAGGAACTGCTGACAGTCATGTCTCATTATAACAGATTAAAAACAATCTCCCACTTCCTTTCTCCCACACACACACACACAAACACAATACGCACACACACTCCTCAAGCAAGCGGCTGTTTCCCCTCTGTTTTATCAGCACCTTTCTATTTCCAGCTGATTCTTCCTACCTTTGGGGGCCAAAGCCGGAAAGCAGATACACTTCTCGTTAAATAGGGGACAGAGGAAAGGAAGTAGTCTGCAAAATGATCAAGAGCAGCTTTCTTTCATCGTGCAAACACTGTGCAAGAAAAGTTTCTAGTTAAGATTCCCTCCAGGGCCTTTTTTTTTTTCAGACACTGACATTTCAAGGCGGTAAGGACTATCCAGCTGCAGCAATCACATCCCAAAAGAATTTCTTTCAAAAGGTTGCAGCATCAAGTCTACTGTGCAACATTACCTCCAATTTTTAGGGTCTGACTACATTAGTACACTATTTGTCCCACAATTGGCTAGTCTCCGTGTGTGTGTGTGTGTGTGTGTGTGTGTGTGTGTGTGTGTGTGTGTGTGTGTGTGTGTGTGTGTGTGTGTGTGTGTGTGTGTGTGTGTGTGTGTGTGTGTGTGTGTGTGTGTGTGTGTGTGTGTGTGTGTGTGTGTGTGTGTGTGTGTGTGTGAAAGCAGACTATGGGGAGAAAATAGTGGAAGATGTGGGAAATGGAGAGTAGCTGAGGAGAGAGCCCCCATGAAGAAAGAGGGGCTTGCAGGGTTTGGTATGTGTCTGTTTATTCAGTGCAAAGTATACTGAGCTGGGAAAAGGTTAAGAGGAGAAGAGGAAGGGGAAACATATTAGGTACAGCATTTGAGAACCTGGGGAGCATCTTGCAAAAAGGATAATGGATGGGAAAGGGGGTTGTATGCAGATTTTTCAGCCATCTGATTGTTGTGTGAAATCATCTGAACAAGCAAACAGGGCTGTGCAGGATTTCAAGTAGACACACTTTAATTGCACTGGGTATATAATCACTATTCCCTACATCTCAGCCCAAGAATCCTGGCTGCAATGTAAGAGGTGGTTCTCTACAGGTGATAAGAGTTTCCCATGGAAAAAAAAATGTCTACCTTCTACCGAAAATGAACTGGTGTCAATATCTGTTCAGAATGGCCTACGTCAATAAGAGACAACAGGGGAAAATAACAAGATGAAAAGGATCATAGAATTGTTGTAGTTCAAAAGCTGAGTGTGAGCCAACAATGTGATGTGGCTGCAAAAAAGGCGTTTGATTTTAGGATGCATTGACAGTAGCATAGTCCCCAAATCCTATGAGTCACTAATCCCGCTCTATTCAGCACCGGTTCGGCCTCATCTAGAGTATTGAGTCAGTTCTGGACATCACACTAAGAAGGATGCCAACAAACTGAGGCAAGTTCAGAGAGGGGCAAGAAGGATGGTCAGGGACTGGAAGCTAAACCCTATGAGGAAAGGCTGAAAGAAATGGGCAAACTGAGTCTTGAGAAAGAAGGCTGAGGAGAGATATGAGAGCATGTGTCAGATCTGCTTTGAATTGCTGCATTAAGCAGGGGTTTAAACTTGATGACCTTATTCTAAATTGGCAAAGAGTGCTCTAAACAGGCTTGCTTTACCAAGATGAATCTCACTGCAAAGACCTGTAAGCAGGCTCCTTACCCACTCACCAGGTCCACCAGCTTCTGGGGAGTGAAAAACAGCAATAATTTGGGCTGAAAATACTTTTGTCATATGGAACAGGATTAGAAAGAGGGACAGAATGAAAAATGAATAACATTTTAAATAAAGAGTGAATATTTGATGCCTGAATTATGCCCCTCCCAAAGAGGCGTCCCCACAGGAAAGTTCTCACCAGGCACCTAGAGACTCTAAACTTGCAGAGAATTTTCCTCTGACTTTCCTCTACAACCCTCCCAAATTTAATGAAAATTGGGTTTCCTCAAGGAATGATGCAACTGAGACTGAGAGAGAGAGAGAGAGAGAGAGAGAGAGAGAGAGAGAGAGAGAGAGAGAGAGAGAGAGAGAGAGAGAGAGAGAGAGAGAGAGATTCCCTGGTGCCCTGTTCTCTGTAGTAGCATCTCAGTAGTGCCAGCGGGGATCAGGTTCAGAGTCTGAACGTTCTAGTACTATTTCAGCCTCTATCCCAAACCCAGGGTGACATTGCCCTGGCACCAGAACTGTACACTCGGCATTTAACTGAGATATTATCAGTGTTTCAGCTGGCTAACCCAGTGGATCTAATAGGCTTCATCTTTAAAGGGTTAGATATACAGGCCCTGTATTGATTCATGTTTTAAAAAGTTCCTTCCCAACAGTGGTGAAAATTGCATCATTCCTCCATGTTTCAAATGATGCTGATAAGCCTGTATGGTGGTTCGGTGTATTTATGCCCTCTGGCATTACTGCTAATAACAGAATGGCCTGCCAAAAAGCGCCTGCCTGCCACAGGCTCCCAATGTTTCTGTTTGCACTCTCTATGTCATAAAACATAGCTCCGGTCCTCAGTCTAAAAGGCAAAACCAGAACAAATCTTTCTGCTTCCATGGGCTAAACAATGTGACCAAGTGCACGTCTTGCGAAAACAAGGCATCTCTTCTGGTCAAAAATTGCAGCAATGCCTTGCACTTCTAAAGGACTGGGAAGAACAGCGAGGAAATGACAGTGCTTCTCCAGTCCATCCCTTCCAACTTTTTCCATTATTCTCTAATTCAAATTGTAAAATGTGGAGGTGGGTAGACAGAACCTTAGGTCACATGGACATGAAGATTAATGGCTGAAGAATTTCTCCATCGCAATACTGTATTTCTAAAGATCTAAGACAGACAATGGTTGGAGGATCAATGGTGCAGGGATAAAGGCGAATATAATTGGAAACTAAGAATTTGTCCTGACTTAAGATCAAACTAAAAAGATTTAGGAGTGAAACTTTCAGACACCCTCTGTGAGACTTTTGCCAGGCACTTCAAGGAGAAAGTCACCTATATTCTCCTGGGAACTGACAACACAAATTTTACAGTGCCTATAGAGGTGTTCAGTGCATCATCCCATCAGAAATGTTTGGGATCATTTTCAATTGCTGCAGCCTGTTGACATGGACAAGATGTTTGAATAAGTCCTTCCCATCACCTGTCTACTTGCTGTTGCCCACTGTGGTCAATAAGAACTAGTAAATTGACAGGATGGGTCCAGGAGGTGGAAAATGTCTCATTATTGCAGAAGATGGTGCCTTCTGCTTTGAAAGAGATGATAGCACACTAGGGATGGGCAATTTGTTTCAGAACCGGCACGAGCCCAGGTGGTGTTCGGAAGACCTTGTTCTGAACAATCACTTACCTTGTTATGTGCCCACACGGAGCTGAGCTCCAACAAGGAAGCAGGTTCCGATGTCATCTTTTTCCTCCATGGTGCTGGCCAATCAGACAGGGAGGCAAGATGATGGCTGTCCCTGCACAGCTCCTGATTGTCCAGCACCATGGAGGAGCAAAGATGACATTGGAGCTGGCTTCCTTGTTGGAGCTCAATCAAGGTAAGTGATTGACTGCTTGTGTGTCGGAGGCTTCCAGACACCATCTGGATTTGCATGGGCCATTTTGGAAGCAGTAGGTTCTGAAACAAATTGCCCATCCCTACAGCACACCCTCTCCTTAAGACAACATCTTTGGATCCAGAGGCATCTAACAACTACTGCCTATTGCAAATGTCTCCTTTTGGAACAAGGAGCTTGAATGTTTGGTGGCTGGGCAATTTCAGAGGTTCTTGGAGAAAGCTGATTACCTGGACTCATTTCAGGCGAGTTCCAGGCCAATATTCATTACCAAAATGGCCTTAATTGCCCTGACTGATCAAATGACAAATTGACATGTAATTTAAAGATTAAGAAAAGAGATATTTTTATGATGTATGGGGTAGATTTATTGAATATGTGCTTGCAAGAAATAAGGGAAGAGTTCCAGTGCAACAATCAATTCAGTTCTGGAAGGGAGGCTAATAAGGGTCAATATTGCTTAAGAGGTCCCGTTGGTGGAGGGGAGCACTTTTGTTTAGTTTTATTTTAATATTTATGTTTTGTATTTGTAATGTTTTTTATAAAATTTAATAACAAGTTATCTTTTAAAAAAAGCTTTTCTTTAACAGACTAGTAGTGATGAGGAGAAACCTTGCCTCTAAGTCTTCTTTTGTCTCTTACTTTGCAACTTGCAAACATTGCTTTAAAAAATATATATATATTCCTGAATTGTGAAGTAGAGACAAGGTCAGCAGATCAGTGGCCCATTACATTTAATCCTGTTCTAAAATGGAATCACAATAAAAATATAAAATGATCTGGTCTAGTACACTTATCAATTCTTCAGAGATGTGGTGTTTCTACAACTGAGAAAGAGCTTACCTCAAAATCAATAACGGCAGGATTAAGTTTTAATGACCTCCCCCAGTAACGGTATGCATTCACACTCGAGCCTTCCATGAGCCTTCCAATGGAGGCTGTATCTCCCCCTTGAACCCGGGGAATAATATCCTCGATGGCTGAGTTAGCACTGGTAGATTCTGGAATGTTGGACAATGGAATAATTTATTCACCTCCATGAATTCACTAGCACTACTCAGATTCGTTCACCAAGGTGACTCAGAGGAGGACATTTGCTGACAAGTAGCTATTACAAGAATATAGCCTGACTGAGACTCGTATCAGAAAGGCAGCCAATGAAGTTTTAATGCCACTTAATGTGTGTGCTTGAACTCACTTAGGGAGATGAAGGTACTAATAATAATAATAATAATAATAATAATAATAATAATAATAATAATAATAATAATAATAATAATAATAATAATAATAATAATACAGTCACATGAGGAGCGCTTTCAGCGCTAGTAGTTAAAAGTGTCTTATCAACAGTGCCACAGTCACCTCACAAGTCAACCTTTGTATTAAATTATTGGTTGTTGAGGTTTTAACAGATGGGATACATAGGGATTACAGAAACAAATAAAGAGTAATACAGCGGGTATGGGACAGAAGGTCAAAATAGGCATCATGAAGGATGAATGTTCTCTCTAATTAACCCAGTTTTCCTCCAACATGGCACATGCCTCACCAGTCAAATTTGCAAATTAACTCCACATTTACGTTTGAAGGACAAGCCTCAAAACAAGACAATTCAAGTGCAAGAGATGGAGGCGGAGAAAAGCATACACTGCCAGAGACATCTTTCACCACTTGAGTGAGAGCCTGTCCAAAAACAGATCAACCCCATGTCTAATTTGACCCCCATCCATAAGCAAGCACCTTTCTTTCTTTCTTTCTTTCTTTCTTTCTTTCTTTCTTTCTTTCTTTCTTTCTTTCTTTCTTTCTTTCTTTCTTTCTTTCTTTCTTTCTTTCTTTCTTTCTTGTTAAAGTCAATGACTCCCTCAATTAGATTTCAACTAATAAACTTTGTGACTAGACATGGAGATGAATGGCTGGTTTGGTGGTTCATGCCAGTTGTTCGGTTCTTCTGGTGGACTCCTACTCAGAGGCAGTACCTCAGCTTCCATGCCCCGAACTCCTCTGGCTGCTACCTCTGAATGTGTGCCCATTGGAGGAGGTGAGGCTGGGAAATGGTGAATGCTCACTTATCCAAAGGATGAACTGGTGTGATGAACTGCTAAATCAGTAGTTTATGCTCATCTCTAAGCACGATCTTGGAACTGCTGAGCTGGAAAGGGACCCTGGCTTCATAGCCAGGAACCTAAACCACTGAGGTACCCAGCGGTTCCTGAGTTATCCAGCATGACTAACCATGATGAATATGTGTAATCGCCAGGCTTAAAACCGGTTTACTTCAAGGGCCAGATGCAGGGGAGTGGTATCAGGAGACAGATATCTAGTCTCATGCACTCCTGAACGCATCTGGTGGGGCCACTGTGAGATACAGGAAGCTGGACTAGATGGGCCTTTGGCCTGATTCAGCATGGCTCTTCTTATGTTCTTATGTTCTTATGATTAAGGTGGATCCAACCTTTATATGACATTGAGTTCAAACCAACTAATAGTGTCCCTAATAGGGCTTTCGAGGCAGGTGAGATATTGAAGCAGTGGTTTTACAACTAAGATTCCATGGTTGAGCTTTTGTCTAGACAAGTCTGGCAAAATAGTTAAAAACAGAAAAAATATCACTGAACTGTGACTTCTAATATTTCACTAGCTCTACAAAAAAAAAAATTACAATTCAAATGTAAAACATAAAAAACAAGATAAGGCTCTCTATCTTCTTAATTTCTCTGCAAATTCTGTGCAGATCCATTTGAAGCTGGAGGCAAGCTGGATGTAACCACAGAAGGTGCTTTGAGTGGGGTGATTCTGTCTTGCAAAGGAGGAAAGATGATCCATTTCAAATTAGGCACCTCAGTGTTTTGGGAAATATGTTATTTCCATCTTACCAAAACCTCTGCTTGCATCTTTCGAACAGTGATCAAACGACAGACTGGGTTTTACTTTAGCCTCTTGAAAAGAAATATCAATGCCCATTGAGGCCCCAAAACAGCTGCTTACTGAGTCCTTGGTAAGTTCTATGGAAAAAGTAGGAAGCACAAATGTCAATAACAGATTTATAGCCAGAGATACCTAACAATGGCACTTAATATAATCCATATATTTGTAGAAGTTTCTTAATTTGGATTACAGCTCCCAGACTCCTACCAACTCACCCCTAGCCAACATGGCTGTAGATAAAGAAAAATACACAGGCAATAACAGAGAACTTCATTTGACCTCCTTTTTGTCAGTCACTGTTGAGTGGGAAAATAAGTCAATCATTGAATCTTGGAAAGTCTTTGCTCTGAAGAATTAATTACCAGCATTCAGAAAACAACATTCCATCATTCTATGTACAGCCCTATATACAACTACATACAGGAACAGCTATCCAGTGATGGTAGCAAAATGGTTCCAAAATGGGTGAGAAGAACTGGAATGTATGCTCTCCCTCCCACACCAAATTGTAATCTTGGTCTTCTTGTTGTGATAGTAAAATTTTTAAATGTAGATGCTCATGAAGGCAGCTGTCTAACCGCACACATTGACTCCAATACAGAGAGTCCTGTTGTTGTTTGGTGCATGTCAACCATTGAACAGCAAGCATTTTGTGAAGTTAATGGAACTTCATTGCCAATTCAAGGGCAAGCCATCCTCAAAAAGGCAGCATCACCACAGGGGGAGTTAGCAACAGCATACTGTGAAAAATCCAATTCACTTCCATCTATTGTCAAGTTTGATCTGAAGGAACAAGAAAACTGTTAGTGTATGTATAGCGTGACAGATGATGTCACAGAGCCTGCTGTTAAAAAAATATCCCAGGAATTTGATGCTACAAACTGTGGCTCCACTATACCACTTCTTGGTCTGGATAGTATTTCTTGGGAATTTGTAGTCTTTCTATGACCAAAGGTAGGCCAGCAGAGTCAGAGAGTAGATACTGGAGCAGGGTAAATGCACTTACGCACCAATGCAGGCCTTCACAATGAACACACAAAACTCTGCAGGGATTCCAGTCAGGATGCTGATGTGGATGCAGGGCCTACCTGCACCGCCATATCACCATCAGCCTTTGAGCCACATATATTTTCAGAATGAGTGCCTGAATAGTGTATAGGTTGACATTACAAACAAAGCCTTTCTTTGTTTCTCCTTTGAGCCAAATACAAAGGTTTTGCTGGGTTCTTTCCTTTTCAAGAAATGGAGGAGGAGCCGTATGGAATTGGAGTAGGAGCCTTAAGCAGTAGGAGCATTATGGATGGACCCTTGATCGCTGCCTGCATGCTGTCATGGAATGAACCAGGACCAACAGATTCAAACTCAACCCTGAAAAGGCTGAGGTACTGTTGGGGGGAATGGGTATGGGGGCCCTCTTTGTCCCTGGAATTCCAGGTGGCGTTTCTAGGGTGGCCTTTTATCAACTTAGGTGTTTTGCCCAGATTTGTCCGTACCTTCGCGATGACTCTCTGAGGACAATTGTGCAAGTGCTGATTATCTCGAGGTTAGACTACTACAACACTCTCTACGTGGGGCCTTGACCCTTGTTGGCAGTTGCAGCAGGTACAGAATGTGGCAGCCAGATTGGTGGTTGGCACAAGCAGATATGATCATGTCATCCCAATTCTGGCTCATCTGCATTGGCTACCTGTTGCCTCCCGAATAAGGTTCAAGGTACCCTCCATGGCTTGGGACCAGAGTAGCCCTCGCTTTGGAACCATCTGCCTCCTGAGCTGCGCCTGCTGGAGTCCCTGCCCGCCTTTAAGAGGGCTTTGAAGACCTACCTCTTCAAAGAGGCTTATCCCCTTATTAGTTAGTTTTTCTTTTTCTTCCTATCCCTCAACGTCTGCCGCCATCTTGCCCTCCGCTGCCCTTGCTGGTGGCCTGCTATTTTTTTAGCTTTTAGCTTTTACCTTTTTAGTTTTTGCGTTGTTAGCCGCCCAGAGTTCCCGTTGGGAAGATGGAGCGGGATATAAGCACTTGAATAAATAAATAAATCTGGTGAAGCATATCCCCAAAAGATTAGCTTCTGGCTGGCCCACCAGAACATTGCAGTCCTTCTCACTTCGGGTAGCCACTCCAAGGGAGGCCCCAAAATATTCCACTTGAAATCGGGCCTTCTCAGTGACTGGCCCAACTCTTTGGAATCATCTTCCAAGTGAGATAAGGCTTTCAGGATCCATTCCAGTGCTTAATATTTTTTTAAATGTGGCTATTTAACTCCGCTTTCGGTGTCTGCTGAGGTTATTATCTGTTTTAATTTCAATGGTCCCCAAAGATGTGGCCTCCAATGGCAACTCCTGGAACACCTAGTTATTACAGCCAATGGCATTTGTACCCGAACAACATTTGGGAAACACATACCTGTGTTTCTCAGTTATCTGTATGGAAAAGATTTTGCTTTTGACTACTGAACATTGACTTTTGACGAATGAAGCCTTTTTGTAAGCTGATTTTGGTCCTGGTATTGTATCACCTCAGAAACACTTAGAACTGGCCATATCTACCAACAATGCTAACATAATGATTACCACTACTCAAGACTTTTTTCTATACCACCAGTATTATACTTTGGAATTATGCAAAATGGAAATTATCACTGTCAGGAGTTGCACTGCTACAGTGTTAGGGATGAAAGCGTGGATTCTGGTGGCCATTGTCCCTGTTCCTCTTTTTGCTTACTAGCATGCATTCTGGATCCACTGGGGTAAGGAATCAGAAACATATTGTCATCAAAGCTATCCAAACAGACAAAAACAGTGTGCTGATAAATCTAACCTCCATTCCCACCAGATGTCAAGAGAAACGTCATATGTCATCTGCTGCTGGCCACTCTGTGAAGTGCCATCCAATATTTTGCTATTTTCATCACTTCACAAATTTAATCTACAGCTTGGAAGTTCTGGCTTTTTCATTTCTGGATGTCTGCTGGCCATTATCTAAGTCAGGTAGTATTTGGGAAATCCCTTTGGCCAGATAGGGGGGTTTCCAGAAATTAGGGCTTCTAGTTCTTTACTGAACCACCTACAGTATATTAAATAAAGTTAAAACTTCATCTTTCCTTCACCCTATGTAATAGAAAAATGCTTTCCCAATTGCCAGATTTATATTCATTTGCTGCCTGTTGACAATGCATTAATAAACCCACAGTATTCAATTGCTTGTATTTAACTATCCCACAAATGAACTGAGTGAAATTTATTTACTACAAAGAAAAAGAGTAATTAGTTTTTTTCACTGTTGGAATACTATAAAGCTAAAGCTGAACAATGTACTGATTAATTGATATCTTATTGTCCCTGTTAAGTAATTATTTTCAGCAAGCTCTGTCAATACAATTTGTTATTTGTTGCCACAAGGGCTTTGGGGGCTTTATCAATGTGGTGTGATGGAAACAGCAAAGTAATAACTATACAAAATATTGGCAATTTGAAGAAAAAGCAAACAAGACTTCTATCAACTTACATAATTCCAAGGAGAATAATATGGCCCACAAATTAGATGGATTCCCCCCCCCCTTAGTTTTGAGTTAATCACAATGTGAAAGTGTTCCGTACCATGTAATGATTAGCCACAAATCAATTGCATTGCTTTCTTTTACAGTGAAGTTACAAAACAAGAATGATTATGTTTGAAAAAAGAAATGATAACCTTGGTCCCAGTCAAAGATAATATCTTTTTCATGTCAACCCAGAAAAGTGACTTGTGACTCTAAACAGGGGCTTGGAAATGTCTAGGCAACATCTCCTTAAACTACATTGATGGGTTGGTGTAGGTTTTCTAAATATTTACCTCTTCATGACTAGCAGAGAAAATTGTGTTAAACATCATTAGAGGAACATGTCCTAGGAACACTGTTAATCAGCCATTCCTTGGGCATTAGAGATGAGTACAAAACAAACAATTCTTCGTTTCCATTTTTGTTTTTTTGTTTTGTTACACAACGAAACGACAAACAAATGTTGTCTCCAAAATGAAACAAAACGAACAGAAACACCAGAAATTTTGTCATGCATTTCGTTTCCGTTACTGCAATACAGTGAACTGCTTTAAATGCTAAAAAAATTAAAAAATTGAAATAAATGGTAACAAAACAGTAACGAAACGAATGAAAACAAAAACGATTTTTTTGCAAAAATTCGCAAAAAGGGAATGAACTGAAACAGACTCTCCAAACGACAAACGACAAACGAAACTCCATTTTTTTCTATTTGTGCCCATCTCTATTAGGCATATTTGGTGCCAATTGTCTCAAAATGTGAGTCACCCTCACTGTGATTCGTATTTTTGCTTCTTGTTTTTGCCTAGGAATTGAGACCAATTGCATTATACCACCATAAAAACTGATGAGAATGTTGGTTGTTACTTCGTACAAAAGAAGTAGAGCATTGAGTGTCAGAACAGTGAGAAATGAGCAGAGAAAGCATGAAGGAATAAGGTAAACAAAAGTATCATATTGCACTCCCGACAATGTTGCTGCTCCTTTAACTGTGTCACATGCAGGTCATCTTCACACAGATAGGAAACTCATGAAGAATTAGACCACCCATGCCAGGAGGGCCATGTGTCTCTTTCAACAGATACCTGCTTCAGTACTTGGTCTTGAGGTTCTTCATATTTTGAATCAGGGAATGGCTTGCTTCCTGAGATCACATTGGAAAGTGAACATGGTTTTGGAGGGAGAGGCGGCTGTGGGGGGTCTGCTGCAGTAAAAGCTTTCCTGGGCTGGCACCCATTTTATGCCTAATCTCGTTCTTTTCTGCAGTCTGTAGTTTGCTGTGATGGAGATGATCTCCTTCACTTCTGTCATTTGTGGTTTGGTCTTCACGTATGAGCTGGACTGGGTGACAGTGCATTAACTTGACTATTAAAGGAAATGACTAACTTAATAAAAAATCCTGGTAGGGATTCTGTTCTCTGCTGGGGCACAGTATTACTATATCACACATGGTTTGGGTTTGGCTTAGGGTTGGGGTTACAGCTTGTCCTACCTCACAGGGTTGGGAGGGCAGGCACTCTAGTTTGCTTTATGAAACACTCCAGCTCTTGATTCAGGCTTGACTTCTCATTCTTAGCTACTCCCATGCTGCCAATTGCACTGCCCCACTCCCTGATTCACCCCTTCCTGACTAGATGCTTCCCCCCCCCCTCGTGACTTCTGTCATTCAGGGGCTGTTACTTTTTTGTATTTTCTGTCCACACTGACTGAGAGAGATTGTCATCTAGATAAGTAACATTTTACAAGTCCTATACCTGGAAATCTGAATCAATGCTATGATAGTGTTTGGGGTCAGGGACATTCCATAGTTCTCTCTTGCTAGATCTGCAATTGTAGCTGTTTCTACATAGCAAAACTTCCCCTGCAAATGTGGGAAAGGAAATCTCCTAATATTAATAGTGAAATCTTATGCACAAGGCAGGTCTTACCAAGTTCAGTACTAAATTTGTTCTGAAGTATATGCATCCAGAGAACTGCAGCTTCAATATGGTGATCAGGGGAAGATTGTGAAGGCAGCAATCAAGCCGCTGAGATGATATTTGCTATGGCATTTCATCAAACCATCCAGACTAGATAGTGATTGCCTACATCGCTGGTATTCTTAGAGGAGAAGAAAACATGCCCATAATTCTAGGGAAAACATTTGCTTTCAGGCACTGGCAGCATGGAAGCAAAGAGCTGACATTCCTTGAACCACAGATCTGCTTCTCCTGCCTCAGCACAGCACTTAAACATTGCACTAGCTTGATAAATGTGTCCTTTCTTTTATGGTCTGCACTGTAGATGGAAATTATACAAGTACCCCACATAAAAGCAAAAATTATATGTCTTTGGGGATACATCTTAGTCTGTTTTAGACCTTCAGCTTTCCTCCTCCTTGGTAAAGCTGGTTCTGTTGCTATAAATCACACCATTTCTGAAAGTCAGTAAGCAAGTTATAAAATGAAATAATAGCCCTGCCTAGATGTTGCTAATTCATTCTGCCTCTTTACTTGGCAGAATGCTTCCTGAAGCCTTTCTTGGCAAGACTTCCTCTTTTCCGTTCAGTTTTTGAGTCCAGAAAAGACACCCTCCCATGAGGAATAAGGAGAAAGAGAATGAATAGCCTGATCCACTGATTCACCAGTCAGTGTGCTGCAAGCTGGAGCATTATATCAGGCAAAATGCAGCATCAAATTCAATGGCTGCAACAACCCAGGAGCACTGCAACTGCACATATTTCCATTGCACAAGACTTTGCAAAACAAGACAAGAGTGTATGTGTAAGGTTTTGGAGATGGAAAACAGAGAGAGGTACTGCCAGCTGTCAGTTGCAAAGCAAGTGTTCATGAGCCAATGTTATGCATAGTAAAATGCTAATTTAAATCAGCATATATTGTTTTCATAACGTCTAGCAATATTATGAATGTGTATTGCAGGGGTGTCCAAACTTTTTGCAAGGAGGGCCAGATTTACTGAGGTGAAAATGTGTGGGGGCTGACCATTCAGCCAAATTTGGCCTCTGGGCCAAACTTTGGACAAGTCTCAGTCTACAACATGCAAGGAGGCAGGAAGGATGCTGCAGCAACCGTAGGCTAGGCAGGTGGCTGGGGGGTTGGACAGAGGCAGGGTGGGCAGGCAAACCATAAAACTGCAAGCTGATGTCTTCATCCAGTATGGGGAGGGGCCAGCTGGCGAGGATGAGTGACAAGCTAAGCTGGTGGGCAGAAGAGGCTGCGGGCCACCTGAAATTTGAAAAAGGACCACATTTGGCCCCCAAGCCTGACTTTTGACATGCCTGGTATATTGCATCATATGCCATTGGTTCAGGGCATATTCACTGTGTGATGCAGTTGGGGGATATTATAAGAAGTTCTCTCCAAAAGAATCTCAGCTCAATGACAGACCTTGGATCCCAAGTTAGAACTCCCCTCAGTGAGATTACAGTAAGAAAACAGCAGCAGCCTTGATTAATTCACTTTCCAACTAGAGTGAGGGCCAGGGGCAATGACAGCAATGATAAACACCATGGGAGCCTCCTTCTGACAAGGAGATAACAAAGAAGGAAGCTGGAATCCAAACACTGCAAGGACACAGCACAATAATCAAACAATAAGCCATATGACTGAGGATTAGAGATGGGCACGACTAGGGAAAATGACGTTTTCGAGTTGTCATGTGTCGGAGGCAGTCCGTTTCAGCTCGTTTCCGTTTTTCGTGAAATTTCGCAAAAATTAGTCGGTTTGTTTTTTTGTTTTTTTGTTGTCGTTAGTACTGGTTTTGGGGGGGGTAGCGGGCTCCTGGAGGGAGCTGCAGGAGTCAGCCAGAGCCACAAGTGACGGACTGGCAGACTCTTTGCACCCGCTGTGTCTCACGTACTTGCATGTAGTGCAATGCAAGTAGATCTGGCTTAGGGTTAACCCTGGCAAGGGCTAGGGTTAGGCTAGTTACGGGTGAGGTTAGGGTGAGTATTGGGGTGCACCTCTGGGTGCCTCTCTGATCCACTTAGAAGGACAGTGTACTGGCGTATGGGTTAGGCTTAGGCTTAGGGTTCGGGTTTGGGCTACGATTAGTGGGCTGTTTATGCCCGATTGGCACATCCCAGAAGTCTCTGTGGTCAACCTGGCCAAGTGGCCATGCGATTGGTGGAAAATTTGCATGGTCCACTCCCATGGGCGAGCCCATCATTGCAAATGTGCAGGTGTAAAAAAATAAAATAAAATAAAATAAAATAAAATAAAATAAAATAAAATCAATGGAGACTTTTTTTTGCAAGAAAAACCCACTGCTGCTACTGTAAAAATTCAAGCATTTAAAATAGCTAATTTTCTCATGTTTCTGTGGTGCTTTGGTGGGGTTTTGGGCAACGATTTCAAAAAAAAATTGCGGTTGCCATTTTGGATCTCCGGCACTGCATGGAAAATGGATGCGCCCTCCCAGCCTGGTACCAGCAGCGCAGCAGTAGCAATAGCCAAGGAGAGGGGGGTGGGGAACCCCCCCCAAATAAAACATCCTTCTGGACTGGTAGGTGCCCTCAGACAGTTTTCGCCTACTTTTAGGGCCAGGAATCGGGTTTTTTTTTAACTTTTAAAAACTTTTTTTCTGTGCCGCTTGGCATTGCGTGATCGCCGCGATGCAAGTAATGAGCACGACAAATCAGACCAAATTGTTCATTCGTCGGTTCGAGCTCAAATTCTGGCAGAGTAATTCCCGTTACCGTTTCCGTAGAGTAACGGATACGAGTAACGGAAATGGAAACGGGAATACCGCTAAGTCGTGCCCATCTCTACTGAGGATGTGAGTTGATAAAGATTCCTATTTTCTAAAGGTATAGAAACTGAATAGGCTAAATGTAAAGTGTCTTAGGATACGTATGTTTTCAGTATCATTATAAGTATGTTTTCAGTACCATTGAACTGTTTAGTCTGCAACATTTATTGGGGCCAGAAGACAGAAGCCACACATTTTCCTTAAATCCTGAACAAAATGCCTGTTTGATGCTCATGGAGCCAGTGTATCTATATATACAATAGAAAAATGGGCAGGTAAGCATTCTCTTCCCCAGATATTTAACATTACAATGGCAGATGGGCACTTCCTGCAAAGGCCTAGTAAGGTGAGTATCAGTGTACATTGATGAACTGGGTGGTCTCTGTGTGTACAGGAATCCATGCAGAACACAGCACACACCTATATTTTCTTTTCAGGGAAACAGAAGGACACATACTTTTACAGTGATCTAATCAGTTGGGCACAGACGGCCAATGCCTTTATGAATTTGTTCAATAATGGCACCATATGTTCAGGAACATATCATGCAAATAGTTCCCCATTTTATCATTGTCATCATCACTATATAAACTTTTTACTAGTTTTCAGTATTGGTCGCTTCTTATATCTAATTTTTGTCATAGAAGATGTAGAGAGTCAGGTAGGTGACTTTGCAGAAAGGGGCAATGTGATTAGATAAGCACAACATTATGTGGTCAATCATAATGTGGTCCCTCACCATTCATGATTTGAAGGCCTTTTGCTTCAGCTACATGGATGTTCTTGTGCAGTGCAAACAATAATACCCATATAGATGGCTCTGCCACAGAATCTCATGTCACAGGTAGAACTGTGCTGCCTGACGACATAATCTGCTAAAAGCTAGAGCAGGTAGAATTCTGCTATGGAGCAGTTTAAAAGCCATTTTATGTAAAATGGCAGATGCAGTGCCAACTATAAAACATAGTTTGTTTCCGTGTTCTGAGTGACTAAATGCCTTTAAGTTTATCTAGGTCTGCCTGGTGTGTGCTTCAAATTCCAGCAAGTGTTTAAACTTTGGGTATTATCTAGTGAAGAAGAAATTTCTGGGGTTATCATAGCTGCTATTACAGCTATACCCATAAGGAAGCATGTATATTAGCTTTGAGAAACACATCTGGGAATTAAAGCTCATTACCTTTTTGAATACAAAGAACAACTACATTGAATACTGATCTCAAGTTCCCAGGTCATTACAACAGATTGCAGCCTCCTGCTGGCCAATATGCTTGATGATGTGTATTTATGTTCTTTGTAAGGGCATTAGAGTCTAACACCCTCTGATATAGCAAATAGGTTGAATAAAAGAAATATGCATACCTGCTTTATGCATTTTGTCTATGTTAATCACAAGGATGTATTCAAAGACACCTCCCATGGTTCCAGATGTCATGAAATGAGTGCCATAAGTATTAATAAATTGGGAGTACATTCCATAGTTGTATTGGTCCGGAAGATCCATCAAAGACTGGAACATGTCTTCATCGAGGACTATATCAGTTCTTCGCATCTTGAAACGTGCTGTTTGTACTTTGGTACGGACTCTAATAAATCCTAAATTCTGGGGGTATGAAGTGAGGGAAGAAAAAAAAATTTTTTGTTATGAAATATGCAATTATCCTTCAAAATAGGACTGACGTCATAAGGCAGCTACCTCTGTTCATGTACAATCTCAGTTTATTTCATTAGGACATGTATCAAGCACCACCCCTGGGAGAAATTTTCAGTAGGCTGACAAATCAGAGATGTAAACCCTGACACAATTTATCCCCTTCATTAAAGGAGACAGTACAAAGGAAAAGAAAAGAAAATCATCCTTGCTACAAGAACAAGGGTGTGCCTCTTTCTCTTTTCCCAGAGATTTTTCACATTTTCTTTTTAAATTTATTTTTATTATAATTAAAAAATAAAAGAAATAGACATCAAAAAAGAAGAGCAGAAAAAAATAAAAAAGAGGAAAAGGAAGAGGTAAAACAGTTTTGCAGTGTAACATTTCTCATTTGGTGAGTTTCCATCACTGACATTCTATTTTTGATCTATTATCATCCTTTTCCCTTTTTTTACTACAATGCTTTTGTCTTCTACCAATTATAGAAGAAGTCCCATCTCAGTTAAAACATCAATTCTTGTTGTCCCTTTAATCTATTTGTTAACCTATCAATTTCTGCACGTTCTAATATTCTAATCATCATCATCATCATCATCATCATCATCATCATCATCATCATCTCATCGGTTGGGGGCTTTTCACATTTCCAAAACTGGGTCCACCATAATCTAGCTGCTGTCAAAAGATGTAATATTAAGTAAGATTTTCGCTTGTCCACTGTATTTGGAAGTATACCTTGCAAAAATATCTGAGGTTTAAACTCTAATTCTACTTTTGCAATTGGCTTAATCCAAGTCTGAATTTTGACCCAGTATCCCCTTGCTTTCTTACATGACCAGCAGGTTTTTCACATTTCCTAGAATGACCCAGATGCTGTAGCTTAGATGACTCTAAAAGAACTTAGAAATGAAAATGTTTCCACCTGTATATCCCAGAATCCCCTAGTTAACACAACCAGTGGCCCTGATGGTTTTGTCTGAACTCAAATGTCATTAAAAGAGCCCAATATTCCCCTTATCTCTTTTGTGAGAGCTTGATGGTGTCTGCAGTTGTGATCACCTTGTGAATTCCAACCTTCCCCTCAAAAAAACTTTTCCCTCCCAGAAAACAGTGACATCACCATTGGCTGGAATCAGATGATGTGGTGATGTCACAGGACAAATAAAGGTGAGGCAGAGTAAGGGACCTCAGGTGGAAATACAGATGCCATATGATGCGAGTTTGTCAAAGCTCTCTACATAACCTAGATTATTTGCAGTTCTACACAATTTTAGGCTAGCTAACATAGGAGACAAAACATGCCTTCTGCTAACAAAACTGTTCTTAGGTCCCAAGTGAAAGCACAATATTTCTACTTAAAACAAGACACAAACAGTGCACACCACTATTACACTAAATCCACCTCTGCATACATGGCTGTACAGGCAGATGGTGACCAAGATTAGAGCAAGGCAGAAGGTACCATATCCATTAACTTGAAGGACACTCCCAGGCCATGTGCTTTCACTGCCTCTTGGCACTCCCCAAATCTATTAAGTGATTAAAAAAATAATTTTCTTGGAACTACAGCCTGTTTGCCACTGGATTACATTCATTCTGGCGAGTAGCATGTATTGCAGATGAACAGTTGTCTTTATGTTCCCCTTTCCTTCTTCCCACTTAGACATTTGCTGATCATATACAAATGCTTATGGACACTGTGAAAGAGGATAGGATGAGATAGTATTTCTTATTATCTTTCTGCATTTATATATATTCACCATTGCCGTAGGTCCTTTTCCAAAGAGAAAGGTGGGGTAAAAATATTCAAAAATAATAAATAAATAAATAAATAAACAAACAAACAAACAAAATGCCAACTTTTAGTGAAATAAGCCACCTTGGATCTTTTTAAAGGAGAAAGGCAGTGTAAAAATATGTTAAATAGTATGTGTTTTTCTGCTTCACAGTGCAACTCCATTCCTACCATGATGCCTCTGTTTGCCTCAGTACAACTCAGAAAACAAACAGAATTTCTAATGACTCCATAGTTTAATTACATGCAGTCATTACGGTTCAATAATTATTATTTGAGTGGGCAGGTATGGAGAGGGGAAATAATGCAGTATTATTCACAGAGCAATTGTCCTCTTCAGTAGAAGAAGAATGAAAAGGAATAGAGTATCAATTTTCATCACCTTTGATTGGTATTCAGTAATGTTTCTTAAAGTTCCTCTACCCTGGGAAAGCCTAAAGCCAGCTTCCAATGAGACAGGAGATTCAGCAGGGCTTATACCAACTGTGATGCCCACATTCCATGAAGTGTCCTTTTTTATAGCATTCAGTAAATCCTTGGCATCATCATAATACTCTGAAGAGAAACCCGTGTCAGCATATGCCTGAAATGAGAGAGGAAACAAATTAGTTTGTCTGGAGTGTTTTGGATTACTTGGATCTTGGGAAGATGTTATGATTACTATTGCAACCCCCACCCCACCACCACCCCAGTAGAAAGTGACCATGATTAGAATTACATTAGTACCACTTGGTTTTCTTGTTCTTCAAAAGTAACTACTTAAAATGCTTTAAAAAATAACACCAAATGATGCAAGCAACTGCTTGGTGGTTCAAAACACACCTCAGCAGTGAAGCAAACTCAAAACAACTACAAATCATAGCAACATAGAATAGTGAAATTGGAAGGGGCTTTAGGAGGCCATGAGGTCTAACCTCCTGCTCTATGCAGGAATACAAATCAAAGGAGATCTGCCAGGTGGTTGTCCATATTTCTCTTGGACGCCTCCCAGCGTTGGAGCACTCATCGCCTCTTGAGGCAATTGGCTCCAAATAGTTACAGCTGCACCACAAAAGGAATGTCGTGTTACCTCAAAATTATAAAGTAACAGTTAAGAAAAAAGGAATTATATAAGTAACTTATTATTTGAAGTGTTTTTCTTTCACACTCTAAAACAGTGGTGGTGAACCTTTGGCATGCCAGATGTTTTGGATCACAACTCCCAGAATTCCAAGCCTTTATTGCCAGAGACAAAGGACTATGGGAGTTGTGGTCCAAAACATCTGGAGTGCCAAAGGTTTGCCGCCACTGCTCTAAAACAACCATATTCTGAAGGACACAAGGGAGCATAGGCGTCAATGCAGAAAAAGATTTTTATGGCAATAAACCTTATAAAATTGCTGGTAAATTTCAGTTTGCCAGCATCCTCCTTACCAGAAAGAAAGGGAAGGTGGGATAACTTCCCAAGTGCAGGAAAACATTTCCAGTTGGAGTTTATCTTGAGGTGGACATAGAAGCTTGGTGCTCTTCCCTAAACCAAAAACTTTTATTGACTATTAACTTATTGATCACCTGCTCAGTTTTTCAAGGAGTAGCATAAGAGCAACAGTTTTGCTGGTTCAGAGGGCTAAATAGGAATTTTGCCTTTCCAATCAATCAGTATTTATGGGTCAATGTCTATTCCTGTTCCTTGAGTCAGGCCCAAAGGATCATGCTGGTGTGGGCATGTTGATTGGCTTATCACTGCTATGTCCCAAGGGAAGAAGTCTGTGTGAGGCATAGAGAGGCTTATTATGTGCAGAGGAAGAATAAGTTAATTTTCAACCCTATTGCACCAGAGCTAGCATCCCATCTCCCACTATTCATTCTGTGGTTAAAATAAACATGGTTTGATTACAAGGACTATTTTAGGGGTAATACACATGCATGTCACCATGGTTTAATGCACTAGTGCATTTTAATGGCATTTCTATGTTAGGTTCACCGGTAGCTCTTACAGGAAAATAAATAAGGACTGACAAACTTAATTGTGTATTAGCTTTACTCTGTGTATAAGAAGAGAGTTATAGTCCATGAAAGCTTATGACAAATGAAACTTGTTAATCTTTGTCTGTAGGACTCCTTGGTCATTTTTCTACAGTAGACAACAACCCTCTCTGCAAGACATGGTACTGTGAGTTTCTACACAATTTTAAAGAAAAGAATAAGTTATATATAATTTTACTTAATTTAACTAATTATATATTGCATAATCTCTCATTTCTAGGATTTTGCAGACATTAATGCACAGACCACTTATTTGATGAGTTCATGAGCTAGGTATATGTGAGCCACTGAAGCCACATCCAACCCATTCCTTTGTCCAAACCTGTCAAGATCCAGGGGTCCTACTGTATCCTAGGTCTAAGGAGCCAGGGATGCCAGCATCAGAGGAACTGTCTTGAGGTGGAGAACACCAATTCCCCAAATTCAGAAACCTTTGCACCCAGACCAGTCTTGGTTATTCTGTCTTGAGCCCAGCTGCTATACTAAGTCAGCACATGAATATTAAAGAATTCTGCAGTTCATGCAGTGGGTCTGGAGCTGGCATGGTGACAGCAGTAGAGTGCCTGCCTTGAGCAACTAGAGAAACCAATGAATCTAGGCTCCACATCAGCCTCTCCTTTGAGAGAGGCTGAGCTACTCATGAGCCACGTCAAGTCCCTGCCATTAAACTATAAGCCTTTCGAAACCAGATGTTAATCTCTGGTCACTTCAGGTTTTGGCAAGTCACCCTCAGATTTCCAATTCTCCCTCACTTCTTTGTTAATGTTCACCACTTTAGGGGAAGAGGTAGATGATTGGAGGGAATAATCTGAAGAAAGAATAGGCCTCAGTTGAATTTCAGGCCTTTGTGGAACAATGCAGTCACCTGGAGCTGTAGAGGGTGTTGTGGCATCTGGTCTGCCTTGAGCTCTCACTTTTGGACTGAACATGACAAAATTAGTAAGGCATGTGGAAGCAAACTGCTTCACATACAGAGTCCTAGTTTGCATGAGGAGGAGGAGGAGGAAGGATGCCCCCATCTTATACAATCTACTTATTATCAGTCAGGGAAAGGATGCCACAAGAAATGCAATTACTTCACACATATCTTTGGTTCAAGTCATTGCATGCCATAAACAAAGTCTTGGGAGGTGGTGGTGTGGAATCATGATACTACAGTTGAGCCAGTGTCATGGATAAGGCAACAGCTGCCACATCCTGGTTTATGAACCATTTCAAAAAAGGTGAAAGTGAAGAAGTGCAGTCTATTCCATCCAGAGGACCTTCCCATTTATTATAGTATAGGAAAGGTAGTTATTTCACAGTAAGCAATTGGTATTATTTTACACTTAACAGCCAGGAACAGCCTACAAATACTTACTAGAAACTGATAGTAGTGGACATTGTATGGTCTTCGGAAGTACTTCTCATCGTCCCCGTAATACAAATGTTCACATGTAGCATCATACTTCAGCTCTCGCCATTCTCCATTATAAACAGACTCACACTGGCCACCATAATAGGCAATGTCATACACTAACTGTGCTCCTTGTTGTGTAAGGATATTGTATCTTTAAAGAGAAAAGACATGAGCAGGTATGTGAGTATAGTTTCTTTGTTCTTTGAAATATATAGTCTGACCAGTACTTCTGATATGTTGCTTCAGAGGCAGATTTTTTAGAATGAGATGAAACTGCCACATAAAGAAAATTCTTGGATCCAACATTCTGTGGAAGACCTTAATGCAGTATTAACAGGGGAGAGACTTTGTAGTGAGATCTAAACAGAAGTAGAGGCATCACATTTTTATTGCAACCAGCTGAAAGGCATTAAAGAGCAAACTACCTCTTGAAGATCAGGGAATTCTTTTCCAGGAAAGTCAACAGAAGAAGAGAGAGTGAAAGATGTAGTGAGCAGAGAAACTGTTGGAAAGCACCATGAATTTTGTGACTGTCCTAAGTTGTCACAAGGTAACAAAAGCTTGCGCCAATAAAGGTGATAGGTTTTAGGGTACCATTACACTCTTTCTTGCATTTGCTGTTATTTGTTGCAATGTGCCAACAGGCATCCATCGTGGGAAGTCATAAGATAGTGATTTAGAAGGTTTTCTCTTTCAGGCTCATCTTCTGTTCATTTAACTGGGAGAAAGTCACACTAAAGTCAACAGGACATCTAGAATGTGTGTAAGGTTTCGGAGTGGGTTAATTTTTTTCTAGCTCCAAAAGATTTAAGGTTCCCCCAAAGCAGACTTGGATAAGGTGCAATAGCCATTAATGCCATTTGTTTTTTGTGTGGGCTTGGGTTGGACTCCAAATCCCAGGATTCTCCAAGAATCACACAGGCAGAATTCAGAAAGTTGTAACCCTGGAAAACTAACAATGGGAAACCAGACCGGACTGAGATCTTTCCCCCGTAATATTTGCATGTGCGTAGAGTACCAGTTCTCTTAATGAGTTATTATAGAACACAAGTCATTGCAAGGCAGGTCTGAAATAGTTGGTTTTTATATATTCAGAGGCTTAGCAGCCCAATATAGCATGCTGCAAAGAATAAATTAAAATAAATAAAAGCTGAGACCGTAATCCAAATTCCAGAAGTTACATTTTTTTAGTACGCCTCAGAAAAGGACATATAACAGGTTCAAGCTTTCCAGATCTCTCAGCCTAGTCAAACAAACAAACAAACAAACAAACAAACAAACAAACAAACAAACAAACAAACAAACAAACAAACAAACAAACAAACAGAGACAGAGGTGATGGAAAGGAGAAAAAAGTTATGCTTCCTGGATGGTGTCTTGAAAATGAAAAAGACAGGGTGTGAAAAGATTTAAATGAGGCTCTGTCTGGTGATATAATACAGTGGACCTTCATATAACAAGACGTTTGTTTAACAGAAAATCCGCTTAAAGGAAAAAATTTCCAGAGATAGGGGGAAATCACTTAACAGAATTGCCTACGGGACAAATCCGTACAACAGAAAAACGGTTGCAATTAGGGATTAATTCATTTTCAATGCATTCCTATGGTAAATTTGTAGAAAGGAAAATTTGCTTAACAGAATTTCATTTGGAATGCATTAATTCCTTTATACAAGGTACCACTGTATCAGATTTCCTCTGGGGTAGCCCACTCATAGCAGGAGCAGGCAACACAGAAAAGTTTATTACACTATTTTCCTTATTTTGAAAACACAAGATCCTTCTGTAAACTCAAAACTCCATTCTGTGCAAAGCTCTTAGGTCCCTTTATCAGTGTAAAACAGAAAGCAACTGGACAGACTTTCTATTGACAAGAGAAACTGAGATAATTTTAGACAATGAATTAGGTAAAGAAAGGCAATAGCCAAATCAGGTTGTTTTGCCTAGTGACTGAAGGGAATGAATCTACAGAAAACCAATTCCCTATATCAGAGGCCACAAAATTATCTTTCTGAAACGGAAAACAGAAAATGGAAATTCAGAAAATTCTGAAGTGGAAAACATCCTTATGAGCCCCGTATCCTGTAATCACAGCATTCCCTATAGAGAAGCATCGTCCTCTGGAGGGTTAACAAAATATAATAGAATTATGTGTCTTTTATTACATGCTCTGATTATGTAAGTCAATATTCTCAGTAATTGCAAGAATATCTTGTTCTAAGTTTTAAAGAAATCCTTTCATCCACAGAAGTACTTTTTGTAGTCTGAGGCAAAGTGGTGGTGGTGGTGGTGGTAGTAGTAGTAGTAGCCATTGTAGCTACAACAATTGTGTCACATCTCATCGGTGACTGTCCAAAGATTGCAAAAACTGATTTCAGATATTATAGAGAGGCAAAATTATTGCACTGAGCATTATGCGAAAAATCTAACTTGCCAGCCACCAAAAACCCGTGAAGTTGCCAAGATCTTATGGGATCTTCAGATCCAAACTGATAAACACTTAGAACATAATACACCAGACATAGTAGTAGTAGAAAGAAGAAATGTCTGATCATTGCAGTTGCAGGAGATGCCAGAGTCAAAGCTAGCAAATCAGAAAGACTAACAAAATCCAGAGATCTGGCAATCAAAACATATCGCTTTTGGATGAAAAACACTTCAGTGGTCCCTGGCATCATAGATGCTTTGGGAAGAATATCAAGAAATTTCGCACAGTAATAGGCAGTTACAGATCTCAGAGACAACACCATCAGAACAACAAAAATGTCAATATTAGGAACTGCACTGATATTTAACAGATATTTCATTTTTGGTTAAAATTTGTATCTATTACATAATGCCAGTCAATGTTTTTATAATTTTGATTGGCTGTGCCTAATATTTTTCATAATAATAAATGTGCCACCAATTCAATTCTGACGTCTAGTGATCTATTTTCAGGGTTTGTTAGAGATCTGCTTTCAGGGTATAGAGAACTCAGAAGTGGTTTACCATTCCCTTCTTTTGACAGTCTCCAGGGATGGTACAACTTTTCCGGGTTCATATAGGCTGGATTTTCCCCCCAGGAGGCTCAGAGGGAACTGAATGCTTGATCTCATGTTTCATACCAAGTCAGCCACATGATATTTTGGAATTGGTAAACTTCATTTGATGAATAAACATTAACGCAAGGAGTATCTCCCCCTTTGCCTTGCCATTGTTGGCAAGACAAATTCATAAGGGAAGGAGGGAAGCTGATCTTTTCTTTTACCATTTATGGTCAGGAATGCTTTCATCATCCTTCCATTTCTAAACAACAGTGTCTACAATCATAATGGACAATTATGCAGGTGCAAGAGAAACTGAGGCAATTGCTGTGGTTAACTGGTGAGGTGCAAAACACATGATGGATGTGTGCCTGGTCTTGTGGCTGATTGCACATACAGGACTCATCCAGCAGCTTGTCACTTACCCACAGCAACAGCTGTGGTTGCTTTTTTGTGCATGCAGATATACAGTAGTGTTTTGGGCACGGCAGTACTCACAATGGCACTAGATATTTGGAGGGGAGCAATTAATAATATACCTGATGGGTTGGAGGAAGCATATAAAAGGAAGGTAAAGAGCTGTAACTCACCCCTGTGCTAGTCTTGCCACACCTGGGATTGGATCCACATAATCACATGAACTTTCAACATCCTCACAGTTGACCTCATCAGACTCATCCCGACAGTCTGCTTCTCCATTGCATACAAGGTGGTGTTTAATGCAGCGGCCTGGAGTGCAGATATAGATACATTTCATTGTTTATATGTACTGAATTATTTTGTTGTCCATGTTTGGTTTAGTTCAGTAAAGTGGGAATGGCTAGTCACTCACATAAATCCATAAATCCCTATTGTGGCACAGATCTATCTTGCTATTTCTCAGATGTGTTTTTATCATCTTCAAACTGATACTGTATTTATGAAGAAGATTGTACAATAACTATATTGAGGATAAAAGTACCTTTCTATGTATGACTTGGAATTTTCTTCTGCTCTTTGGATGTTCCAGAAGGCATTATATGGAAAGAGTTGTGTAGTGTTTATGTTTTCTGCCCCCCCTCTCCCTCCCTCCCTCCCTCCCACATACAGATTTTAAGTGGAATACATCTTTTCTACATACCCATTGAAAACTCTGGGATGGCTGTATGCACCGCAGAAGAATCACAGAATTTCACAGATCTTATTTTGCAGTTCATTGCTGTTAGTTGACGGGATATCTCCAGAAGTGAATCTGGAGTTCAAAACCCTCCAAGAAATAGGAGTTGGTTTGCCCCCACTGGCTCCCTTCATTGACTGACACCAACTGGACTGGAAACTATAGTAGGTATCATCTCCTGGCCATGGGTATAAAGAAGATTATGACAGTGCTTCCATTTGGCTTCAAGACAGATTGTCATCTGGAAGGTGCAACTGCTGGGCATTCCCCAAAAGGGCAGGTGAATGGTATGGAGTGCTGGCTCACCCAGGAGCTGTTGCTTCAAGGCACCAAGGGCACATTGAGGGTTGGATCCTAAAGCAGCAGCTCTATTGCCCCTGCTTAAATCTTTCCCAAGGCGACCCTGTAGAAAGGGGCACTGCTTGGGCTTTGCTTAGATGACATAAAGTCTTGGCCAACTGGACTCCTCTGAAGCCCCAGATTCAGACACCCGGTGACTTCCCATTCCAGCCATTTCCTACAAATGAATACAAGTCTTTTGCAGGAAGTAGGCAACCTAGTTAGTTTCAGGAATTCTGAAGTGGCCTCTCTTAAGTGCCAAAGGGGCATGACTAGAAAAGCTGAGCACATTTCCCAGTCTAAATAATGAATTAGGATACAGTGGGTGTTTCCTCTTGTCAAGTTCATTTTGTCAGTGTATCCAGGATGCATTTGTGAGCTCAGTGCAGCATCCAGATGGAGTTTTGGAGTTTCTGCTGTGACTTCTTGGGAAATGAGCTTTGTGCAGCTCAGGCATTCTGAAGTCATTAAGCGTTTTTGGAGAAATTCATCCAAGCTCTCTAAGGCAGGAACATAAAGGGAGCTTGCTTCTTATGTACTGCTTCCCATCTCTTTGGACCAGATGCCTTTGTACAAATGGCTGAGAAAGCTTCCTTTAAAAAAAGGCAGGCCTTCCTCTAGGGACCATTTACCTTATCCAATGAAAGCCAGACAAAGGACTATAGCGAAGGTCTTGGCACATCCAGCCAACCCAAACCTGGAGATTCTGAGAGCCTTCTCTCCTGAGCACAATATAATTTCCATCAAACATCTGTCAATTGACCCTCCAGAACTCTCCAAGGCCCACATTTCTGCAGGTAAACACTCTGTGGAATGCCTGTACCTTGTTTGGAATCCAAGTGACATTTTCTAAAACTGAAAACACTTTTTTGATTGTTGACAGGTTTGTGAACTTTTTTGGTTCTGTTGCCCTCTACACCCCAAGATAATTTGTGGCAAAAGTCCTGTCTATGGAAACCCTCAATGTTTCTTGGGCCAGAATCACCTGCAGAGCCTTCATAGGTAGACAGGCTGCTTTCCACTTCAGAAAGCCATCTATGTGGAAAGGAGGACAAAACCAAAGATGTAGGCTGGCAGAGCTAACATGCTGCTTCCTCTGCATTTCTGTTCTTCCCAGTCACAGATGCCCTGAAGAAAGCTTCACTATCCCATTTAAGCTTTAATACATGAGCATGGGCATGGAATGATTTTTTTATTATTTTCATTATTCATTATTCATTTCAGGGTTGTTGTTGTTTTTGGTTGAGACCCAAGCACTGATCAGCTGTAACAGGGGCCAGCTGAGGGCACTTTGGTTTAAAACAAGTGCTGGCCACGCTACAGCTGATCAGCACTGCTGCTTTGTAAGCCCCCTCTGCAGAGGCTGGTTGGTGGCTTGGTGGGGGAACGAAAAATGAAATGAATGAAATAAAAACTTTTTTTGCCAGCCCCAACCCCGTGCTACATCTGATTGATGCTTGGGGCTCAGCCAAAAATAAAATTAAATCATCCTGAAATGAATAATGAATAATGAAAAAGTGTAGGAAGATACACAAGCAACACACACACACACACACACACAGAGAGAGAGAGAGAGAGAGAGAGAGAGAGAGAGAGAGAGAGAGAGAGAGAGAGAGAGAGAACAAATGAAAAAAAAACGAAAAGAAAAATGAAACATTTTTAAAAAATCATTCCAAATGAAACAAAACAGAATGGAACGGAACAAAATGAAAAATTAAATGAAACACAATTTTAGCATTTTGGGCACATCTCTAATGAACAGCAAATCAGTACTTTCCCCCATTTATATTATGTTCCAAAAAGATATTAAAGGTGTGGGACAGTATTTATATATGCATTAAACTTGCATGGGGGAAGAGGCAACTGTGTTAGTCTGTCAGGGCAAAAACAACAGTCTAGTGGCATCTTAAAACCTTAGTTTTATTTCTTGGCTTTACAAAGGAAGCAGGCTGGAAGGCCACGGTAGCCTCTGCCAAATAAAATATGTTAGCCTTCAAGGTTTCACCAGACACCACCTGATCACATTAGTTCAAAATGTTAAAATGGTACTCACCACTCTCTTCACACCGAAAATCATTTCCACAATCTTGGCTGACAGCACATGTTCCTGTTGGCACACACTCCATTTGATCCCAAAGACTGCCAGTACATCTGCGTCCTCCGTACTTGGATGGCTGTAGCACGGTCCTGTGTCTGTACTGCAAGATGCATTTAAAAGGGAAGAAGGGGGCTAGCTCTCATGAATTATATATCCAAAATGACTTTTAAAAATATGGAATTAAAAATTAAGAGGCAATAAAAGAGATCTATACCATAATCTAACCTAATAAGAGGGAGCATTAATTATTCAGGTGATTAAAGTGTAAAGCAAATCAAGCCTTTATCAGTACAGTAAAAATTACTTAAAGCACAGCTTGACATGCACTGTGAAGAAAAACCGAGGAATGGAGGTTTGGTCACCAGTGGCCCAGCATGGCTGCTGCGGAGGTCAGTACACTTGGCTTTTTCAAGACCTTGACATTATTTAAAAGGAGACCTTCCAAGTGACAGCCAACCTCATCCTGGGAGAACTTGTCTCTCAATGCATAAATACCTCCTGTGCATGCAAGACATTTGCCATCCATTTCAGTGCTCAGGGCACATGTGAGTATACACTGGATAGCATCCAGGAAGCTGTTTCCAGTCCAATGTAATTCTTCTAGTATTCTTAGCTGCCATTGTGATTTCTTCTTCTGCTGGTCTGCAATCCAGTTTACAGTTTAGGCTCACCAATTTCAATGGGCTTAAGTGAAGTGAAACTAAAACTGTTCTCTGTTGTGGTCACAACATTTGATGTTGTGACACAATTCTACTGCACTGCAGGCAGAAACTAAGAATATTTGAACATCAGCTTGGGATGCAATGAGTACTGGGCAACTTTTTAAAATCCTAGTGTTTTGTTTTGTTTCATATTGTATTGTTTTTGCATTTTTAGCTGGAGGAGAATCGCCCAGTGCCCCAAGGAAACCTGGAGACTTCCTAGGACAGCAATGGGGAGAAGTTGTGGACACTTGACTTGTTTGCCTGGTTTGGGTTGGGTTTTTCCCATCTCCCTTCTCAGCTTTTTCCTGCAGAAAATTAAGTGGAGCAGTCCTGTGCTGCTGGTGCAGTTCTTTTTTCTCTGATTGTTTATTTCAGGCTGGCACAAGGGTCAATCTCAAATGGTTGCATTTGTCAGTGTTCCTACATGAGCATTTGGAACTGGGCCAGTGTAAGAGGCTGAAATGGACACGAAGAACAAATGGACGATAGATAGATAGATAGATAGATAGATAGATAGATAGATAGATAGATAGATAGATAGATAGATAGATAGATAGATAGATAGATAGATGAAACTGCAGGCATAAACTGTGTACGACCCTCAGACTTAAAAGGAATAGAGAAGTACCTGTTTAAGTAATTTATGCATTCTCCAGCATGTTTTGCATCCTGAAAAAATTGTAAACCGAAGAGCATTTTCCCATAGGAATGCATTGAAAACCAATTAATCCATTCCATAGGTCAGGAAAAAAGTCAACCCCCCCACACACAAAGCAGAATGTACAGAACAGGTAAGAAAGCAATGAAGGATCAGCTCTCTTCTTTTCCACTGCTTGAGAAATGCACTAAAAAAGTTCAAAATTCCAAAACACGCTGCAAAAAAAATATAAAATGTCCAGAATAGCAAACTTGATGAAAAAACAGCTTCAACTCCTCCCACACCTCCACAAACTATGGGGGGTGCAATGCATCCTGGGTACACTTTTTTTGCAATGCCTTAGGGACAAAATGTAACCCAGGGCATTCAACTGAAAATTTTCTTAACCTGAGGCATTCCCATTTCCAATAATTTCTTTTTTAACCCAAGCTTTTTGCAACCCGTAGTGTTTGTAACCTGGAGTACCACTGTACTGCGAATGTGAAATTTTCCATAGGAAGAAACTGGGGACTAGAGATGGGCACGACCAGGAAAAATGACGTTTCGAGTTGTCGTGTGTCGGAGCCGGCCTGTTTCGGCTCGTTTCCATTTGTCGCGAAATTTTTCAAAAATTTGTCATTTCGTTTGTTATCTGTCGTTAGTACTGGTTTAGGGGGGGTAGGGTAGTGGGCTCCTGGAGGCACCTCTCTGGGGTGGGTGCCTCCTCTGGCCCGCTACGAAGGGAAGGCATTTAGCAGGCTCCTGGAGATACCTCTCTGGGGTGGATGCCTCCTCTGACCCCCTACAAAGGGAAAAGGAAGGGTACATGACCGTGTAGCCATTGTGTACCAAATGGCACTGGCAGAGGCACCTCTCTTTTGGGTGCCTCTAGCTCACTAAGAAGGACAGCATACTGGCATACAGAGTTTTTTTGGAACTTTGGACTGGTGAGCGAGGTGAGAGAAGAATGCCTCTGCTGGGCGCCCTCTGGCTCACTAAGAAGGGAAGTGTACTTGCGTGTAGTGCAATGCGAGTACAGATCTGGCTTAGGGTTGGGGTTAGGGCAAGGGCTAGACTTAGGGTTATTATGGGTAAGGTTAGGGTGAGTTAGTGGGCTGCACCTCTGGGTGCCTCTGACCCACTAAGAAGGACAGTGTACTGGCGTATGGGTTAGGGTTAGGGTTAGGGTTAGGGCTAGGGCTAGGGTTATAGTGGACTTTTTATGCCTGACTGGCACATCCCAGAAGTCTCAGTCAAAACCTGGCCAAGTGGCCATGCGATTGGTGGAATGGCTCCAAAAATTTGCATGGTCCCATCCCATGGACAGCCCATCATTGTGCAGGTATAAAAAAATAAAAATAAAAATAAAATAAAATAAAATCAATGGGATTGGAGACAGATGTTTATTGCAAGAAAAACCCACTGCTGCTACTGTAAAAATTCAGGCAGTTAAAATACCTAATTTTCGCATGTTTCTGTGTGGTGCTTTGGTGGGTTTTTGGACCACGATTTCAAAAAAAATATTGCGGTCGCCATTTTGGATCCCCCCGCACCGCATAGCATGGTGAGACGACGAGGATGCCCCCCACCAGAGCAGCCCAGGACAGGAGGGGGGGGAGGCCGGGGAACCCCCCCCCAGAAACCACCCCTCTGGTAGGTGCCCTCACTCAGGCAGGCATATTTTCGCCTGCTTTTTTGGCTGGGAATCGGGTTTTTTTAAAAAAACTTTTTTTCTGTGCCGCTTGGCATCGTGCAATCGCCGCGATGCCATGAACGACAATGACAAATCAGACCTAATTTTTCCTTTATTGGTTCGAGTTCGAGTTCTGGCGGCTTAATTGTCGTTACCGTTTCCGTTGCATAACGGAAACGAGGAATGGAAACGGAAATGAGAATTTCGCCAAGTTGTGCCCATGTCTACTGGGGACACTTTGCTGTCTGGGAAATTCTGGATTGGGGAGAGAAGAAAAGTCAGGTACCCCATAGAAATCTGTGGGACTGAGAAGCCACTAGATTTGCAACCTTAACATCAACCTATGTAATTAAGTCCTTACCTTTTTTCCTTGGCAAGGAAAGCATTCAGTCCACTCTGACCACTGGCTTAGTTGACAGTTAATAGGAGCAAGCATCTCAGCTTGTCTTCTGGATCTTCTAAAAAAGCCACATCAATAAATAGTGCTGTAAAAGCATCTATCAAGTGCATTACTCACCATCATCATTATGTGTCATCAAGTCAGTTCCAGCTTCTCGTGACGCAATCCAGGGTTTTCTAGGTAGAAAGTACTCAGAAGTGGTTTTGCCATTCCTTTCTTTTGGGGACAACCTGGGACTAGTCCAAGCTTGCCCAAGGCCCCACACAGGCTGGCTCTTCCAGGATACTCAGTGGTGACCTGAATTTCCAATCCCTGGCTCCACAGGGAGATAGCTACCTCATTCAGCAATCCAAGCAGCAATCTAAGTGCATTTTTTTGCATGTATCTTCATGAATGCCCTACCACAAGCAGCATCAACAATATATGTTTTTATGGCTTTCTATCCTTTTATATCATCAGAATTCCAGTTGGGCATATAAGATTGGGCCATACTTTACTAGGATATTGTATATTTACTAGGAGATTATATCCCTGAAAAGCTGGTATCGGTCAGTAATAGGAAAAAGGGAGATCTCATAGAACTAATAAATGTGGCTTGTTCCTATGTGAACAACTGTGATGTATTGCTTCGTAGCTCCATGTGAAAGCAGTCACCACTATAGAGAAGGAAACTCAGACTGGCTAGATGGGAGATGTCCAATGTCAAATGGAGAAAATAAAGTATAGAGAAATTCTCTGCTTTCATTTATAGTAATCATTATTTTGCTTACATAATCTGTCCCACACTACTGTTCTCAAAACCTTTAAATGGCAGAACACATTTTTAAAGAAAAAAAGAAAATGTGGTTAGATAAACAGTGTGGCTGTTGTGCTTCTCGCAGCTGCTCATACCAATGATAACAGGCACAAGAGCCACAACAAAACAATATCGAAACACAAGGCAATCCAAAATTGAAAACTGCTTAAGCCAATAAACACCTCAGAGAAGATGTTCCAGGTAAAAGATCATCATTTCAACAGGCCAAAATCTTGCAGAACCAGGAGAGTTTTGTTGGCTTAAACCTTCAACACTCCAGATGTTTTGGGCCACAAATCCCAGAATTCCGAACATGTATCACCAATGACAAAGGACTGTGGGAGTTGGGATCCAAAACATCTGGAGTGCCAAAGGTGTGCCACCACTGATCATAAACATTCATTCCTGGAGGCAGGATTCCTTTTTGAAACCAGTTTAACTGCACACTGCCTCAGGTGGTATAGGCTTGTTGAACAGAAATGAGACATGCAGAGATCTCGTTGCAGAGTATGGAGAAGATTGCCTATCCTGGATGGACAATTCTGCCAGTTGTCGTTAAAAAAAGATAACAATAAATAAATAACATGTTTGCCCAAGCTTAGGTATTCTGGGCAACTTGAAGGCAATATCATACACAAGCCATACTCAGGCATCCAGTAGGAGAAATATGCTGTGGCTTCACTGCCCCCACCACCACTTGCGGCGTCCTTGTGCTGCTCAGAAAGGTTTATGGAAATGCAGCCACAATCTGGGCTTGTACTGAAAATGCTTTAGTAGAGTAAATATTCTGCAACATTTATCTTTCCTCCTCTCTATGCTTCCATGTTTTAAACACCCAGGCAATTACCCTATTGAACTTATATTGAGAAGACACTCCGGTCAGTGTGGTAAGGAGGGGTTGCCCTACATGTACATGCTTTGCTAGCTCAGTGGTTTGGGTTTCTGGCTGCGGAGCCAGAGGCTGGAAGTTCAAATGTCTACTCGATCCATAGGGCTTCTTCCAGTTCTGTAGTTCTAAGATAACTTAGCCTAATTGTGCCAGAGTAATCTCCATTAAGAAAGGTCGGTCTCCACTTAGGCAACAGCTTCCTGAATGCCTCCTTCATTAAGCGGCAGAGATATCAGACTACTTGCACAATAATCTGCACCATAGGTTTGACGCAACAGGATTTTGGATCTGATTAAGGCTCCTCCTCTTGTTTTCTTCAATTATTGTTATTATCGCACATTTGAATAAATCCTCCCAGAGGGGAGTTACAAATATCCATGGCAACAGAAATGAGAGAATGAAAATGACACAGCTACAAGGATTTGTCAAAGTTTAAAAGGCCAACAAATTAATGACTTCATATTAACACTACCTTCAGTGCTCCATGTCCTTTGCTCAAAAGCCCAGAGGTACATTTTGGCGGTATTTTCTTTAACAAAAGTGTTCTGCACAACCATAATGGCAGCTGCTACGTTTGTCACTAATACAGTGAATCATGTATTAGGCCTCCCTAAAGAGCCATATCTGGCAATTTTAGCATGTAAGGAAATTGGCATTGTCTCTTACTGATTTTGCAAGCTACCTAAGGAAAAAGAGGAGAGGAAATGGTGGTTTCCCCAATACAACAACAAGAAGAAAATTATGCTTTCTTCCAAAAATGAAGAAAGTACTGCTGTTAATATCCTCAAAATCCATCAGCCAATTCACTTTTAGATGTCAATGTTGGTGGTTGCTCCACCATAATTGCAGACCTATCCTTCACTGTGATTACAAAAGGGAAAGCAGAAGACAGACCATATCTCCAAGAAGGCTAGCTTTGTGTCATCCTTCAGTGGTTGTCTTCACACAGCAATTGAACCTTGCATAATATGGAGGTGTTTAGGGGAGTGGGTTTATGGCAGCAAGCCCAGGCCCAACCTATGCATATGTGCCTGTGTCTACAGCCTCTAAGTGTTTACTGTTTACATGCATGTAAGCAATGTGTAAACAACTGAATGAATGTGGAAGTGTGCAGGATGGGATTCACACTTTATTTACCAGCCAGTCTGCATTCAAAGTCTGGTATGACAAGTTGCTGGCACACACCAGAGCTGGAGGCAGGTGTAGTTTTATCTGGTTTAGAGGGGCAGACTGAAGTACTTCAAAACAGATGTTATGGCAGGGGTGTAGGGTGGATCTTCAGATACTCCTGGGCTGTATCTCCCATCACTGGCTATTCTGGTTGCAACTGAGGTGGGGCAGGAGATACACATTCCTTAGCCCTGTTTTGTGGGCAGCTTTGATAATTTGTCATACCAACCCAAAACAGCAAAAGCTGGAAATGGATGGAAAATTTTGTCAATCTAAATCCAACCGATGGCCACAAAGCAGCTGTGTCCACTGGCGTAACTAGGGAGAGGCAGAAGAGTGCATTTGCCCCCATGCGTGCAGCAATCTGGGGGCACCTGGAGGGGGAGCATGAGGAGGAAGCCATGTGCCATCCCACCAGCAGTCCTCCTTTTGCCCCACTAAGACTTGGCAATCCTTAATCAGGGGAAAGGAGGAGAGGTAAGCAGGTGATGGGGCTTTTTTCCCAAGCTGTACCTCCGTCGATTGTTCCCCTCCTCCTTCCCCCCACCCCCACGGAAAGGAGGAGAGGGGAGTATGTGACAGAGGTGATGCCTGCTTCCCTCTCCTCCTTTCCCCAGGCTAATGATTGCCAAGCCTTAGCCAGGGGAAAGGAGGAGGGGGGAGTATGCTACAGAGGTGATGCTTTTTTAAAAAAAAAATCACCTGCTTGGCACTATCCGCACACTGTGCAGTTTGCACAGGACAGCCTTAACTGGAAAGGAAACCCACAAAGATGGCATGAGAAGTAGAGACCCTTCTTCCCCACCCCCACTGTTTTCCCAGGATCTGCCCCCCTTGCTGGGTGGGTGAGACATGGTTGGGGGGGGAAGGAGAGTGCACAAAAACCATCTTTGTCCCTGGGCGCTCCAAACTCTAGTTACGCCACTGGCTATGTAGAGACTGGACATATAACTGTTTCAGACTACATTTTGCAGAAGCTCTCAGAAATTCTGCAGTCTGCTAGACCAAACTTATTTCAAATAAGGTGAAAATGGGGGGCTGTTGAAGATAAACAATTTCAAATGTATGGGCCACAAATGGAGGAAAAAGTTTGCATAGTTTGAATCAACGCCCCTCCACACAAGGATAGCAAGTTCTTTGTAATGTAAATTCAACCCAGAACACTTTTCCAAAATGTCACAGTATAGGGCCCAATTTCCAGATCTGCTTTTCATTATTCCATTTGTTCCATTCTCTCCTTGAAATTTCGGAGGATGGGGTGAAGTACCAGATGTCTGGAGCAGGGTCAACATTGTACCTATCTTTAAAAAGGTCAAACAGGAGGAACCTGGTCACTATTCGGCCTGACATTAATCTCAGGGAGTGGATTATAAATCGGTCACTTGGCCAACTACTTGAAAACAATGCAGTATTAACTAGAAGCTAGCATGATTTTGCCAACATGTCCTGCCAGACTAATCATGTCCCATTATTCCCTGGTAGATAGCTGGATTGCTACCAACATAATATATCTTGACTTCAGAAAAGCTTTTGTCAAAGTATCCTGTGGTATTCTGATCAGCAGGATTCCTAATTGTGTACAGTAGATAGAACTCTTATCAGGTGGACACACAGTTGGTTACAGAATCCTATCAACAGAGTTCTTATCAGGGTCTGCTTGTCAAACTGGGAGGAGGTAACAAGTGGAGTACTACTAGGGCAGGGGTGACAAACCTTTGGCACTCCAGATGTTTTGAACTACAACTCCCAGAATTCTGAGCCTAGATTGCCAATGACAAAGGACTGTGGGAGTCATGGTCCAAAACATCTGGAGTGCCAAAGGTTCGCCACCACTGTACTAGTGGGTACAGGGATGCATAGGAGTGATATTGCCAAAAGCCCATCCATAAGATTATGTAAGAGTTAAGGCTACATCAGGCCTGCCCAACAGGTAGACCGTGGGCTAGCCAGTAGCCCGCAAAGGGTTCAAAAGTATCCCTCTGGCCGTCAATAAAAAAAAATGAGGGGATAAGTTCTCTACCCCTCCCTCCCCATCCCAAGGACCACCACAGGCCCAGCAAAGTTCTTGGTCAGTCCCCTGTTCCCCCCACCAGCCAGATGATCAGTGTGCCACTGTCTTGTGACCAGCTGAGTTGCTGGTCTGGAGTGGAAGGAGGAGAGGGGAGGAGAGGGGCGAGAGGTGGGGTTGCAGGTGTGCCCATCTCCTTTGTGCAGCAATATCTCCCTTCCCCCCGGACAATTCCCTCCATAATGGATTAATTGATTTTCAATGCATTCCTATAGGGAACCACTGGTCTACTTACAATTTTTTTACTTATGACCATGTGGTTGGAAGGAATTGATAAAATTCATAAGTAGAGGTTTTAGTGTAGTAGCCCTCAGGCACTTTGGGCCAGAAAAAGTAGACACTGGCCTGTTCAAAGTTGGACAGCCCTGGTCTACATAATGAGCAGTGCCTATGTACTTCCAAATCAGACCACACCCAAAGTAACCAGAGACCCCAAAAAAGGTCATTTCAAAAATTGCATTTCATATTACTACTACCATCTCTATTTTAAGAGCAATAGGAAATGTAGTGGTGGAGAACAACACAGGTAAAAATATTTCAGCCTGTACATATCCAGCCAGTGAATTAGAAGCTATTTTGTACATAAATAAATCCAGATGTTTCTATGGGTAATTGCACTGTAAAAAACAAAGACAAAGACATGATTATTCAATGGCATTAGGGGAAACAATGGGGAAACAACCTGAAAAGAGGGTGGGGGAAAAGCCAAAAATCAGAAGGTTATTATAATCAAATCTAGTTTTTGGCTTCTCTCCCAGCACTGAAGTGCCAAGATAATGGCATTTTCAAGTTCACGGGCATTGCATTACGACAGTGAAACAGAATGAAAGAACATTAATTCCCATTTGGCACATGCTTTGGGACATGTAGGTGAAATTAATACACATATATGCACCTGTTTTATGTTTCAAGTAGTGAACTGAATGTCATCTATTTTCCCTGCCTGGAATCAAAAATAATTCCTAGCAGCAGCTTCTGATTTGATTAATTATCATGAAGGGAATATTGTTTCCTTCCATTTGCTCTCTGCATAAATGAAATGAAAATAAATTTAAGAAGCACCTTTAAGATGTAAGTGGATGGTTGTTTACTGTGATGCCAGCTATGGCTCTGCTTTAGTTGATGGAACAAATATGTGCTTAATATGCAGCTGGCTATTTGGAATGCTCCTGTTACATAAGCCAAGAGCTTCTGCACAATTTTGTTTTATTTTGAAGACAAAAGATTGTGCAGCCACAGAAGTGCTATAAAGTGAAGCCAACTGGTGTTTTCAGCATTCACTTAAGATAATTTCCCCTTCCAACATGAGATTTATGGGAGAAACTCTATAAAGGATTGTAATGTCAGAAAATATGGTGTATAAAAATGTGGGGGCACAAACATGCATGTGCATGTGAAAGCTATCAGCAAGTGTGCAATGAAGGGCAAAACTCCTCTGAACCCATCTCAAGAAACCCATCTAAAGAAACCTTTTTGGGTTGGAGCCTTTGTGAGTGGTGTGATGAAATTCTATCCCTCATGAAGAAGTGAGTCTGTGTTCATTTGGGGCTGTATCTTTTAAAAAGAAAACAGAAGAACAAAGCAAAACATGTATGTGAAGATTCTGTCATCCAGGTGAGTTTATCTGAAAGATGAGTCATGGCAACTGGAATTCTTTTCTTCAGAGATTGAAATGTTTCACTACTCATCAATAAGCCTATTCAGGCCATTGTCCAACTTATGAGCCTTTTCAGACCAGGTTCATGTGAAATAAAGGTGAACTATAAAATGGAGGACTCACCACTAACTGTTCTCAGACTGACGAAGCTGCTTGGATGAGTAGTGAAATGTTTCAATCTCTCAAGAAAAGAAGCTCAGTTGCCATGACTCAAGTTCCAGAAAAAAAAGCAAAATATGATTTTTCTTACTGTGAAACATAACACTGGTTTTCATCCTGCACAGAAGAGAGCGACTAAAATGATTACTGGGCTGGGGCACCTCCCTTATGAGGAAAGGCTAAAACATTTGGGTCTCTTTAGTCTGGAAAAAAGGCGCCTGAGGGGGGTATGATTGAAACATACAAAATAATGCAGGGCATGAGTAAAGTGGATAGAGGGAAGCTCTTCTCCCTCTCACAAAATACCAGAACTAGGGGTCATACACTCAAATTGAGGGCTGGGAGAGTAAGAACAGACAAAAGAAAATATTTTTTCACCCAGCGCGTTGTTAGTCTATGGAACTCCCTGCCACAGGATGTGGTGATGGCATCTGGCCTGGATGCCTTCAAAAGGGGATTGGACAGATTCCTGGAGGAAAAGTCCATCACAGGTTACAAACCATGATGGAGATGTGTAATCTCCAGGCTTAAAATCAGGGTAATTCAAGGGCCAGATGCAGGGGAGTGGTATCAGGAGACAGATATCTGGTCTCATGCGCTCCCAAACGCATCTGGTGGGGCCACTGTGAGATACAGGAAGCTGGACTAGATGGGCCTTTGGCCTGATCCATCATGGCTCTTCTTATGTTCTTATGTTCTTATTATTTTAGAGTAAGATACTGTTGAGGAAACAAAGATAGCAGTGTCAGGAGTCCACATTTCTAAGCAAGAGCCCCATCATTGTCATTGAACATCAGCTAACAAAGATGGCTGACTGACGAGCAAAATAAAAGCAACAAAAGGTTATGTGGCAACTTAAATAGCCATATATTCATGGTGGTATAAGCTTTCCAAAGACTACCAGCTATTTTGTCAGTTGTGAAACACAACACTTTGCCCCTCTTAAAATGATGTGTTGTTGGCTGGGTAGGGAGGACTATTGGTAATTAGAAGAGAGTTATATTAATCAGAAGCAGAAGAAGAAAGAGTGCTAAATGAAAGGCTCAAATGCTCAAGAGATGATTCTGTGGATACACATCAGTGTGCAAGAGATCAAATCATAGCATCTCTGTGGACAAACATCAGAATCCAACAGTCAAACACAGACTCCCAAGTTTATATGTATATATTTGTTCTTGCGGGCATTAAGAGGTGGTGCTTCTATCCTTCAGCTTCTTTAAAAGGATTTGATAAGTTCACCTTCACCTAGATTTTAAATGTGCCTCTGCATTATCCTCCTTTGTTTGACAACTTCATCAAACATCAAAAATCTGTTCATTATTCAGCTTTGAAAGGATTACTGGAATAAGCCTCCGTAATTAAATGTATCTTCTCTTTCCTATGCGTCCTCTGCCTCCCTGTGTCATAGCCCACATACTCCTGATTATGTTTTGATATTTCCACATTACATTTCCTTCAGACAAGTTTGTAATTAGTAGCACAAGAAAGGTTCAAAACAATTTTCTTTCAAAGTCTGTGTGTGTGTGTGTGTGTGTGTGTGTGTGTGTGTGTGTGTGTGTGTGTGTGTGTGTGTGTGTGTGTGTGTGTGTGTGTGTGTGTGTGTGTGAAGCGTTAGCCAGTAAGATACTGACAATCAAAGATAGACAGACAAAGAAACTATGCATTTTTATTCATATATTTTTATCTGTATTATTTGATTTTCTGCATTATGCAGAATCCTAGTTTGATGCATTTTTAAACATGGATAGCACTTAAATACTGAATTATGAAGGAATATGCAAAAAACAACGTGTGATAGATGGAAAACATGAAGAAAAATGGTGGCACAGAATGAAACATAATAAAAAGCAATAATTATGTGATTGCCAAATGCTTCCAGTTACAGCGCTATCGCCATATTGCGATGGGGCCATTGTATAAATCGTTTTCTGCTAGCTGCTTAAAGGTAATAGTACCCACATGCCTCATTCTCAAGTCTGAATTGATGCACTGACCAGATAGACAGCTCTTTCTATATGTAAGGCAGTATCTTAAATTACATGGAGATGGACTTACCTCTGGGAAAGCAATCCTGTTAGCTTACTGTGCACTACTGCTGTGTCCTGACATGATAGTAGATAAGCCATCAAGAGAATCATAGGCAGAAAATTTTTACCCAGACAGAAACACATCTTCATTGAGTAAAAACAAATGATTTTCAGGTTTTGGTTTGGAAAACCTTTGGATGTCTGTTTTGAGAAATAACTGCAGGAAAAAAGGGGGTATACTCTGTCCTTAGTGTTCGCAGGACTGTAAATTATTAACAAAAGGTCCTCTGTGCTCTACAGGGTCCAACCCTTTTGGACATAAAATCCCAAACACCTGGGGAAGGGACATCTGTAAAGAGTTTTTTTTTGTTTACAAGCATTAGCCATCAATGTGTTATCAACACAGGTGTATTAAAACCTCCTTTCTTATCCAAGGCATGAGAAACAATGAGAAAAACACCCACCCCCTTGCTTTAACAACCCCAGGATATAAATCATTGTTTTGGAACCTGGGTTTGGTTATTGCTTGTTCAGTATGGATGATTTGTGGCAGCAGGATACAAAATTAAGAAAATCTACAATATGTTCCTTTATCTTTTTCCAATGGGGTATAGTTGCATACATACATACATACATACATACATACATACATACATACATACATACATACATACATACATACATACATACATACATACATACATACATACATGACCATGAAGTCTATAAGTAAGCATTTTAATGATCTGAAGGTCAGCTTTGTTGTGCTGTTCCATTTTGTGCTGCACAAATTAACTCAGTAAGTTTTCACATAAGACTCTGCTACAGGTGGCCATTTTATTATGCGATTGCTTCTGATGTCATGGTAAAAGGTTATTGTCATGGTAAAAGTTTATTATCCCAAAGGTTATTGGGATAATATAGAGAAGCTTATCAAAGGCTTAAATGAATATTGCGATCAACTATAAATTAACAAAGGAGCCTGTTTACATCCCATGAGAGTCATCAAATACTGTATGTACTAATACATGTATATAATGGCTAGTTTCTATAAAGACAGATGCCAGAACTCCCCATTGGGTCCAGACTCAGAGCAGACTTCTAAATTGGGGACCCTGTTTAACTTAATCAAGAGTGAATTTAAGCAAACATCCAAATGTTTCAGATAATATTTCAAGGTTGGTGCCACTTGACAATTTAACTGATATAACATTGATCCTGGGTTCTGATGGCAAGTGTAGTGTATTGTAATTAATCGTTTTAAATTGTTCATAGGTATTTTAATGTTTTTAATTGTTTTAATTGTTCATTTAAGCTGCCCAGAGATCTTTGGGTAGTGAGCGGCATATAAACTGTACAAATGAATGAATGAATGAATGAATGAATGAATGAATAGGAGGTTCAGATTTTCCATTCTAGGATGGGTTCTGTTGAAGCATGGCTCAGATTACACCTTGAACACATATAAATGCAAGTTTGTGGGAGACAGGTCTAAGAGATTATATCACGAAAGAGGGTTGCAGCTGAACCCAGATGATACAAAATCATTCTGGGTCTGCTTTGGCCTGCCTGAAGTCTACAACAGTTACCGCCTGGCCATGCAAAAATCCTCTGTCCGTGCAGCCCAGATGCCGTTGCCTGAGAAGAGATTTGAGAAATGGTGCACTAAATCTTACTGATGAATTCCCTTAAGAAAAACAAAATGTACAGAGTACAGACCTCTAAAGGAAATGGCAATTAATTCCCTTCTACCCTGCTGCCTGTCTCAGTAAAATTATTTTGAACATCGAAACTATGGTGAGTTATTGCTTAGCTCATAACGGCTGTCATGTTTGCCTAGTCAGTCACTGCATCACTGGGATCTAAATCTTTGTTTTCTAAAGCAATGTGAATGAAAAATACAATAGAACTTAAAATATTAAATCACCTCTAAAATCTATATCCTGAGTAAAGCCATAGCCACTGAAAATATCGCTAGACCAAAGCCTGACCAGCCTTCACTATAAATGATTGCTTTTTACACACAAAATGTTAGCCTTCTCAGCATCTAGCGCTATTAGAGAAGCTTTCTCTCTATTTTCCACCTCCTGGTACCAGCATTAAAAACATAACACAGATGATTAAAGCCATCCGGGGATCTCAGAGAATTAAGGCCGGGCATGGTCTTGCACAATTGAGCAGAGTCGCAATTTCGGAATGCGGGGTAGGCCATTTCAGCAAACATTTCATGGGAATGGCTGGAAAGATTCAAACCACCGAGCAAGCTAGAAGTGGGGGTGTGGGGGACACTAAGTCTTGTGTTATAATGTGCTGCACAGAGAAAATCAGAGTGAAAAGGCATACATTTGCATACAACAACATTATTAATCAAAGTAGTCTACAACGTAGCTGACTGTGGAATGAGCTTCAGGGTTATTGACATGCCCAGCTAAAGATAAAAACAATCCATACATGCCACATATCAAAAGCTGTTGTCCCCCATAGTACGTTACCATCATTATTATTTCAGAGGACAGCTTATCCCATCACTACATAATGACTCTAGTTGTACCATGGGCTGCCTCAGACAATTTTAGAACACTGAAGTTTAACTGGTTTAAAGGGCAGGTGGTAATGAAACTTTAAATGGCTTGGTGGCTTGCCCTGATATGCAACTGATATGCAACACAGTCATCCTGTTTGTTATGACTAACTTTGAGCAGTACATACTGTATATATCAGTATATAACTGAGTGCCCAATCTACGATTCAAAACCCACTGTTTTTCTTTCTTTCTTTCTTTTTTACTGTGGACATCAGTTTTGTTGCCGGATTTAATCTTGACTTTGATCCTGTCTTGGTTAGTGGTGTAATGTTTATTTTACTTGTTATTTTTTCTGTGTGTTTTTATACGGTATTTGTATACTGATTGTTGTGTTAGGTTTCGACTGTTTATTATTGTTGGGGTTCATTTGTATTTGGGTAGTCACTATTGGGTGACGTCTGTACACCGCCCAGAGTTCCCTATGGGAAAATTGGGTGGTTAATAAGTATAAGAAATAAATAAATAAATAAAGTGCCAATACGGCAATTTAACCTGAATACAGTAGTACCCCGGGTTACAAATACTTCGGGTGCACTAGTGGGAACCAGAGACCACACACCATATAGTGTTCTATACTTCTGCATTTTTCAACATCTGCGGGAATGTGGCTTTTGGCCTATCACACTTGGATACTGCAATCCTAAGCCAAACAGCTACAAACATTGAAATGTTTCCTCCTAGGGGAGGAGGTCCAGTCTTGTGGTCATTCTGGCTGCCCTTTTCTTGAACTTTTCTAACACTAGAACAGTGGTTCCCAACCATGGATTCCCATATGTTCCTGGACTAAAACTCCCAGGAATCCTGGCTAGCACAGTGCCTGGACAGCTGGGGACCCAAGGTTGAGGACCACTGCTCTATCTGGTTTTTGTGATGGCTATATGGCTCTTCAACTTGTTTTGCTTCAATTGGAAATACTGAGATAGCAGGAATGAGCCGCTGCCCCATACGTGCCAAGGAAGAGGCAAACAGACCATCAATGGAGACATGACAACACTGGGTAATCTCTTTCCTTTTTATTTGATCCAATTGGCTACACCCAGTGGACTTTTCCAAATTTTATCCCAATCCCCAAATGAAATGCATGGTCCTTGTGCACCACCACCCCTCCCCCTTCGCTGGTTCACTGGCAAAGCAGAGGCCATTGGCCTTGATGAGCCATATCGAGAAGAATGTGTGTGTGTACATGAGCCGTGACATGTATTTGGAAGGACTGGGACAATAAAACACCTCTCTCCCTTCATTTCGGATGCAGCCTAAGAACATCCAAGCTCCGAGCCTCAACTAAGAAACTTGCCAAGGAACTTACATCTCAGAAATAACTCTCAGCAAATCCATCTTTTGCCATGTTATAACCTATTGGTACTGCTCTGAGGAAAGGGGGTATTAGCAATGTTTTTGTTAATTTTCTAATAGCCTAAAGGTATCACCCGTTCCACTTTTGTATTCAGTTTTTGTGATGGCTATATGGCTCCTCAACTTGTTTTGCTTTATAAGTGTTGTGTCAAGAATTGAACTTTGGGGAGGAGGTCTTTTCTAATTATGCTTAACATGGAATCTGCCCCCCCACCCAGTGGCTGCATGATACTTTCACTGAGATATTCATTCCCTTGATCAGTCACTGAGATATGTATGTATGTATGTATGTGTGTGTGTGAAGCTTGTTTGCTTGGTTGGCTTGGTGGCTTGCCCTGATATGCATTAGTTTCCACTTGCTTCCACTCCCATTTGTCACTTTTAATTACCCTTATAAATGCTGCCTGAGAAGCTCTGAAACATTGGCTGAAATCTTGTGGCTTCATGCAGCAAGCTGCAACCAGAGTAAGCCCACTGAATCAGTTGGGACTGGATGAGTCATCTCCTTTATAAGTTCAATGGGCCTACTTTATATTGTGACATATTATGCTAAACAACATAATTTCAGCCAGTGTGAAGCCACAGGAAAATGATGCATTGCACGCCCTGGAACATTAGGAACATTTTATTGTAATATATGGCCCTTGTAATATATTAAATTAAACTTGCTATTTGCAGCTAGCACAAGTCTCACAAATATAAAAGTCTGTTAAGTAAGGCATGTTTCCTAGAAGTAAATAACAGATGGGAAGCCTAAGCTTTAGAGAGCACTAGAGGGCCATGGCATATGTCAGAAGGAAAGAGCATCTAGGTGGCACAACCCCACTATCAGCTTAACAGTGTGTGTTTGCCATTTGCCCCTCTGATCTAGCTAGCAAAATGGCTTGGGACAGCCTTGTTATTAAAGCAAAACCAATCCATTTTTGTCTTTGCTCATAGCTCAATGGCAGAATAGGTACTTTGAATGCAGAAGGTCACAGATTTGGCAGCTGGTATCTTCTATAACAAGGATCTCTGATGTTCTTGGAGACTGGTTGCCATTTACAGTGGGCAAAGCAAGATGAAACTCGGGTGCTTCCTTTCCTTCTTTGGCAAGCAGCACTGTAAACACCTGTCAAGGGAATGGAAGAGACCGAGAGCCATCTAAGCAAGATGGTTTTACTACATACATAGTTTGTGTGGCATAGCCCAAGCAGATTGTCACAGCCAAAAGTAGGGTGGGACAACCAGGGCTTTGGCCCAGAGTGACAAGTTTACAGGTTATCCCCTTTCTCCAGCCTTCTGTGATTGGCCTAGCAAACTGGATCCATGGGACAAGACAGCTGTAGACTGGGTCTCTGTGGCAGACCATCATGGGGTAGCAGTGGTAGTCAGTGTGCACGTTCCCACTGAAACGTTCAGGAATTGAGGGCACATCTACCCAGAGTTTAGCAGATTAAGCTTCTGGCAGAGAAAAGTGGGGGGAGGGCTGGTATATTTTGATTGTATGGATAGACCAGGCCTCTGGACTGAACAAGTCAGCCTATATATGATATGCTAAATATGATATGCTCCATGGTGCAGTGGTTAAAGGCCTGTACTGCAGGTAAAACTGTGCTCACGACCTGGGGTTCAATCCCAGGTAGCTGGCTCATGGTTGACTCAGCCTTCCATCCTTCCAAGGTTGGTAAATGAGTACCCAGCTTGCAATGTGGGCAATGTGTACCCTGCATTCTGCAATTAAAAAAAACACACTGTAAACCGCCCAGAGACTACTTGAAGTGGTATGGGGCGGTATATAAGCAGAACACCTTGCTTTTTTAAACTCTCTCTCTCTCTCTCTCTCTCTCTCTCTCTCTCTCTCTCTCTCTCTCTCTGTGTGTGTGTGTGTGTGTGTGTGTGTGTGTGTGTGTGTGTGTGTGTGTGTGTGTGTGTGTGTGTGTGAGAGAGAGAGAGAGAGAGAGAGAGAGAGAGAGAGAGAGAGAGAGAGAGAGAGAGAGAGAGAGAGAGAGAGAGAGTTTAGCATACCATATATTAATACATATAATATATTAATAAGCTGTGTGTTTGTGTGTAAGTACAATGTTTGGCCCTGCCCATGCTGCTGATCCTCTTGTGTGTGAGAGGATAGGCTGTTAATTTGTGCTGTGCTGTCACTGCTGCTTGGATTATTTTCACATCATGACTTATATATAGTTGATCTGGAGGCCTCTGTTCCTCTGCTGGCTCTGGCTCGGTGCTGAAGTTATTAGCTATGGCTCTGCAAGATGGGTTTGTCCTTTGCAGACCTAGCACAAGTGGCAATCTCAAGGAGGGCCGAATCCACACTCAGGTCCAGTGATCGAAATGCTGCCAGAGTCAAGGCTGGTTAGTTAGCTCAAGCTGCACAAAGCCAGCAAGCCAGAAGCCAAGTCCAATGCTTTAATGGATATATCCCACAATCAGGAATCACATTGAACAATGAGGAATCTGTTGGTCTTTATGACCCAAACCTAGACAGGTTGAAATGGAGTGCCTGGGATCAGCAAGTGTGCCATGCCTTGCCCTGGTCCCTTGTTGTCTTATGCAGTATCTGAGGCTGGCTAGATTAATTTTTCCTCTTAGTTGCTATATTTAAAGGAAAAGGTGGTACACAAAAAGTTCCCAGTGAAGCATGGGATGCTTCTGAAAAGATTGGTGTCCTGCCAGAACTGAACGGTGATCGGACCGGATCTAGGTTTGTCAGCAGCTGTTCCAGTAAAGTCAAACAGCTGGAATAATTGATCAGCTGTGCCTCAGGATTTCCTGGAAAACCTAACACATAACCCCTTTGCCTGTTTAACAGAGTGTCATATTAGGATGGCCAGGTCAGGTAGGTCAAAAGCTGAAATTACCAAGAGCCTAGAAATCTCTTTTCCATTTTTTTCTGTTTATTTTCATGTTTAGATAGCAATTTCTTAAAGATTGATAATAATAATAATAATAATAATAATAATAATAATAATAATAATAATAATAATAATAATAATAATAATAATAATAATAATAATAATAATAATAATAATAAATAGGTTACATGCAATGAATTTTATCAGCCTGTCAAATAATTTATAAAGTGGTCCAGTCCAGTAAAAGTTGTCACTACCCACACACTCTGTGTTTAATTTGAATATGGGTGCATCTTCCAAACTCTATCCCAAGGCTAGCACCCCAAAACTGGGAAAAGAAGAGGCAACCTGAATGCAGGTAAAGCTGTCTTAGCTCGCCCTCTCGTGGAGAATGACAGCATACCTCCTTTGAATGCCAGTTTTGTGTCTCAGACAGGAAATGTGATCTTGATTGGTTATACCAAGCCCTTGCAAATGCCTCTGCATGTTGTGGAGCTTGCATGAAGTTGCTGCTAGATGGCCTAATGACATGGGTATCTGACTGTGAAGCCAGAGATGGAGAAGTTCATGGCCCACGGTGCCGCTTGTGAGAGGAGTCAGCCTGTGTAGCCCCAGGGCCAACTGTGTGGCTCCAGAGCACCGCCCTGAAGATGGGACCAGTAAACCACTTGAGTATTTGATATTTATAAAAGCCTAGAAATGGTCATCAAATAATTGTCTTGCTGAAGTCCATGCATTCTCATTAGAGATGGGCACGCCTCAAAAAATTGTGTTTCGTTTGTTATTTGGTCGTTTAGGGGTCTGTTTTGGTTCATTTGCATTTTCGTGATGTTTTTGCAAAAAAATTTCATTTTCATTTCGTTAGGTAACGAAATGAAAAAACGAAAACGAAAATGAAAAATTGCTGTTTCGTTAGCATTCTTTTTAGTTCAATGCATCTGCTGCAACAAAAATGAAAAACACGGCAAATTTGGTCATTTCATTTTTGTTTTCATTTTGTTTTAAAAAAATCATTTCGTTTTTGTTGCATAACGAAACAAAAAAATGAAAATGAAAACAAAAATCGCTCATTTCGTGCCCATCTCTAATTCTCATTGCTCATGTGAACTGTCTTTGGCTGGAAATATCCCGTGTTTTAAGGCCTCCTGCAATCTTGTTCTATTGCCCCACAGAAAGCATGAATACAAAAGTGGTTTTCAACTAGCACCTGAAGGAGAATGGATTGATTTTAAGAAAGCATGGCTGCACACAAAACTATGCATCCAGTTTTCTCAGAAACTATGGAGCTCCACCTTTTGTGTGAATGAAAAGTGTACAAAAGTTCCTTTTGACAAAAGAAAGAGCCTGTAGTTCTTGCCCTTGAGGTTGATAGCTCCATAGCTGAGGTGGGCATTGTTATTTATCCCCATTGGGAAATATTTTTTCAGATGCTATTTCAGATTCTATATTTGGTATATTTACAAATGAACACGACACCTTCCTGATTCCTTCTGATTGCACACTGGAATCACACTGATGTGTTGCTCTTCCTCTCCTCTTCAAAGCAAAGCAAAGCAAAGCAAAAAAAGAGAACTCAATTCACCAACTTTGGAAGGATGGAAGGCTAAGTGAACCTCAAGATGGCTATCTGGAACTGAACCCCAGGTCTTGGACAGAATTGTGGCTGTAGTACTGCAGGTTAACCACTGTACCACAAGGCTTATTATCAGTCTCTACATGGTGGTGAGCTGGGTCAAATTGCTAAGTTCACCTCCCTGCACTATATATGCACAATTCATATATAGATAAGGGAAATACATTTGTTGGTACATCACTAATACATCCAGAAGCCATTGAACTAGTGGGTTGACAATAAAACAACAATAAAAATGCTTCTGATCTGTTTTTTTGTAAGGCTTTTACTTAAAATTTTAAATATAACATAATTAATCCCTCTGTATATATATATTAAAAAGCAACAATTCAGAAGCACATATTTATATTTTTTCCCATGATGTATGTTCAAGAAGTGGCCACTAGAGAGAGACAGGGATCATGCAATGTATAGGCTTCTGTAGTTCTGAAGTTTTCAGCACCTATGGGGGATGAGGCTTTTAACGAATCAATTCACATACTGTGGTCCTACTGTACTGGAATAATTTATTGTTTTTAGCTTTTAATATTGTGTTTCTCATTAGAGACTGGTGTTTTGAAAGAAATCACTGGTGGACACCATTCTGCTTTACCCTGAATACCAAAAGACAGTCAGATGTGGCTGCACCGGGAACAAACCCCAAATCTTGTTCCATCTCTTGACCGTGTTTTCTCTGAAAACAAACAGCACTGGCATGAGAAATACAAAACAGCAGGTGCTTCCAGTGGAGAAAACAAATGGATTGTTAAAAGAGAAATAGAGCTGCAAGCGGGCAACGAATCGGGCTCCAAAGCTACAGAGCGTAACTCCCTGTCTGTGGATTTCATCCCTCTAAGACTTGAGCACCCCTGCTGAGTGGGAGGGTGGGTGTATACATCTTATGTTACGGTTCAGTCAAAGTTCTGCAGCAATGTTTACCCCAACCACAGTTGAAGTCAGACAATAATATGCTAACATCACCTTCTGATACTGTATGTAGAATTGGTAGACCTTTCACAAAGGAGGAGAGGTAAGTAGAGAACAGGAGGAATAAGCTGTGCCAATAGATCCAGAGGAGCCATACTGCCATAAACAACAGTTTATCATAAGTCCGTGATAGGTCTTATTATGTACCCTGTTGCTAGAAGGGATGGATGAGACCTTGAATGCCCTCTTTGTGGGATCCTGGTAACTTTTGTTTTGTCTGTCCAAAAGATACCATGGTTGATGATAATGAAGTCTGCAGTTGATTAAAAAGGTAGAGGTTCCCCTGCACATGCATTCTGGTTGTGCCTCACTCTAGGGACAGTGCTCATCTTCATTTCTAAGCAAAGAGCCAGTGTTGTGCAAGTCTGCGGCCATGTGGTCAGCATGGCTGAACACGTTTCTGTGCACAAAACACTGTTTACCTTCCCACTTTTTATGATGGTACCTATTTATCTACTTGCATTTACACACTTTCAAACTGCTAGGTTGGCAAGACCTGGGGTTAACAATAGGAGCTCACTCCACTGTGTGGCACCTGGGATTTGAACCACCAAGTTGACAACTTTGCAGTTGACAGTTTCAGTGCTCTAGCCCGCTGAGCCACCACATCCCCTAATGTTGATTAGTATGCTTTAAACTGTTTTTATTGTAAGATGTATTATTGTTTGAATTTGCTTTATTGTTTTATTCACATGTGTTGTGGACCACCCAGAGTGGCCTTGCTATCAGATGGACTGTAAATGAATGAATGAATGAATGAATGAATGAATCTAGGAGAACCAATAAGTGCACATTCCACTGGTTGGCTTACCTTATCAGGTCACTGAAGATTTGAACAGAGCAACTAGAACTGTCTTAGTCTTGTGGCAAGGTCTGAACCTCACTTTATCTAGAGTCCATTGGTTCTCAACCTGAGCTGGCCAAGATTTCTGGGAGTTGCAGTCCAAGAACACCTGCGGACCCACAGGTTGAGAACCATTGAGCTAGACTTTTGGTCTCTTCCAAGAATGCCTGCATTTGGTCTACTGCCACACTTTCTGTCTGTTTCCTCATAAATTGGATGTTAGCAAGAAGCCTATAGTTGTTTACATAATCTATTGTGAAGATGGTCTTTCAGAATGAGCCTAATAGTTTTTTCCTTCAAAGAAGAAGAGACATAGCCCTCCTTCAAAGACATGTTAATGATATGACTGGCCCATTCAACCATAACCACCTTGTAGATTTTACAAACCAGGAGGGACATTTGTCCTCGTCATCAGGCATTAGAGACAGAAAAGCAGGTAAGGGCATCATGACTCGGTCAACTGTATAACTTACAGACTCTAGACCCCTTCAGATGGCCTCAGTCTTGGATTGGAAATAGCCTGCAAAATAATTTGAATGGGCTGAAAAACAATTACAGATGTTTAAATCAGGTTGAGCACCCTTCTCTCCAGTTGCTTTCTAGCCTTCTCCTTGCTTGTTTCATGGCTCATAGATCACAGGTAAACCATGACGAGGAACAAGTCCTGGAGCAGAGAGGGTGTTTGGGAGTGACTGTGCCAGCTGTGCTGATAGTCAAAGAATACCAACTGGGGATCAGGATTTCAATGGGAGAACCAACCAGGTCAGTTGGAAACCACCATCCCAGATGTTCCCGAGTCCAATTATACCCAGAAGCCTCTGAGGCCAGACCATCCTGATGGGTCTAGTCTCCTCACAGGGAATTGGGGGAGGGGAACAGTAGTTTTTACCGAAGCATTAAAATACATTTCCTAATAATAAACACTATTTGATGGTAACAGAGACTGTCTTGGAGGGGAAAGGTATTGAATGAGATATATGTGAACAAAGTATTCCTGCAGATGTTTGGCAGAGGGAAATCAACCCTGAATGTTCACTGGAAGGATAGATTTTGAAGCTGAGGCTCCAGTACTTTGGCAAACTCAGGAAGAGATAGGACTCCTTAGAAAAGTTCCTGATATTGGGAAAGATTGAAGGCAAAGGGGAAAGGGACATCAGAGAATGAGATAGTTGGACAGTGCCATCAGTGCAACCAACATGGATTTGACCAAACTCCGGGAGATAGTGGAAGACAGGAGGGCCTGGCGTGCTCTGGTCCAAGGGGTCATCATGAAGAGTTGGACATGACTTAACGACTGAACAACAACAACAAAGGAGAACCTCAATCGGGGTGAGTACATTTAAACTCTTCATGTATTTTGGACAAACAACTCCCATAATCCCTTATGTTTGCAGATGGTAGTTGGGCTTCTGGAGCACTGAAGAATAAATTGTCTGGATCATCAAGTGTTTCTCACCCTTCCGATATGCACCCATCTGTTACAGATATTTTTGCCCCTGTGTTGTAGCTCCAGAATTGAATAAGGGGTCACCTAGACATCCTTCACATTCTCTTCTGTCTCTCTTATTATTCTTTCAAAAGCACTTCTACAAAGTGTTCTGTATCAAACCTTAGAGTAATGGCTCGTTGACTAAGGTATGTTAAAAATGCCCCAAAGGCTGTTTGGAACTTGAGTTGGGCTTTCCCCTGCTCAGATGCTACACTCTGCTGATAGCACCCTACTGTGAAAAATGTTACTTGGGAAAAATGAGACCTCTTGGTAGTGGGGCGGCTAAAAAATCTTGTAAATAAATAAAATAAATAAATAAAATACTGATCTAATGCCTGACAATACAAGCCAAGCTCTTTTGCTCTAGGGAAATGTCTGTTCCCATATCTTATTTTGTATTTATGATTCAGGAGGCCTCGTTGTAGATGGTGATTTATAAGGGAAAATACTGGTTCTTACTGTATTTCTGTATGACTCCATGTGGGAACTGTCAGCACATCACTAGCTATCCATTGTGTTGGCTCACAATGCAGGGGATGCCATATTCAATATGGTACAGCAGATCCTTCTCACACTTTCCTAAAAATATTTAAAATGTCTTGTGGGGCTGGAGGAAATCCCATGTATAGCTTAAACTGACACTGACAATGTTGTGTTCTTGTATTCTTGTCCAGAACAGGGAAACCTGCTCTATGCTGCCAATTTGGTCCTGTATATATCAACCTCTTTGCCTCTAAAACTGGTCTATTCAGAGTTTGATGTAACTACATTTCATTCAGATTGTAAGATAAGGAGAGGCAACACCATTCTTTTCATGATGTAAGGGTAACTTTTAAAAGAACAAGCAAGAAAGCCCCAGTATTTATTTGCGCAAGCAGTGGAGGGAGGGTGTTTCATTTTGCCTTTGTGCTGTCTCCATTGTTACGGAACACCAAGTACGTTGATCAAAACATGCACTTTAAAACTCCATGGGTCTCAGCGGAAGATGTTAACAATAATATTAACCATTTTAACCAGCTGGAATTTGACTGGTTTTGTTCTTGTGCATGCAAAATATAATTACCAGTAGTCTGCTTCAATCTACTGCTAATTTAGAGTCTACCTTAAAGTGTTTTTTAAAAAACCTCCTTTAAACAGGAGCCAAATTGAAATCTGGAGAATCGTACCCTGAGATAGCTGGGCTAGAATTTTACAAAAAAGTGGCAATCTATCTACAAAACTTCTTTACTCAATAGTAGACAAAAGATCTCTCTGAACAATATAAGTGTGGTGTTCCATATGTCCCATATACCAGTGGTCCTCAACCCCTGGGCTGCAGACCGGTGCTGGTCCGTGGAGCAATCCGCACTGGGCCGCTGCCCGAGGAACTTCAAATCATTTTACTGTGGCGGCGGCCCAGCTCCCGGAAATGATTAGGACCCACGGGCTTGAGATTGAGCAGGCGGTTTAAGGTGGGCGCATGCGTAAAAGCGAGGCAAATGAGGCGCATGCGTAAAAGCGAGGCGAATGAGGCGGAATGAGGGGAAACAACCCACCCACCCTCCACTTCGAGCCATCGAGTGATCGGAGCGCCTCGCCAAACAGGGAGAAGACGAAGAAGGCGGCATTCCAGCATTAACGGCCGTGAGCTTGGTTCTTCCCGCCTGTCTTGAGGTGAGTGGAGGGGGGGAGGGCATCTCAGGCCGGGCCTGGTGTTGTTTGGGGATGGCGCCGCGGGCTCGGCTCTTCCTGCCCATCTTGGGGTGACTGGAGGGAGGGAGGGGGCGTCTCAGGCCGGGCCTGGTGTTGTTTGGGGATGGCGCCGCAGGCTCGGCTACTCCCGCTCATCTTGGGGTGAGTGGAAGGAGGGAGGGGGCATCTCAGGCTGGGCCTGGTGTTGTTTGGGGATGGCGCCGCGGCCTCGGCTCTTCCTGCCCATCTTGGGGTGAGTGGAGGGAGGGAGGGGGTGTCTCAGGCCAGGCCTGGTGTTGTTTGGGGATGGTGCCGTGGGCTCGGCTGCTCCCGCCCATCTTGGGGTGAGTGGAGGGAGGGAGGGGGGCATCTCAGGCCAGGCCTGGTGTTGTTTGGGGATGGGGAAGAAGAAGAGAGGATGGGACGGGGCGGCCCTTTGGTTTGGAGACCTGATTTTCTGGCTGGCTGGCGCGCGCGCGCACGCCTGTGTGTGTGTGTGACGGTGGCTTTGATTTATTTCTGTGTAAATTTAATTTGAAGCGCGGCCTGGGCTCTTTGGGAGCGGGTGCATGGCCGGCGCTTGAGGGGGGGCTGCTGTTCATGCTTTATTCCCCCCCGCCCCCACCCCAGTCCCAGCCCTCAAGAGGGGGAGCCCGGTGGACGTGGAGGCTCGAAGAGGAGGCGCTGGGAAATGGCCTCTCCCAGCGGCGGTTGGCGGGTGTGTGGGGGTGGGGTGGGGTGGGGGAAGGATTTGTCCTCTGCTGGTGGGGAGGCTACGGGGTGAGGCTGGTAGCGGGCGGGGCCAGTTGGGCCCGTCGAGGCAGGCCCACAAGAGGAGGAGCGGGGGTTAGGGTTAGGTGGGTGGTTGGGACTTGGAAGGCAAAGGCGGTTTCGGAGACGGAGGCGGGGGGGACCGAGGCTCTCTTATCCGGACCAACGTTGGCATCAGGAGCCCCCGGGGGATGGGGGGTCTGGTGGGTTGAATTTGGGCGGGAGGCGGTTTTCCCTGGGCAAACATGAATAGTAGTGAGGAGGAGGAGGAAGAGGAGGGCAGTCAGCGGGGGAAAGAGCGATCTTGCTCCAGGAAAAAGGACACTGAGGGAGTCCCCCCCTCTTTTGGCCCGTTTTGTGATTTAAGACTTAAAATTACTAAATCAAAACAAGCGGGCCATGGAAAAATTATCAAACATTTACTGGTCCGCGGCAAAAAAAAAGTTTGGGAGCACTGCCATATACCACATAAATACACACATACACCTGCTGTGTTTCCATTCTGTGGTGGAATCTGGGTCAATTCAGTGCAGAAACAGCTTTGTTTCCTAGCATGTAATTTACCTGGTTGTGAATCTCTCTCTCTCTCTCTGTTTTATTTATTTATTTATTTATTTATTTACTTGCTTGCTTGCAATCCATTGCAGCATAGGTACCAACTTTTGTGTAAATATACTACTTCTTTGACTATAGCACCCCCTTTCCAGAGCTAACAGGTTCCAAAAGGTGACATTGCATTTGTTTGTGTCTGCCCATTTTACTCCTGTCTTCCCCTACAACCCCAGGGAAGAGCGATTTACAGGTGAGACTTGGCTGCTTCCTTCTGCCCCTAGGGTTTGGTGAGGGAGGAGCTCAGGTGTAATTCCTCAACGTCAACCCAGCTGCCTCTTACTGCAGGATTTCTCTGAGCAGCCTGCAGAGAGAGAGAGAGAGAGAAAGAAAGTTCTTCAGACGTCTGCTCTGTCAGCAAACACTGCTCAGGATGGGGAGGAACTCAGAACCACTTGGCAAAGGAGCATGACAGCAGGAGAAGGAACATGAATATGGTAAACAACTCTTGGAGTGTGTGTATGTGTTTTCTTCATGGGGCAATTGCCCTCTTCCATGTTGAAAAGAGTTTTCCTCCAGTTGCTTGCAGTGCAGCTTGAACTTTTCAGGAAACTGAAAACTTTTTTCTGCAGTGAACAGGGAACTGATTTGATTTTTCAGGGACTGGCCAGTTAAGATGGCACAAGGCTGCTTTTTGGGGGGAGGGGGGATTTTGTCTTCCAGTTATTAATTTCAAGGGGAACTTGTTTCACTGGCCCTGGCAATGTTGTTACTCTTCATCTTCCCGGACTAGAAAAAAGTAAAATCTGCAGCTATATGGAGTTAGTTAAAAATTAACAGGACTATGTTCTTATCTATTTAGTTCAGGAGCCAACCTGGGATAGAGGCCAGAGTGTCTGAGGGAGAGATTGGGAGGGTCATATTTCAAGTCTCCTCTGGGTGATGAGATGTATTTAGGATCCGTTCCCTTCCCTCAGTGTCTTCTGTTGTGGAGAGAAATGGAAGGAGATAGGGAACAGGTGCAATACCTTGATGTCATTAGAGGGAAGGGAAGATAGAAAAGTAGCTAGCTATAGCTAATAAGCAGTTATAGCTAATAAGTAACTATAATTAAACTTTAGTCTTCTGAAGTTAATATAAACAATGGTCTTAACATCTCACAGTGACTTCTCAGTAGACACAAACTGTGCACATATGGCTGTGAGGTGGTGGTAGCTGAGTACCTAGGATGTTTGATTGTAATGCCACTGAACAGGTTGTAAACCCTGCAGCTTGGCAGTGTTTACAGTGATTGTGGTTCAAAACACTTGCCGTATGCACTAACAAAAACAATGGCTCTTATGGTGTTGCTGTTTATAAAGCAAATGACTCAATTTGTTGAATATTCACCATCAATTTGGTGAATAAACACTGAAGTAAATCTCAGGTTTCAATGGTCTGCTCTAGCTGGGAGCCAACAAAAGGATTCTGGCCAGTGAAATTTACTTCTTGGAAAACCACAAATTAGTTGAGGCTGTGTGAACCCAATGGTTCTGGCAGATTTCCCCCTCTCACTTGGCTTTTTCTATCTGCTCTTATTATGACTGTGAAACAACCTGACTAATCCTTTCTTTGACGTCTTTTCTGTCTTTTAGAGAAGGTTTGGGTGGATTTGCCAGGAGATGCAGCATGTGTAAATATTTCCTGGCTGTTCCCTGTCATCAAACTTGACTCTTGTTATCTGACGCATGTGGCAAAATTCCAGTCAGTTGTGCTGGCCAGGGTCAGAGTACTGCCTTGATTAAACAAGTGATAAATGGAGTGGATTCCTCTTCAGAATCATAGAAGCTAGTTGGGTTAATGAAGTGAAACTGTAAGAAATCACCTTGTACAGCTATTTTCCATGGAACTACACTTTCCAGTGTTTCACATGCCTCCTGAAAAACTAATTTGATGAAGGAATGTTGCTTGTGTAGAGCTTTGGATTATACCTCCTAGAATCTACCATTTATTTTGTGTGTGTGTGTGTGTGTGTGTGTGTGTGTGTGTGTGTGTGTGTGTGTGTAAAATATTTTAATCCAACATCTCCCTTAAATAAGGACCCAAGAAAATTTACATCGTTAGAAGATTGCATGTAAAGCTAACAACAGCAAGTATACAATTCTGAAGGATCAAACAAATATCACAGTAAAAACCGTAAACATTTTATAAAAATTCCCACACTGGCAGCCAGTTTTGGGAAAGCTTTCCTGAAGAGAAAGGTCTTTTCCCGCTTGTAGAAGGACAGCAATGATGGGGCCTGTTTGGCCTACTGTAGGAGGGAGTTCCAAAATCTGGCAGCAGCAACATAGAAGTCCGTCTTCTGTTTCCATACCAAGAGCTCCTGTGGAGGTGATAAGAGGAGAGAAAGGCCTCTCCTGATGATCTTAACAACTAGACAAGCTCATAAAGAGAAACATGGTCCTTGTGATAGCATGGAGCCAAGCCATTTAGGTTAGAACCAGTTTCCTGCCATTTTCCAGAGGTAGCCACGCATAGAGCATATAGTATAACCAGTGACTATGCTGAATAAAGATGGTAATGGTGTATCTAGGGCTAGTATAAAAGAAGAAGAAGAATATTTCATATTACATGACACCTGCAACAGAGCTGTCTTTCTCCATTGCGGAGCTCATGGTGAACTTTTTTAAAATCACAGTTTCAAAACTTATAGTGATGGGCTAAAGTGAATTTGTATTGGTAGGCTACCTTATGTGGAGTCAGAGCCTTGCCTTACCTACCCCTTTAGCGCAACTCTGACCGGCAGTTTCTCTCCAAGGTTTCAAGCAGGATTATTTTGTAGCTCTCCCTGGAGATCCTGAATGTTTCCTGGTGGTCTCCCATCTAAACTCCATAGCCAGGCAAGTCCTGGTTAGCTTCCTTAATCAGATGATAGTAGCTATGGTCGGAATGATGGAGTAATGTCTGAAAGATTAATCTGGTTGAGATTGAGAAGTGGCACACCCCCAGATCAAGTCTCTGTGCTAATCTCTGAGCAGGGGAAAATATTTATTGCAATTCTTTTGCAGTTTTTCTCCAGTGAGGTCAAGATTTGTCCTTCCCTGTGAAGTTGAGGGAGAAGAGTTGGCTCATGGCCACTGGGGAAATTCCATGGATTAGTGGGAAATACAGTCTGGATCTCTCAGGTGCCTGTTCAGGTGTTTTTAAATTCACAACTGTGAACACACTTAGAGAGGAATACCTAGACCCACCCTCCTTACTGACTGCAACCTGTCAGATCAGAATATGAGAGTGGTGCTGTTCGCACATAAATTCTACTTATGAGCAAGTTCCCAGATTTTCCAGGCTTCTTGTTTGTGTGTAAAGCCTACAACAGCTCAGGCTCCACTTCTCTTCAGACCCAGAACTATATCTTTGAAAAATGTGATGGGTGGGGGAAGGCTGGCTAGTCACTCCCCTCTTGGTGTGTTCTCAGTGATGGGTCCAGCTCTCTAGTCTACTATGGCAAAACAGCTGTCTAAATGAGAAAGGTACAAGGAGGCAAATACAGTACAAACACAAGAAGAATAAAATGTCACTGATGTAACAATGATTAGATTTTAAAGAGTATATCAAATGTATTTGACAAGGGAGTAAGTAACGAACACTTAAACTTAAGAGCCTCGTGGCGCAGTGGTTAAATGCCTGCACTCCAGGTAAAACTGTGCTGACAACCTGGGATTCAATCCCTGGTAGCCGGCTCATGGTTGACTCAGCCTTCCATCCTTCCAAGGTTGGTAAATTGAGTACCCAGCTTGCTTGGGGCGGCAATGTGTAGCCTGCATAATTAAACTGTAAACCACCCAGAGACTACTTGAACTGGTATGGGGTAGTATATAAGCAGAACACTTTAAACTACTACCAGTGGTGAGAGGAAGAGGGCTCATTCTGCAGTGGGATGTGGTGTGTGTGTGTGTGTGTGTGTGTGTGTGTGTGTGTGTGTGTGTGTGTGTGTGTGTGTGTGTGTGTGTGTGTGTGTGAGAGAGAGAGAGAGAGAGAGAGAGAGAGAGAGAGAGAGAGAGAGAGAGAGAGAGAGAGAGATCTGGAAATAAAAAGCAGCATTATTTCCCCTCCCTGAATAATTTCTTTATATTATTCTGTTAAAATGTTGATGAGCAACTAATATAGTAATGCAAAGCCATTTCTTAATGCTTGACCTTTAGACCAAGTCAGGAGAAAACACACTGAGGAAGAAACAGCCTGTGATGTGAGGGTCTATTCTCTGTAGGAATGTCATTGACATTTGTTATCATGGCCAGGGGCAGAGGAACCAGGAATTCACAAGGATGGAGGCAATTAGATGGAGACAGGTTTCTGCAAACGTCATAACTTATGAAGAACCAAACATTAGATAAATGTTCTTTAAAAAGTGAAACATTAGCAGTATGAATTAACAGGCTAGCCAATTCAATGGGGTGATTAGTTAAGCTATTTGACATTCCTTTACAAATAATGCATGCATGTTTAGTGCTGACTGATGTATTTTTGGTTCTTTGTTTGTAAATCTATATAATGTAATGTATGTGAACTACTAGTTGCCAGTTCCATCACAAGCGAACTGCACTAAAGGCATTAATTCTCAGGGGATTCTCTCTCCCTGACTTCCCTAGCTCAGGGGATTCTGTCTCCCTGACTTCCCTCCCTGCAAGACCTAATCTAAAAACCTCTCCATTAGAGCTAAGGCTGTAGGTTTCCCCTAGTAGATTTGTGGTTATAGAAATTATTCCAGAGTCCAATAACTTAATATATTCAACTCTTAAATGGATGTACTATACAGATACACAGTAGACGTGTTGCCCAGTGCATAAAAAGGGGATTTGTAGAGGATTCAGCTTTGTTATTGCAGCTGTGGATTAACACACAAAAACTACAAATCATTAAAACAACATTCTACTTTATATCGAGGTGGGGTTAACTTGGAAAAGATGTCTTTTTTTCGCATGGTCTTCCCTCAGTATAGCCCTAATCAAAAAATGCCATAATAAAAGGAGCACCTGATTGGCAGTCAACAACTATAAACAGTGCTGTGGGCTTAAAGCTGATTTTGAAATATGCACACAGGTATTGTGCCCATGCTGTGGAAACAGTGGTGTTTATTTTGTCTTGGCTCCCACTGGTTGTAGTCATAACTCTGGGCGATATTTTGGGTGCAGTTCAGAGGGTTTTGTCCACCTTTCCTTTGTGGGAATATTAATTGTGCATACCTTCCAGTTTTGATGAGACTCTGGCATGGTGGGTTGGAGAAATCATATATCTGGCTGCTCTGGTATAATGAGAGCAAATTAAATATCTCCTAGTTGCTTTGCATCACACTATATACATAATGTGTAAATGATGGAGTTGACTAAAAGAGGCTATTCAGAAGAAACTGTTTGGGATTTTAATAACCTGGATACAATTACACAAAATTCAATAAGATGTCAAGAAAAGGCTCATCTGTGTTGCCATTCAAAGCATCTGTGTCTTTCAATCAACACAATAGGAGTTCTGTCCTAAATTGCCTCTTCCCTCTAGACTTTTTATCTGAAAAATATGTCAGAGTAACTTAGTTTGTCTGCACAGAACCGATCTGCATGGTTGGAATTCCTAATCCCTCACAAACCTTTGACAAAATTTATAAAGCAGTTTCAAGACACAAAGGGACATTAAGAACAACTATGGTCACTTCTGCTGCTGTCATGGTTTAGACTAGAGTGTCTGGCTTGTGTAATCTGACTCCCTGGACTAAATCTTGAAGTTGATGCCAGGTACACTGTGGTATTTTAGAAGGTACTAAAGAAACAGGGCTTGATGAATCAGTTTTGAAGGCTTATTGTAATCCCTGATGGAGATGGACACAGACCTCATTCCCCTTTCCTTCTTACTCCACTGGATTCCCCACTCACCAGCCAGCATGTGTTCCTCTCCTCCTCCTCATTGGCTGGTGGACCATTCTCCAGCAGGGGTACAGGCTTCCCTGTTCCATCTCTTTGACTGATCACCCAATCAAACAAAGAGTCAGGAAAGGCAAACCCATGCTCCTACTGGGAACTGGTCAAACAGCAACAGGGAAGGAGAGGAGCATGCTTCAACTGGTGAGTGGGTCATTGGCAGGGGAGATGGGAAAGCAACAAGTGGCACCTGTGCTGCCACACATGTGGACAGGCACAGATCTCTGTGTTCCTAGTTAGAACATGTTAGGACAGCAGTTTGCCTAAGACATTGTATAGTTTAAGAAGATTGCATTTCAACAATTTTCTACTCGTATATTTGCCAATATAAAATTTCTTAAAAGACAATGTGATGTGTCTGACAAGGATCCAAGAGACCTGGACTCAACATTCTGCTCAGCCATGAAAGCTGACCAGAAGGTGGCAATGGTCAACTAATCCTTGTTCATCTCATACCTTGACAACTATACATCAAGTTACCTTGACAACTATACATCAAGAGCAATTTTGTGGCACAGGATTATCAGTAGCCTTTATTTTCATTGATCAAACAAACATGGACTGAAGATCTGGCTAGAGAGGGAGCCCAGACTACAGTCTTGTTGCTGAAGGATCAGAAAGAGGATAAATTGCAGATCAATCTAGGAGATGTTTATGAAGACTTATTCTCCTGTATCTATACTAGTCCAGCACTTTGATGATCGACTGGAGCCAACCAGAAGCTGTTTAAGGACACAACAAGCAACATTCTGAATAGTGAGTTATGGTTGTGGGGAACAACATGTTCTTAGCTAGCAAGCCTATATATACATATCTCTCTTTGCAAGTGATGAATTATTTGGTTCCTCCCTCCCATTATTCAACTAACATTATGCCCCTCTTTTTTGGCATTTATTCCATCCCTTTGATGCAAGAGGGCAGGATCTTCCAAGCATTCAGAACGTAAGGGTGTGTGTCTTTGTTGTGCATGGACCATGGTGTCCCAGTCAACAACAATTACCACACAAGAATCTAACATATAGTATCCTGGTTTTTAATATTGTTGGCAATATAAGTGCCAGTTTTCCCATCTTAGAAACAGAAATCCAGATGATTTTTCAGAGCTATAAGTGGAAAACAACTGTTCTCTACAAGGCAGTTGAAGGAGTCTCATGCTGCTATTTGTAGCCATTGTATTACTACTTTTTCTTATTATTTATGGGGTTACCTTGCCAACTCATTGTTTCCTTTTCTCGTCTTTTTGTCCCCACCTTTGTTTCTTTTTAGTTGTAGGCATACTCTGTCTTACCACTGACTATTTTTGTTTAAGTTTTCCTGATGAGCTCAGAGCCACTCTGTGTATTAGTCAGCCAGAACATGTCTGGAGACGTGTAGGTTTAAACGCAACTCCATTGCATTGCATTCTTTTTCACTGCTGTGCCTGTTCTATGTTTACTGACTGTTTGGTTGAGAATTTCTGTGTTCAAGTTATAATTCATGGCTGCCTTTCCTGTTCTTGGTCATTTCAGGAAAGAGCGGAAGACTTTAGGACTCTTCGAGCCAAATTCCAAAATGAAGCCAAGAAGCTGCCAGAAGAAATCAACCCTCGACAACGTCTTGGGGCCAGTACCACTCCCTCTTCTAAATCAAAGACTTTTGACCAAATACTGCCTCCAGAGGTCATCTCACGGCAAGGTCTTCATTCCAAGGCTGCTCCCCGTGCCAAGCCCCGGGCCTTGCATCTGTCTCAAGCCCCTGGTCCTGAGCAAAAGGCTTCTTCTCTCAGCTTAACTGCAGCTGAGCTACAACTCAGCCGCCCATCACAGACGTCTGAAACCGCACCTGTCAAACCGGTGGTCCTGCCCAGAGTCAAGCTTCGTGAGTCATCTGAAACAGGGAAGAACCCTGAAAAGAAAGTTGCAGGCTCTCCAGGAACCCAGTGGAAAGGGGCTGCACCTGCTTTCCATTCTCAAAAACAACGTCCGGCATCCTGTGCATATCCTCAGGAAGCAGGGTTGGCAGATAATACTTTCCACAGCACTCTGCACATTTGGGAAAGTGCTGCAACATTGCAGAGAGACCAGACCTCTTCCACCACTCCACCCCAGCGCCCAGACCGGACAACCTCTTTGGCACAGCTAAGCACTAGTGGTAATAATGCTATTGCTGTGGAGGAGAAAAGAAAAATACCTGAAAATGTGCAAACCTTGTTGCTTGCTGCACCACAAAAGCCTCCACCAGTGGACCTGGCTCCTTTTCCCACAGTTTCCCCACCTCTTCCACCAAGGAGCCCTGTAGGCTCAGAGAAATTGGCACCTGGCGATCTTAAAACTGCAAATTCCTCCCCCAGTACCAATAAGACAGGTGGACCAAGCAAGACTCTGCAGTATTTAAATGGTAAATGTCTTACTTTTAATGCCCTTTTACTATGTGCACTAGGGGACGAAGGCAGAGAACAGCTATAGGTGTGGGTTCTCTCCTCTCTCTTTTTTGAAAATAGGTATGGAACATGATAGATGAACTGTCAGAGATAAGAGAGAGACCTTGGGCAAAAGTTGGTGACCCATATTCAATTCCCAGACTTTCAGAAGTGAAGTGAGCATAAAATGTATTCAGATGTGCATCTTTTATAGAAGTACTTTTTAAAAAATATGTGAGGCAGGAGAAATGAAGCAGCTTAAGATGCCCAATTGCATCATTTTGAAACAAACAAAAACTTGGGGAAATATTTGAAGGTGGGGTTTCAGATAATTTTATTTCCTCATTTACTTCTGTGTAGAAGGTTCATCCTCATTCTCATTTGCCATCAAATCTATTCTGATTTAAGGTGACCCTTCTGACAGCTTTCCAGGTTAAGATCACTCAGAAGTGGTTTATCATTCCCTTCTTCTTGGGGGTGAGGAGTGTGTCCTGGGATTATGCAGCTTGCCCAACACCAGACAGGCTGACTTATCCTGGCAAGAGTGAGGAACAGAATTCCCAACCTCTGTCTTCACAGTCAGATGCTAAACCACTGCACTATCTAGTTAGCTCTCACAATAATTAGGGCAGGAAAAGCTGTTGCATGGTGTTAGTATGCACTCCCAGAACTGCATAATATGCAGAGTTTGGTAACAGCTGAGGGTCTTTGTGCTATAATGAATGATCTGAGGACTCTTGTGGCAGTGGTGGGTGGATTATGATGGAGGAGTTGCCACTTCCTGAGTGACTTGATAGATGTCATCAGGAGAGGAAGTGGAGGTGTCCTTCCTCCCATTCCCGCCAACCTAGTGGAATTTACCAAGCCAACTCTCAGGTTGCCATGGGGTTGATTGCAGAGGCATTTGTACCACTGTTTGGTCTGCCGTGGGGTTGAGCCAGTTCACTTCTTTTGTAGGCAATCAGACAACATCAGTGCCAATGCAAACCAGCCTGTCCATGGAATGTTCCTACCTGTACCTTCTATGCTTCTTGTCAGGCATGATGAGAATTACTCCATTTTGGTTCATCTCCAGCAAGTGCAATTGCTGGAAATCAAACTAAAATGGAGTTAGCTGCTTTAAATATCCTTTCCACTTTCAGTTTTCTAATATTGCTATGTTGCTTAAAAAAACAGCTTAAGCATTGTACAGTATTGGGAACCTAAAACTTCCTCTGCTCCTCCACAGTGGCGTAGCTACAGTTTGGAGCACCCGGGGACAAAGTCAGTTTTTTTGTCCTCTCCTACCCCCCCCCAACTGTGTCTCACCCACCCAGCAAGGAGGGCCAGATCCTGTGGGAGGGGAAGAAGGGTATCTCCATCTCATTCCCTCTTTGTTGGTCTCTTTTCCAGTTAAGGCTCTCCTGTGCAAACTGTACAGTGTGTGGATAGTGCCAAGCAGGTGATTTTTTCCCCAAGCATCACCTTCGTAGCACACTTTCCCCTCCTTCCTTTCCCTGGCTAAGGCTTCCTAATCATTAGCCCCGGGGAAAGGAGGAGAAGGAAGCAGGTGATGAGATCTTATTTCCAAGCAGCACCTCTGTTGCACGCTTCCCTCTGCTCCTTTACCTGGGCTATCAATCAGCAAGCCTTAGTGGGGGGAAGGGGGCAGCAATCGACGGAGGTGCTGCTAGGGGGAAAATATCACCTGCTTCCCTCTCCTCCTTTCCCCTAAGGATTGCCAAGTCTTAGTGGTGTGAAAGGAGGACTGCTGGCAGGATGAAGCATGGGTTCCTCCTTCTGCTCCCTCTCCAGGCACCCCCAGATTGCTGCGCACCCCGGGGCAATGCACTCTTCCACCCCTCCCTAGTTTTGCCAGTGCTCTTCCATAAAGGGACAGAGGAAGGAAGCTAAAGAATGTTTTTAAAAGGCCTAATCAGACCTCACTGATGCACTATACTTTGGGGGGGGGGCAGGGGAAGGAGTGTAAGCTTCCTCTCAGGGGGAGGAGGGGAAAAGGAAAGGGGCAAATAGGGAGATTTGTTGTTGTTTCCTTATGGGAGGTGAACCAAATAGTGCTGCTTAATGTGTGTATGCCATGTGGATTGGAAATTCATAGTGGCAGGCAACCAATACATCTTAAGTAATCCTAACAGAGCCATACTAGTTCAGATAAAATCCATTGTAAGATGTTGGGTAAAGTGATAGACTAGGACTCAGGAGGTCTGGGTTCACACCCTCTGTCAACCATGGAAACTGACTTGGGGAGGCTATGACATGAGTACAGTCTCTTTTTAAATATTGCACAGACCTGGAAAACCCCATAAGGGGTGCCATGGAATGGACCCAGCAGGGCAGCACGTTAGATAACAGGAACCTCAGTGCATTCTTTATTGCTGGTGGTTGGCTAAATCCCTGCAGTTAAGTCACCTCCCTTCTAATCACAGTACATTGTTCATAAATATAGTAAGAGATTTGTTTGCTGTCATGGTTACTGTGGAGTTTAAATGTTATAGCTCTGCAGACTAGCACAGGGTACTTGGAGGCAGAAGTTACGACTGAAACTAATCCAGCTTTGCCCTTTGAGAATTGAAAAAAGAAATCTGCAACCAGGAAGCTTCTAGTTTGGCATGCTTTCCTGACAAATTCCGGGACGGATGCCAAAAATGAAACAGACTGAATTTGTTGTTGTTTTCCATACCGGGGGGGGGGTGTTCTGCTTTTACATTTAACATCAACCTGCTATTTTGCCAACTTACAGTGAAATGCAGGTGACAAATAAGAATCCATGTTGTGCCTTTTCCAGGATATTGCCTAGACCAGCCTTTCTATGGACCTTTCAAGTGTTGGGTCTCTACCCACTATTAGTGAGCCCAGTCTGAAATGTTGCTGTGTGAGAAAATGGTGGTAGAAAACCTATTTCTGGTGGCTTTTGCATGCAGAGCCAACTGGCATTTAGAAAACCAGCTCGAACATAAACGTTGCTCATTCCTGTTGCTTTAGTGAGTTATAGGAGAGCAAATCATATAAACTGCAGTTTTACTTGCCTACAAGCGTCCATCGTCTCCTTGGCCAAGCATGCTGTGAAAGGCTTGGTCTGTATAACTGTATAACTAAGATCCCTTTCATACAAGCCCCCCAAATTCTCCCTTCCTTCACTAGAGTTTTAGCGATTAATACAGTGAGTGCTCTGCCTTGACATGCGGGGTACACATTGCGTCAGAGGTGAGTGTTACTTCTGACATTAGCTGTATATGTGACAGGACTGGCTGGATAGCTCCCTGAGTTAGGCATCCACAGAATGGAAGGTCAGTTTCCCACTGTGTATCTTACAAGCAGAGCCAGCCTGTGTGGCCCTGGGCAAGCTGCACTGTCCCAAGGTGCCCCTAGAAAAAGGGAGTGATAAACCATTTCTGAGTATTCTCTACCTATAAAATCCTGGAAGGACTTCCATAAGTCAGAATTAACTTGATAGCACAATGTTGCTGTTGGGAGTGGTGACAGGACAACCTTGAAACCATCTCTATAGCTAGTATGTTAATATGCATGTTAAATGAATCTTTTTAGAGAACTGGGCACATGTATCTACTAAATATAATCTAGAAAGAGCATCTCTGTGATGTTTCATCCCAACCCTTGATAAATTAATGCTTTTTCTTAATTCTTATACAGAAGGGCAAAATAATGCTGAAGAGATCAATTTTCCCAAACCTAAGCCACTTCCATCCATTACATCACTTGGTCCTCCACCAAAGAAACCAGCAAGACCTCCCAAGGTAGATCTTACTCCCTTCCGTCGGAACCTTCTAGGTAAGGCATTTTGCTTCTGGGTTTTGGTTTTCCTATACTTGAACATATGATTTTGGTTAGGAATAGTAAAGTTTAAGAATGTGCTACAGTAAGTTAGATAGAATATCTAGTATGACAAGATCCAGAGATACAGGTTCATACTGAAGGATAACACATGTGAGAGAAGGGAGAGCCATAGAAGAGGTTCTGATCACCTCACTGTCATAGCCAGAACTGTGTGTTCTCCTGAAGCCAGTGGAAAATTTCATGTGTGCACAGTTCATCTAGATGCACACCACATGCTTATGGATCTGTGCAACTCAGCTTCAATGCTGGAGACATTCAAGAGAAAGTTGGGCAAGCATATGTCACATCTGCTTTTGCTTTGATTCCTGCATTGAGAAGGAAGCTTATATACCTCCCCATAGTGCTAAAAGCACTATCTGGGTAGTTTACAATTTAATTATGCAGGCTACACATTGAGCGCCTTCTGAGTATAATAAGGGATAGATCAACATAACACTGTGGGTTGCATTTCCTCATATTTGGAATAAATCCAATGAAATCAGTGGGACTTGCATTGCCCAAAACTAGACTCCTTTGTTTTTCACCTGGTCTTCTCTGAGTATGATTACATCTGGATACAGCTAAATGCTATGGTTGGAATTCTGTTGACTTGTTCTGCTGCTTATTGGTTATGAAACTTGTGTAAGAAGTCAGACAGTACTTTCCTACCCAACAGAATCCCTGTTAGCAAAAGTGACTGAACTCACTCTGGGCGCCATGGAAACCATATGCCAGATCCACAAGCAAAGTGCTATACTGTATTCAACCAAAACTGATGAGTGTCGCTAAATTTAACTTCTTGCGTGTAGTGTACAGTGGTAGCCATTGTGTATTATATGCAATTTTCATTCTTTGTTTGCAGATGCTACAGATGATGCCTATATCACTCCTGAAATGTAAGTGCATATCTCTCATCCAACTGGGAAATTAGAGCTCTCAAACTATAGCAAGTGATGTTGTCTAAAATGGTTGAACTTCTTGCTTCAAAGTAGTCACCTTCTCCCTCAAAGAAGCAAATTATATCAACTACAGGATGAGCCACGTGTCTATATATTCCCTGTGGTCCACCCCTATGCCTGGACACTTCTGATTTTAGGAAGCTCTAAGAAACATGCTGTCCTTCATCATCCTTAAAGACCCAGGCTGGTAGCTTCCTCTGATATGTGTTATGAAATCTCCCAAAATGGAGAGGGAGATAGATGAAATGTAGGGTGAATGTGGATCTAATGAGACATGGATGCAATGTTGTTTGGACTTTAGAAAAAGGTAGTTGCAAATAATGAGTAGTTTCCCATTATTTCCTTTTCCTGACTAAGCCACCAACATAAAGAGGGATAACATTATTATTTTTAAAGTGTTACTGACAAACATTGGGAGTAACCAGTTATTTGTAACTCATTACTTTGAGGATAACAACAAGTATATAGAAATGTTATAATAATAATACAGTGCATAAAACTATGTTACTTTCTGTATAATGAATAATATTTTCTGCATGCTCTTTTTGTTTTAAAAGTCATTCTTGGGCACTTTCACAGACAATTGAACAGAGTTCAACCTCTGTATAATATCTTGCTAACCTTAAATATTCTCTTTTTAAAATAAAAGGTAGTGAAAAATTAAAAGTAATGGAAGACATAATCAGCATGAGGGGTGGGGTGGGTTAGCATAACAGGTGCTTTGTAATGAAATGCACAGAAAGTGATTTTCCAAAAGAGATTTTCCAAATTCTGGATCTGACATATGTTATAATATGAAAGCAACACTGGAGGGCATCCACACAGTTATGTGGTTTGTATTATTTTTTTCTTCTGTGATTAAGACTCCCAGATTGTCTGTCTCTAGCAACTGCTGTAGTGTATATAAATTATTATTAATAGTGGGACACTCTGCCTCATTGGTGTACATATGGCCAAGGACATGGTCAAAAGGATCCAGGTTCCTGGATAGCATGTAAATGGTTAAGCATTCACCTCCAAGGCAATATGGTGCCCAGCCTTTAGTAGCTAGCTACTGGAATTCAGGGTAAGGCTATTAAACTTGATGGGTTTGCATTACTATCACATCCTGCTTTTGAGCCTCTGAGCCCCTGATTAGTTACCATGGGAATAATATGCTAGACAAGGTGAGCCTTTGGTTGGATCTAGCAAGACTATATATATATTTTATACAGCTGGTTTCTCAGGCGAAACTGAGCAGAGGATGCAGCTATCAGGTGCAATGTTTTTTCATGTGCATGTTTTCTTCTTTTTATTGTTACAGGACTACAGACCCAGTTCTGACTGATTCCCTTTTGTACCTAGCTGTCTTTTCTCTGGTATTCCTTTGAGCTTGCTGTAAACATAACATGCACCTCTTTAATGATGTACTCCCCCTGTCTCCAAAGTGGGTCCCTCCCACACTGAATTTCCCCCATGTCTTCGTTCTCTGGCACTTTTCAAAGGATACAGTTTGAGGCTTGCAAATGCTAGAGCAAGCTTAATCTGCAGATGCTGAGAACGGACTTTTATTGTTATCACTGACTGTCAGCCGGCAGGGCTTTTGATGGCATTTATTTATGTTTATGCAGCAAGCTGGGGGTTTAAGCTAGGCAAGTTGTTTTATGGTAGCCTTTGTTTAGACAGCTTTTGGAGTGCCGGTTCTGTTTTTGGACCTTTCCCTCTACCTGCACATGCATGCCTTGGCTAGCTGCTTCTGTGATAAGCAGATAAATATATCTGCGTAAATCCCCATATCAGTTCAGCAAGTTGGATAAGCCAGTGAGTAAACCAGAGAAAGGAAGCTAAGCTTCAGGAATCTCCTGCGCTGTCATTGAAAATCTGTTCCAACTAGTTCCAAGGGGAAGGAGAGTAAAACCTAACATCCTATCCCATCAGATCTTGGAAAAGTTACTTTTTTAGACTACATATTCCAGAAATCACCAGCTGCTTGGCTTGAGGTTCAACTGTGTACTTGAGCCTGGTTTCCCCATGTTAACACTATATGTTGTTGTTCAGTCGTTCAGTAGTGTCCTACTCTTCGTGACCCCATGGCCCAGAGCTCGCCAGGCCTTCCTATCCTCCACTGCCTCCCGGAGTTTTGTCAAATTCATTTTGGTTGCATTGATGACACCGTCCAACCATCTCATTCTCTGTCATCCTCTTTTCCTTTTGCCTTCGATTTTTCCCAGCATCAGGGACTTTTCCAGGGAGTCCTCTCTTCTCATGAGGTGGCCAAAGTACTGGAGCCTCAGCTTCAAAATCTGTCCTTCCAGTGAATTCAGGGTTGATTTCTTTCAGAATGGATTGGTTTGATCTCCTTGCAGTCCAGGGGACTCTCAAGACTCTCCTTCAGCACCACAGCTCAAAAGCATCGATTCTGCGGCGATCAGCCTTCTTTATAGTCCAGCTCTCACTTCCATACATCACTACTGGAAAAACCATAGCTTTAACCATCCTGACCTTAGTTGGCAAAGTGATGTCTCTGCTCTTTAGGATGCTATCTAGGTTTGCCATTGCTTTCCTCCAAAGAAGCAGGCGTCTTTTTATTTCGTTGCTGCAGTCGCCATCTGCAGTGATCAAGGAGCCCAAGAAAATAAACTCTGTCATTGCCTCCATTTCTTCCCCTTCTATTTGCCAGGAGGTGATGGGACCAGTGGCCATGATCTTAGTTTTTTTTTATGTTGAGCTTCAGCCCATTTTTTTCACTCTCCTCTTTTACCCTCATTAACAGCTTATTTAATTCTTCCTCACTCTCTGCTATTAGAGTAGTATCATCTGCGTATCTGAGAGAATATTCTAACACTATATACCTTCTTCTAATTTTATATGAGCTACAACTCCTTTTAATGTAATTGAGTTAATATACACAACAGCTCTCCTGTCATGGGCAACATAAAATACATTTTGAAAAAAAGAAAAGATATTTGATGGCAAAGCTGAGTTTTGTAGTTTACTGTTTTCCAGATCAGGTCAGTGTTGCTAACATGACACTAAATTAATTTCTACTCAACAAGGACATGGGACCTACCCTAGTCCACTGATAAAGTAGCTGGCCCATCTGCTTCGGGAGCTGTTTTCATGGCATGCTTGGCTTCTCCTGGATCAACCTTTTGTAATGATTTAAGGGACAGTCAAAGATAAACTGAAACTTGCAGGCATTCGTGGCAAAAAAGGGGAAAGGGGAGAGCAAATCGCAGAATGCCTAAATGACATGGGCTGTATTTTAGTAAGTCAGCACCTTCTGGCCTGCCAGAAGCTCAGCCTTGAAGAGCCTTCCTCTGGAGAGTTTACAAAAAGTCTAATGAGAACTCTGTTGGCATTTGAATGACCAATAAACCCTCTCACCTTTTCAAAGAGGAATCAGCCAGAAAATGCATTGCTGACTTGATAAAATAGCATTTGGCTGAAGTCCCTTGCCTGCTTTGGGGATTTTTGAAGGCCATTTAAAAAAAAATAGATCCCCAATATGCTGTTAAAAGCCTGCTGCTACTAAATTATATATGGTCTATGGGATGCTCTTGGCTGCCTAGATGCCCTAAGCACATCCAATCTCACCTGATTTTGGAAACTAAGCAGGGTTGGCTCTGGGAGACCACCAAGGAATACCAGGTGCTGTAGATGCCTGGGGTAGGAACTGGCAAGCCACTCCAGTATTCCTGCCAAGAAAACTCCATGGACTTGGAGTCACAAAGAGTCGGTCACAACTGTAATGACACAACCCACACATGGGATGCTGTCATTTGCTGATGGATTGTTAATGGTACCTTGACAAACCAGCTCTAGGCAAAAGATGTATAGGCATTGACTCAGTCCAATGGCCTGAGCTCAGCAGTCCTCCCTTGTTATGTGCCTCCTCTTGACCACTTCATAGGGCCACCCTGATCATGGGTTGCTCATTATCCTAATGCTCTGCTTCCCAGCAATTGTCCAAGCAGTCTGATGCTACTTACTTATGTGAATATATCAGCATCATGTCATGTGTTCTGGCTTCCATGCTCAGATATTATAGATCAACTGATCCACCAGCTCTAGGTCTCTTTTCTGAAGGGATGGTTTAGACAATAATCCTTTCTTTCCCCCACTTCTCACATTACCAGAATGGATGATTTTAACATGTATGAAGAATCAATGTCATATCTGACCCAGCCGGAGAGTGCCATTCATTCTGACCAGGAACTTGCCTACCGTGAGTTGTATTGATTGATTGCTTCATTCATTCTGGCATGCTGTTGTGGTAGACTGTTAGCAGTGTAACTATTACCCGGGTGCTTCAGTTTTCACTGAGTATTTGCTTGGCTAGTGCTGTAGTGAAGAACAATGGATAAATGAGTTTTGCACTTGGACAGTTTCTGATTTCTCCAGTCTTGTGTTTTAATCCACAATTCCACATGAAAATACATGCACGCTTTCCTGAGCTTTGGCACACACTTTTCTCATTTCTACCTATTTGTCCAACACACATTTTATAAGCATTTCTCCCTAATCTATTGAGATTTTATACTACATCTGAAGTCCTGTGTGCAGCCAGGAGTGCATAACATGAAGCTGCTTCAGCAGTTGGAAGAATCACATGGCACAACTACTATTCATGAAGCACTTGCGCATTCTTGTTGTGTAACAGGCACACTGTGAGCCGTGTGACCAAATACACAATCAAATTACACAATGCTGGCTGCTTGTGTGTAACACCTGATATGATAAAATCACTGATGTGACTTTACATGACACCAAACTGAAAACTTTTCTATATATGTGTGTGGATACGTTAATCAGATATCTCCACTGAAAAGTTAGATGTGCAAAGGCCAAAGCATCACTGCATTTCAGTTTGCTTATTTTTTTCCCAAGTGCAAACCCAATTAATTTTACTTCTGTCAGTAGCAGTGGGGAATCTTTGCAACAAGGCACCTAACCTCTTCTCAGAGTGATTTCTCAAAAGCATGTCAATATCTATCCTACAGTTTACCCTTTGCATGCAGACACTTTGCTATTTATGGGGAAAAATTTGCCCTTTGCTTTTGCTGTAATCGTGATTCCTTATAGTTTCCTCATTCTTCTGTCTGTTGTCTCCTTCCTCCAGCCTTGTAATTGTTAGTCTGATCTACGTGCCTGTATGCAAGATGTGGAGGCTATTTTGCAGTTTTTGTTTGCACAAATGTCTAGCCAAACAATTGTTGTGGTTGAATGCAGATGGCATTAAACTGAATTTCCAGTAATAGCAGGATCAAAGTATCCACAGGGGATCAATTCCAAGGGCCCCACCCACAGAGGCCAAAAGGTACACAAATAGAAACACTTTACAGTATATAGCACTGGTGGTGAACCTTCAGCACAGCAGATGTTTTGGACTACAGCTCCCACAGTCCTTTGTCATTTGCAATACAGGCTTAGAATTCTGGGAGTTGTGGTCCAAAATATCTGGACTTTTGGACCACAACTCCCACAGTCCTTTGTCACTGTTAATCTAGGCTTGGAATTCTGGGAGTTGTGGTCCAAAACATCTGGATTGCTGAAGGTTCACCACTGGTATATACAGTAACATCCATCTGTGGTTCCCTCTAGACACAAGTTATGGTAATACATCTTGGAGATGCATGTTTCTTGGGAGAGGTTATTTAATATTTTTAGGCAGCAGATAAGTGAAATGGCAAGTACTGATCTCACAGATATGACAGTCCTACTGAATACAAGTAACATACAGAACACTGAGTCCACCATCTTCTGTATCTGTATCTATCGAGTTGTGACTTGTATCTTGCACCTATATATATATATATATAAACTTAAAACATAATAAAGGTACAATAATAGTGCAATAAACACTCTGAGATATCTGACTAATCAAAAGCAGCCCAAGTAGGGAATGTAGGTTAATAATGTTTTGAAACTAATAGTTCACATTAGCATTTTTGGTTTTATCATACCTAGTTATTAATAGATATGGGAAACTGCAGGAGAAATATACTAATTTGTACATCATCTTTGTTCCCAGCTCCCAAGGATGGAAAAAAGGAAGACACCAAGGTATGTGTTCTCAAATGGTGACTTGCAGACTTGGGAAAAGCAGAGTACATGAAGATAGAGAAATAAGGAACATGTGAGCATCGGATTTGTCCACACAATGCCACATGCTTGTTTGAATACATTATGTATACCATTCTGGAGTTCTGATAATGATGGTCATTTTAAATGAAAAACAAAATATATCATGGGTTAGTGCAGAATCCAGACTAGGAAGTATTGTATTCTTTTTTATAGAATAAACTCTTGATAGGTTCTCAAAGAACAAACCTCTCTTTGAAGGCACTTTCTAGAGTCTCCATAAAGTGGCATTCAGTCACAGCACTCGTGCAACACTCATGCTCCTCACTAAAAGGAGGCATCACTGACTTCCCTAAGAAAATGGTCCCCGGTAGTTCCCAGAAGATTCAGAGTGGCTAGGCAGAACAGTGTGTTGGCCAATATGCCAGATGGGCACTAATCCGGCATCTGAGCACAATTGTGCCACCCCATGAGCCATCACCAGATGCAGTGCCATTGACTGGTGCCTCCTCCCTGCTTCTTCACCCAGTGGATGTGGGTTGCTTTTTGCCTCAACAGCATTGAACAGCATCTTGTTTAAAGAATATTAAGAAAAAAGAGTGGGGGCCCTTGAGATTGGCTGTTAATAGTCAGCATCTGGATGACAGATGTTGAGCAAGGGAGCAGTTCACTTCTGGGCACAGTCTGCCACACTATGGTGAGATATGTTTCATGTTTAAATGTATTGATTAATTCTAAATGTGCACATATGAGCATATGCAAATCTCTAGTCTTCTGTGGTCTTATTGTAATAGATTGCCTTTCTTTGTTTATGAGTAATGGCTACCATAATCCAAAATGTTGGGATGTTTTGGCATCCCAACAATTATCTTCCACTCATTCCCTTCTTGATTGCTTTCAGCTACACTGTAAAGAGCTAAACAGTAGGTAGTGGCTGTGCAACCTGATCTGTGCACATTTGTCCAGAAGTAAGATCCCTTGAGTTCAGTAAGATTGACAGCCAAGTTAAGTGTTCATAGGAATGCAATCTGCACCATTACACTAGGCTGAAATCTATTTTATATCATGCTACAATTTCCTTATGTCATACAGCTGATTGATCACAAATAGAGATGGGCACAGATTTAAAAATGAATTGCAAATTTCATTTAAAAATTGGTAATTCATTAATACAGTAAATAAATATAGATTGATGGATTTTTAGCAATTTTTGATTTGTTGATCGTCATGCTATATAATGCCCTCAATGCACCTAGGGATACCAGATTTTTCAGGGTAGCTTCCCCTGACCCTTTTCTATATGTCCTCCATGTCTGACAAATATTGGATGTCTGGTGTCCAAGGTATGCACCTGCAAATAGCCCCTCCCAGGAAAGTTCCTGCTAGGTACCTAGAAACACCAGGTATGTGGGGGGATGGGGACAGTGAGCTTCCTCTGTCTCTCCTCTACAGTCTCTCCAACTTTAGTTATGATTGGGTTTCCCCAAGCCAGTTTCTAACCTAATCTTTGCAAAACTTGGTAGGATTGTGAAAGAGAATCATGGGAGGCTTCTCTGCAAATCTGGTATGTCAAGGTGCCTGGGGACACTTTCCTGGGGGTCCCTCTTTGAGGATGCATAATTCAGACATCCAGAACCCAAACATCACCAAACATGTAGGGCCTTTAGAGGAGTGTCATGCGAAGCTTTTCTAAAAAGTTTGATGTCTCTTGGTGCCTTGAGGATAAGATATAGGATTTTAAATTTTAAAAAAGAAGTTACAGATCAATTCGTTGATAGGGTTCACAACTGCTTGATTCATGGAATAGTTGTGCAACTGATCACACTGTTCATGTAGGGACTGTTGAGCTTCGTGGATATTGTTTCCTCCATGAAATGACCCCCCCCCCCGCTTCTGATGCTTCATGTTACTCCCACAGAGCTGAAGCTTGGGCCACCCTCATCTCAAGAAGCTGAGCAACAGAATTTCAGCAATTGAATGAGGAATTTTGGGACGGTGACTGAGCGCATAGAGACAAATTAGGCAAACCAGGAACAAAAACACTAGTGTTCCTGTGTCCGTATAAATTTGCTTAGTGTAAATTAGCAGTTTTTGTATAAAAACACGTGTATAATTTTAAAATCTTCTGTTTAACAAAAGACCTGGCTCCATGCCTCTGTTTTTAGGCTGGCCATTTTCAGGCATGCCTTTCCTCCTTGCTAACACATGCTCCTTTTTCCACAATGAAGAACTGCTCCTGAAAGTTTGCAGACCCTTTGAAAATAGATGCTGACATCAGAATGGGGGAGGAGCTCATATGCATCTCTGCATGTCCATGTGGTTTGAGTACTCTCTTTGGGGTTCTGGCCATTATGTTGTACTTCTGACCTGCAACACAGATGTAGTCCAGGTTGGAAGTGAGAAAGTAACTTGATGATGAACAACACTGCATTGTTTTCTGACTGACCTGATTGGAAAGATGCAAAACTTGAACTTTTCTTCTCCATGTCTTGTGTAGAAACCATGTCTCCTTATTGACACACCTAGGTAAGTAGTTTTTCTAATGTTTCATTTTTTGTGTTTAGAAAGCAGTGTGAAATAGCACAAGCAATTGGCTTTTGCTTCACCTTTGAAGTGGAAGCTGAGTGAATGATCTATATTTTGTTTGTATCTTTAGGCAAATGGAACCCTGGGAGTCAAATACATGCCAATAAAATGATTTGGTTTTACATTTGTCAAAGTAACATTATTTATGCAGTTCTGCATAATTTCATTCCTATTCTGCAACCTTTCATCCCTAATTTTTAGTCTACATTAGACATGGGCACGACTCGGTGAAATTGTCGTTTCCGTTTTTGGTTATTGTTTCCATTATGTAACGGAAACGGTAATATAGTTAAGCCGTCAGAACTCAAACGCAAACCGGAAAAAGAAAAATTTGGTCGGGTTTTTCGTTTCCGTTTGTGGCATCAGGCGATCGCGCAATGCGAAGAACAGAAAAAAATTTAAAAGTTTTTTTAAAAAACCCAACTCCCGGCCAAAAAAGCAGGCGAAAATATGCCTGCCTGAGGCTTTGCCACCTACCAGAGGGGTGGTTGCTGGGGGGTCCCCGGCCTTTCCCCCCTCTTCTCCTGACCTGGGCTGCTTGCACCAGGCTGGGGGGGGTCATCCTCGTTGTCTCACCATGCCATGCGGTGGGGGGGGAATCCAAAATGATGACCACAATTTTTCTTTTGAAATCGTGGTCAAAAAGCACACCAAATCACCACAGAAACATGTGAAAGTTATTTATTTTAAATGCCTGAATTTTAATAGTAGCAGCAGTGGGTTTTTTTATAGCAATAAAACGTTGTATTGATTTTATTTTATTTTATTTTTTATTTTTTTAGACCTGCCCATTTGGGCTGGGCATGGGATGGGACCATGCAATTTTTTTGAACCATTCCACCAATGGCATCGCCAGGTTTTTGACTGACACTTCTGGATGTCTCGGAGGGCATAAAAAGCCGAGGCACCTTCCAGAAATCGCAGTCGGGTTTATGGATGTGTGGATGTGGTTGAGGGAGGAGAGCTGGCTGCTGGTGCTGGTGTGATCCGATCGAGATTGAGGAGGGAGGCTGGAGGCTTTAGGATTTACGTTAGGCAGGCAGGGAGGGAATTGAATTTAGAAAATAATTTCTTTGATTCCCTGCAGCTTTGTCTGCTGAAGAGAATAGCAGTTTATTCTTTATTTCTTCTCTGGCAGTTTGTGAGGATTTTTTTCTGATATTGGATAAAGGGAGAGGTTCAACTGGGAGTGGGAGGTGTGGATTTATTTAAAAATATATTATATACTACCATTTATTTTCTATTTTCCCAACTTCAATTTGCTTGCACACACACACATATGGGGTGCAAGCCAAGAACAGAACCTCTATCCTAAGTGATATCCTAACTGCCCACTCGCCCATCTGCCCGCACCGCCACCCGCCCACTCACCCGCCACCCACCCATGGCCCCCCGCCACCGCCACCCGCCCGCACCTCCCCCCACCACCCACCCACCCCGCCCCGCCCACGGCCTAGGGCACAAAAACACCAAGCGCCATCCCTGATTGCAGGACGCCCCTATGCTCTGGGAAGTCAAATCGCACTAAATCGTGGTGGAAACGACAGATGACAAATGACAAACAAAACGACAAATTTTTGAAAAATTTTGCGACAAACGAAAACGACCCGAAACAGACCCGTTCCGACAAACCAAAACTCAAAACATCATTTTTTCTGGTCATGCCCATGTCTAGTCTACATATCTATGGCCTCTAGAACAATTGTTCCAGGAATCACATCATGTTATCAGTTGCCCTCAAGGCTCATTAAAATGCCACACTGATTTCTATCCCAGTGCTTGTGGATTCATGTCAGCATTTAGTGGCCCAAGAATTGTACAAATTAATCCTGAGCCTTGACATTCTGGGGTGGGTTCCTGACTGGTTGAGATCACAAGCCACCCTGATGCTAAACGAATCTGTATTCACTGATGTAAAAAAAAAAATTAAGGGTTTACTTATATTTTTTATTTAAATATATAAATCCCTCCTTACCTCATAAGATCTTAGGGAAGGATGTGGTAGTAATCGTCTGTCTTTTAAAAAACAAGGAAAAAAGCTTACACCACCAGGACATGTAAGTTAAGGCATAGTTTGGTGTGCCTCAGAAACTAGAGCATTTGGGACTAAATAGTCTCCTCAGGCATCTGAAAAATCCTGGGGCCATATGGACTAGTATTCAGGGACTATTTTCAGTTAAATTATCTCTTATTTTCATTTTTTCAGTAAATTGTAACAAGAAGTAGTTCAGTTTTTAGAAGAAGTCTGGAGTGTGTTGCACTTCCCACATGTACCATAAGGGTAGCATGAACTTGCTAAATCTGAATAGCTGAAATTCTATAACTCTGGACAGCCGAATATGAATATGTTTCATTCTCTCTACTGCAGTAAGTAGGACTGATAGATATTTGCTCTACTCTAGCCAGCTTGTGTCCAGAGATAATGATGTACTTTCTGAGCCATTTTGGGGTTTGTAGCCAGGGGGGATTTGCAAGCATGCTTATGAGTGCCTCATCAAACTTTCCAAACTGGGGGAGGCAGATTAAAGGAGAATGATATATCTTGGCTTTTGAATTTGTTTTGAAACTGCATGGATTTCACCCTCATTCTGTCAAATAAGTAGTTCATCCAATATAAACTTGGAGTGTTTTAAAGAGTAAAATGAATTTCATTAGTCAGACTACAAGGTAATGCTAGGATGATGGACAGAACTTCCAGTAGACCTAAAAAGACACTGTCCTTCAGGTCTACTGGAAGTTGTTTGAAATATGTTAATGCCTGAAAGCCAGAGTATCTGAACTGCAGCGTGGTTAGAAAAAAATTAGACAATGTTCTCACATTCTCCCTCTGTATGAATTCTGGAAAGCTCTCATCAAGAATGAATGACCTGAACAAAATTCACAGGTCTAAACTGACTAACAAAGAGGTTTATGCTGTGCCAGTCTGCCATGTAGCTGTGATATATTGAGGTCAAATATATCAGGAACAATGCAGAGGAAATTCAAATTCAATAAGGCAAACAGGGTTGGGCACAGAGGGGTTCAAAGGCTGAGTTAATAGCTGAGCATACACATGACTTCAATTGCGTAGGCAAACCTGTTAGTCTCATTTAAAAAGAAAAATCAAGGTTCTATATATTTTAAGAAAGCATCTTTCCAATACATTTATGAAGAAATTTGTGAAATTTGCAACATGCTTGCACAAAACAGTAATGACAAAGCCCACAAAATGCATCTATCTCTTTTGATTTAGCACCCCTTCTTGAATGCATACCTTAACATGGTGAGAAGGTTTACATGTCAAGGCAGCTGAGAGGAATACCAAGAGAAAGAACACAGCTTCCAAAAGGAGCCTAAGCCTCTAGCAGGGGCACCCAAGATATACTGGTTAAAGCTAAAACAGCAGACTAAGATGCACCCATCCGCTTCAAGCCACTTTAGCAGAACTGAATTGATGGTGTCCATGGTGATTGGAATGGAAAAATTTTTAAAGAGCAGATATTGGGCAATAGCAGTAGCAGAAGATGGGATAGCTTTCATAGGCATTGCCAATGACACCCAAGTTAGAACTGTATGACAGAAAGGCAATTATAAAGCACTTCTGAATGTGCCTCAAAAATCCTATGAGCGGCTGGAAGCAGAAGGTGCAGAAACTGTGTCTTGCCTCAATAAATCAAGATAAGGAGTGGACTGTGGTGCAATGATGAATTGCTAATACTCTAAATAAGAGTAAAGCTGAAAGAAACTACAAAAATCATAGTGGCAAAATATAAATGGAATATGCCTGGAGAATTTATAGGTAATGTAGAGAGCAGGTTTGTATGACTAAATTCAGTTGACCATGTTCCAGGAGAATGGTGGATTGACGCCAGAGATTTTATCGGAAGAGAACACAACAAGACTATTCCTGTAGTCAAAAGAGAAGAAAGGCCTCAATGGATGACTAACAAAACTCTTAAAATTGTTTATGATGAATGAGAAGCAAAAGTAAAAGTTGGTGAAAATAAAGTCTGAATCCTATGTCCAATTTTTCATAGATATGCAATGCAATATGAATGATATAACAATCAGTGCAAAGAAATAGAAAAGAACAGTAACAGCAAGAAAAAAGGAAAACGAGCTATCTCTTCTGAAAAATGCAAGATGTGTTTGTATTTACATGGATTCTGGTGTTTTTCCATAAAAGTAATTACTGTTATCCCTACGTATGCTGATTTTAATCTTACCTCCAAAGCACTTCAAAAATGGCATTTTGTAAAATTATAGAAACTTCACCTCTAGCTTGGGAGTTTGTGGTGAAGAAGACAAGCCCATGGTGATTTCTTAAGCCTTTTGTAAAAATGAACTCAGAAATATATCATTACACAGGATAGTGTTATTTATAATTTTAATTTAGCTGTTAACTCAGTATTCAGTGTGCCAGGTCTGGTAATATGGCAGTAAGCTGCCAGTGACCCCTTAATTGTATCAGATGAATGTCTGATTAACATGTTTCCTGGATGTCAACCAGAACCATTAAGAAGCAATTGGCAAGCCTGTCTTGTCTGAAAATGTGAAATGGCAAAGGAAGGATCTACAATCAGTTACATGTCAGTAATGCTTATCAAGGTGTAGAAGAGAACATGAATATTTTTACACAGTGTAGATCACAAAATAGTGTTAATTGTATAGAATAGTATGGATGCTATTTATGGGTTAAAAATATTTTTCACAATCTACTAATTGATTAATACAATATGTGTAACAACATATCACAGTTGTCTCAAATATCATTACAACTCTGTGGCAAAACAGCACATGTATCTCTGGAATTTGAGTCATGGCAACTGGACTTCTTTTTCTTGAGAGATTGAAATGTTTCGCTGCTCATCCAAACAGCGTAATCAATCTGAAAAAAGCTAGTTGTGAGTCTTCCATTTTATAGCTCATTTTGATCTCTTGTTACCCTGGTCTTAAATAGGCTCATAAGATGAACAATGGCCTGAATATGCTCATTAGGTAAACAACAGTCTCAATAGCCTTGAGGCAAACAATGGCCTATAGTGCTGAAACCCATAAAGTATGGGTCCTTAGCTGCTGCCTTTGTGGTGAAGGCATGACATCTTTTTGATTTGTTTAGGTATTGTTGAAATCACCTCAAAAACTAAAGCACATGGGCCTGAGCAATTGGGCCTGATAAGTGTGCTTGAGGCCCTCACCTCTGTTGAGAGAGGGTTTTTCAATGTTCACATGACCCCTCTCTCAAACCACTTATCTTCTCTGTCTAATATGTGTGCATCTTCATCCTTGAATGAGTGTCCTTTGTCCTTCAAATGAAGGTGCCCAGCTGATTCTGGTCCTGAGCTGTTACTCCTCCTATGTTGGGCCATCCTTCTATTTAATGGCTGTTCTCCAATGTAGAGGTCCACACACTCTGTATCTGTTAATATTTCAGCACCGGAAAAGAGGATACAAAAGGAGAGGACCACTTGGGAATCCTGAAATGCCAAAACAAGCCAAAGAAATAGTCAAGGTATATTTAAATAAAGGAATATCAGGGAAATAGGGGGATATTATGTTATGGTTATTTTAAAAAATGTTTGAGCTGCATGCTAATTCAGCAGTTTAGGTCTTTGGCTGTGGAACCAGAGGTTAGGAGTTTGATTTCCTTACTGGGCCTCCTTGGCAGGGGCTGGACCTGAAGTTCCAAAATCTAAGATTATTCCATGGGGACTCTGGTTTAGTTCTATATAATTGCTTGATAGACAATTTCTTTATGGAGCTGTATAACTCTCTAGTTACCATAGGAGCAATGAAAGCAGGGGAAGAAAGTCCATTGTGCTCCTCATCTCATCCGACTTCCCTTCAAGTTCTCCACAACATTAGAGCAAAAAGCTTCCACTGTGGGAAACTGTTCTGCTGTTTCTCTGGGCCACTGATCCTGGAATCAGTCTGTTGGAGCTTCCTTCCCAGCATTACATTAAGCCAGTAGTGGTGAACCTTCGGCATTCAAGATGTTTTGGACAACAACTCCCATAGTCCTTTGTTTGGAATTATGGGAGTTGTGGTCCAAAACATCTGCAGTGCTGAAGGGTCACCACCACTGCACTAGGCTGTGTATCTTTAGAAATGGATGCTGGTGAACATTATAAACATCTGTACCAATCAGTAATCATGGTGATATCTGGAATGAAGTAAAATTGTTGTCTAAATTATCATTGGTCTTCTGGTAGTAATGCAGAGTCACTTGAATCTGTCATACATTTAAAACCGTAGTTCATATAGCACCAGGGTGTGTTTCTTATTTGAGACCCTGAAGAATGGCTGCCTGGTTCTTAGAAATTTGGCAGGATCCAAATCCTTTTAACTGGACATGTGAGACACTGAATTTGATGGTGGTGTTGGCCATGGGTGTTAGGCCCATAGTGTATATAAGATATACTGTATATCAGTGATGGCAAGCCTTTTAGAGACCGAGTGCCCACACTGCAATTCAAAACCCACTAATTTTTTGCAAGGTGCCAATGAAGTAATTTAACATGAATACAGGTGGCTGGAAGAGGCAATGTCGGGTGCCCACAGAAAGGGCTCCGAGGGCCACCTTTGGCACCTGTACTATAGGTTCGCCAACACTGCTGCATATGGTAAGTATATCATAGGGTTGTGTCCCTTTCTGCAAGCACCTCTTCTTAGGATTAAGTATAGGATGAGTGTTATTGGGGATGAGGTTTGGAATTTTTCTCCTAAGAAATGTTAATAGATCTCAGTTTAAACATCTGTTATCTTTATACCTGGAAAGAGTTACATTATGTGTCTAAAGGCATCTCATGAAGCCATTTTCCTGGCATTAGGCAGTAGGATTTCTAGTTGCTTCCTAAATAAGAAAACACAGGGCATCCTATTTAAACTTAATTGAATTTAAACCATTCCTTCTTGTGACATGAATTGGGTAAGGAATATTTTGAAAAGACTAACCTGAATATCATCATCTTTGCTATTAGATTAGCAGCCATGATGGATCACTCACTAAACAAAAAATAAATGGAGAATATAGAGGTGAGAAGTACCTGCTTCAAGAGGAGACCACATCATCTTTCCCTGGAGAAGGAGTAGCAAAAGATGGTAATTGTGAGTACCTTCCTGCTATAGACTTATTTTTAGAGGTGGGCACGAAACACAAAACCAATGGTTTGGTTAATTCTGTTTCAGGCCCACCCTCAGTTTGGTTCGGTTCGTATGAAGTTTTAAAACAAAAAATCGTATGAACCAAACTGAGGTGAACTGGTTCAGCTTACCTGGATGGCAGTGGCAATGATTCCAGAGGCAGCAGCTGGAGATCATTGCCGCTGCCATAAAAGGTGATTTCCATCACCTTTTACATTCATTTCTCGCATGTTTCCTCCATCATTTATCTAAGCCAATGATGGCCAACCTTTTAGGGACTGAGCGCCAAAACTGATTCCTAACCCACTTATTTTTTGCAAAGTGCCAATATGGCAATTTAACCTGAAGGTTAAATTGCCTTCAGGTGCTACCCATCAGGAAAGCGAGGCTCAAAGAGCAGGGGTGCTACCCTTAAGGAAAGCAAGGGTCTAAGACCAAATTTTTGAATTTTCCAGTGGCCAAAGAACCCCCACTGTGTCCACAAGAAATTCAAAAATGTACCCTTTGATCCTCACTTTCCTGAAGAGTAGCACCCCATCTGCCTCTCTGCCCTGGACAGAGAGGCAGATGGGGTGCTACAGTGTTAAAAAACCCAGGGGAGTGGTGGCAGTTTGTGGGATCATTCGTAGCCCCAGTTTACTCTCCAGTCATGCTGCTCTGAGCATCCCAAAAGTGGCATGGCTGGAAAGCAAACTGGGATTACAAATGAGCCTGCTACCTCCTCTTTGCCCAGCAATCTGCACGGAGCACAGTGGTGTGCTTTGAGTGGAGGGGGAAGTATCATGGCTGTAAGAGGTGATATTGTGTGCCCACAGTAACATCTCCGCATGCCACCTTTGGCACCCGTGCCATAGATTTTCCAACACTGATCTAGGCTTTTCTTTTTACTACAGGGCTTGGTTTTTGTTTTTGTTCTGTTTGGATTCTTCCCTAATAATATCTCTGGATTCCATTCACAGCTCTTCTGTGGATTTTAGATTCACCAGGGAATGTTGTTTATGTTATATTTTGGCACTGTGTGTGTGTGTGTGTTGCATCGTTACAGTTGTGACCAACTCTTCGTGACCCCATGTCCATGGAGTTTTCTTGGCAGGAATTACTAGAGTGGCTTGCCTAGGATTCTTTTAATGTTTTTTCAGCTTTCTCTAATGTTGGATATTAACCATTTATTAGTACCACAATCTGCTCCTGGTATTGTTTTGACATAATATAAACCATTCCATTTTGGCTTCAGACTATCTGGCTGAAATCCTGTTCTGCAGATATGTGGACAACATGAAGGTAGGAAGCAAATTGCTTAAAGTTAAGAAATCTCCATAGGCATGCAAGAAATAATGTCTGCTGAGATTTCTTGTTGCAGTTTGCATGTAAAATTTATGCTGCCTCCATAACTTTGAGTCAGGATTTCAGCCTCTGTCTGTGGTATGAGTCATGAGAATACTGATCAGCCTTAAGGTAGGAGTCAAAAGTGGTTCTGATCCAGGAATATCCTAGAACTGCACACAGCCCAAAACTAAACACCCCTCCTACACAAAAAAACTGATCCATAAACTACACATATGTACAGACACAGATATACATATACACAAAATGAAACCGGAACTAGTTTTGGAAAACAGGTCTTTTGTGGTGTTAAAAAGCACAGATTATCCCTGGTATTTATTTCAAACAAACCACCAATCCTATGACTTCCAGGAGCTGCAATGCATGCTTTTGGAAGGGAATGACGGATTGATGGGGGAGGCACAAATACAGCTGTGCTATGCTGCTTTTGGTGCCAGGGATGCTGTTTGCACATCCATGCCTTTAAGCAAGGTGCAGAGGGAGAAAGGTAGATCCTCCTTTACAGTTGTGAACACCACCTGTGACCGCTACCACACATCCCAGAAGAACTGTATTTAAACAAATGGTGCCTTTTCCCCTCCCACGGTCATGTGATCCTAAGAGCAATTAAACAGTTCCCACATCCTTGGCTGCAGTATAATCTTTAAATCTGTTCCCACAGGCTTAAGGTGCTTTTTTACTTAATATTTGACTGCAATTTACTGGTTTGAGATACATTATTTTTTTCTCTCTCTGACATTTGCATGGTGTCACACCATCATATAGTTGTCATAAACTGCAGAATGCATATGTTTTCTTTTTTCCCTCCTCCCACATGGGTTTTAATAGGATACATTGTATGTAAATTGCATCATGGACAAAGTCCACCAGGTGTCCCCAAATCACCTCTAACCTATACTTCCAGATGGGGCTAATGAGCTGCCCATACCAGAGTGCCTGGCCATCACCCCTCCCTTCCCAAATAATCCCTCACTTCTGTTCCTACTGCTGTCTTTAGAAGGATCCCAAATCACTTTTTTCAATGCCTAAAGTTTGAAGGAACAGCTGTGGGATGCTTCATTATCAACAGAGATTACTTATGAAGGCAATTTTGGACCTCACACTTTCAGTGCTTCAGGCAGCAAGCCAGTGAGTGCAATCTTTAAGAACAACCGGAACCGGAAACAACCACTTCAAATTCAAGATGACCTAGATGATGAAATATGGTAGTTGGGGGTGTGAGGGTTAGAAAAGATGGAGGGAGTGATGGAGAGAGAAATCTGAAAGGTGGGACAGGAGAGTGAATGGGGGCTTGCATTTAGCACTGGCAATGAGTTTCCGACTTGATTTTTGACTGGCACTCTTTGCATGATCGTGAAACTGAAACCATGGAAATAGGAGAAATTGCTCCTGTCAAAATTAGTTTGCACTTTTATTTCTCCCTATTATTCCCACTGGAATGCAGTGCCTAATGTCTCCCATTTTGAAGATGTGTTTTGATATGACAGCATCCCGTCATTTCCAGGTAGATTGGTGATTGAAATTTACCATTTTATTGCAAAAGGTTTTAGAAGTAGAGATGGGCACGAAACAGAAAAATGGTGTTTCGGTTTTTTGTTTGTCGTTGAGAGGTCTGTTTCGGTTCGTTTCTGTTTGTCAGGAATTTTTTGAAAAAATTCATTACCGTTTTTCATTTTTCGTTTGTCGTTTCTAGCTGCTTTTTGCGTGATTTTTAAAGCATTTCCGTGCGCAGGCATCCCCCAATGCCCCAGACCAGAGGGAAAACACTAAAAAAATGGATGCTGGCAGAGACACAGTATAGACTAAGTATGCAGGGAGGCTGCAAAGGCAGCGGCGGGCGTTGCCCAGGGTGCAAGGCAGCCGCAGAGTGACTGCACTGTGGGGCAAGGGAGGGTACTCACCGAGAGGTACGCAGCATGCACGCACACAGGGAGGCTGCAGGACTGAAGCTAGAGGCACAGCAGAGACAGCAATCCCACCCTAACTCCCACCAGAGACTGCAAGGAGGACGGGGGCTGCCAGAGCTTTTTATGCCCTCTGTGGCTGCCAGACCTGTCCATCCAGTCTGCAACCTGGGCATGCTATTGGTTGAACATGATCCCATCATATGGCTTGCCTCCATTTTGTGGCTGGTGGCGACATTCATTTTAAAGGGAAAAGAATAATACATCGCGATGGGAGAAGACTAAAACAAATGTTTTAAGGACCTTACCCCCCCCCGGTAGGTATTATCAGACAATATAAATAATTATCGCTGCATTTCTATGGATGTCCAGGGCGTTTTTTAACATTTAAAACAGCTCATTTCATTTCATTGTAAAGACCACAATTTTCACAGTTCTGTGCATTTCATTGCATTTTCATCACAATTTTCATTTGTCGTTTCATTGTGTAACTGAAATGACAAACACAATTTTCACAGTTCTGTTAGAAGTCTATAGTCTACCAGTGATATTTGGGTGCATGCTTATCAGGGCCAGTGGTTTTACCATTACCATGTTCCATTCCAAAGTAATGCAAAGCATTTTCAATTCTGTTTTGTCAAGAAAGCAGGCAGCTTCCTCTTTATTAATCAGGCTGTATTAATTGACCCCATTATGAGAGTAGGAGGGGACAGAGTGCGAATGCAGGGTTCTCTGTTTAAAGACAGTAATGGTGTGCAGGAAAAGAGGAACATCAAATATGAGATTAACAGACTACCTTAACAGAAACCATGACCTGAGTTCTGACAGGATGGCTTGATTATAATGACAGAACGGTACTGTTGCTGGGTTTATGGCACACTCGATATCATTAATTAACTTTATGCAACTTTGTACACCATTTAGTTTCCTCTTTTCAAGTACTTTAATGAAGCGTGTCTGTGGTTCAAGGCAATCCTCAAAGATGGCTGGTGGCTACAGTCCAAATTCTGATTACATGAAGTGTCTTCCAACTGGGAGGGGGGGAGTTGAATGCGGTAGGGGGAAACAAAGGAGGGTGGTGGATAAACTGGGCATAGACTGAGGGGAAAAATCTAGAAAGCAGTATCTTCACTTATGAATCCCGTGACATGGCTAATTGAGTAAGCTTGGGGTGGGCTGCAACCTCCATTACTTATCATGTGCAATCAAATATCACCAACATGTTTGATTCCTGTAGATTTCCTGTCCTAGGCCACAAACATGTGGCTGCCTCTTGCCACACTTCTGTTCATAGCTTCTTTGATTGATTCCTTCCATCTAACATTTTTTTCTTCCTCGTTTCCTGCTTCTATTTTCCTTCCCCCACTGGTCTGTGACTAGTAATATCCCAGGGGGGAGTTAAATTCTGGCTGGGGAAGGGAGCAGGATGGTTTTTGGCAGGATCATGAACATTTTTGGATGTTTTACTCAACACCATTCATTCCCCACCACTCTAATCTCTTGCTACAAAGTGGGAAGAATGAATCCCTCCCCTCCCCCCTCTCCCTCTTGGCAGTTCAGGACAAATAAGTAAACAGATATTTTTATTGATGGGCAATAAATAACTCTATTACCTTGGAGATGAGCCACAAGGAGAAAAGGAGCCAAGGTGGTGTACAATAATAAGGGACAATATAAAGTCCAGATCATTTGGGACATAGGGCCTTTTTACATGACCCCTAAGATCCGCTGGCCACTTAAATTCGGACCAGAGATCTTAGGGGTTTGTCACTCTTCCTCTGTCCCCACCCCCTCCGCACTTCCTGGTTGCTGGCTGTGTGAGGGAGGGAGAAAAAAGAAAGAAAAGAATGCCGGTTTACCTCCGTTTTGTTCCCAGCAGCATTCAGATCTCTTAAAGGGGCGGGGCACAAAAAAAGAACAAACAGAAGCCAGGAGAGCCCTGCACTCACTATCCTTACACTGGATCAAATATTTGTCACATCCAAAAAGCAGGTACCTGAAAGGACGCACTAAAGTGGGTGGGGTCACACTTAATTTCCTGTTAACTCCGGAGCTGGTGGGTAAACATTTTTAATCTCCGGAGCTGGGAGCCATTTGCCCTGGAGTTTAGGGGTCGTGTATAAACGCCCATATTTAACTTAAGAACAGGGAATTTGAAGAGGCATCTTAGAAACATTAAAAAGATGACCTTAGAGCTACAAATTGCATGCAAGAAGAGAAGATAAATCCATTATGAGTGGTGAAAAGCAACATGGAAAACACTAGTGTGGTTATGAAATCAGTCATGTAGTAGGTATTCCCCCATATATCCCCTGCCTTGGAAATATTAATCGAATGGGCATTTCATAACATGTGCCTTCATTTGCAAATGAAGCTTGTGATAGTTAATTTTTGCCTTTTTCCTTGTACTCTGGGGAGGGGGTGGTTTAGATGACCCACAGGAACCCTTCCAAGCTCCAGAGATGTAAGATTATCTTAATGATAGCCCAGTGGCTGACATTTCTGGCTGCAAAGCCACAGTTTGGGAAGCCACAGGTTGGGCGTTGACAACTTCACCATGTTTTCTTGAGAGGGTGGAGGGCTGGATAACTCACGGGGTTCCTTCCCAGCTCTGGAGGTTTAAGATCTTATTAATGATGGTCCAGTGTCTGACATTTCTGGCTGCAGAGAAACAGGTTGGGCGTTCTAAACTGCACCATGTTCCCTTGAGATCTAAAGGACACATGGTAAAATTTTTGGTCCATTTCTTTTTCAAAACATAGGAGAGCACTGGTTCTTCCATAAGATTCAGATATGACTCTGAGTTTTAATTCATTACTAAAAAAAATTGGTGTAACACAAACACATTTTTTATTTTTCATATAGGGAGGGTTGATAGGGAGAGATCTAATTTCTTTCTTCATTGAATTTTTAAAAAAATACAGAAATATAACAAGTAACAGGTCATGTGCAATCAAAATTATTTAATTTATCATATGTTGTTTTGACGACATATGAATGTCATACTGCTTGAATGAACCCTGCTGTGATTACTGTTGAGAAGTATAAGAATTAAAAACTATAGCAGTGCTCATATCATCAGCCATTTACATAAAAGAGAACTCGGAATATTTTCCTTCCTTCTGTTGGAGATCACCTAAGATAATCTTCAGAAACCTGGCCCATTTATTTTGCTATGCCATCTGTTCTCTGCTAGCACTGCTCTTTTAATATGCAGATTTTTTGGCCACCTCCAACATACCAATACCAAGAGATTCTGCCTTTGAATATGGAAACAAGTGTCATCTGAGGCTGGGGAGGAGGGCAGGTAAGCACATCAATCTTGATTTTGCGGAAATGTTAACAGTGGATAGAAATCAACCTTTGACAGTCACCCCAACCCTCCTTCCAGAGGCACTGCATACACGTTTCTACATCAATGAAGCCAAGACAGGGTGGATAGAGGTTTACATAAGAACATAAGAAGAGCCATGCTGGATCAGGCCAAAGGCCCATCTAGTCTAGCTTCCTGTATCTAACAGTGGCCCCACCAAATGCATCTGGGAACACACAAAACTAGATATCTGTCTCCTGATACCACTCCTCTGCATCTAGCCCTTGAAGTACTCTGGTTTTAAGCCTGGAGATTACACATCTCCATCATGGTTTGTAACCTGTGATGGACTTTTCCTCCAAGAATCTGTCCAATGCCTTTTGAAGGCATCCAGGCCAGATGCCATCACAACATCCTGTGGCAGGGAGTTCCACAGACCAACAACATGCTAAGTAAAAAAAATATTTTCTTTGGTCTGTTCTCACTCTCCCAAGCCTCAATTTGAGTGTATGTCCCCTAGTTCTGGTATTTTGCAAGAGAGAGAAGAACCTCCCTCTATCCATTTACTCATGCCCTGCATAATTTTGTACATCTCAATCATATCCCCCCTCAGGTGCCTTTTTTTCAGACTAAAGAGCCCCAAATGTTTTAGCCTTTCCTCATAAGGAAAGTCCCCCAGCCCAGTAATCATTTTAGTTGCTCTCTTTTGCACCTTTTTCAGTTCCACTATGTCTTTTTTGATATGCAGCGACCAGAATTATACACAATATAATCCCCCAGCCCAGTAATCATTTTAGTTGCTCTCTTTTGCACCTTTTTCAGTTCCACTATGTCTTTTTTGATATGCAGCGACCAGAATTATACACAATACTCCAGGTGTGGCCTTACTATCATTTTGTACAATGGCATTATAATGTTGGCTGTTTTATTTTCAGTCCCCTTTTTGATAATCCCTAGCATGAAATTGGCCTTCTTCACCACTGCCACATACTGGGTAGACACCTTTATTGAGCTGTCCACCAGCACACCAAGGTCTCTCTCCTGATCCTTCACAGATGACTCAGAGCCCATGAGTTGTAAAACCAGGAGTTGGAGGCATAAGTGTTAGTGTCTCTCTCTCTGTGTGTGTTTCCATACGCAAGTAGATATTGTTACATAAATAAATGGGTGAGCTTCAAGTGGACTTGTAAAGGTACTCTTTACATGGTCAGATGAACGAATAAAAACAGCCCTCGGACAAGTAACCTTACTTGAAGGCACAGCTTAGTGCTTAGGAGGGCATCAGAAATACAAGTAATTGGTAAATCTTAGGGATAAGTGTTAAAAATTTGTTTCTCATATAGGGAGGGTTAGAAGGGACAAATCCAATTCCTTTCTTTTTTGAAATTACAAAACCATAAATATAACAACTAACAATTCAGGATCATGCATTTTTTTGTAATATTGTGTCATTTTGATGACATATGAATGTCATACCCCATTTTCTATGTGTGATAGCGTAATTGTGTGAGAATTGTGGAACACAGGCACGGAGTACAATTGAATGTGAACTGGAGCGAAAAAGGAAGTGGATGAGTCTGACAGTAGAGTAAGGAGGAGGTAATAGAACTGAAACAGAACAGTTACATCCAGTGTTCAAAGAATGATTTGTGTTGATTCTGATGCCGCCTGGTGGTTTATCGAGGTGATGAAGCGAAACAACACGTTTTATGCCAATATTAGAGAAACAAAACAAAATAAATGAATGCTAATGTGAAATAAACAATGTACTATACAGACATGTCATAATACATGAATAAATCTCAGGAAAATATGGATGTAGCACTTTTAAATATGGAACAAATCAGGGAAAAGTACCTTTCACTGTCCCCACCATATGAAGACCCGAAGGAAAAGGCACCTTATTAAGTCAGGCAGGAAAGGAGAGCCCCCAGGCATGGCGTCAACTCCCCCCCCCCCAATTAGGACATCATGAATAGAAGTGCCTTTAACAGAGAGGGAAAAGTGCCTCTAAGCTGACGTGGGATAGCAGTCTGTGATGGCAGGGTGTGTGTTCTTGCACTTGACATCAGAGGCATGGATCAATGCCATTACCCCCAATAGTATCTTGGATCAGAAGTAGAGATGGGCATGAAACTTTTGGTTCATTTCGTTATTCGTTAATCATTTTGTTACCTAATGAAACAAATAACGAACTGCCCCCTCTAAGAGATACAAAACAAAACAAAACGGAAACTTCCATTTCGGTTTGGTTCGTTTTGTTTGCCGGCAGTGTCTCCTACCTGGTGCTGCTCCTGGGGTCCTCTGTCCTGGCTGCAGGGAGGCACCAGGAACCTCTGGGGGAGGCGGGAGCCAACTGGCCGTGCTACAGCTGGTAGGCAGCCACACGGTTGGCAGTAAATAAAATACAATAAAAATACAAATTTTTTTTTTTTAAGATCCGGTGCAGTGGCCCCAGTATCAGCCTGCAAGCACCGCCCTGGCCCTGGCCCTGGCCCTGGCCCATGGGTCACCGAACTGGCCCATGGGCTGGCACAAAAACACCCACCTGATCTAGCGTGCAGGCCCAGTACTGGCCCGCAAGCACCAGACCCAGCCTGAGGGCCGGCAAAAACAAAACAACACAAAATCAAACCAAAAAACCCTGATCCAGCACACAGGCCTGGTACCAGCCCATGAGCACCGGACCCAGCCCGCAGGTTGCCGAGCTGGGAAGTGGGCCATAGTACCAGCCTGCAGGCCAAAAGTGAAAAAAAGATCCAGCACATGGGCCGGTACTGGCCCGCGAGCACCGGACCCGACCCGCGGGCCGCCAAACAGGTAAAAGTAAAAAAAGAAAAGAAAGAAACAAAGCCGACCAGTCCGTGCTACAGCTGGTAGGCGGGGCACGTGGTCGGCAGTAAAATAAAATAAAATAAAATAAAATAAAATAAAATAAAAATAAAAAGGAGTGCCAACCCAGCCCCAGGGGTGGCCGGGTTGGTGCTCTAAAATAAAGGGAAAAATTAAAAAAATAAAAGAAGCACCGACCTGGCCCTGGGGTAGATGGGTTGGTGCTCTAAAATAAATAAATAATAATAATAAAAGAAGTACCGACCCAGCCCCAGGGGCCACGCGGTAGGTGCTTGAAAAAAACTGAGGTGCTCGCCCCAAGCCAGCACCTCAAAAAGCCCCTGCCACAGGGGCCAGGATCGGCCGCCGCCACCATGTCGCTGCCGCCTCCTGGTAAGGACCTGAACTGGTTCAGATCAGTTTGGGTTCGTACAATTAAAAAAAAATTGAAACCAAGGGTGGGGTCAAAACAGACAAACCTGAACCATGGGTTTTCTGTTTCGTGCCCACCTCTAATCAGAGGAGGATCTACTAAGACCAGTTTTCCATTCCTGTCTCAAAGACTTGCTGTAAGAATTCCAGATAACACATGTGAAACACATTGAACAATCGGGAGCAATCCAGGAACATTCTGTTGAGAATAGCCCTGGTCATTTTTGAATGGAGCCTCCATGGAGAAGAACGTAGCATATTTCTCTGCCCTGTTTTGATGAAATGTCCCAGAATGCCCTTCACACATCTGTGACCAAGTTCCCTTTTTCTGTTGCAAGATCTCCTGAAATGCATTCTCATTTGCTGTAGGATTACTGTATTCTTTTAAACCTCACTGATGGTTCTATCATTCTGGTTTTGTTCTATTACTTTAATATGGGTCTGTGATTGAACAATAGTAAAGATACACATGTTACTTAATTTTGACCACAATATGTGATTGACACAGATCTTGCTTTATTTTTTTAATGCATTGAGCAATAGGATTACCTATTAAGAATATAAGAACATGAAGATCTGGGAGATGTATTAGTGAAAGGCTTTAATTTCTTCCCGTGGTGCATGCTGTCAGTGAGCCCCCCCTTAGCTACTTTTGCTAAGGCCACCGATTTTACTTTTCAAATACAAAAGAGCCTCCCAGTGTTTGTGAGCTGGAAGCTGGGCCTTTTGTGCTGTTACATCTCCTTCAAGAATAAAGACTGTGGTGTGAAAGCCCTGTTCATCCGTTAGATGCATTTGGGGCTCTTACTGAAGATGATGACAGCAGTGAGAAAGTGAATCAGAGACCCTTGGCTTTTGGGGTAAGGTTAGGATGCCGCAGGGCCCACTGGGAATCTATTTGAATTAGAGATGGGCATGAAATGAACAATTTTTGTTTCCGTTATTCATTATTTGTTTTGTTATGCAGTAAAACGAATAACAAACATTGTGATAAAATTGGAACGAACCAAACAGAACCATGAAAATTAGGTTCGTTACATTTCATTTTTCGTTAATGGCAACGCACAATGAAATGAGCTGTTTTAAATGTTAAAAAATGCCCTGGACATCCATAAAAACACAGTGATAATTATTTATACTGTCTGATAATACCTACTGGGGGGTTGGGATCCTTAAAACATTTGTTTTTATCTTCTCCCATCGTGATGTATTTTTCTTTTCCCTTTAAGGATGACAAAATGGATGTCACCAGCCACAAAATGGAGGCAAGCCATGTGATGGGATCATGTAAATTCTTGGACATCTTCAACCAATAGCATGCCCAGGTTGCAGACTGGGCAGGTCTGGCAGCCACAGAGGGCATAAAAAGCTCTGGCAGCCCCTGTCCTCCTTGCAGTCTCCGGTGGGAGTTAGGGTGGGATTGCTGTCTCTGCGACTTGTTATTTTCACTTTAGGCCAGCCAGGCAGGTGTGTGTCTCTGTGTTCCTGCCAGCTGCAACCTGGCTCTTAGGGGAGAGAAAGAAGAGATTTCTCTCTAGCTTCAGTCCTGCAGCCTCCCTGTCTGCATGCATGCGTACCTCTCGGTGAGTACCCTCCCCTGCCCCACAGTGCAGTCACTCTGCGGCTGCCTTGCACCCTGGGCAACGCCCACCGCTGCCTTTGCAGCCTCCCTGCATACCTAGTCTATACTGTGTCTCTGCCAGCATCATCTTTTTAGTGTTTTCCCTCTGGTCTGGGGCATTGGGGGACACCCACGCACGGAAATGCTTTAAAAATCGTGCAAAAAGCGGGTAACAACAAAAAATGAATAAACAAATAAACAAAAATGAATTTTTTTCAAAAATTCACAAAAAATGAAAACGAACTGAAACAGACCTCCTCAACAAAAAACGAAAAACCGAAACACCATTTTTTCAATTCATACCCATCTCTAATTTAAATGCTGCAAGACGGTTCAAAATGCATTTAAAGCTTAGATAATAAGAAACAATTACAGCTTCCAACTTGCTACTTCAAGTACCATTGTTTTAAGTATAACTGCTTTGGCTTCAAAACACAGAAGTCAATAAAAGTCCCCAGCACAATCTATTTTGATTGTTGCTAATAAAAACACTTCTGTTGTGTAATTGCAATTTCTCCATCAAGGTTTTGCTTTTCTTATTTCTCACTGTGAATTAAAAGTTTCTCTCTTTTTTCACAAGAAATATGATTTTGTATTGGCAGTGGTAGTCCTGCTGCCAGCTCTTTCTTCAGACAGCAGATTGCTGGGGGTGGCATATGTGCCCGTATTTCACTCCCTTGGGAGGTCACACCTACAAGGGTTAGCATGCATTCTTCTGAGTTCTGCTGAGACCAGCTTTCAACAGATCACTGCAAATGTGTTTTAGAACACTATCCATATTTCATCTCACAGGAGGCACAGTGGACAGCAATGACTGGAAATTCTGTCTGGTTCTTGATTTAGTGTCAGGTTTTTTAGAGGCATGCACAGAGCAGTTGTCAAAGTCACTGTGTTACCCCCCCGCCCCCGCCACACACACATATGCAGAATTCATTGCTGTATTTTTAGTAGGCATTATATTCGTTTGTATGCATCCAGGAGAACTTGCAAAGGGGAATTTTATTCCAGCTTCAGATGGAAACGACAGTGTGCCCTTTTAACTGGAAGCATCAGGTGTTGGTTTTTGGATCCACCTGCATGCAAACTATATGCACAGAGATGGGCACGAACTGAATTACAAATGGAAAAAACCTTACAAACTGAGCTGGTTCATGGTTCAGTTCATAGTCCTGTTTATGGGTTTTTTTGGGGGGGATGGGGAGGGGGAGACCCAAAGCAGCAAACTTTTTTCTGCTTGGCTCTTTGTTTTGATTTAATCCTGTCGCCATTGCCTCCACTACCACTGTTGTCTTAAGAGTCAACAGCCTGGCCTCCCTTCCAACTGATAGCTGTGTGCACACACAGACACAACAGGCCCAGTTCCTGGAAGAAAGTCTGGACAGTTGTCTGGGAAGATGGCAGTGACTGGAGCAGGTAGATAGGTGACAGGGCATTGGGAAGGTGTGGTTCATTGTTGGCCATGAACCAGCCAGATTTATGGCTTTTCCAGTTCATGCCATCTCTCTCTATATATGAACCTTTGAACTATAGTCCCTCCACCCAGGAATATGCTAAGAGTTCATACACATTTCAATATGTCTATTAAATTTGCACTCATATTGTCATATTTTTGTTAATATACCATATTGTTCATAACACTTATTTTGTTCTTGTAAAATAAACAGGCTATGCAGCACAATTTTATACACATTTGCTCAGAGGTCTCATCAGGTTCAATGGGATTTACTCAACAAATTAGCCTTGTCTTTTCAGCCTCAATCCATTTAGATATTTTATCCCTTGGCATGTATTCTGGAGAGCTCATAACATATAATTCTGCTCCATTTTCAGATGGGTATGTGTCCCTAGCAACCTTGCAGATAGATGAAGAGCAAGCAGGCCTGGACTCGAGACATCTCAGAATGGGGCAGCCTATGGAGGACATGTATGACGATGTGGAAGGAATGCAGAGAGACCTGTGAGTTTTACAGCAAGGGTGGGGAGCCGGCAGCCCTCCAGATGTTTTGTACCATAACTCCCACAGTCCTTTACCATTGGCAGTATAGACTTAGAATTCTGGTAGTTGCAGTCCAAAAACATCTGGAAGGCAGATGGTTCCGCACCCCTGCTCTGTAGGAATAAAGTATCTAAGTATCAGTTTAAGCTTTTGAAGAACAGAATGTTTTTCTTAGCATCTGAAGCATGTCTTTGATACTATCCTTTTAAAATATTTTTCTGTTGCAGGCAAGCCTATGAGGCCCATCCCTCATTTGCTTCAGATTCCAGTAAGTGTGAAAGTAACACATTTTAAATAAGTGTAACAAGAACAAAATGTACTAGTTATGTGACTATAGAAAGGAATTATTCAGTGCTGAACTTATTCTTGAAAATGTCTCCTAAGCTTCCAGGGAACTTTCCGCATTCCCCAAATACCAAATTTAGTATCCCAGTCTAAACTGAAGCACTGACCACCAAAGGTTGCTTTTTATAACTATTTAGAAAAGGTTTCCAATACAATAACAGAGTTCACTTGCAGCTGTAACTCGGACATCTCAAGTGCTGCATTCTCTGTATCTGCCTCCTATAAGCTGCCCTGAATTTGATTTTGTCTAATGATTCAACCAAAAAATTATATTTGTAAGGCATATAACTGGGATAGCCACCTAAAATTCTCTCCTCTGAAACTAGGTGTGGTAGTGGCCAACGAAATGCATATGACATCATAGGTCATGAATATGACATCCTAGGTCACCTTGACATGACATCCTAGGTCATGAATAGGACATCCTAGGTCACCTTGAGCTCCTATCAACTTCGGTCCTATTCTCCACCTGCAACATGGGCATACTATCAAGACGAGTTCAGCTTCCATTGTTATTCTGAATAGACCTGATATAAATACATAAGTTTCTGGTTGTATCCCATCCAAGTACTAAGCAGATCTAACCGAATTCTTATTGTCTGGATTCGCTCAAAATGGGTGCATACAGATCGTGTCCCCATTCTTGCTCTGGGATCCTTTCTCAATCCAGCACTCTTAAGGGCCCACTTAAGGGTATCAACCGATGAGTTGGTACCTAATCTGTGAGAATGAGATTCTTATTCGATGTCTTATGCAGCAGAATAAATTGCTCTAGGGGATCATCTTGGTAGGCTTTCCTTTCCAAGGAGATGCATACCCTGGTTTAATCACTTTCCTTTGGGCATTCCTCTTCCTTTCCCTCCTCCTCCTGGATCTACCTGTGACCTTCTTCAGTGACTTGTTATTTCTTTTTAATGCACCTCTCCTTTAATTTAAGGGCCGCATACCTGTTCAGGATTTCATACCTGGTTCTTCCCTGCCACCATTTTAATCTAAGAGATAGCAATTGGGCTTAGGCCACTTAGTAAGTTGTATAGCCAAGCCTATCTGGAGGGGGGGGGGGAGGAATGATTCTTTTATGAGAAACTGATTTGACCATAATTATACTTAATAGTAGCAATTCTGTGTGCAAGAGCTGAAGCCATGGTCATCACTGTTTTTAATGTAACTTGATGTTAACGTTTCACGGCAGGCACTGTGGTAGGTTTTAGTTTGCTCTTCTGGTTCAGTAATTTTATAGACTTTTGGACAAAGAATATATGGACGGTATAGTATTAGCAAAGCTTATTAAGATAGCTTAGTGTTTTTTGAATTCTGGCTACAGTGCCACATAGGAATAGTTCATTTAACATGCCCTTATAAAAGAATTTATAGATGAATTAATTCAGTACTTGCTGACCTTCCAACAGCTCTTTCTTTTTATTAGGGTAAGATTTTTGGGAGTATTTCTTCTTGTGATACATTGTGGATTTGAAAGTTACCTGTTCCTTTCTTCACTACATATGTCCCTTTCATGATTTCTGTTCTGTATCTGTGTCAAATCTTACTATCTATCAAACTGACTAACAGTATAGAAGCATTCAAATCTGATGGGGAACGGAACACTTGGGCTTTAGCTGTCCACATTTGCCTTTTAGGGATACAGAATGAAAATTGGATAAAGTGTTGTTTTATGCTTTAAGAACTGCCATGTCTCTCAAAGTCTAGAACAGTTGTTTTTCTGGAGTACAAGGGACATGAAGGCAGGGAGATTCTGGGAGTTAGCAATCTGAGACAAACAGATATTCCAAGCTCAGATATCGTTTTACCAGCATTTTGACAGAAACTGGGTATACAAAATACTATATGGTTCTTTTCCCCTAAAAGGCTTCGAGCATCTAATTTTCTTCAGTAGGTTTCTATATTCTTGCCATGATGTAAATGTAACTGTTTCTGTTTATTAAGTTGCAGATGATGCCTACGAAGAAACATATGAGGATATTCAAAATGAAGGTTATGGATCATCCAAAATAGAGTGAGTGCTCTATATCTCCCTTTAATCACATAATAAGTTGCCAGTTCATTCTCTGCATGCCTTGGCTTAAACTTTTTCCATGTTATCCAGTTGAAAACCTAGGCACTTCTCACTCATCAGGGAAGTGTGGCCAGTCTTTCTTTGATTCTTGGTCCTGTGTGATGTAAATTTCAAAGGCATAAAATATGTTGTGTCAAAACATATTATCTGAAGCATTATTTATCCGTACTGTGCTATTGGCAGATAGTGTGTATTTCTGTTTAATGCTAATTCATTGTGGACCTATATGTTTATAGGTGTTGGTTGGATAATCTTTTAACTGGCCTACATCCATTTGCTAATCCCAGCTAGACTCATTGGCTGAAATACTGTTACTTAGTATAACAAATGGCACTGATTCAATTGATATATACTAGTGAGACTTAGGGTGCTTTTACACGACCCCTAAGATCCGCTGGCAACTTAAATTCAGACCAGAGATCTTGGGGGTTTGCTCCTCTTGCTGTGTTCCCACCCCGCTGCACTCCCTTGCTCCTGTCTGCGTGAGGGAAGGGAGAAAAAAGGGAGAAAAGAATGCAGGCTCATCTCTGCTCTGCCATTGGGAGCTGCTCTGGGAAGCATTCCAGTCTCTTAAAGGGGCGGGGGGCAAAAAAAACCCAAACAAGGCGAGGAGACCCTGGCACTCACTGCTTTGCAATCCACATCAGAAATTTTTCACCATTGGAGACCAGGTATTTGGAAAATGCCCTGGGACGCACTTAGGTGGGTGTGGTTGTACTTATTTTTTTTTTTTTTAGTCCAGAGCTGGTGGGAAAACAATTATAAGCTCCATTCTTGGAGCCCTTTGCGTCAGATTTTAGGGGTCATGTAAAAGCGCCCTTACTAAATTAACAAACAGGATCCCAGGCATGGTCTCAACTGGTGAATGACAACTTAACATGTAATAGGAGCCTTTTGGTGCAGTTGTTAAATGCCACACTCATGCAGTGCTCATCTCCATAATGAAACCGAAGAGCCAGTGTTGTGTAAGTCCATGGCCATGTGGCTGACATGGCTGCACAGAAACACTGTTTTACCTTCCCGCTTTTCATGGTGGTTCCTATTTATCTACTTGCTTTTACATGCTTTCAAACTGCTAGCTAAAAAACTGTGCTCACGACCTGGATTTCAATCCCAGGTAGCCAGCTCATGGTTGACTCAGTCTTCCATCCTTCTGAGGTAGGTAAAATGAGTACCTAGCTTGCAGGGAAGGGGGCAATGTGTAGCCTGCATAATTAAATTGTAAACTGCCCAGAGAGTGCTTGAAGTGCTATGGGGCTGTATATAAGCAGAACACTTTCCTTTGCTTTAGTATAAATCTCATTGACCGAGTGGCCAAAAACCACTCATGCAAAAGCCCATGGTGTGCAAGGCATTCCACATTTTCTGAATCTGCAAAACAAATATCCAGCACATCCTTGTGCAAGTTCCAGTTGTTTCAGCGGGATCATTTCCTGGCTTGTAGTGAAGCAAGCATTACTCAGTTTATGCTGCAGTAGTAGTCTAGTGAAGACTAGCTGTCAGATTTAGGTTTGTGTTCTGAATGTCATTGTTTAATGGAGGCAGTGGTGCACATAAACTTTATGGCCTGGTACTATGTCAGTGCTATTTCGCAGGGTAAATGCACAGATGACAGTCTAACAGTCAGTACTAGATATAAGCATTACCTTGCTGGAATTGACATCAGCACCATTTTAATAAGACATCAGAGTTCTAATACTTATGCACATATCCATGAATGTCATGAGGTAAATCACAGCATTACATTGCCATTAGTCAATGAATTGTTGCTTATATTCCTTATCATACACTCACATACACAACTGTTATGTGACCTGTTAATTAGAGACAGTTATGCCATTTCACTTTATACTAGAAAAAGCAACCAATAACATTCTGGCAATGATTAATGTGTTTTGTCAGTTTGTTTAATTACCACTCATGTTAACATATATATGGATATGGGCATGAAACTGAAAAAAATAGTGTTTCGTTTCATTTCATTTTGTTTCTTTAGTCATTCCATTTTGTTTCATTTGTAACAAATTTTGTTACAAAATAAAAAAAGAAATTAAACACTATGTTCCTCTGGGTCCTAGAGGCACCAAAATGGCAGGGGAGCTTTCTTAAGTAATTCCTTGTAAGCCCCTGAAATTTGGAAAGGTTTGGGGATCAGGGATCTGAATTAGGAAACTCAAAGGGGTGCCTCTTGGAAAATTCTTTCTAATTGGATTTGAAAGCCAAGCCGTGGGGACCCCCTTTGGAGCTTCATAACTCATCTCCCTGAAACCCAAATCTCTCCAAATTTTGGGATCTTACCTAGAATTACTTGAGGAAGCTAAGCCTGTCACTTTCATGCTGAAACATGGTGGTGTGATCTGTATTTTTGAGTACTATATGCCAGAGAGTACTTTACGTTTGCCTTTACATATGATGTCCCAATGAATTAAAGCCTACTATACAATCCTAGCTAAGCTTTTCCAAAAGTGATGGCTTTCTTTATTGAGTCAATCAATCCCATGGTCTGTCTGTCTTCCTCTTTTTCTGTCACCTGGCACTTTTCCTAGCACTGTTGCTTTTTCTAGTGACTCTTGTCTTTTCATTGTATTCTCCTGAATTGTCTCTCTTCAGCTAGTGGCAAGCATTACATCTGATGATACTGCAGCATTGTAGATACTTACAGTATTTACTATATTTAGGATTACGTCCTTTGGCCAATCCTAGTTGTTCTATCAGTCTTATTTTAATAAATGGTAATGGGTGTTTGCATTTCAATTTGTTCTTAATGTGATGCAATTTGTTTCCTTTTTTCTAGAGATGTTAAAGTTGACAAGCTAAAGGGTTTTGGAAAATTGTTCAAGAAAGGAAAATTCAAACTAAAAAATACACCCGTGAAAGACAGTGCCCGGTATGTATTTAATATTTGAGTTAACGTGTGGCTTTTCCTTAAATTCATTGCAAATGGGTCAGCTGCTGGACTTTGTCAATTGCTAACAAAACAAAGACCTATTTATATACCTTAAATGATTGGGCGATATTTTAAGTATATTCCAAAAAAATACATGTGATGGAAGTGTACAGAGGTAAAATCCTATTTAAGCTCTGATTGTACCTGCATGCTATCGGGGTTGCCATTCATGAACCATGCATGATCTTTTTTTGCTTTTCCATTTCAGCCACCTTTCCCGTTCTGCACCAAACCTAGGTAAGGTTACCTGATCAATTGTGAAACTTTTCCCTTGCTTAAAAGGGGGAGCTCACTTCTCAGTGGTACTTTGATACAGACAGGTGTTGAGGTGCTCCTCTTCCTAAATTCAATTACTGTCAAAATTGCATTCTCCCATTTCTAGAATATGTTACCTTAAATTCAATATTTTGTATTACAGTTAATTCCTTATTGGCAAGTGCAACCCACAACAGTGGTTGGCACACCTTCCGCTATTAGTTCCATAGAATAAATGTGTCAAAGCATCTGGGAACAGCAAGCCATTGTGTTACATATGAGTTTCCTGCAATCTGTAGCACTGCAAAATATACCTTTTCCAAAATCAGAAGTGGACTTTCTGCTTTTTCCTTTCCTTTCCTTTGCTTTTCCAAACCCTTCCACTCCCCCAACCTTTGCAATGTGTGTGGTTCCTGGAGGACATGGGAGATTAGAAGATTAGTCTCCAAACCACTTAAAGTTGTGATCCATCCTCTATTTAAATTAGGCCTTCTTTCCCTATCCCCTGGTCTATTTTTCTTTCATTTTTTGCCTGTGGCCAGCTTGTGCCTGCAGCTTGGCAGCATGATACGGTCAGATTTCAGCTGACACAGTCTTGGGCTGGAGGGCTCCTAAAGCAATGGGAGCTGCATGTAACCCACTGACTTCTGTGGTGGGCAACTCTGGACATTTCCACTTGATCTGCTTTCAAGTATTTTGGTGATTGCATTTTCCCTAGTTCTCCACCCAACCCCAACCCCAGGGAAAGGATATTCCAAGAATGGGATGCTTCTGAAACAAGCTGTTTTAGCATTTACAGAGTTGCCGATTTGGAGATTGAATGACTTATTATGAGGTATTCTTCAGTAGAGATGGGCACAAAACGCGAAAATAGCATTTCATTTTGTTTTTCATTTCATTCCATTCTGGTTTTTTTGGTTAGTTTGAAGACCATTGAGAGGCCATTTTAAAAAAATCATTTTGTTTTTATTTTATTTCATTTATTGTTTGTGTACTGTGCATTTGGTGCTTGAGTAACTTCCCGCACCTGATCGGATGTGGGAAAAGGCGGGATTTGTAAACTTTTTTTGCCACGCCAAGCGCCGATCAGCTGTAGCGCGGGCTTGGGGCAGCAAAGAAAAGTTGAAAAATCTCACCTTTCCCCCCACCTGATTGGGCGTGGGGAAACAGTGGGATTAAAAAAAATACTGAGCCCCAAGCGCCAATCAGCTGTCATGTAGGCAAAAAAAAAAAAGTTTAAAAATTCCTCATTTCCCCCCCCCCATCTGATTGAGTGGGGGAAAGGAGAAATTTTTAAACTTTTTTTTGCCACCCTCATGCCTGCACTACAGCTTGTGGGCATTTGGGGCACAGCAAAAATAAATAAATAAATAAATAAATAAATAAATAAATAAATAAATAAATAAATAAATAAATAAATCCTTTTCCCCCACCCAAGTTTAAGAATTGCTCCCCCCATTGGGTGGGGGGGGAGGAGTGATTTTTAAACTTTTTTGCCAGTTCCAAGCCCCAGCTGATTGGTGCTTGGGGCTCAACAATAAATAAATAAATAAAATAAAAATTCTGCCTTTCCCCCCGCCCAATTGGGTGGGGGAAAAGGCAGGATTTGTAATTTGTTTTTGGCTGAGCCCCAAGCACCGATCAGCTGTAGCACACCCGACTGAGGGCACTTTTTTCCCCAACAAGTGCCACCCGTGCTACAGCTGATCGGCACTGCCACTTTGGAAGCCCCCCTCTGCAGCGGCGGGGGTACGAAAAATGAAATGAACAAAATGAAAATGTTTGTTTCATTTCATTTCATTTTCCATTGAGAGGCCATTCATTATTCATTTTGTTACATAATGAAACAAATAACAAATAATGAAGCAAACAAAAAATTGTTTTGTGCCCATCTCTATTCTTGAGCTACCTGGCACTATACTGGCAACTTTTAAGATCTGCTGTTTGAATGGACTTATTCTCTTCTTCCTTTGCCAATCCCTTCTCCTTTTGTGTCAGTTTGTAGATTGATGGGTGGAGATTGTCTCTTGTTATTCAGCCCTTTGGAAACTTCAAGTACTTTATATGTAATAAATAATCTATGATTGTTTGATTTTGATAACAGATACTATAGCCAAGGAGGCCATCGTGTATAATAATGTCAGTAGTGAACAAATGGATATAAAGTAGGTAAACAATGGTAAAGGCTGTTTTCTTTCACATCTAAGTAAAGATGTTTCTTTAGACTATTGTGGTCTTAAGGGATACTTGGAAACATCCTTGATAGTGTGAACAAATTAAAAGCCCACTTTTCTTGCTCTCACACATGAAAATGAAAAAACTGTTCTTGCCAGGTAAGATATTTCATGGCAGCATCACACTTGCAAGAACAATTTTGTTGAAGTTTGTACAAATTGCACAACATTGCAAAGACTACTGCTGCCTTCATGAGAGTGTAAAAACAAATCAGAACACATGTTAGGTTTAAATGTGTTTTTGCTCAATCAAATCTTAGGGTTAATTTGTTTTTGCTCAATTTTGAGTTAGTGTTTAAATATATTTGCATGCTGCTATTTTGGATGTACCTGTGCCATAGATTTAATAAGTTCATAAGCATCACTTTTTATAAGGGAGTAGATGCCCTAAGCACATCCGATCTTGCCTGATTTCGGAAGCTAAGCAGGGTCGGCCCTGGTTAGTACTTGGATGGGCGACCACCAGGGAATACCATACCAGGTGCTGTAGGTGCCTGGAGTAGGAACTGGCAAACCACTCCAGTATTCCTGCCAAGAAAACTCCATGGACATGGGGTCACAAAGAGTCGGTCACGACTGTAATGACACAACACACACAGGGGATTTGTAGAGGTGCAAAGAGGAAACTGCTGTGTAAAGAGCATTTGAAATTTAACTCAGCCTTCTACACAGCCTTTCCTGTATCCCTAATTAGGGAGGCTGGAAAATTTCTGGAAATTTTGAAAACATGGGGGGGAAACTTGAGAGAAAAACAGAAAAAAATGGGGAAAATAGGCTCCCACCCCCAAAGTTTTTGTCCCAAAGTTTCTGGAATTTTTATGTCTCTATCCTGAATCCATCTTCCTAATCGAAATATGTGACACCAAGGCAAGCATGACTCTTTTAATCTTGGAGCCAGAGAAGTATATCAGCTCTGCTCTGCTTGTATCTTGATTTCTGTTCCAATGCATGTGGAGGAAGAGGGGCTGACAAGAAATCTATTTTCCAGAGAAAGTAACATTCTTACTCATCCTATAGGGCCACTCAGTCCTCTGGTACCTTGAAGTAGCTGTATATATATACATATATATAGACTTTACAGATGACTGGAAGCTGCTCGGTGCTCTGTTTGCAACCTATTGAACTGAAATTCTGTGTGTTGCCAACACAACATGATTTCTGTTTGGGAAAAAATGTTAGTTGTGATTCAGTGGTGCATGAAATGAGGCCTGTTGTTGCATGATATCTTGTTTTATCTTGCTGATACTCATTGTCTGCTGGGCAAGTCAGCATTTTGCTGTGGCCTGTGTCATTAGGAAAACATCTCTCCTCTCCACATGCCCCTCTGGAGGAAGAATGATTTTAATAAAATAAAAGCTGGGAGTTAAAATTCCTCTTGTCAAAGAGAAAAAATGAAAAGGGGTCAACAATTATTCAGAAGTCTAGGAAAAAATGTTGGGAACATTATTCAGTCTTTTCAGTGGTTACTTTTTGTAACATCTACAGCAGCAATGCTATTGGTCTTCACTTAATGTTTCTGCATCTTGCCGCAGCTAATTGAAGCTAACCAATGTGGTACCATATCACACCTCAGTTGTTCAACTGGGGCAGTGACCAGACATATGACCAAGATATGCCCTGGCACCCCATCAATTAGCTGCACTTAGTCTCAGAAAATCCTTATGAAATTGCCTTAGAATAAGCATAATAATTGCACTTACAGCCTGTTTTTCTACTGATTTTGTGTACCTTTCAAACATTACTGTATGTATCTTTTCTTCCTAGTTCTCCTTCAAGAACCTTATTCAGGGTGAAGAAGTATAATTTGGAAAAGAATAATAAGATGACAAAAGAGGAAAAATTGTTTAGAGAGAAGTTCATGGTATGTGTCCTCTGTTTTGGTTTTTTGGTTTTTTAAAATAAGAAATGTTGGAAGGTATCAGTGTGTTTACCTGTAGTTCATGGTGATTTGTTGTCAAGGAGTGGTGCCTTAAAATCTGCTATGTGGTGTGTCATCTCCTGCCTCACACAGAGCTGTCAATAGCAACAGTTCAGAACACTGTTATGTTTTTGTTATAATTTATGCTACTTCATGCCTATGGTGGCAGCTAAAAAGAAATTTTTCTCTGACACCCATGGCATCTGTCCACCAGACCTCTTTCAAGTACCTGTTGCACAGATGGCCATAACAGATGATGACTAATCAACAGCCTGCTGGGAAGAGTTTGCACAATATATGGACTGGGTCTTTGGAGAGGTAAAAGCCACCACATGAGTGCTGGACCCTGAGGGTTCGGTTCTGTCCCCTATGTTATTCAACATCTACATGAAACCATAGGGAGAGGTTATCTTGAGTTTTGTGGCTTGGGGCCATCAGCTTTTCAATATTATGGTGGGCATAATAATATGCATACATATTACACACAATGGATGAAGTTAGATACTGTAAAAATAATAATTGCTTTACTTTTTGTCAAAGTGGTATTTAATCATGCAGAGCACAAGGGTTGCATTTCATCTTTATACATTCACAGTGGTCAAATATACAATGAAAAATCTCCATTTTTCTATGAGTTAATTTTGCACTAACTCCCCCTTTCTAATCTTTATTTTGTTATGTGCAACAACAACAACAACAACAAATTCTTGTGGCACCTTAGAAGTTAATAGATTTATTATAGAATTTCATAGATTCCAACACACTGCCTCAGATATAGCATACTTTTGTTTTCAATTCCAAAACAAGCTACCACAACTTACTTGTTGGAAACCTTATTAGTTCATGATGTTGCAGATGGCCTTTATCCAAACTCTAGCATAGCAAATGCTAATTGTGGGTTGATTAACTTTTTTCTGCCTGCATGAATAATCACTCAAAGTGCTGGTTAAAAGATGAATTGCTATTTTAGCAGTATCTACAGCAATTGTAACATTAAGAAATATATCAGTGGGTCTGGAAATTGAGTCATGGCAACTGGGCTTCTTTTCTTGAGAGACTTAAAATTTTCACTGCTCATCCAAACAGTTTCATTGGTCTGAGGAGTCTTCCATTTTATTGTTCACTTTGACCTCATGTCACCCTGGTCTGAAATAGGCTCATAAGATGGATAGGCTCAATAGGTAGACAATAGTCTCAACAGGCTCGTTAGGTGGACAATGGCCATGTCCACCTAATGAGCCTATTGAGACTATTTAAGTTCAGTTGCCATGACTCACCTTCCAGATAAACTCACCTGGATGGCTGAGAATCTTCAAAGATGTATGAGTGGATCTACCATGGATTTAAATGAAGCTCATTTCAAAGACATGATGTAGTCTCATGGGATTTTGAGCAGTCTTATGCACTGGATACCTTTGAAGACCAACCATGAGACTCTGCATGAAGTTCTTTCTAAAATCTGTAGATCTTTTATCAGGTGAAGGTCCAGAAATAGTCTGCACTCCAAAGAAGTAAAGGATCAAGGGTTGACCTTACATTTCTCATCCATATGCAGTGCAGCAACCCACTTTTGAAAATAAGTAACCTTTTAAAAGCATTTTGTGATGAGATCATGATGGGTAGGATGTCTATATGTACAGCTGGATAGCAGGGCATATACCTCTTGTATATGCCCAAGTTCCTGTTCGATCTTTCAACCTGATGCTCACCATGTTTAATCAAGTGGAAGCCTATTGTTTCAACAGGACATACTCCTGTGTTTTTATGTGTGCAACCTAACCGATTCCCCTCTTCCTCCTCAGTATGAGAAAGAGATTAAAGTAATTAATACTGCAGTTGCACACTGCTCAAATAGTTTGACCAAAGGGAAACTGGACTTGAAGATCACAGCTGGAGAACAACTTGAAGTCATCGATGTCACTGAAGGAAACCAACTGCTATGTCGGAATTCTGAAGGCAAATGTAAGTTTCTTCTTGGTGTTAAGCACCTACCTTTTAATAACTCAGACATACCAAAATTAATGTATATGATTATTTCCTTTCTTTTCCCCTAGATGGTTATGTGCTATTAGAACACTTGAATTTCAGGTAAATTCTCAAAACTCTTATGTTCAATGGGATTCTATGTACACCTTTGCTAGAGAAACAGATGACACTGTTCTGGCTTAGTAAAATGGGTGGTTTTTATTTATTATTCTTATTTGAGGCTTTAGTTGGCATGTCATCTGATCTTAGCCATATTTTTAATTCATTTTATTGTTCAGAGTATACAAAACCATAAAGAGTAGAACAATGATGTAAAAAAACTTCTCTATAGAAGAAAGAAAAACATAAACAATGAAAGTGAAAAATGAAAACTCTATTAATAAAAATTACTAAAAAGCTGAAATAAAGATTGATTCTAAGTTGGCATTTAATTGCTACATGTCAAAATGCTTAGATGTCTAAAGTAAGGTCTTAAAACCACCAGATATCTATTTTTGCAGTGCCAACCAATCTTTTAAACACAATTAATGGGACAGAGAATCTTTTTCTCTTGACCTTTGGCTAATAGTCAAGACTGGATTAGTAGAAAATAATTTGTACTTCTGCAAAGCTCAAAGATTACTCCAGTACAAAAATTAAAACAAATAATATCTTCCCAAAATGAAACATAGTGAGATTTTATGCTTAAAGCCATGTCAGCAATTATCTAACTTAGTTGGAACTCTACTTTCATAGTGTTGTGTTATTCACAACAAAATCTAACCTACCAAATTGTGTCCCAGTATACACAAGACATACTGGCTCCAATCCTGTTCAAGTTGGCAAATGTAAAGTTACACCTACAGAAGAGTGCAAAGCCTCATGTGCATTCAGACACCATGTTACAGCTATGCCATTGACCAACATACTACAGTATACTGGCAGAATTGCTCTGTGGATATTACTTCTGCCTCAATTTTCTTCTGCCTTTCCTGCTGTTTTGATTTACACACTTATACAACAAAATTGCATCCAAAATTTCAATGTTTTGTTTTCTGAATAAGAGCCATAGGTACCACAGCTTATAATCCATAGGTACAACAGATATGGAAGCCATGGCCAAAATTACTCAGTTGAGCAAAATAGAGTACTGTCTAGATAAAGCAACTCTTATTTCACTTTAATGTGAGGTTTGGGTTTTATGCCTTGCTTTGTTTATTTCAAACACTTTTAGAATTGTAGTCCTGCTCATTCCTTCCCTTCCCACTTATTTGATGAATCTGGGATGCTTGAATGACTTGGGTGACATACAGTCTATGCAGGTCTGCCTTTCAAGAGTTTTCTGTGTCTGGTACCACATCATGAAATGGACTCCCTCAGGAAGCCAGACTGGTACCCTCCCTGATACCTTTCCAGTATTAAAGACCTGCTCTTTGAGTTGGGCTTTTAGCACTGAATTTGAGCACTATTGTATTTATGGTGTGTTTTTAAAGTGTTTTTAGATCATCAGTCATTTGATTTTTAATGTTACAATATATGGTTTTTATTTGTACATGTTGTTGATCTATTTATGAGTTGCCTTTGGCCCCTATAGGTAAATGTACCTCCCACACATGCATGCTAGTCATTTCAACTCTAGGGGTGGTGCTCATCTCCGTATTCAAGCCAATGTTGTGCAAGTCCATGGCCATGTTGCTGGCATGGCTTCAAGGAACCACTGTTTCACCTTCCCGCTTTTTACGGAGGTACCTCTTTATCTACTTGCATTTACATGCTTTCAAACTGCTAGGTTGGCAGGAGCTGGGTTTAACAGTGGGAGCTCACTCTGCTGATAGGTAGAACTTACCTGTTACCTGAGGCAAAGTGCAGCTCTTGCATTCTGAAGTAGGTTCCCATGTATGCCATGAAAGGGGACACAAACACATGGGCCTTCAGATGTTGCTGCACTGCAGTTGCCACCATTCTTTGCCATGAAGTATACCGATGGGAGCTCTTCAACAGTGATGGCCACATATCATGTGAGGTGCACCACAATCTTAATTATTTTAGTGCTTCGTTTGGTATACCATGTTTTCAGTTGGAATCAGAATCCATACCAGCCTCCTTCTGTCAGTGGCATCCATATGCAGTGCAAATCTTAATTTCTGGTGCCATTCATATGCAAACCTGTACTTATTTGTGTGTTTTCTCTCTTATAAGGCATTAGCTGTACACAACTGGAGCATTACTGATGTTTTCTATGAAGTAATTATATATGAATCTGCAAGATGAAAACTCAACATCAGGAAGAACCTTCTTTGCATGGGGAAGAAAACAGCTGAGCAGTTAGTTGATGGAAAATGTGCAGCTGGAATTCTTTAAGAGCTGGGTTTGAACAATTGGGGCTCCTTGATTTTTTAAAAATAATGTAAATGCATAACACTGGTTCCCAATGCTATGCTGTGCGTGCTTTGAAAATCCAGAACAGTGTTTTCCAAACTTGGGTCCCCAGACATTCTTGGTCTACAATTCCTAGAAATCCTAGGGCCAGAACAACTAGTGGCGAAGGCTTCTTGGGGTTTTAGTCCAAGAATATCTGGGTACCTAAGGTTGGGAACCATGGACCTAGAGAAATGTGAGTCCCCCATTCCACTTCCAAATGTTTTTTCAAATTGTGTTTCTGGCTGTCAAGAAGATTTCCCAGCCTATATATATATATATATCTCAAGACTATAACACTTGGAATTTGTATTAAGCACATGAACATCTTCATACCTATTCAATATATTGCTCTTAGAGTTCATACATTAGTTTTACATGTAAATAAATTATGAATTAACATTTCATGGTAGACACTTTGTTTCTAAGGGCTGTCTTACTAATTGCACTTTGTAATTTAAAATTCTAAGACACTTCACCATAATTGACCAATTGGACATAATATGAAATGTGTACCTTGGCTCACGATGCTATTTTTCTTTTTCTTATCTATTAAATGCCTTTAAAAAGAACAAACAGAAAGTGCACTGCTAGTGGAATGTGTTCATCTCCCTTCTTTGCATCCTCAATGCTGTTGCAAAGAACCAAGGGCCTTTTTGGATCAGAATGAGTGGGGGTGTAGAAGGAAGGAATACTCATTGAATGAGTGGATGTTCTCTCATGCAGCATTGCCCAAAATCAATCAGCCTTTTAAAATAAGGTTTTAATTAAAGGGTATGGCCATGACAGATAGGTATCCTCTGGACCACTCTTATTATTCTGAGTTTCATCCACAACATTTCAACATGATGTCTGTGACTCAAGTTTCAAACATTTCAGCATTGTTGGCTATTTTGTGAGAAACTATCAAAAGATGAGTTGGCTATTTATAATGGTGACTCAGCAGTCAGTCGGGAAAATGTATAAAACAAATACTGGTGGGGGTAAAGGAGGGGGTTGTTAGCTTGCAAGGAGCACAAAGATGACGAACAAACACACACTGTATTGTGCTCAATATAGTTTTTCCTTGTTCCTTGAACAGTTGATAATTGTACTAGAAATTACACTTGTTACAGTAATCAGATATAATGCATGGGGAAACCTTATGATAAAAATGAAATCCCAAATCATCCTTAGCTAATTTATCCTTAGCTAATTTAGAAATTTATACCTAGGTACCTTTTGAAATTGCTTTTCCAATACATTATTAGAACTAAGTGTGCAAATGTGAGCATTTTATTTCAAAGGGTCCAATAAGCAAAAAATGCAACCCTGTTGATGAAAAACACTGAACCTATTCCCATCTTGGTGCAATCTGTTAACTCTCAAGAAATGTGAATGTGTATAAATTGGGTAATTGATGGGGTTTCTGTATAAGATTAACTTAAGCGAACTATTTCAGATTGGTTTGTTACTTTTTGTATGGAATAAAACTGCTAAACAGTTGAACGACAAGAATACTTTTAGTGGTTTGATGGTAAATATGTTTCTATGTTTCCTTGAAAGTCATGGCAAATAGCTTCCTTGCCTAATTCTAGTATCTGGAATTATTTAATTTTGTAATGGATATAGGGTTGGGAAGCCTCAATAGAAAAGTGTATGAAGATTTAAAAGAGTGGAACATCCAGTCCATACAGTATTTCTGGTATGTAGAAGGTGATTTGCAGTTAACTTTCTGCCTACCTTTTTGTCGCTGACAGAATAAGAAGTTTCTTGCATTCAATGGCAATTTCTTGGAAGCTCACATTTCCAGGCATTTCCTGAAAACATGCCCACCACCTCCATGGCTCTTGAATACAGACCTCTGGCTTATTACTGCAGGTGGAGTGAAAGTACCTTTAGAGCTAAATGTTTCATCAGATCACCAAAAAAAATTGCTCAAGCATTTACAATTTTACAATATGATCATCTGTTTATTAAAGTGCAAATATCAACCATGGGACAATCATCACAGCATGTGGTGTGGCATAAAAAAGTAAACCCTTTTTCTTACCTACCTACCCAAACACAAAATTAGCTATGTGAATTTTTGTTCGCAGTTGTCCAGTCTTCAATGTTCTGCTCATCTGGGGGTGGGGGAGTGGACCCTACAAAGGAGAAGGGTTCCTATTGTCAGTGTGATGTACTCCAGAAGACCAGAACTGCTTTCTCATAAAGAGATTCAGTACTTTAAAGAATGTTTGAGAGTTATGTTTTCCTGAAATAGATGAAACTATTCTCAAGAGCACGGCTTCAGGGCTTGTAGGGTCTTCTTGAAGAGGAGGGAACAATGACAAGCCATGACATTCAGTTAACTGGAGGAATTCATAACTTTCACATGGCAATCTCCACTGGTTCCCAAAAGGACTTTTCCGCAGCCCCCCCCACTCCCCAAAGCCCCTCCCACTTCCTCTTTTAAGGAAGAGCAACAGCATGCAGGGAAAGGAGGTTCTCTCCCTCCGCTGCCTAATCATGAGGCTTAGCAACATGGAAAACTTAGGAAATATGGAAGAATGAAATTTTTCCCAAGTGCTGTGTCAGTCCTGGGGAAAAATCTCCTCCATGGGTGCTTGTGCTTTGGCATAGCATTGCTCAGGTGAGTGGTTGGAAAGAAGGGGAAAGGAAGGAGAGGGAAAGGAGGAGAAGCAGAGAGACAGATTGACATGTCACACACACCCTTTCTCCACAGGTTGCTGCTTCTGCCCCAACTTACAAAATAAGGGACACATGGGGTAGTGATTTGAGAATTGTGACATTTCCCCCCTAAGCCAGCATCATCACCGGGGGGGGGAAAGCAATTTTTGAAAAGCACTCTGGAACATTTCAGATTTAATCCCCAGCCAGCATGAAAGAGCTCGTTCTCCTCCATCCCCGCCCCACATCTCTTAATACCCAACCTTAATTAACTAAGAAGAGCACATGGAGTATCTGGTCTATGATACACCATTGTCTTAAGCTTCTTGGAGCCTGTGTCAACACAGTGCTATTTGCCTAAATTACAGTACTTCAAGGACACAGCTTCACAGTCATGTGATCTGCAGTTTTGTTTGCACACTGAAGGGAAAAAAATGCTGGTAGAGTTACAAAGCATACACACAAGTATATTTTAATACAGAAAAAAGGTGGTTTGAATCCAACTAGAAAAATGACATACCACTGTAGCATCAGTATTCCCGAGGAAACTGCGTGAAATTAGGACAATGAGCAGCTATACCCACAAGGTGCAAATGAGACACAGATGAGCCTGGGAAGCATCAAAACAAGTTAGATTGGTTAAGGCAAGTTTCAGGAGGAGATGTAAGGCTACTTCAGAAAAGGAGAAAAGGTGATCTGATATTAGAGGATATTTTGTCTTTTCAGCATGTTTCTTGTCCTTTAAATGTACACACAAAATATTGATATTAAATGCATCAGAAACTGCATTTACTACCGGTTTGAAGGTTGCATTTTACTGCTGGCTTCAAAATTCCACAAGCAGAAAATACTCTGCAATTCTGACACAGCTTATGAACAACTCCATTTACAATACTTTAATATGTGCTAGTAAAGAAAGTTTGCAACTAGAGTTTTCTTTGGTGTGTGTGTATGTGTATGTGCATACGTGCAAGCCTTGGAAACAGCTTTTAAACCTGACCCGGGAGATACCACAAGAAAACATCAAAGAAAGCTTTCAAATCAGTCACTGTTTCCATGTTCTGTGTCATGGCCATTGCCTGTTCCATTAACAAGAGTTTATTATGTATATAGTGAGTTTTCCAAACCTATGTTTTCATTCATTTCAATTGCAAAGTACAGATAACTGAATAACTGCTTCATTCCCTGAAGCAAATCCTTCATATGCTCTGTATTTCTCCTGCAATGTACTAGACAGAAGCTAATCTCTTAAGAAGACAGACAAAAATTATACTTAAAATTATAAATGAAATAAAATTTAAAGCCTAAAGGCGTCATAGGCAACTTGAAGCAGAACAGAAAAAAAAATGGGAGGAAAACTCCAGAGAACTACTGCTCTACAAGACATACAAATGTCATTGATTGGTATAGTGATTTCAGTGCCGGCTCTGCTAACTGGCAGCAGATGTCCAGGATATCAGAGAGGAGTCTTTGGAAACTAGTCTAACTGGAGAGATCAGGGATTAAACCAGAGCTTGACTTAATGCAAACCACCTGCTCTGCAGTTCCTCCAGGAGGGCATCCCTTCTACTTTTCTGCAGAATAATTCTAACAAAAAAAATCTTGTCAAGTGCAAATGTCACCACTGAGGCATAATGAGTTCAGAGTAAGAATATTTCAAGTATTTTAGAAAATCGGTGCCTAAAGGTATCACACTATTTTTAATGAGTAAAAATGAAGCATTTGTAAATAGGGTGGCTGATATTGGAAGGCACAGCTTTTGTTCCTTGTATCTAGTTCAAGCCTGTTCCCCCACATTAATATAATATCCCTTGTATCAGTGACAAATTACCGAGATTTACTAAGCTACATTTGAAGAGTAAATGATATGCTTCATTATGCATTGTTGTGAAGAAATCAGTTTAACCCAACTACAGACACAACAATGACCAGTAGAATATTATCCCCCTTTTCAAGTAAGGAACCCCTGCATGAAATCGAGTTTTAAAACTACAGCAGTATAAGTTGTAGATTGTGCCTTTTTATTATAGGACCAAATCATTTATCACTGTCCCACTTTAAACCTTTACAAGTCTTGTAGCAATTTTAGAATAAAGAAAGAAACCCCTTTGATTACCTAGCTAAAACACATCAATAAACCAGGGGCTGGAAATAACACTTTGCCTGCATATGTCTTAAATGTGCCAACTCTGCTTGTTAAGAAAAAACAAACAAACCTTAGTAGACATGGGCACGACTAGGCGAAATTCTCATTTCCGTTTTCGGTTCTCGTTATCGTTATGTAACGGGTAACGGTAACGAGAATTACTCAGCTCAAACTCGAACTTGAACCGAAAAAGAAAAATTGGGTCTGAGTTTTCAATGTCGTTCATGGCATCGCAGTGATCACGCGATGCCAAGCAGCACAGAAAAAAAAAAGGTTTTTTTAAAAAAAACCCGATTCCCGGCCATAAAAGCAGGCGAAAATATGCCTGCCTCAGTGAGGGCACCTACTGAGGGGTGGTTTCTGGGGGGGGGGTCCCCGGCCTCCCCCCCTCCTGTCCTGGGCTGCTGGTACCAGGCTGGGGGGGCATCCTCGTCATCTCCATTTGCCATGTGGTGGGGGGGATCCAAATGGTGACCACAATATTTATTTTTAAATTGTGGTCCAAAAACCCACCAAAGCACCACAGAAACATTTGAAAATTAGGTATTTTAAATCCCTGATTTTTTTATAGTAGCAGCAGTGGGTTTTTCTTGCAATAAAACATCTCCATTGATTTTATTTTATTTTATTTTTATTTTTATTTTTTTACACCTGCGCATGCGCAATGATGGGCTGGCCATGGGATGGGACCATGCAAATTTTTGGACCCATTCCACCAATCGCATGGCCAGGTTTTGACTGAGACTTCTGGGTGTGCCAGAGAGGGCATTAAAAGCCCACAAACCCTAACCCTAACCCTAACCCATACGCCAGTATGCTGTCCTTCTTAGTGGATCAGAGGCACCCAGAGGTGCAGCCCACTAACCCACCCTAACCTTAATCGTAACCCTAAGCCTAGCCCTTACCCTAACCCCAATCCTAACCCAGATCTGTACGCAAGTACACTTCCCTTCTTAGTGGGTCCCAGGCACCCAGAGAGGTGCCTCCCATAGCCCACTATCCCCTATCCCATTCCCTAACCTGTACGTCAGTACGCTAGTATGCTCCCCTTCTTAGTGAGTCAAAGTGAGGCCCCCAGAGAGGTGCCTCGCAGAGCCCACTATCCCCTATCCCATTCCCTAACCTGTACAGCAGTACGCTACTATGCTTCCCCTCTTACTGAGTCAGAGGCACCCAGAGAGTTGCCTCTGCCACCCCACCCTAACATAATGTAATGTAAATGTATGGTACGCGGCGGCTCCACGAAACGCTTCCCTTGCTTCCCTTCTTAGTGGGTCAGACGTCAGAGAAGCACCCAGAGAGGTGCCTCCCAGAGCCCACTTACCCCAACCCCAACCCCAACCCAAACGACAAACGACAAACAGAAACGACAAATTTTTGAAAATTTCCTCGACAAATGGAAACGAGCCGAAATGGACCCGTCCCGACAATCGAAAACTTGAAACGTCATTTTTCCTGGTCGTGCCCATCTCTAAACCTTAGCTTAAATATATTGCCCCAATCTACAGAATTGTTAAAATCTATCAAAATCCTAGAGCTAGAGATCTGCTTAGCTTTTTTTTTTTTTTTAGGGGATAGCACAGCATTTCATCTCAACATTAGCAAACATTTGGCAGATGTTTAAGTCCCTGACAGGAGGAAGTGACTGTACTGGAGCCCTGATCATTTATTCGAAAGAAAAAGCATGGCAGTAGAATGTATCCAAATAAGCAATGCTCAGAACAAGCTGCTGTATGTGCTTTTGTTATGTTTACATTAGAGATGGCCATGAAATGGAAAATCAATTTCATTTCATTAATCATTGTGCTTCATTTAATTTTGTTACTAAATGAATTTTTATTTAATTTTAATAACGAAACAAAATAATTAACCAAACGATTGGGAAGCTGCTGCTACCCAGGTGAGGTTTTTTGACAGGTCGGACAGTTCCCAGTGGGGACAGCCCCACCTGTCAAAAAAAAAAAACCCACCTGGGTGGTGGCAGTTTCCCAATCCTTCAGACCTGTCAAATTTAATATGCCTCGTTGTGGTTTGTTTCCTTTAAGAATAGAGCATTGCCTTTTGAAAATGAGAGAGTACAATAGAAATTACTTCTAAAGTGAAGATTACGGAATTCGGAGTTGAATCTGATCATGGCTAAGATCTAAATAGGAGAAATCTGAGATACCATTTTTTGTAGGAGTGTGATAATAGTAGATTAAATGAATGGTGCTAGCTCTCCTGCACCTCCTTGTTCAGTGAACTACAGGTGAATGGACAGGATGCCCTTTATTGTCTGCCACACTCCCAGCTAGAAGGTTCCTCTAGGTTTTTTTTTTTTTTAATTTCAGTATAAACATAACACAGTGGTAGCTTGCTTTATGAAACTAATCTCATGAATGGAAATAAAATGGGAGAAGTGGTAGTATATTGCAATATTTGAAATGTTTGTTGGGCTAGGAATTTGGAACTCCAGGTTCAGGTTTCCACTAAGTCATGAGGTTTATTGGTTGGCCTTCAGCCACTCCTTCTCTTTCATTCTTGCTCACCTCAAACAACAGATGTGAAGATGGGGTCAGAGAAGACGGCTTCCTTTACTGTGCCAACCCATCTCATGTCAGATCTTCCTCTTTTCCCACTGCCCACCACTCATTCCACGGTGAAAAAGTATTCAGGACACAATCCAAACTTAACATATCTCTTTGTTGGACTGATTTGAAGGAGGGAAGCCAAAGTGAACATTCTCAGTATACAGTACAACAGAAATGCAAAGGGTTAATCAGGGAGGAGGCCATAGAGGGCAAAAATTGTTATTATTACAAAAGGGGGCAAAAGGCGACAGAATGATGAATCCAGTCAAGGATGGAAAGAGGCGGATCTGATGACAGAAGAGACAGAAATGGAAAACATTTTCAATATTTTTGACTTTTGAGCTATTGGGGATCCCAACAATCTGTACAGAGAGGAGGAACACAAGTGGTCATACCTTGAGGAATATGCCCACTGGGATCACCCTCACACTTTTTAGGGTAACTAAACAGATTTAAAAGCAACCAGACAAGAGGAACTAGCTGTGAAGAATGCTGACTCTGGCTTTCAAAACAATTACAAATCTAACTCCTTTACACTTCCAATTCAACTATCTGAACTCACTAATAATCACAAAACCACTGACTTATTATTTTAAACTATGAAAATCAATATGCTTATTTTCCACTAAGGGTATAGATTTTAGGTTGCAATCTATATCTACCTACCTTGAAGTAAACCTCTCTGAGCTCAAGGGGACTTACTTGTGAGCAGGCATGTGTGGGTTGCTGTATAAATATCTAAACATGTTGAGTGCCTACAAAATAAAAATGCAAAATGTTTAATTGTTCTAGTCTCAAAAATCTCCTGTAGGTGTGTATATGAGAGAGAGAGAGAGAGAGAGAGAGAGAGAGAGAGAGAGAGAGAGAGAGAGAGAGAGAGAGAGAGAGAGGAGGGAGTAGCAATAATAGTAGTGTTCAGAGTCCTAATATCACAAGAAATCCTGGATTCAGTATTGTACAAATATGGTAGTAAAAGATTAAATAATCAAGACAAACCCAACTTATGGTGACCTGTTGTAGGAATTTCCAGGTAGAGAATACTCAGAGGAGGTTTACCATGTCCTTCTCCCTTGGGTGTCCTGTGACTATGAAGCTTGCACAGTGCTACACAGTCTGACTCGAGTCCCAGGAGGCCAAGTGGGAAATTGAATTCCCGACCACTGGCCAAAGACCTCTGCAGCCAGAGACCTAACTCAATTCACTGGACTATACCAAGAACTAAAACCGCAGCAGAAGAAAAGGGACTCATTCCTGAAAGGAGGTACAGTGGACCTTCATATAACCTACGTTTTGTATAACATAAAATCTGTACAACATAAAAAATTCCAGAGATAGGGGAAATTTGCTTAACAGAATTGCCTATGGGGCAAATCTGTACAACATAAAAATGGTTGTGATTAGGTATTACTCTGTTTTCAATGCATTCCTATGGGAAATTTGTACAAAGGAAATTTTGCTTAACAGAATTTCACTTGGAACAAATTAATTCCTTTATACAAGGTACCACTGTACATCTATGTCAAGTATGAAACCTGAAAAGGTCAGGTTTTTGGTTTTTTTGTACTACAGCTCCTAGGAGTCCAAAAGAGAGAGAGAGGGATATTTCTAAGTTTTGTTCAACTGCCAGGCTGTCCCCCCGCCCCATTTTCTTTATTGTTCCTAAATTCTTCTATCCTCCTTTCCCCCAGTTATACCTCAGAACAGCCTTGGTTTCCCTGTAATTCTCTTGCTTTGACAGGTTATGAGAGTACTTTACAAAATAGAGTATTATCAACAGACTATATCTCCTAAAAACATATAGAATATACTTCCTCCACCCCACAGTTACAATTTCACATAGGTGGCTACAGCAGTCTTGATCAGTGGTTCTTTATTAAAATATGCCCCCTTTGCACTTTGATATATTGGGCACAAGGCATAGCCTAAGATAACTGATGCAAGATGAAGAATGTGATTAAGAGTGGGTTGCTTGTGGTCTAATGTAGGTGGTCCGAGCAGAATAAGCTCAATACAGTGAAAACCAGGCAGTATGAAGTTGTTATTTAAAAAAAAACTACAGCAGAAAGAATTCTTTTGGATGAGATAGAAGCTCCCCAATTCAAAATTTTAATTGGATCATGGTGAAAAATGGGATTTTGCAAAATGAGGCAGCAACCCAGTGCTACTGCCACACTACAAAAATGTCTGTTCAGCATTCCAGTTTCTGCTAATTTATAGTATTTCCTAGTCACCCACGGCCTTCTACTTCCTGCTCTATGTTTTAATTCATATGAGTGTGTGAACTTCAGCTCATACCCTACAGGGATAGGCTGCACCCAGAAGCTTCTATAAAGTCAAATGGTAGGTGTCCTCTTGTGAATTCAATACTATAAATGTCTTGCATGCTAGATCAGCATCTTAGCTTGCTCAACTTCTTGGCCCAGCGACTTCATCCTGGTTTACCAATGAATATCTACAACTCCCACCAGGGATTCTAACAGTAGCAAAAATTCCATATAATTCCCAGAATCATTTAGTGCTCACCATGTTAGCTGGGTGGCAGCAGCAGACTGTGGGAATTCAAGGTTGGTAACTACCTATCTGGCCTTCCAGATATTTTGAACTTCCAACTCCCAGATTCCTTGGCCACCAAAAAGCATCTGATGTCCAAACTTGTGAAGGAAGCTGTTAAAAATGATCACCAGCAGCTCTTTTACCCTATTCTCCACTGTTTTCAGAAATGGTCTCCCTCTGGGCTCCCAACAGCAGTGTGTTTGGAATGGAAGAGTAGATCTGCAGGCTGTAGTTCCTTCCCATGGATCTATGAGCAGGGCACGAATTCTCTATTGATTCCTCAAGCATTCCAAAAGCACTTTCAGCAGAAAATGTGTTGCAGCTCTGTCAGAGGCCTGCCACCAAAGATTAGTTACTTGGAGATTCCTAGGACTAAATCTCCAAAATTTGCAGTGCAAATACATACAGGCACTCAAACATTCTTAAATTGCACTTCTTGCTGAGCTACAGTCCTACTACAGGGATGATTTCATATCATATGGCATGTGGGAAAAAGCTTCCATGTTTATAAAGTACACATGAAACCTATTGGTACTATATTGTCTTTGTTTTCTGAAAACATGCCTATCCTGATCCTTTAAAGCAACTGTCAAGTCTTCTGGAGCATTATTGCACAGATATGTTCACAACAGCAGGGGCACTTCAGGTTATGCAACTACAGATATTTTCAGATTTGGCAGCTGTTGCATTGTCTACAGAATCAAACTGTAGAAGTGGCAGCCAGTAACAGCTTACTGGCTACCAGATGTCAGACAGAGGATGGAGTCCTCCCCACTCCTGTCTATCATTATCACCACTGCTTCATCACTTCTACCATTTTCACAACATAACACTATGCCAAATGCCTTGCCAAAACAAGAGCCAATTATGCAATTAGATTTACATAAACAGAGCACACCTGCCTACTTCCCTTACTATACATAATGCTGCCTGGCTGCAGAATTTGGTATCTCCACTTTTCGACTTCAGCTTTTCTTGCTATGTGTTCTGAGTCGATCCTTCTGCACAGGGGTTCTCAAAGGCCTCCACCCAACCAAAGAAACCAAGCTTCTTAACGATACCTCTCAGCCAGCAAGAGCCATGATGAGACTGGCACACATTTCAAAAAAATCCATGGTGTGGCTGCCAAGGCGTGGCGTAACACAGGGCGTGCTCCCAGACAGGGATCCAAGGAGAGGTCCATGAAGGGACTGGCACTCAACAGTAGCAGAATCCAAGCTCAGCCTTGGTCTGTGCAAGCGAGGAGCAGAACTTGAGCGCTGAGGAGTGGAAGAGCCTGATCTTTGCTCCATGACATCATCTGAGAAGGAGAAAGAGAAAACACATTTAAAGTATTTGCTCCTGTGGACACAGGGGCTTGAGCACTCTCATGTTTCTTCCTACATAACACCCAGGGAAACTGCCTTACACAGGATCAGACCAAAGGAGTATTTTGCCCAGAACTGTTCACTTCAACCTGGATTTATTCATATCTGGAGATCTCTTTACTTAGAGGTCCCCATCTAAGTAGTAACCAGGCCTGATTCTTCTTAGCTTCTAGAATCAACAGATCTTACTCTCTTAATTTTTCACTTAAGCTCAATAAACTTTAGTTTTTTTCTGACTGGAAAATTAATAATAAACCCCTCCACCTCCATGTTGCCTTTTACTAATAAATGTTAGTGATAGTAATTCTTCACATATCCCCTTTGGAATATATTTATAATGTACTAACTAGTAATATTTCACTCCAAAGTGACCCCAAAGGGACAAAATTGCCTAGCAGCTGGTGGATATCCATCAAGTTGCAGGCACATGCATACAGCACAAAAGGAGACTTTCTGGCTCACAGCCCTATTCTGGGGGTGCCCTTCCCCAAACCTCCTCCCCCTCCCTGAAGGCTATACAATGGAGTATAAAAGGGCTTCTGCCAATAGAAAAACAAGGAGCACGTAGGGCAGTCACACAGTGAAGGGTGGGGAGGAATACAGGTCAAGAGACTGAACTTTCTCACTGGGTTCAAACAAACTTGCCAGAAAATCTGAAAATGCATTCAGGTGAACACTTTTACAGCAGAAATCAGGAAAGTTGCTTTATTAGATCCCAAATAGAGATGGGCACAGAGCTAGATGAAGTGCTTGGTGCTGAATCTCTCATGTGGCACATTAACCTCTCCCATGGCTAGCAGGCCCATTCACCATTGTTGGCGCACCAACATGGTCCTCCTTAACCACTGGCATGCCAATCTGGAAAGGAGCTCAGGCTGCCCTTCCCCTCCTCATCAGGCAGCTGTTCAAGCCAATGAGGCAGGGTGGGGATTCTATCCAGACAACCAACATGTGGTTGGCTGCCTGAGGAGGCAGGGAAGGGCAGCCCTAACTTCCTTCCTGGACTCGCACACCACTGGGAAAGGAGGACCTTGACTACATACAAACAACAGTGAGTGGGCCTGCTGGCCATGGAGGAAAGAGGAGATTAAGCACACCACCTGTAGTGTCATGCAAGATTCCGCACATAGCACTTTGTCATGCTTTGTGCCTGTCTCTAGTAATCACAAATCCCAGGATGTCACATGGGCAAGAAGGACTTTTTATCAGTTGTGGTTGACAGAGCACTTTGCAGATCTTTGTGCTAGATACATGTAGATCTTGACAGCGGCTGGGGGCTTAGGAAGTGAACTCACCTGCAAGAACATATCCCCTCCCTGCTCTAGCTTTACTGTTGTGCAGGTGAATGCCTGCATAGATAATATGGTTCTCCTGAATTTTGCACTGCCATTTCTTTTAAACTGGATACACTGTGTCTATCATTAGAATGGTCTTTGCAACAGCACTACCTCCTATCAGATCGTGAATTTTCCTAGGGTCATTAAACCAGCCTTCACCAGTCCAGTGTTTTCCAAGTAAACTGACCATGATTGTCATCATTCCCAACTAGCATGACCACCTTGAAAATGATGGGACTAATCTTCCAGCATATCTAAAGGGAATCGAGTTGGGAAAGGCTGCATTAAATTATCATAGTTAATATTAGTTATTAATGGGCTGGATTGCTGAGTTAGATATTTGGCTGCAAAGCCAACAGTTGGGAGCTTGCCTCTTCTTCAGTAAGAAGAATCAGCTTCTGTAGAGTTGGGCAAGCTAAACAACCTCAAGGTGCCCCTGAAGACAGGACTGGAAAATCCACTCCTGAGTACAGTGTACCTAGGAGACCTGAATAGGGCTATTGTAAGTCAGAACTGACTTGATGGTACACTATTATTAATAATACAAGTTATAATGGTACAACTGGAACAATAACTGTCCTGAGCTGAAGATAGCATGAAGTAGGCTGAAATTTTAAGCACAGAAAGGGAATGTGACCATACCATTTATACAGTATCTTATCCTCATGTCTGCAATTTAATTCCACAGCATTTGCTCCTTACCGTCAATGCTTTTGAAGTCCAGCAGATAGCTCCGATTGTCAACCTGATAAAGCTGCAAACTCATTTTCACATAATTTCCCGTCACTGGATTCTTCCTACGAACTCGAAGATGATAGGCATTTACCACCTAAAAGATGTAATTTGTCTTTTATTGGAAACAGAAATACGGTCCATGAAAGATAGGAACTTTTTGCAGCAAGTGCAGGTTTCAAGAAAACATGTTTGCTTAAACAACAGTGCAGCCCTATCCATTTCTTCTCAAAAGTAAACCCCACTGAGTTCAATGGGACTTCCTACAGTTGTGTTCACATGTACCTGAATGAATCCTAAGATGCTCAATGGGACCTCTGAGTACAAATGCATAGACTTGGATCACGGATACCTTGAAAGAAACTGTCTTTGATACTAGAAAAATAAAATGAGTTTTTTTGCAAAACTTGGTAATCACACACCTTCCAAGAGATGCTTTTTTTACATAAGAGTCTTCAACAAAAACCTTATCCCTTCTGTTTTTCATCAACACTTTCATTGTCTATACCATGCAAAATATGATCAAATAGATTAGGGGTAAAATATCCACCTCCCTTACTCAAATAGCTTTTAGGCACAGTTGTGGTATGCGTCTGTAATGGAATCTCCAGCAATGACAAACACTGCCCAGTAATACTGTTGCTCTTTTGCAAAATAAATTTTTCATGCTTTGCCAGTCATATTCTGCCGTTTTACACATATGGTTAAATAAGTTTGCAATGAATGAATCATTGGCCCCAACTCTAGCCAAGTTCAGTTTTCAAAGCAATCCAGTTGTACCCAATAAAAGAAAATATTGCTTGGGATTTGTACACACACACACATGCACACACACATTTTTATATATAAGAAAATGTTACTCTTATTCAAGATTTTGAGTGCTATAATATGATTATGGGTGTGGGTGGGAGCGGTGCCTGATGAACACATATATTATCACAATAAAAATAAAATAATTCTACTTTTATTGTGTAAATAATAGTCATTGTGTGCCATAAAGCATTTGTGATTTATGGTGATCCTTGTCATAGGGTGTCTGATAAGCAGGATTGCATTTTAGCACAGAAGTAAATCAACCCTAAATAAACTGATGGCCATATATATGAAAGTGCCCAGATAACTGTTTTCCGAAAGCAAGAAATATCTAGCTCTTCAGTCTGTGATAAGCAGAACAATATGTGCTGTAATTCAAGATCAACCTACACAGTTTTCCCTCTTTCTCTTATTATAAGCAAGGAAATTATTGAATAATGGCAAATGAGCAAATATATACAAACTAGCTTCAGTTTGCCGAATGCATATAAGTAACAGAATTATCCTTTGGACATTGAGAAGCCTTATTGCAGAATTCTGCCTGCAATTCTATGCCCCTTTACCTAGGAATAAATATAATGGGGCCAACAATTACTAAACATGAACAGAGTTTATTTTAAAATGCTTATCTCCCTCTCTTCTTGAATGTTTCAACAACAACTAAACAACTAAGACACACACACACGCACACACAACTCCCGAACAAAATGAATAATCACAAGGCTGCTGAAACAGAACAGAAAAATAAAAATAAAATGAGCAGAAAAAGTAGTAGTTTAAAATTACGTTTTGAATTATATTTTTAAAATGCACTTACAGCCTAATTTTTCACCGGTTATATTCAGTGAACATATACTTTATATTAAATGTAGAATGAGAACTGCAAATACACATTCCTGTTTCTTACTCAACATTGGAAACAGAATCAGACAAATGAAGGAAAAACCTCCTGTTGGGTCAACAGGTATCTCACAAATAAAACTAATACAGTAATAGGTTTGGGCTCAAAAAAAGTTCAGCTTTAAATATCATAGTAAGTGAAGCACAGTGATACCTTGTATAAAGGAATTAATTCGTTCCAAATGAAATTCTGATAAGCAAATTTTACTTTATACAAAGTTCCCATAGGAATGCATTGAAAACGGAGTAATCCCTAATCACGACTCAGTTGTAGCACCTTATGTTGTACAGATTAGCCCCATAGGCGATTCTGTTAAGCAAATTTCCCCTATCTCCAGAATTTTTTATGTTATACAAACCATTTGTTATACGAGAGTCCACTGTACAGTATTTCAGGAACTTGATGTGACCTTGCTTTAGAATGTAATCCTCTCTGACTTCTCAAAAAGCATACAGCAAGACTTATCAGATAGGTGCTGTATATAAAGGACTGCAACCTCAGGCTGGCTTAGACATGGTGCAATACTGTACATTCTGGCAAGCACACCCTGGAGAAAGGTCAGCTAGAAAGCACCACATTCCTTACAATAGATCTAAAAGAACATCCCTGCAAGGTTTTATCTGGCCACGTGATTCCTTGAAGCCAAGCACAAATAATAGACAAACTTCTTTTCCTAACAGCTTTTGAGAAGATTAGTTATCTAGAAGGGAATTAGTTACTAAAATTAGATATCTGAAAAGCTCCCACTACAGCTGTGCAAGGAAGAATTATCCCCACAGCCTCAAGCTTAGGCAGCTTTAAAAAGAAGATATGTTCTCATAGGTCAGTCAATAAAAATCGATAGTATTGGAGCACCGCTACATTGCAACTTCATGCATGTATCTTCAGAATTAAGTCCCATTACTTCAGTGGGTCTTTCTCCCAAGTATATATATGCAGAGGGCTGAAACTTTGGTATTCTAATAATTACAAAGAGGCTAATGTGATAGTAATAAGCCAATGCAATTACAGTTTTAGACTCTGCTGACATCACCCTGGAATTCCCAAGACTCATCATTCATTTACCTTTAAAAACCCTAACACAAATTGAAACCAGGTTACCTAAAGAAGTGTTTAGCTGCCTATGTATTACATTTTTCATCAGAGGTCCTGTTCCAAGTGTCACTGCTGTCAGACACCAGCTGGACATGACTGTGGAAAAGGTCATCTCAGTTGTGGCACCTTAGCTGACTCTCTCCCAAGGGGTTAATTTATTGCTTTTCAGCACATGCCTCCCTGAAGAATATGAGGACAGTGAACCCACTTGGGTGTCCCATGGGCAGCAGCAACATCCTACTAGGCCAGTGATGGCGAACCTTTTAGAGACCGAGTGCCCAAACTGCAATTCAAAACCCACTAATTTGTTTGCAAAGTGCCAATACAGTAATTTAACCTATATACAGGTGGCTGTGAAGGGGCAATGTCGGGTGCCCAGAGAAAGGGCTCCGAGTGCCACCTTTGGCACCCGTGCCATAGGTTCACCATCACTGTACTAGGCTGATCCTCCTGCTCTGGAAGTATCAGCAGATACCTTTCAATACGAATGAAAAGGTCCCTTTAAAAAAATTATTTCACTTCTTTAGGGCTTCTGAGCTGTAACCTAATAGGATGAAACGCTGCTTGTGGTTTTATCAGCATTTCAAATTATTTCGTATTTGCTGTAGGTTTTGTTGTACAGTCATAAAGGCTACCAGTGGCTGCTAATCAAGATAATAGATAAGATATTACTTCCAAAATTAGATGCAAAATGAAGCTACTTAACTGGGGATACAAATGGAAGGATGCCACTGAGGTCGTACCCTACTTGGGGTTTTGTACATTCATTTAACAATCTCCTTTGAGAAAAGCAACCATATATTAAACATATTTTGATTTGATTCAGCACAGTATGTTTAGTCTCTCATTTACTCTGTTTTATTGAGGCAGACTTTTCTGGTTCATTTATATTGCAAGCAAATACTGTATATTAAATTTATTAAATAAAGCAATCAAATATATTAAGAAATTCTTAAAACACATAGATTTTTCAGAGTAAATGGAGAATTTCACATTAAAAAAACTATTAAAGCAACACACATTGATATTTCTCACCTTCCATTCAAAATCTAGCTGCTTCATAGCACGGTACACTTCTGCCATGATATCATAAGGCTTGCTTTGACTTCGTATTCCTAAATGCCACTTGGCTTTTTTCACAGTCAGTGGTTTTGGCTTAGTGGTATTCAGTGCATCCAAGGGACACTTAGCTTTGGGGCTATCTGCTACTAGAGGAGGCATCCGCTCTGGATGGGGTTTTACTCCTGGGGGGATGTGCGTACTGTCGTCCATAAAAGAACCAGTAGGAGGGCTGGAAGCGAGGTAGAATTCACTGGCTTGGTTCATGATTCTACGATTATCAATAATCAGGTGATAAGCGACTGCTAGCTGGTCTTGAGGGTCTCCACTGCACAAGCTGGTCATCACTTCGGACTCAGTGCATTCGAACTTCTCACAAACCTCCCGCACAGCATCGTCATCAATAACATTGGCATCATAAGAAGGATCTTCTGGAAACAAGTAACTGGGCAGATCTTCTTTGAACCACTCATGTTCACTGGAAGAAGAAGTGTCACTCTGCTAAGCAAAAAGACTGTTTGGTAACATCCTAAATCTGATTTGTCCCAAAAGATAAAATGTTGAATGCTAATAACTGCTTACTTGTGTCAATATTTTAATTTCAAAGAACTGAAACTTTTCTCTAGATTTATTTATTTATTTATTTATTTATTTATTTATATTTCTAGACTGCCCCTTTAGTGCAAACTTTGATGGCTCAGTACTACTGCTGATAAGCAACAGAATATGACCAAGCATTTTGCAAAACACTTCTGCTACTGAGTCCTAGAGTACTGCAAGCTTAAAATAAGATGTTGATTAACAGGAAAACTTCAGCCTAGAAAGTATACAGATTTGTTGACAGGGAAAAAAACTGACCCAACCCCTGAATTGATATCCCAGTCACAAACACTTGAATATACAGACTGCAGCCATGATAACACAGAGGCAGCCTGGCTTTGGGAAATGGCATTCTCAAGAATACCAAGTGGAGCTGGAAGTGCAAGAGAAAAAAACACACACAAGCAATGATATGGTGGGTGATATATGGTGGGTGTCATAAACCTTAGTCCATATGAACACTGGGCCATGTATAGGTATCTGACTGTGGAGCTAGTAGAGGTTGGGAGTTCAATTCCCCACGAAGCCTCCTTGGCAGAGGCTGGACTTGATGATCCACAGAGACCCTTCCAGTTTTGCAGTTATGAGATGATAAAATATGGTTTTTTAAAGCTTAAAGTGTTGCCTACAGTTGTTAGTGACCAATCTTAGCAAAAAACAAACAAAGAACACTTCCAAATACTCTCTCTACCCCCCTCTTCTTTTCTTTTAAAGAATATTTTATCCTGCCTTTCTCCTCGTAAAAGGACCCAAAGGCAGCTTACAGTAATGAGTTTCAGAGAGAGCAGCTGTGTTAATCTGTTCAAGAATTGCAGGCAAAGACCAAAGCAAAAGCAAAGCAAAAGCAAAGTGTTCTGCTTATATACAGCCCCATCGCTCTCCAAGGATGCTCTGGGTGGTTTACAGTTTCATTATGCAGGCTACACATTGCCGCCACCCCACCCTACCCCAAGCGAGCAGGGTACTCATTTTACCGACCTTGGAAGGATGGAAGGCTGAGTCAGCCATGAGCCTGCTACCTGGGATTGAACCACAGGTTGTGAGCACAGTTTTACCTGCAGTACAGGTATTTAACCACTTAAATTAAAACCACTTGTTTTGTGTGTCTTGTTTTGTTTCATTTTGCCTGCACTTACAGTAATGAGCGACAGTATACAGTCCGGTACACTCTCTCTCTCATTCTCTCTCTCTCTCTCTCTCTCTCTCTCTCTCTCTCTCTCTCTCTCTCTCTCTCTCTCTCTCTCTGTGTGTGTGTGTGTGTGTGTGTGTGTGTGTGTGTGTGTGTGTGTGTGTGTGTGTGTGCGTCTGTCTGTCTGTCTGTCTGTGTATCATGTGCTTTAAAAATTGGCTGTATACTATTTGGATGTCTTGTTTTTTCTACTATCTACATATGAAAAGATGAAGGTGGATACCACAATAATGTAATCTGTCTAGTTTAGATGATTATTCAGCATATCTGTTCTGCACATAGTTTTCAATCTCCTATTGATATCAGAAGGATATCCTGGCTGAGTTCTTCTATGAACCTACTTTTCCAACCTCAGAGTTACGGTATGTTGACAGGTGGCATTATGGGATGTTTGGCACCAAAATTACCGTATATCCTTGATGGTTGCTCGTTTGAGTGGGTCAACCTGCAGCATATGCATGAGCAGGTTGGCAACTGAACGGTTGAGGTATTCGGGAATGTAGAAGACGCCTCCACGGATTTTTTTAAAGAGGGTCGGGACGTGATCATCATCAAAAGGAAGAGTCCCACAAAGAAGTGCATAGAGAATAACACCACAGCTCCAGATGTCAACCTCTGGACCAGCATACAATCTGAACAAAAAGAAGATGCCATTAATGAGTTCCTTAGGGCAATACGTGCAATGCGGAGTGAAAGCATGCTCTGGGGATCTCTGTGTAGAACGAACAAGGGGAAACACTTTCTTTTACTCAGAATGATAGCTGAAAGAGTCTGATTATGATAACATTCTACTTGCTGTTGTTGTTCACAGCCTGTCTGCCATTCTAGAACTAATAAAACCTTTCTCTCTCCCTATTCCTCTCCTTTGATCTTTCTCCCCCACTTTCTCTAAATGTCCCTACCACATTCTTTGGCATCCCTGCATTTTCAAAAGTTCCTGATTAGAAATACTCATTTATTTATTTATTTAGATTTATCACCCCCATCTCCCCAGAGGGGACTCTGGGTGATTTACAATACAAAACTCAGTAAAACAATGGATATTAAAAATCTAAAAAATATACCAAACTGAAAATATGAACATAAGTTATTAAGGAGAAGAGGTGAAGCTTTAAACAAGAGAAGATCTATGGTATTTGCCACCTCCTGGGGCGATGGCTGTTTATTCCACTCCAGGCAAGCTGGCAGAGCCATGTCTTTAAGCTTTTCTGGAAGACAAGAAACCAGGGGGCCTATCTCAGCTCTAGGGGCATGCCTGTCCAGGGGGCTTGTCTCCTAGACCCCATCAGATGAAATTCTCTTGGTGACAGGGTATGTAGCATGCTTTTTTTTTTTTTTTAAAGCTAAACTGTACCAGAAATAGGACAGGATGTTATCAAAAATAAATGACCATGTAAATAAATATGTAAATCACCACAAACCTCTTAGCTATTAGAATTAATACCATTAAGTTTTGGAGTTTTTAAAAATCAAAGTGCTATTGACTGGTTTCATGCTCTACCTCCCCGATATGACCTCTGGTGCTGCATAGTTTGGAGAGCCACAGCTGGTGCGTAGGAATTCACCGTCAGACATCATGTTTGACAGTCCTAAAAAATAAATAAATAAATAAATAAATAATAATAATAATAATAATAATAATAATAATAATAATAATAATAATAATAATAATAATAATAATAATAATAATAATAATAATAATAATAATAATAATAAGTCTTTCACATGTGGAGGCTCCCAGATGAAGCTTCACTTAGCAAGCATTAGATACAGCTTAAATGATGGGACTAAGAGAGGGTAATAGCAAGGAAAACAAAAGGGAAACAATATGGAATAATAAAGTGTGTGTCAGGGGGAAAGTTCCCAGAACTGCACCACAATATCTGCTTCAGAAATAATGTATTATGGGACAGAAAGCTTGTAACTGTAAACATGTCTGTCTGTTTGTTTGTTTGTTTGTTCATATTGGAACCTACTGCTTATTCTCATAAGTGCAAGTTGCTTTAGCCTTCAAAAAAAGTCACTCAGACAGCTTACAAAATACAAAAAGCACAAAAGCAATAATCATTAAAACACATTTACAGCAACCTAAAGCACCGCATACACCAACAATCAAAACTAATGGTCCATAAAATAAATACACAATGAAATAAAGCAACAATTTGCTTAGTCTAAGAAAGACATCTAAGGTAAGCATAAAATAAATAAAATTAAGGCTAGCTTGCTCAAGTTTCTTATCAGCTTATCTTTCTAGAGCATCTGGTGTCACATCTTTCCCCAAGCTTCTAGATACTAGTTGACACAGAGAGAGAGATGAAATGCTGGAGGAAAAGGCAGCTTCCTGAAACCTCAGAGCTCATAGAACTTATGTTTTAGTATCTCATAAGGCACATTGCTATGTATTTGCCTTGAAGCAGATGTCCCTCTGTATCATGTCCTCTCTACTTCAAGGAGCAGGATCATGGCCAATGAGATGGAGAAACCATCCTATTTGAAGATCATTATAATGAGAGGAAAGCAATCACAAAAATTAACTGAACATTAAGCAGAAATTCTAAAAGGTGTAAGCCTGCAACTTAAAAATTTGATACATGATTTTTATATATACTATATATTGACACCGAGAAAGTTCTCTATCCTAGAAAACTTTACAGTATGATTCTCACCGGGGGGGGACTTGTTTGGACTGTGCAATTTCTGGACCATTTTCGGCTATAGATGAGAGTTCACGTGATTGGATGTTCCATCATACAGAGACAGATAAATTCCTTATACATAAAAATATGAGATGTCAAGGAAATATCCTCAAGTCTGAAATTTGGCTTTTGGAATAAGGTTGAATTCTTGTTGCTTAGTGTTGTAACTCGCACTAGAGTAGGCCCATGGAATCGATGGGGATTTGGTGAGTGTGTAAGTTCCATTGATTCAAATGGGCTTACACAAGTGGTGGCTTACTTTAACATAACAACTTGCAACAAGAGTAAGGCCCTCTTAATTCAGTGGAACTTACAGAGGAATTGGCTCATCAAATGCTCACTAATTCAATGGGTCTAAGCAACAGGTTTTCACCCCCAGGGTATAGTTATAGTGGAAGAATTATGGAACTCATAAGTGGTCCTTCACTTATAGGACTAATTCATGAGGATGAAGTCAATGTCATCAGCACAAAGTTTTTTGCAATGGCCTAGAACTGGCAATAGCCATAAAAATGACTCGAGTTCTTCTGAAGGAGGTTAGATCTGGACAGTCCAGCAAGTGGCTCATAGGCAATTACATTTCTGGCATACTGCTCAGGTCACGTACCGAAATCAGCTATCTTGGCATTCATGTGTGCATCCAGCAGCACATTCTCTGGTTTCAGGTCTCTGTGAACCACCATATGCCGATGACAGTAATCTACAGCTGACAGAATTTGCTGGAAAAGGCGCCTAGCTTCGGACTCTTCCACCTACAGAGAGGCAAAGGCATAGAAACAAAAATCAAGCTCTCTTTTCTAACAGGACATTCACAAAAGCAAGATGTGTCCTCGTAATGAATTGCAAGAGACAGAATTATAGTAAACAATACAATAGTAAATGATACAAAAGCAAACCGAAAAGAACCTCCCCAAGGAAATATTCATGGTATTATTTTCTTATAATTAAAGCTGTCAAATAATTACAGTGTGTTGTGATTTTTAATGTGCCTCTTCATATAAACACACACAAACAATTTTTTCTCACAAGCTGCTGATTCTGGCATTTCTCCAAAATAGGAGACGTTAGTGTGAACTTGTGCTTCCTTTTGCCCCTTTATTCTCCCCTCTCAAAACAGCAGCAGCAGCAGCAGCAACAACAACAGCAATCACAGCAACAACAACTACTACTACTACAACACAGATACTAGAGGTGACAAGAGGGAGAACCATATTTTGTTATCTTGTATTTCAGAAGCTAGGGTCAATGTTGAGGGTGGCATATTTGGTCACTTGCCAAAATTCTTATCTTGTCAAGAGCGGCACTATGAATGGCTTGGCCCTATACTATTCTTCTTGACTGCTGATTGTGCTCCCTCTCTCAGCCTTTCATCTAGTGTGATAGGAAGTGAGGATGGAGGCAAAAATGAGAAACAGCAGCTTCTACCATCTGCTCACTTGCCAAGTTTCTCCCAGGCAAACAAGCAGGCACCAGCTGAGGAAGAGGAGGAGGAGGAGGATGTGGCCTAATGAGACAATCTTACTTGTCTCCATCAAATAAAATGGGAAGCCATTTATGATCAAGGAGCCTATCCATGGATCTACAATAGACTCAAGTGGGAATGTACCAGAGTATTCAGACATAAGTTATGGGAAGAAGTTTCCATAAGCTCTGGCTTCTGCACTCCATTTTCCTTTTATTTTTTTCATACACTCAAGGGGGCTGTTAATTGCACTTGGATCCTTGCCTGTTTCAGCTAGCCCCACATAGAACAACTTATGGTTTCTTGAGTCCAGGTGCTACACAGAAATGTTGTTAGTCCTAAAGTAAGAAAGTGAGAGCTTTTATTGTATTCCTTCCAAATATGGAGGAGACAAGGTGTTGAAAACACGTAGACCTGAATCTTTTGCAACAATGAGCTATTTTTTCCTATTTATAGGAAGGGTTTAGTTTGTTTGCTCCCTAACACAGGAACATTCACAACTGGCCTTCTCTAGCTATAATCTGAAATGGTATAGAACAGATGATATAAGAGAAGATGGAGGAATGCTTATGTAGAATGGACGAAACCACTTCAGGCTGCAGTCCTAGGACACTGCTATTTCCAACAGAAAAACAAAATGAATCTTCTTACAAGAATAACCTCATTCAGCAAGCAAAATACTCGAACCTTTCACCTAGATACACTTCAATTTTTATACTTACAGGAACACATTTTTTTTGTCCTTGGGAAATATTAAACATTTGGTGTGTCCTTCCCAACCTCCAACATAATCTACAAGATACCTAAAGCTGTTATGGGGTTCATAACATACAGCAGGGAACATTTCAGATTTGCTAATGGCATTTAAAAGTCAAATGAAAAATGAAATGAAATCTGCAAAACAGAATAATGGAAATCAAACTGCTTCTTGTTACTGCTTTTTGAAAAGCATTTGCATTCCAAATATAAACACCCATATAAAATTCCATGTAAGAAAAATTAGGGAAAAATATGGGCAAGAGAAACAAATGTCCTCTATTCAAAAAAAGCAAAAAAGCAAAAGCATAGTATTCTGCTTATAGAAGCAGAACACTTCACTTCGCTTTGCTTTGCTTTTTTATACTGTCCCATACCACTTCAAGTAGTCTCTGGGCGGTTTACAATTTAATTACAGTATGTAGGCTATACATTGCCCCCACTGGATACTCATTTTACGGACCTTGAAAGGATGGAAGGCTGAGTCAAACATGAGCCTGCAACCTGGGATTGAACCCTAGGTCATGAGCACAGTTTTACCTGCAGTGCAGGCATTTAACCACTGTGCCAACTGATTGTAAACTTTTAATTTGCATAGACAAGCTTTTATCTTTGTTTTTACCACAAACTCTTACCTAAATTCAAGGAAATGTAATGTCCATCTGCAGTAATTATAGGACTAAACTACAATTAACACTAAATGGTACAGCAAACAAGAAGTGAAAGGTTAGGATTGTTTGAAGAGCCAATTATACCAGCTTTGCAACTCTGCACGGCTACTGCAGGCACATCTGTTGGAACTAGTTAATGCTGAACTACTATCACCAAATCCCCTTTTATTGTTTGGAGGTTCTAGCAGGGGAGCACAGCTATTGCATACCCTTGATGGAAGAATTGTTCATTCCTTCTATCTGGGATGTCCATCCTCTTCTGCTGAGCATGCACTTCGGGAAGTGGAGTGGAGGAAGAGGAGGGGGACAGCCACTGAAGCCAGCAGGATAAGCTGGATTGACCCTGGTGATCAAGGTAGTGACAGATGTCACAGCCAGATCACCCTCCCATCTGATCCTCTTTACTGAAGAATTTGGACAGTAATCAGTGGCAACACTCCAAAGCAGAAACCTGCAGTCCCAAAAAATTAACTTTTCTCCTCTGTTGTCCAAAATGAATAGTATAAGTACAAACATATAAGTTTAGACACCAAGAGGCATTGCTACTAGTTATTGTCTGCATTTGTTACATTTGTAATTTGAATCCAGGAATAACCAAAGGTTGCAAACGATGGGAATAGATGCAAACAGCACTCCTATAATGGTGTCACACCAACTGCAAGCTATTCCAGATGAGAATAACTATTTTTGGCCTTAACCTTAAATGAATGATATTTAGTAAAACCATTCTACTCTCCCATACTGTTCTCCCCCACTACACACTTTTATCTCTATTGCATAAAGTCACTTACACGTCCATGTTTACAGATGTAATCAAATAATTCCCCACCAGACACATATTCCATTACCATGAAGAAATCTGTTGGCGTGCTGATGACCTGGTATCTGTTAAAAATGGGGCAAGAAATGATTAGTAAAGCCAAAAAAACCCACATTTTTCTTAAAAAATCTTACTAATGTTAATGCAATGAACTGCACATTATTGTGCATTATTGTGCTCCCAGACGCATTGTGTGCCACCAAATGCATTTGGTAGGGCCAATGTAAGATACAGGAAGCTGGACTAGGTGGGCCTTTGGCCTGATCCAGCATGGCTCTTCTTATGTTCTTATGTAAACCTCTATCCACTCTGTCTTGGCTTCATTGATGTAGAAACATGTATGCAGTGCCTCTAGAAGGAGGGTTGGGGTGGCTGTCGAAGGCTGATTTATGTTCTTATGTTCTTATGTTTTTTCAGCAAATACTGATCACATTTTTATTGTACAAGAAAGTATAAATTCTTCTTGGGTTTTTTAAATAAATCTGTTTGACAGATTTAATTTTTTTCCTCCCATAAACCTGATTAATCCTCCAGAACCCTTCCTCAATAAGCCTTTTTTCATCCAACCAAGCCTTTGGAAATTACTTTACAGCACAATGAATGATATGATGAAGCCATCTACAACTGAGCAGAGGTAGGATGAAACTTTTGAGACCTAGAGCATCATCCTACTATTCAGGGTGCCATTATATTCATTTCTCCCCAAAGTAACTTTTCAACCTCTACATTTTTGTCATACAAACTATTATAAATTCTTCCTGGGGTTTGTTCACTTTCACTAGGATGTGCAAGTGCCGTGCATCTAAAAAAATATGCAGAGATTCCCAATGGCAAACGAAGTCCAAGTCTAAAAGTCCAGATGCTTTAAACAGGCATGTCCAAACTTCGGCCCTCCAGATGTTTTGGACCACAACTCCCACAGTCCTTTGCCATTGGAAACCTAAGCTTATTATTCTGGGAGTTGCGGTCCAAAACATCAGGAGGGCCAAAGTTTGGACATGCCTGCTTTAGTACAAAGGTCTTTTGTACCTCTGGGGATGGGCCCCTAGGAGAACCTCCAATAATTTTTTTTTAAAGCTCAACATGGCCACAGCAATTCACCCCCACTAAATATCACAAAACCTTAACATTTTTAAATGCAGATGGACTTTAAGTAACTGTAGCTCACGTTTTTGTAGGGAAGGGGGGAATGGAGAGATGGGAATCCCTGCCACCCAAATGGAGCAGGGATTGACATTTGTGATCTCCAGACTTCTGCAGTTTCCTCATAACTGCTTTAGTGAAAAACTTCTGTATAAAAGCAAGGTCTATTGTTCAGAAAACACAATTGGTTTACTAAGGACATTAGCATTATACACACTTGCAAAACTATGTAGTCTCTACTAGCACCATGAAAAGGGCAAAGTTCCCCACCACCACCACAGTAATAAAGAATAAAACTTTCGACCCAGGTGCTACTTTACTTTAAGCTAGTATCAGCCTGTTCGACTTCACAAATCTGTGAAGCAAAAATTATTATTCCCATTTACAAGTGTAAATGTGATATGAAGATAAGAAATGGGTCCAGTACAAAGACATTGGTCCAGGACAAAGATTTCTTCTCTATATTCCCCATATACAAGCAATAGAATGGCTTGCTAAAGCAAATTGGCTTCTATCTTTCTCCAAGAGTGTCAGAGGAACATAAGAGCCATACCCAACCATTCCCAGACTTCTCCAATCATCAGGAGCAGTATCAACCCAATTAACCAGGGGGGAGAGTCATCCCACAGTGATGCAGCAAGGATCTACTCTCCTGCTCAAGTCACATATATATTTCCTATAAAAGCCAGAAATTTGCCAGAAATTCTGTGAATCAGTGAGCAAAGAGTATGATGTAGCCTTCTCAAGTAAACTATCACAAACCTGAAAATGGCCAGGGGAACTCTTACTTTATCATCCCTTCTCTCACCAATCAGCAACCAACTAATTAAGGATCCTATCCACTGCGGTAAAGAAATATTCAAACCACAATCCTCAGTATATGATCCATGCTATGGAGTATGCTGAACTGAGGTTTGCAGAGGTTCATTCAAAAAGAAAGTGTTTAAAAATTGTTACTCTTGAAAATCTTATCAGACATATAGCAGCACACCAGCAAAACAGACACTACTAACAGAATCCTTATTTCATGAAACATACACATGAGGTGCACTGAGTAAAACTATAACAGCAGTACTTACAGTTTAATAATATGAGGGTGCCGGAATAGCTTCAGGTTTTGTATTTCTCGTTTGATCTTTCCAACCACATCCAAACTACGAATTTTTTGCCTATTTAAAATTTTGACTGCTACTTTATGTCCTGTGAGCTGATGTTCTCCAACTAAAAAAAGAGAAAAGTTCTGTGTTAACTGAAGGCACCTCTACCAGGTTGTCAACATAATAACGACTGCAGAAATGGAATGTTTATTGGTTATGTAATAGAAAGCACAATCTCAGACAAGTCTTTTCAAAAGTCGATCCTTCTGTGTGCAGTGGGTCTTACATCCCCATAAATGTGTATAGGATTGGAGCCTATATCCATGCGATTCTATATGGAAAAAAAGAAGAGGAATCCTGACTCTTTCTTCTGTGATGGAATTCAAGGCATAGATGTATATGAAGTGACCAGAGTAAAGGCTACTGTGAGAAGGTACTTTGGGTTGTCAACCATCTCCCATCATATCTAGAATTGCTTCACTTTCTCAAACCTGCTACATCAAATGCTGTCCTCTGAGAGGGGCATCACAACATTGAATGTTTATATTATTGAACAGTCCAGATGTGCAGAATACAGTATATCACTAAAAGGGATGGATGGGCCAGTAAAACAGGAGAGGGGTGAATGTTTTTGCCAGCAATGTTCACTGCAATTGAGTAACACACATCTCCAGTTTCAATGCAAATGCTTATTATCATCTTGCCCTCAGAGAGGTAGGTCACTGAGTTCTATGGAATATTTATGGGATCAATAAAAGTAATAAAACTGGATCCTATAGGACTTTTCCAATACATGCTCTTTCCACAGGGGAAGCTCCCAATGGAACTCACGGCATCTGTCAATTTACTACTGGAACAAATGAAACTAGGAGCTCAACAGATTAATAACAGAATCAGAAAGATCACTGCATGGAGACAGTGCCTGGTTCAAAATAGGTTTACTGTACCCAGTCTATTTGCAAGTAGGGAGGGGGCAGCAGAAGGCAGCAGTGTTGGGGCAAGATCATTGTGGAGGTGCTGTCATGAGAGGGAAACAGTGGGGTGAAGACTGGGAAGATGGAAGGGAAGTAACTGCCCTACCCCTTTCTCTTCTGCCAGGGCTTTGCTGGGGGTGCACTGCCTTGTGGGGATAGAACCTGTGGAGTCACCTAGTCCCAGTCCCCTACTTTACTCCCAGCTGCCATTCAGACTGCTGCTGTGACTTTCATTTCTCTCTCTCTTTTTGTTAAATAAAGCAAGTGGCATGTTGAAAAAGCAATGCATCAACCTAACAAAGTATTATAATTGTGCTGTGCCAGTAAGGGAGATATTAAAAACAAGAAGACAAAAATAGAAGAGGGTGTTTCTTCATCCTCCCTTTTAATGTCACAACCAGCCTAAAATGCCACAAGTTTGTCACCTCTGATAATGCTGCCCACAGCTTCATTTGGGTGAGAACGAGCCAGCAACACAGGCTATATACTACAGTACACTGGTGAGATTTCTAGTGGCAATTTGCATATGCATGAGTAAAATCATGTTACGTTGCAGTGGCAATGTGGAACTGGGCATGTCTCCAGGACTGCAACAGGAGCCTTGTTAATTAATGGAAATTAGAGATGAGCACAATTTTTTTAAAAAAACAGTGCAAAATTCATTCAAAAATGGCTACTTCTTCTGTTTGTATTCATATGAATTTATATCCCCAACAAATAAAAAACTGACATTTTAAAACAATTTTTATTTGATTTTTGGCCTATTATATGTCCCCCACTAAGACATTATGACTTGCCTCTACAGTTCCGCCAAATTTGGGGAAGATTGGATTTTTGATTTCCAAATTATGAATCCCCAACGAAATCCCTCCTTGGAAAATTCCTCCCAGGTACCAAGAGAATCAGACTTGCAAAGAATCTTCCTCTGACTCTCCTCTATAATCACGCCAAGTTTGGTTAAGACTGGACTTCCCCAAGCCAATTGCTGAAGGACACTTTCCTAGTGGGACCTATTTTAAGGTTGTGTAACTCAAATGTCTGACACCCAAACTTCACCAAACAGGGAGGGATTGTACAGGAAAGTAATGGAAGGCCTCTGTGCCAATTTGGTGGGGGAGCTCTCTCTTTGAGGTGTGTAACTCAGACATCTAGAACCCAAATGTCACCAAAAATGTAGAGCTTGTAGAGGAGAAGCACGGGAAGCATCCTTGTAAATACTGTGTCTCTAGGTTCCTAAAATTCCATTTTAGAGAGTTTTAAAGTAAAAACACACACCAATCTACAAATTGATTCATTGATTTATCAGGGAGGGGAAATCATAAATTTATTTTTTGTGATTTGTTGACTTTGATAAATCAAAATGAATCACCATTTTTCTGATTCATCCCCATTTAAACAAGCATACATCAGCCATAGGATCCTGACCAAAAGCGAATGAGATTGTGAATACAAAGTGTGCTGCTGATAAGAGATAAGTAGAGAACAAAAGCACCAGTCTGGGGTTAGAAGAAGAATGTCATGCATCCAGTAAAGTGACTTATTCCTCAAGGCATCTCATTCTACATGATTGTTTAAGAAGCCAATACAAAGAATAAATTTTCAACACTGAACTAATTAAGGATAATTATTAAAACATGCATTTCAAGGGATCAATGCCATAATGGATGCCTTTAGCACAAACTTATCAATTGGGCTGAATCATTAAAGAGTTCATTATATATACTTATAGTTAAAATACCAAAGAAATACACCTTAAAGTCCTTGTAATGTAATTTCATGCATGTTTTACTTAGAGTCAGCAGTAAGTCTCATTGCATCCAATGGAAATTAGTTCTAAAGGCAGCTTAACTAATGCTGCAGTATTAGATTACTATCTTGTGGATACTTAGCTTTATATACGTAAAATGAGAATCATCTTTATTCACAGAGAAATCTAAAATAACATCCAATATTTTTTTGGCAAGGGGCCAAGAAAAGAAATTAGCTTTATGACATAAAACTAACAACCATCCTGAAAACAGATCAGTGTCAATGCACATTTTAAACCTTAATCAGTAAGATACCATCCAATAATTTCATGCATTAATTTTACCCATATTTACTTGGGAGTTAGTGAGGTTTACAACCGAATGCTCCGCTGACTCCAACATTAGTTAAGGAGATTTTATGCCACTTACACTATTTGGTAATGGTGATGATATTAATGTTGAATCAATATGCTTGATCTACATTCTTGGAATAATTCAAGAATGGATTATTACCTTCTTCCTCTTTCTGAGAGATAACAACACTGTACATGTGCCCACTCTGGACCTGCCACAATAGTCTAGAAATAGTCTAGAAATAATTGCTTTTGATTTTGATGGACAAAACAAACTCCAAATGTGCCATTAAATTTAGAAAACAGGGACTAAAATCAGCAAAGCCTTGTGCCCCCATTTATATCCTGTGAAGCTAAACATTTAGTTTTATGTAGCATCCTGAGAAGAAAGATTCTTTCCATCAGAAGATATTTATGTTTACAACACTGAAATGAAACACTGTATGCTGAAATTCACAGAAGCCTTATGGTGGTCAAGGAAACTAACATACAATAGTTGTTCTATAATTTTTAAAATTTAAAGTCTCTAAATTTTAGGACAATATCAACCTTGAGTCAGGAGACCATCTGTGATGCTAGACGTGGCCTGCCTGACTCATGAACGGAGCTTTGTGGCAATGTAGTAGCTGTATAAGTTGAGCAAGTTACTATTATTAGCAGTGATAAGAGCAGTTTGAAATTCTTTCCTTAATAAGAGTATTCTAAAAATAAAGTGCTTTGCCACGCTTCAAAATAAACACATTTGACTTGCAACTTTCCTTTCTGTATGTTCTAAAATCTTAAAAGGATACTATGTCTCATATTTTGTATGTGTAAAATGAACCCACAGACTACCCATTAAAAGAGTAACTCAATATCTATATCTTTACAGGGTAATGGGAAAGTACAGTTTTACTGCTGGAAAGCAAAGTGTTCTGCTTATATACCGCCCCACAGCACTCCAGGTACAGTACTCTCTGGGCAGTTTACAGTTTAGTTATGCAGGCTACATATTGCCCCACCCCACCCCAAGCGAGCAGGGTACTCATTTTACCAACCTCGGAAAGATGGAATGCTGAGTCAACCATGAGCCTGCTACCTGGGATTGAACCCCAGATCGTAAGCACAGTTTTAGCTTCAAGCACAAGCATTTGGCCACTGGGCCATGAGGCTCCTGGAACAACATCTTTCTTCACAGAATGGGGGAAAGTACAATTGCTCCAAATCAACAAGAGGTTTTCCCGCAGTGTTCTAGCTATGGGATGTGATCCTAGAATGATGCAGCCCATGATTCCCTGCTGAAACGACTATGTGGCTACCCAAACAACCTGAACTGCACAGCCTATCCTTGAATTTTCAGAATAAGGTATTTGCTGAGTCGGCTGCAGCAAAGGCAACATTGTCTTGTGACTCTTAAAAGTGAACACATTTATTATGTCATCAGTTTTCGTTAAGTATAGTCTCCAAAATTGTGTCTTTGTAAACTCAGCCATCTCTAAGTTGCCACAAAGCTGCCACTGACCAGCTTTGCAGTAGAATACGGCTACTGGGGCTAGAAGCAATTACTGTATATACTCGAGTATAAGCTGAATTTTTCAGCCCTTATTTTTGGCTGGAAAAAAAAACACGCCCTCAGCTTATACTCGAGTCAATAAGTTTCCCAGTGTTTTGGGGTAAAATTAGGTGCTTGGACGGCTTGGGGAGGGTGGCAGAGGGCAAGTCCTGTTTGGGCGAGCGATGGCGATGCCTCCACTTCCCATATGATTCCAATGAGAAGGTTTAGGGGCACCCCCTTTGGAGCTTCTTAACTCAGCCCCCTTATCCCCATATGTTTCTAAGTTTCATGGGGTTCCCTAAAATAGCTTTCTGAAGGTACCACTGCTACTTTGGTGCCCCAAAAGTAATTTTTAAATGTATGTTTTTTAAAAAAAATATGTACTTGAAAATTATTTTTTTAAAATTTGGAATCAAAATTTACTTACCTTGGGACTCCAAAGTAGAAGGGGTACCTTCAGAAATTGATTTTAGGGACCCCCTGAAATTTGGAAACATTTGGGGTTAGGGGGCTGAGTTATGAAGCTCCAAAGGTGCTGGGGGTAGTATTGGCAACTGTGCAGGGACTGTGGAGGCAATCAGGGAGTTCACTCTTTGGTATTAACTCACTAATTGACTCCACACATACTACCCCCAGCCCCTTTAGAGCTTGGCTGGTATACCGTATATACTCGAATATAACGGGGAAAAACGCCCTCAGCTTATACTCGTCAATAAGTTTTCCCAGTTTTGAGGGTAAAATTAGGCCCTTGGCTTATTCTCGAATATATACAGTATATACAGATAGGAACCTTGGCAGATAAATATTGTACTCTTCTAAAAATATTATATGTTAAGTCCTGCTTGCTAAAGTACTATCTTTTTCTATGCAAATATTCAAAATTGCAGGAGTATTATCATCCTTTGCATCTATTTCAGATGCTCCTTCATACTCCAAATTTGAACCATCCCCTCAGGCTGCTATAAATCCAGCTAAAAGTGTCTTTATCCCAGCACCCACACTGATGTGGCACAGGAAATAAAAACATGAGCAATGTTAGCATAGCGGTGTCCTCTGGTTTGGCCATTGTGGCTGCCAAATTTGCACTGTCCCTTGCTCTTAGGTTTATTCACAGTCTATTATTGTGCAGACATTAGTGACTGATAATACTTATCTCCAGCCTCTGAAAGTCTTCACCTGCTAATTCCTGCATATCAACTTGCTATAAATGGCACACAGACAGACCAAGCCAATTTTTCCCCCTGGCAACTGCATCGATAATATTTTGCTTTGCAAGATGACACAACAGAGATGCCAGCTCTCTCTATACAAAACAAGCTTGGCCTCGGGAGAAATGGGGATAGCAATGAGTGCACTACAGCAGGCAAGTGACTCCTAGCAATTTCAATCTCCCTCTTCACAGGTTACGTCTCTTGTGCAGCAACAGGGGATATGCCTCACCATCTCCTTTGCCCTAAAACTTCTCAGAGTAACTGATGAGGCTGAAAGCTTTTTGTACATAATAGGAATGCAGAATACTGAGAGTGTTAAAACAAAGCAGAGAAATGTACTTCTACAGCTGTATTCAATGCTCTTTGTATGTTCTGTCAGTCATCAGAAGGTATTGTAGCTCCATCACACCACTTTATCTCCCATGCCAGCTAAAGCAAAAATCTATCCATACTGACACAGTTAAAAAGAGGTTTGGAACCGTGCAGCCATTAAAACAAAATCAAAACTAGACTATGGGTAATATCCTCATAGACTGCTAGTAGAAAAATAAAAAAGTTGCTGAGCTTTCGAGAGCAAGCTCTCTTTTTCAAAGCAGGTATCGAAGTCCAAACATGGCAAGGGATGTAATTTGCCAGGAGAGAGTTCTTAAAAGTTCACCTGGCAAGATGGACGCCAGGCTTCTTCTTGGAAGGCACAGGGCAGCATGGCCCCATGGAGCTGGACTTTACAGGCTAATTCAAACAAGGAGTGGCATGGTATGGGCACCTCCCTCTTGCTTACAACCATCATCTCTCTATTGGCTCTTTGAAGCACAGAGCTCCTGGTTGGCAAGAGATGGGTTAGAAGTAGGAGATTAATGCAAAAACACATGCTCTCCACTAGGGGGTGAGGAAGAAAGTTTTTTTGGGGGGGTAATTATTTTAAAAAAATGTCCCACTAGATAGATCCAATTAAGACTCAATTGAAGGGAAAATGATATCACAGTACCTAGTGTTAATGTCCTGTTCCTGTAGATGTTTCTTTCACCTTCTTCATGGTGGAGGCGGCTCCTTTTGTGGTATCTTGTCCCATTGCAGTAAAAAGAGGTTTATCCATACTGATAAAGCCTAAAGCCTCCCTTTGAAAAAAAAAAAACCCCTGGGAAATGTACTCATTTTCAACAAAAAGACTGGCCTCTTTCTTCCAAAGTAGTCTTACTGTGCTTATTACTGTAGTTTTATTTAAGATTATGTTCACTAACTCTTCCTAATCATCCAACACCCTTCCCGTGAGCAAGGGAAAAATACGAAAATATATTGAACCACTGTTGAATATATCATTGTCTATCACTGTTTCATATGAAGTATGCATCTTTATTTGGATTTTTTACTGCCAACACATTAATAATTAATAATAAACAGTCTGCTTTGTAATCCATCACTTGCTTACAGTAAGCAACAGATACAGAGATACTATTGTTTCACTCCCAGGGGACTTGTTAATTCACTTGAATGTCTTGACAGATGGAGACAAGAGAGCAAGTATTCTCTGTTTTGTGTTGTCAGTGGTAATTCAGGTTCCTAACACAACCACTTCTGCCTCCACAAAGCAAAGCAGAGGCACAACATTTCCTAAACTACTTATTTTTTTAATTGCACGTGTGTTTGTGTGTTTCTATAGAATACTATAAAACTGGTACACTGAGAGACAGTATCCCATTGAACAAGTAGGTGAGTAGTTTTAGTAAGATTATTCAAAATAGTTTAACTGAATTATTACAACAGACCTTAGAGAGTTAGCTGTTAGCTGCCGTGTGCCTTGACCTAGCCTCTTACATTACACTGAAAGAGTATTTAAGTCAAAGAAAGATATTAACTCCACATCAGCCTGTCTGACCACAGATCATTCATCTGAAGTATAATAATGAATGGCAGCAGAAATCTAGTTCCCATTAACTGAAGAGAAATGTTTCCCTATCTCACACAGCATGGAAACTTCATGAGAGTTGCTCTACTCCTAGGAGGCCCAGCAGGGAACTGAACTCTCCACCTCTCGTCATGCAGCCAGAGATTTCAACCACTGATCTAACACATACCTGGGACTACTCAAGAAAAAGGGAATGGTAACCCACTTCTGAGTATTCTCTACCTGGAAAACCCTGGAAAGGGTTGCCATAAGTCAAGTACCTTTTATGTTATCTGCCAAGAAGTCACAAGGCAACTACGCAACTCTAATGAAGTTTTCATGCTATGAGAGATATTTATGTCTCTTTACAGTTGCCCCTTCCCAGTGAGTTCCCATAGTTAAGCAAACATATTAATTTCTTCTTCTTCTTCTTCTTGTTGTTGTTGTTAATGGAAGAGACAACAGTGTTGATGTTAGTGGAAGAAGTAGCCAAGAGCACTGGAATGAAACTGAAGAGGACTTGATTCAAATAATCAATCTGCAATGATTTTGTTTGGTTATCTCACAGCAGTCACTACTATCTCTTGACATTAACTTCCCCAGAGGGCTGATGTGAACACAAAACCTTCTCAAAAGAACCTAATCTTCCAAGAATGAGAAGCTTTAAAATGTGATTAAGAAATATAGCTGGGATCCCACATACAGTAACTTGGGGCTGCATACAACTCGATGCCATGGGACTGATTTCTATGTCTGAGTAAATACACAAAGGATTACGAGGCATGAGGAGAAAGTGAATTGACTGCATTCTGATAACAGCCTTGAGGGAAAGTACTCAAGGTTATAGAGATTTTCCATAGACTTCCCAGTGGAGAAACAAAATACGCAGATGAGCAAATGTGGCATTTTCTTCAATAAAACAGATACCTGACAGCAGCAACCTTCAATCCCATGGTCCCCCTTCTCAGATGGGCTATAAATTCAAGGCTTTGATGATATCTTAAATATCATTTATAGGATTACTCAGAGGAACAAGTTTAGATGAGAGGACTGGCCCTTTGCCTACACTGGGGGAAAGTTTATCAGGCTCAAAGTGAGGCACAATACACTTAACAGGTTGGGTTGAGGGGTGGGGACGAGAGGTAGGCAGACCTCATGATTCATCAAGGGAAGGCCTCCCCCCCCCTCTCTCTCTCTGTGTGTGTGTGTCTGTGTGTAACTACACAGTTTTGCACACTTTAACCCCCTTCCATTCCCGTTCTATATACTGTCCAGTCATCAAGACCCGAAACAAACTTTCTACATCCATTCAACACAACCCTCCCATTTAAAACATCTTTTAAGAAGTCATGGGGGAGCTCCATCCCAAGATACTTGATTGCTGCCTATTTCTAACCCACAGCCCCTTTCCTTAATCCCACTCAGAACTTCAACTTCAGCCACAGGGATCTCTCTTCCACCTGTCTTAAAGCACAAGGGAAGCAGGGCCCCCAAAGCATCCTTGCTATCTTTGCAACTTTGTGGATGGGGAAGTGGGGTCGGGGTGAGAGTGGGGCTGGGCTGGGCTAATGAACAGCGTTCATTAGTTAATGAGACAGGGGTATGATGAGTCTTTCCTTAAACCGCAGAAAACCCTGCAAGCCAGGGGGGACACACAAGAGGGGCACTGCTATTCTGGTAGCTCTACTGCCATTTGTGGGATGGAATGAACGTCTCTCTCTCTCTCTCTCTCTCTCTCTCTCTCTCTCTCTCTCTCTCTCTCTCTCTCTCTCTCTCTCTCTCTCTCTCTGTGTGTGTGTGTGTGTGTGTGTGTGTGTGTGTGTGTGTGTGTGTGTGTGTGTGTGTGTGTGTGAGAGAGAGAGAGAGAGGGGGGGGTGACAGAAGGAGAGGACCACGGCCGTCCTCCTCGCGCGCCCCGTTGGGGAGGGGGCGCGCAGAGCTTTGCCCGTCTGCGCCCTGTCTGGGTCATGGCTTGGGAAAGCGCTTCCTCGCGCGTTGTCTGGCAAAGAGCGCGGGCGCGTGTGTTGCGCGGGGCGCGCGCTCCTCCGCCGGTGGGAAAGGGACCCCTCGCATCCCCCCGTCCCTTCTTCTATCGCTCTGTCTGCTCATTCTGGCCGCGCCACTTGCTTGCTCACTCGCCCGCCCGCCCGCCGGCGCGCCTCCCCCCTGCCACCGCACCCCATTACTCAGCTCTTGACTTTGCCGAAGGTGCCGACCCCCAGCGTGTCCCCGAGCACATAGTGGCCGATCTTCACCCGCCCGTCGTGCTTCTGCGGCGTCTTCTCGGCCATCTTCGGCGAGCTGTCGCGCTCCCGCGGCTGCAAGCGCTCCTCCCGCTGCCGCCGCCGCCGCTGCCGCCGCCGCCGCCGCTCGCCCGGCCGGCCGGACCACAATGCAGCAGGGCCGGGAGGAGGGAGGCGAGCGGGAGGCGAGCGGCCGCTCCGGCGGCGGCGGTGGCGGCGCGGTCGCCAACAGCCGCGCCTGGCTGGCACGGAGGGAGGGACGGAGGGAGGGGAGGAGAGCGACAGGTACGAGGATGGAAGGAGGGCGAGCCAGGTAGCGGCAAGGTAGCGGCAACCCCCCACACACCCTCCCCAGGGATGCCACATTGGGCGAGGAATTCGCTTTGGGTTCGGGGAACAGCACCAGCCAGCCAGCAGCTACCTGTTACGTCTCAAATGATCCATTCTGCCCTAACCAAATGTCAAAAAAACATAAACGTGTACATTTTAAACAACAAGAAAAAACGAAAGAAAGAAAAACAAAAAGATGGTGTGAGGGAGGCAGGCCATCCTAAACTAAGGGATGGGGTGTTCCTGTCTTGAGCAGCTGTGTGTTTTGTTTCTCCTAAGGGAATGGACATAACTTGTGGAGCCAGAGCATAAGCTCAATGAGTTGATTAAAACCTGAAGATACATTAGGATTTTTAAACTGTCCTTGCTTTGATTAGAGACAAGCGGAGGTTATGCTTCAAAACTACATATTCCTGAATTCAGAAAGAGCTCAGAATCTCTTGCCTCATCAAATGTACAGGCTTTAGTTGTACATTTATACCAGCTGATATCCTATAAATATGGAAGAAGAAGAAGAAGAAGAAGAAGAAGAAGAAGAAGAAGAAGAAGAAGAAGAAGAAGAAGAAGAAGAACAAGAAGAAGAAGAAGAAGAAGAAGTCTCTCAATAAATCTTTAATGGGCAGAGAACACTCAGAAGCAGTTTGTGCAAACAGTGCATTTAAAATGGGCAAATTTCAGTAATTTCCACTCAAACTCTTCTATTGGGTGCTGGGGATTTCCAATTTTCTTTCTGTAGAAATGCTACTGGACCATTTTCTCTGAGATACCCTCAGGCAGTTGGGAAAATATAAATTGCCATTGTGTGTACTGAGTGTGAATATTTTATCACCAAGGATAGGCGGTAGCTGAATTATTGTTCATTCCTCAGTTACATTCCTATCCTACCATTCCTCTAGTTTGCTCAAGGTAGTATATATATGATTCTCATCCTCTCCACTTTGACCTCAACAACACCCCTCAGAGTTGATAAGACTGGCTCATCCAGGGTCGCTCATGGCAAAAACAGATTAGAACCAGGATTTCTCAAATCCCCGCACCACACTGTGTAACATACACTGGGGGTCTGGCAGCAGCCTGAAGATCCAGTTATTTAAGAACGGTAGTTTTGTGCTAGAAGAGGGTAGCTCTTATAAGAGCCTCGTGGCGCAGTGGTTAAATGCCTGTACTGCAGGTAAAACTGTGCTCACGACCTGGGTTCAATCCCTGGTAGCAGGCTCAAGGTTTACTCATCCTTCCGAGGTCGGTAAAATGAGTACCCAGCTTGCTGGGGGGGGGGCAATGTGTAGCCTGCACACTGTAATTAAAATTGTAAACCGCCCAGAGACGACTTGTAGTGGTATGGGGCGGTATATAAGCAGAACACTTTTTGCTTTGCTTTAGCTCTGTATCAGGTAACACTGGGTGTTGAGGACAAGTTTGGATGCTATGCCACTCCCAGACAAGCCAAAAAAATACTACAGTATATGCAGAAAGCAATCTTCGGTGACACTTGGGGACACCTTAGTAACAAGGCCTGAGGAAACAGGTGAGTTTTGGAGGAAACCCTGTGTGAAACTGCATAGCGCCATCACACTGGGATGGAAGGTTGATGGCTAATGAAGAAGATCTTCCCTCCATTTTATCTTTTACAGCCAGTCAGGGAGGAGGGAGCAGATAGCAACGCATATATGTGCAGACATTGGTGCTTTCAAGAGGTACCAAGAAAGGATAATTGTGAAATAATAAAAAATAAACCATGTTGGTAACCAGGCTGTATGTCAGTGTCTGTCTATAGATGTGTGTGCCTGCCTGTATGAAAGACGGTTCTGGTAACTTGCTAATTAGGACAGAAGTAAATTAGTAGCACCTAGAAGAGCCATGTACTGTGTCCATATACTACATGAAAAGGTTATACTGTACTAGTAGCATAAAATAAAAGTTAATGACAAGCACCAGTGCCAAACTGGAAATCAAACAGCAAAATATGGTTATATTGTTCATTCTAATACCTGGCAGTTCCAGAGATAGAATAATACACAGGGTATTAGGTTGCTCTTAATTTGTTTATGTTTTGATATGTTGGTTTGTTTAAAAAGGTAAAGGTGAAGGTTCCTCCGGCACAGGCATGCTAGTCGTGTCCGACTCTAGGGGCGGTGCTCATCTCCATATTCAAGCCGAAAAGCCAGTGTTGTGCAAGTCCATGGCCACATGGCTGCAAGGAAACACTGTTTTTACCTTCCCACTTTTTAGGTTGGTACCTATTTATCTACTTGAAAACATGCTTTCACACTGCTAGGTTTGCAGGACCTGGGGTTATCAGCAGGAGCTCACTCCGCTGTGTGGCACCTGGGATTCTAACCGCTGAGCTGCCAACTTTGCAGCCAGTTGAACTGTGCAGTTAAACTGCAGAGTTAAACTGCAAACTTTGCAGTTTGTTTAACCGTGTTTTAATATAGGTTTCTGAAGTTTTAATTGCTTTGTTAATCTTATGAACTGCTTTGAGGTCCATTTTTAGGAAAAAGGCAGGATGTAGACTTAAACAAACATTGCTTGCTTCCAAAATACAGTATGAAAATCTTGGCTGAGGTTGGATTTGGAAGGACCCCTTCCAAACCTACTGTGCCTCCCACCCATCCACCCACGTCAAATCCACTGGTAACAGGCAGAAGCAGAGGATTCTTGCAATGATGTACATAGCAGCTCATTGCTGGGTTAATATCTGTGAACTCTGACACTAGCTCAATATTAAGGTTAGAAGGCAACAAAAACAGGTAATCTCTGATTGAACCTGTTCTAAAACCAGCCAGCCAGGAAGAGGGCAGCAGGAAAAGAAACTGCTATGGTCATAACATGTTCCCTGCCTTTTCCCAGGCTTAAGGCAGTTTGGAACAATAATTAAAACCATAAAGCAAGTAAAAATAGAGCAGTAAGTTAGCAATAAAACATGGGGCCTGAAATTATGGCAAGTTGCTAACATCAGTTTTCCTGTTTAACTAGGTTTCTTTTCTTTCCAGACATTCCACCCAGCTTGTTTTCCCCTTTGCTACTATCTTATTAAGTATTCACTGGATTGGATTGTGTGTGTGTGTGTGTGTGTGTGTGTGTGTGTGTGTTTTATATTTTTTGTATTTTTACTAATCTCGATTTCCCTCTAAGCTCACTCATTCCTTATCATTTCTCAATAGCCATCTGTGGCTCCAAACCTATTGATGTTCACCACCTTTATAGAGACAAAAATGTATCTGGTTCAGCAGTTTAGGTCTAAGGCTGCACAGCTAAATGTTAGGAGTTAAATTCCCCACTGTGCCTCCTGGGAAAAGAGCCAGCATGTGGGTCCTTGGACAAGCTGCACAGCGCTAGGCCACCCCCAGAAAAAGGGGGGTGGGAAACCACTTCTGAGCATGCTGTCCCTGGAAAATCCTGAAAAGGAAGGCCATGGGCCAGAACTGACTTGACAGCACACCATCATAATCAAAGACAACAAAGTAATTTCTAGCACCCTGAAAACTAGTTTATTTGAAACAGATTCCCCATTGATTGCAACCCATTTCTTTGGGAATGTGGAGTGTTGCCATGGTAAACACACACACACACACACACACACACACACACACACACACACACACACACACACACACACACACACACACACACACACACACACACGGGCAGGTTTCCCTCTAAAATGCATAGCTGTGTGAGTGTACACAACTCCCCCTCCCTTTGCACAGTGTTCCTCATCCTCTGCGCACCCACAGTGATCGTTTTGCGCCCTTTTGATTCTGGTCACAATGGAATCCTGCACAGTGGGGCAGAGTCACAAGTGCAAGGGGCGGAGTCCTGCCCGGTGTGGCTGAAAATTAGACGGGACATTTCATGCTGGAATGATGGTGGCAGAAGTGAAATATAATAGGTCCCACCCAGCATGGTTATGGCCTTAAAGATATGCCCTTAATGGTAGTCTTTAGGAGTCTTGATAGGACACATATTTTCTAGCCCAGGCAGATAACAGAAATCTGAGATAAATGCATGAGATAGTGGGGAATATTAGAGTGCGAGGGGATTAGATAGAATGGTGGCTAGTGCTTTTCCTTAAAATAAAAATTCTATTTACAGCTGTAATTCGACTTGCAGAAGTGATGTTATCAGTCCAATAATCCCATACATATCTGGCAGGGTTGGTATTTAATATTTTAGTACCTCTGTCTCTAAAGAGCTAAGCTGCAGATGCAATCAAATGCTCAGATGCAAATTGGCAAGAAAAACCAAAGTATTTAAAAAAAACGATGGAAAGCTATCTGCTCAGCCCTTATAAGTAGATTTGGATTTCAAAACATACATTTTCCTCACCAAATGTTATGTCTTTGCAGTTATTTTCCTAAAATAGCTCAGGCATGATTATTCCTCCTGCTTCAACAAGTGTTTGACCCCCCCCACCGTGACAAAAATAATGTGAGGTTTTTATCATTCTTCATATGTCCCCTATTTGTTGAGATTATCAGGAAGAATCCAATCCCAACCAAAGAAATGACCCTTGAGACTGTCTAAACAAACAACCTTAAAAGAAAAGGAGTAGAGCATGGCTGTCCAAACTTCGGCCTTCCAGATGTTTTGGACCACAACTCCCAGAATTCCAAGCCTGCATTGTCAATGACAAAGGACTGTGGGACTTGTGGTCCAAAACATCTGGAGGGCCGACTTTGGGCACCACTGGAGTAGAGATATTTCTCCACAAAGATATAATTTTCCATACTGCTGTACTTGTGTCTGTCCCTTACCCTCATTCTTATCCACAATATCACATAGCCGTTTCTGGAGGCTGTAGAGAAAAATTCACCTGCTTTCATTCTTCTTCTAGTGTGAATGGAAACCCATGTAGTGCAGATACATCCAGTGAAGTATCTCAAATTCATGTTGCCAGAGAGAGAGAGAGAGAGAGAGAGAGAGAGAGAGAGAGAGAGAGAGAGAGAGAGAGAGAGAGACTGACTGACTGACTGACTGACTGACTGACTGAGACTGACTGACCAGAGACAGAGACAGAGACAGAGAGTATCTGAATTCCAAAACAAGACCAGGAGCAGATTGCGGTACTGTTGCCAACCCACAACTATGCCAAATGGAAAGCAAAAACAAGAATAGCGAACCCCACCACCAAGTGGGACAAACACTAAAAAAAAGAAAAAGAATTAGGGTAAAGCTGAAAAATAACTCTAAAAGAACAGCACTGACAAAATAGGATTTAAACAACATTTCTGCTGAAATTCAAGTCCACATAAACTACTTGGAGTTGATAGAACTCAGTTGATGCTGAACCAGATTAACTATAAATTGAAACCAGAGATATTATTAGGGAAGAATACAGAAAAACAATCCATGTAGTGAAAAAAAATGAAAATGTAGATGGATAACGGAAGGAATATTTTAAATAATATTTATTATTAGGAACTGATCTCGTGGGTGCACCATAATGGATACATTTGTTAATTATTATTATGAAGCATTCCTCAGGGCACAGCTGAGCTGACTGTGTTTCATATTTGTCATGTTTATTATTTAATTCACTGACTTTATTGAGTAAGCTTACAGGTCGTTTAAATTGTTAGCTGGTAATACTGTATAATTTGCAGATTGCATGTTATTTATAACCTCTCTAGTGACCATGAGACTGCCATTTGAATCAACAAGTGTGTTTCTTTGGCAACGTTATCTGAGTACAAATGGGAAAACAGACATTAACGTAGATGTCTTTGTCATAAAGTTTTTCATGTCTCTTCAAGTTTCTTGAACTCTTTGGGTTACCAGGGTGGCTATATGGACAGATGAGTGAGGTATAGATGTAAAAAATAATTAAAGGCCTCATGTTAGGACTCAATTTTTCCACCAATTCCATCAGTTTGCTATATTGCACTCTGTACAGTACTATTTATTTTAGTTATGTTATGTGGCATCAGGTCACAAACTTCCATAGAAGAATTTGAAATGTGAATTTATAACAGACAAGATTTTCTTGGATTGAGAAGATGGCCAATGAAGAATTGCTGAGCTGGGTGAATAAAGACCAAGAAACTGTAAAACCTATAATATGCAGAAAACTAGAAAAAGTCAGTAACATAATGAGAAATACAAAGTACAGCTGTAACCATAAAACAGCAACCACAGTGCCCCATGACCTACATCTAAAACAGGCATATCTTGGCAAATTTGACCAAAAAATTATTGACTTTACATCTAAAATTAGCTTTCCTGGCAAAATCCATCTTGTCATGAACTTTTTGACTTTTAAGTTGATACAGACATGTTGAAGTGGATTTTCTTCTACAAAAGCTCATGTAGTCTATGAGTTTTAATAGTCTTTAACAGTATCACCTATTTTTGCATTTGTATATGTATGCATATTTTAACATATGTGCCAGTGGATTAAACTGCTGAACCGCTGGGCTTGAAAGGTTAGTAGTTCAGATCTGAATGATGGCTGGAGCCAGCACCAGCACCTAGATTCAGAAAGAACTGGATTTAATTTTCTAGTGGAACCTTTACCTTTTGCCTTCATATGAAAGTACTGATTGTTACCTGAATCTTCTGGATGGAGTCTTCCCATTTCTGTTCTTAACTGAAACAGTTTCCAATGGGAAAATACCACCAAGCACCTAGCATTTCAACATTTGCTCATGGATAACAGAAGGTACTGTATAATAAATGAAAAAAGAAGAGCAGGACAGAGACATATCAGCTGAAGAAGTTGTGAGATTGATTGGCATGCATGCCACATAACACTGCTGTTTGGAGCTGTTGCATTCACCATCAAAATGGCCACAATGGTGCCCAATCTTTGGCAGGATAAGAAGACCAAAACAAAGTCATGCCACCTGTTTCATTGAAAGTGATAACGAAATTTTATTTGAAGTGACACACGGAGAGGTACAGAAGGGTTATTAAAACATTTAATAAGATGCCTCCTTACAGCTACATGGTTACATACTGCCTGAAAGAATATGCCACCAAGGCCTGCCAAATATCTCTGGGCAGCAGATTCAATGAGGTGGGAGCAACAAACATCACAAAATCCATGAAACAGTTTTCAGTGCTATTTAAAACTCCCATGCTTCCCAGTATTCCTCTTTGTATCCTATGTTTGTTATTTATGTGCCTATTGCTGTTCTCCTGAAGATAAAAAGGGAGTCCTAAGGTGGATGTTCTGCATCTTAGGGTTGCCTAATTGTCCTGATGTGAAATACCATCTTAAATGATGATCTCCACAAAAGGGCAGGGGAATATGGAAAGGGTGGGCTTTGTTGAATAAGCACTGAAAACCACTTCATTGATTTTACAGTCAGAGCTTCTGTCTTGCTTCTAGGACCATACTTCAAGCTGATTGAGCAGACTCAAGATTAAAGCTTTGGTTTATTAGATGTCAATTGTCTGGGCCGGCCTTATTTCATTGTTGTCCCAACATATATGTGATACATACATGTAGTTCCTGTTTGAACCATTCATTGTAATAAGTGCTTTAACATACGATGCCTCTTTTCTGGTTTTTTTTTTTAAGTGTCAGTCCTTCTTGCCCTCTGGATATCAGTAATAAACTATACTTTTTTAAAAAAAAAAAGTTCACCTTAGCCTATGGGGTGAAAAAGGATTTATGAATTAAATAAAAATAATATGCATTCCTGTGAGAAATATACATTCAGATTCGCCACCTCCTTTGCTCAATAAACCAACTTTTTGTGGCAGAATGCCAGCATTTTTATGAATAGGAGCTTTACTTTCTTCATCTGCTAGGAACTGCTCTGAAATATTAATTAAAATGAAAGCCCTACACAAGGCATTCATTGCAGAGCTATTTTTAGTCAGGGGCATGGCATTTTGCAACAGGGTTATTGCTTTGAGTGATTTTCCCCTCTTTCTCAAATAATGTTAAGTACAGGGAAATGCAAGCATTATTTTATGCATTTTTTATTATTGCTGGTATCAGGAGAGGCCCCAGTGCACTGTTCTTATAAGATCTGATATAAAGCATATTGGCTGTTTAAATCTTCAGTGAATATTTGATATTAGTAGGAAATAATAGGCAATAAACATAGTCTCAAAAAGTTCTTTAAATAAAAACGGCTGAATATGGTGGCATTCACAAACCTGGAAACTGATTAAAATATTATTTTTTCATAAGACAGTATTAAAAGTGAGATGCTCCTAGCTAGTTTGACACTTTGCTGACTGTCTTTGAAAGATGAATTTGCAGCAGTCCTTTGGAAAATCCTACTGTCTGTACAGTATTTGGGGAAAAAATCTGTATTCCAAATGATATGATATTCCTCTTTCTGCACCCATAAGCACAGACATTAAAAAAGCCACCCTTGTCTACAATCAATATTGTAGTGACTTGAGTGAGTTCAACATTCTCTCTCAATTACAGAAGTAATTGTACATCATACTGTTTCTGGCTTAGATTTATTAATTTCTTTTAAAGGGTACATGATTTACTGGTAAAAATATGGAGGAGAGGGATGCAACTGAAATCAAATAGCAAAAGGGGAACCCTGCTGGCATCATGCTGGCTTTTGAATTCCATCAGCCAATCTATACATCACAGGACAATTTGGATCTCATTCCCAACCATTAATGTTATAACTAAAGCCGAACCACAGTTTCCAAAGTGAAACTCCAAGAACTTTTTTTTTTTTTTTGCTAAAAACATTATCAGTATCATAGTCTCTGCAGGATATAAAACAAAACTCATGTATACTGTGTGTGTGTGTGTGTGTGTGTGTGTGTGTGTGTGTGTGTGTGTGTGTGTGTGTGTGTGTGTGTGTGTGTGTGTGTGTGTACTGTATAAATGAAGTCATTATGTCAAAAAGGCACTTGAGGTATGGGTGGGTGGGTGGGTGGGTGGGTGGTGGAAACCCATCTGTCATGCCCATCTGCCACTCTTCTTGGGAAGGTGTGAAAGGACTGATTCTTAAAGCAACCTCGCCTTTGGTCATTTATGTTATGATGGATATTTCTTATACAAAAGCACTCCTTCCTCCATCAGTTTGCCTGTTTCGGACAATCATACTTATAAACCCATCAAACTTGCATCTAGACTTTTTTCTGCATGTTAAAAAGAGATTATATTATTCTTAACAGAATAAATGGAAAGATTATATCTGAACACTGCAGGAACATGAAACAATCATGAGAAAGGAAAAATTAGATTGTTTTGGTTTGTTTAAACAGAGCCCCCCCCCACACACACACACACATACAGAGGGAGAGACAGAGAGATTAGTTTTAAAAGGGCTGGACCTGAACAGAAAAGTGAAAACGCAAACAAAACTGTATTTCCATGCACATGGTAATACACTTCTTTCAAGGTCATAAATCAAAAGCCACCTCTCTGGGGCCTCTCTGCAGCGTAGTTCATTTTCTGCCTACTCATGTAGAGCCTCATGGCACAATGGTTAAACTGCGATACTGAAGCGATAACTGAGCTCATGACCTGAGGTTCAATCCCAGGTAGCTGATTCAAGGTTCATTCAGACTTCAATCCTTCTGAGGTTGGTAAACTGAGTTCCCAGGTTGCTGGGCGGGGGTGGGGTGGGACCTGTAGCCTACAAAATTAAATTGTAAACAACCCAGGGAGTGCCTTAAGCACTATGGGGTGGTATAGAAGCAGCACATTTACCTTCCACCCCACCCCCTTTACTCTGTTTGGAACCAAGGTGGACAGGGTTAAAGCCCAGGGACCTTCTGAGTCGTAGGAACACCCTTCAGACTTCCTGGTCCCCTCAGTTTTTAGCAGTATCCCTCACAGTAGTTGGCAAATAAATGGATTTTCCCAGGGACTGTATATTGTTGCAAGGTAAAATACTTGACAGTAGTTTAGCTTTGAATAGCCAGATGTGAACCACTAAGATTACAAAATACTTGTCACAATATGCACTATCCTCCCAAATTAACCAAATTTTATTGGTTGGGGCTATTATATGGATGAAAGCCTTGGACATCAGCTCCCAGAATCCTCTGGGAATATTAATTCAAAAGGATAGCAACCTTTGATCACATCCTCTTTGGTCTGATCCATACTAAGATGGAGGTGCCATGGACTGAAGCTGGAATGTCCTGTAAGCAGTATGAAACCAACTTCTCTTTCAAGGCATGCAGGGTTGGGGAGTAAGTCAGCCATGACCTTCACAGCATGTGTTGGAGGAGGAAGGGTTGGCTCCCTGAGGGAAAAAAAATCACTCCAGAAGTCCAATGTGGGAGTAATACAGGTATATCCAAACTTCGGCTCTCCTGATGTTTTGGACCACAACTCCCAGAGTTCTAAGCTTAGATTGTCAATGGCAAAGGACTGTGGGAGTTGTGGTCCAAAACATCTGGAGGGCCCAAGTTTGTACATGCCTGGAATAATATCAAACTTCAACTTCAGGTCTGTTTTCCTTGCACTTTTGAATGCAGCTCTTCTAAAACCCACAATAAATCAAAGTGAGCTTCCTTCTAAACCACCCCATAGCACTTAAAACACTCTCTGGGTGGTTTGCATTTTAATTGTGTGGGTTATACATTGTACCCAGAAAACTGGGAACTCGATTTATTGATCTAGGAAGTAGAGATGGGCACGAAACGAACAATTTTTCATTTCCATTTCCGTTTTTTTAGTTTCATTATGCAATGAAATGAAACGACAAATGAATTTTGTCTCCAAAATGAAACAAAACGAACAGAAACACCGGAAATTTTGTCATGTGTTTCATTTTCATTACTGCAATACAGTGAACTGCTTTAAATGCTAAAAAAATCACAAAAAATTGAAATAAATGGTAACAAAACTGTAACGAAATGAACGAAAATGAAAACTTTTTTTGCAAAAATTCACGAAAAACGGAAACGAACTGAAACGGACCCTCCAAACGACAAACGAAACATCATTTTTTTTATTCGTGTCCATCTCTACTAGGAAGGATGGAAGACCGCATCAACCATGGGCTGGCTACCTGAGTCCACTGGGATCAAACTCAGGTTGTGAGCAGAGACCGAACTTAGGGTTGTAGCCATAGAAATGTCCAAACTAGTGATTTGGTCCCTCCTTCCTGTATGGAATTAGCACAGAACATGTTTGGCAATCAGTATTAGTCTATATCAAGATCTACTTCTTGGTGTAACTTTCCAGTTTCCCATAATCTCACATTGTTCTGGATGCAGACATAATATCTAAAGGTGGCACCAGATGCTTTTTGCTGTCGACATGAAAAAGAAAAACTTCTCTGGCATTTTCTTTCTTTCTTTTTAAGTTTTCATTGTTTGAATTATTATCCCAGTATCCTGGCTTTTACTATCCTTAGAAATATACATTGCAATGTAGATAAATATTGTTTTGAAAGTTGACAATTTGAGCCCACAGAACCTTATCTGCTATGTCAAAGTTACTTTCCAGTTTTCATGTGGTTATTAGTCATGATCCCAGAGGCATCTGAACATAAGAAGAAGAGGACATAAAGATGCATTTATTTGAGTTTAAGGGAATGCTTTATTGCACCTGGCCCTGTCATTTGGCAGAATGAGGAATTGTTTCAGGGCGTTTACACACGACCCCTAAACTCTGGGGCAAATGGCTCCCAGCTCCGGAGCTTAAAAATGTTTCCCCACCAGCTCCGGAGTTAACAGGAAATTAAGTGTGGCCACACCCACTTTAGTGCGCCCCAGCGCACCTTTCAAGTACCTGCTCTTCCGGGGTGAAAATTGCTTGATGCGGTGTAACAATAGTGAGTGCGGGTCTCTCCTCGCTTCTGTTTGTTTGTTTGTTTGGCTCCCGCCCCTTTAAGAGCTACTTTATAGAGACAGGAATGTTGCTGCAGCAAGAGCGGACGCAGAACGGAGGTGAGCCACAATCTTTTCTTCCTTTTTTTTCTGCCTCCCCTCACGCAGCCAGCAGCCAGGGTGGGGACACAGGAAGAGCGACAAGCCCCTAAGATCTCTGGTCCGAATTTAAGTGGCCAGCGGATCTTAGGGGTCATGTAAAAGCACCCCAAGTTAACTCTCCTCCCATCCTTCTCAGTTCTGTTAAGCCAGAGCTATGCATTCCACACAGCCTGTCCTTTGCCCCACACATCCACTTGCCTTGAAGTATGGTGGGAAGCTATTGAAATGCAAGGATTCAACTGGCAGTTCATTTAGCTTCTGTACATGGTGTGAAGGCCATCTTGTTCTTTGTTGCAGGCAGCAAAAGATCTTGCACTGGCTCTGAAGAAAGGCAAAGCTCTAACTCAAGGGAAGGCAACCAGAGATATTACACATTGAGGGTTCCAACCACAACTTCTACATCAAGTATTTTCTTACAATAATGATGGGAGGGGGAGTGTTAATGAGAAAGCCTGCTCTTTAAGACACACACACACACACACACACAAACTAGTGATTTGTCTATTTGTAATTCGACACGGCTGATGAATCAACAAATCAATGAATTTCCGGTGACGGATTGACAAACTGATGAATCAATTTTCTCCTATTCAAATTGCTATTAAAACTCCTCCCTCATTTCTAGAGGCCCCAAGTTTTAAGAGTTGCTTCCACACTTTAAGAAGGGTGCTAAAAAACTGGGGCAAGTTCAAAGGAGGGCAAGAAGGATTACTGTAGTCTGGGATTCCCAAAATTCCACTGCTGGCCTGCCGAATAGACACATGCTAATCAAATGCACTCCCTAAAACTACAACATTGATATCAACACCCCCAAAATAAACAGAGGCCATTCCAGTTTTGCACAGCCTTGGTCTTATTTAAAGCAGAGAAGGAAATGTATAGAAAACATTGCTTTCCCTCTGTGTTTTGTAGTCACAAGGTTTTTTTTAAAAGCAGCAAGATCTTTACTAGATATGGGCACAAACCGAAAAAAATGGTGTTTCGTTTCATTTCATTTCTTTTAAGGCTTTGGTTCATTTCGTTTCATTTTTAATGATTTTTTAAAAAATCATTTTGTTGTTTTGCTAATTCATTATTCATTTTTACCCACTTTTTTCCAATGCTCACTGCGCGGCCCCTGCGGCCCAGTTGGTGCTGGTTTTTTTATTATTATTATTTTATTTTAGAGTGCCGACCAGGCCACCCTTGGGGCCCAGTCAGTGCTCCCCCTTTTTATAAAATTTATTTTTATTTTAATTTAATTTTAGTCTCCCCCCCCCTTCTGGGTTCAGGCTCTGTGCTACAGCTTTAGCGTAGGGCTTTTTGTTGTTGTTGTTGTTTTTCCCCCTTTCAGCGCAGACCACGCGGCCCCTGGGGCCCTGTCAGTGCTGCTTTTATTATTATTATTATTATTATTATTATTATTATTTATTATTATTATTTTATTATTATTTATTTATTTATTTATTTATTTATTTATTTATTTATTTATTTTAAGGTGCCGACCAGGAGAGAACACCTTCCGCTCCCCCACCTGCCCCTGCACCACATCAGCCCAGGGGGGATCCCTCCTCCTTGCTTCCCCACACACGCACATGCCGCCAGAAGTGCCCAGGGGAGCAGCTTATCGGCTGCGTGTGAGCCTCCCCTGCCAGGAAGGACAGGAGCCGCCCCCACTGCAAAGCAGGCGTCCAGGCAGGAGCACCACCGGCAAGCGGGCGGGCTTGGGATTTCACCTCGTGGGTGGCAGCGCCCCTGTTGGCGATACTGGAGGTGGGTGCGGCGGCGGTGGTGGCGGCGGCAGGGTTCCCCCTACTTCCGGGTTCAGTCCCCATGCTACAACTGTAGCACGGGGCTTTTTTTGTTTTCTGTTTTCCTTTCAGTGCTGACCGCGTGGCCCCTGGGGCCCGGTTGGCACTGTTCTTTTTTATTTTTATTTTTATTTTAGGGTGCCAACCAGGCCACCCTTGGGGCTTGGTTGGCACTCCTTTTTTTTTACTGTGCCGAGCTGACCACATGGCAGCGCTACAACTGTAGCGCGGCTGTCAGCTCCCCCACCCGGTCGCCGTCCCAGACGCCAGGAAGACCAGACCTCTGGACCAGCATCAGGTAGGAGACATCTTTGCCCCCCATTAATGAAGCAAACCTAACGAACCATTTTTCTCAGTTTGTTTTGTTTCATGTTAAATTTGCCCCTACGGTTGTTATTTGTTTCATTGTGTAATGAAAGGAATAATGAATACTGAAACAAAAAACATTTTGTTTTGTGCCCATCTGAAAAATTTGAAAAATTGCTGAAAAACTACTGAAAAATTGCCTGAGCCCAAGTTGCAGAAAATTCCCATGGAAAGTTCCAGAACTATGTTGGCCACACAAAGCAGGTAGACAAGGCTGTGAGCAAAGCAGAGACAAAAGAGAGAATGTTAGCTGAAAAAAATGGGGCCACAATCCTGTACCTCCACTGTGACCTACGGCACAGCTCATAACTTCTCTGAGTTACTCAAGCCCCGTCGCCACGGCAAGCCAATGTGTAATTCAGAACTGGGATTGTTAAACAGCAACAGCAACCACTATCTAGTCCACATCACATTTTTGAGTGACAGCTACTGCTGTAGTGTAACCAGTGCTCACAGGTTGATAGCCATAGTATTTTCCTATCAATAGGAGCCAGGATATCACTTACCATCCCCACCCCCCAGTTCTTTTTGTGCTTAGCTGCAATCTTCACTGCGCCTGAGAAGGAAACTGATTTCCTAGGAACATTGTGTTTTCATCTGTTTCTGCTGTTATATCAAGTATTTGAAATGCATTAAATCTGCAAAACACTTTCTTCTGGTGGAGAAAAAACCCGTGAGAACTCATTTGTTGACATGGTCCAATCCAGTTGTCTGCATTTTTGGACACTCATTGCAGGGTAGGGGTTCTTGTCTAAGGACCTTGTCATGATGAGCACCCCACCTCCAAATTTACTGCTCCACCACTGGTGAGAATGTCATCTCTCCCGGCACATTCTCTTTCATATAAACACTAAATTTCAAGCAAGCTAAACTTTAAGGCCTCAACAGGAAGGAAGGAAGGAAGGAAGGAAGGAAGGAAGGAAGGAAGGAAGGAAGGAAGGAAGGAAGGAAGGAAGGAAGGAAGGAAGGAAGGAAGGAAGGATATTAATGGCATCTCAAATTCAGGCTGAACAAGCTGTGTTGCTTGAATGCAGCTATCCATATCAACATATCTAATGGTGACAGACTTACTTTGAAGATTAAAGATAAGGAAGATTCAGAATATTTTCAATCTGTTCTATGAATGGTTAGAAAAGAGAAATAGAGACTAAGGCCCTAATTTGTATTAACAAATGAATATAAGCAGAACCCATGTACAATGATGTTTAATAAGCACAGATTGATTTATTATTAGAAAACTAATGATGATAGATAGATAGATAGATAGATAGATAGATAGATAGATAGATAGATAGATAGATAGATAGATAGATAGATAAAATGTGTGTGTGTGTGTGTGTGTGTGTGTGTGTGTGTGTGTGTGTGTGTGTGTGTGTGTGTGTGTGTGTGTGTGTGTGTGTGTGTGTGTGTGTGTGTGTGTGTGTGTGTGTGTGTGTGTGTGTAAAACAATATAGAATTCAGTGGGATATATGGCTAGGTACCGTAGGAGTGCATAGGGATGCGCTGCAAGAGCCACTTCATCATAGTACTTGAACTACTTAGTTATAAAAATATTGGATCAAGGCTTTTTTGGTTCAATGCTTTTAAAAAAAGACAGTGACTATATTGATTTTTAAACTAGGCTGCCTATCACCACCACAGCTCATAAATCATAACAGAGTATATTTGGACAGTGTCGTTATTGTACGTAATAGGAACAAGGAGAGGCTATTATCTCTGACACTTGGTGTTTGCTGACATGAATAGAAAAGGAGGACAAGTTATTTCTGGTAAACAAGAATGGCCAAGGAGGAATGAAAGACAACAGCTTGCCTTCTTGCAGATTCAAGGGCAGCGGTGTCACTCCGCATCCACAAACCTGACACTGCAGAAGATTGATGCACTCTGACATGCCAGAGACAAATTAGTATAAACCAACCATCATCACCTCTCTCTCTCTCTCTCTCTCTCTCTCTCTCTCTCTCTCTCTCTCTCTCTCTCTCTCTCTCTCTCTCTCTCTCTGTGTGTGTGTGTGTGTGTGTGTGTGTGTGTGTGTGTGAGAGAGAGAGAGAGAGAGAGAGAGAGAGAGAGAGAGAGAGAGAGTAATAATAGCCCATGAATGATGAACACTAGGTGGCGGACACTCCATGTAATATAAAAAAAGTTTGAACACAATCTTCAATCTGAACAAGTCTACAGACCTTTTGTTCAAGTGCTCCTTCCTAATACAGCCATTCTTAGAGCTACATCAGAAGATCCCATTTCCCTTTCTGTGAGCCTAGACTGAAGTGGAAACAATTAATATGGGAGCTCCTTCATGAATACGAGACAAAGGTTTTTAATGCTGCCATGTACTTTTCCTGAAGGAATTTGAGATATTCTGTTTGTGATGAATGATGTAGGCATGAAACAATAATTCAAACAGAACAGCAAAGTCTTTGTTTGGTTTGGCCCTCAGAAGGAATGATTCTTTGATATATATTGCTTGGGTGCCCATGCTCTTGTGCAGTTGCGGCTGTCTCTGGAGGCAACTCCTGGGAACCTCCTGGGGCCACAGGTTACCAAAAATACCAAAACACAATTAAAAAAACAGGAAATGGTTTGAAATCTGATGGCAGTTTCAAGAAATTGCTTTTTGCTTTAAAAATTAAACAATGTTAAATATTTGCGGCTGGATGCAATCTATTTAAATGGCAAAAATAATCACTCTTGGAGGCTTTAAGAAGTAGTAGTTGAGAAGCAGTCCAGATCCAGCACTGAACTATTTATTATTATTATTATTATTATTATTATTATTATTATTATTATTATTATTATTATTATTATTATTATTATTATTATTATTATTATTAACTAACCACACAGCTATCTACGCTGGATTTTATATTACCAATCACTAGTCGAACGCTTCCCAAGTGTTTAGGACTCAGTGATGTATCAGCGAATTATGCAAGCAGATCCCAGTAAGGCGGCTTTCTGCATCTGACTGATGGTGACTTTGTCAACTCCAATTTCTTCTAAATACTTGCTTAGCTCTTTGGGCACTGCACCCAGCGTGCCAATTACCACTGGGACCACCTGTACTGGTTTATGCCAGAGTCTCTGAAGTTCAATTTTGAGATCCTGATATCAGGTAATTTTTTCAAGTTGTTTCTCAGTGACTCTACCATCTCCTGGTATAGCTACATCAATGATCCACACTTTCCCCCACTCCATAATCAAAATATCTGGGGTATTATGCTCCAAAACCCTGTCTGTCTGTATTCAGAAGTCCCAAAGTAATTTTGCATGCTAATTTTCAGTCACTTTTTCAGGCTTATGGTCCCACCAGTTCTTTGTTATGGGCAGATGATAGTTCTGACACAAATTCCAGTGGGCCATTTGAGCAACTACATTATGACGCTGTTTGTAATCAGTCTGAGCAATTTTCTTGCAACAACTCAATATATGGTCAATAGTTTCATCTGCCTCTTTGCAGAGTCTACATGTGGGGGACTCAGCTGATTCTTCTATTCTAGTCTTAACTGCATTTGTTCTGATAGCTTGTTCTTGAGCTGCAAGAATCAGGGCCTCTGTCTCTTTTTTCAGTGTTCCATTGGTGAGTAGAGATGGGCACGACTTAGTGGAATTCCCATTTCCGTTTCCGTTACTCGTTTCCGTTATGCAATGGAAACGGAAACGGGAATTACTCCACCAGAACTCGAACTCGAACCGACTAAAGAATAATTGGGTCTGATTTGTCGTGCTCATTCCTGGCATCGCGGCGATCCCGCGATGCCAAGCGGCACAGAAAAAAAGTTTTTAAAAGTAAAAAAAAAACCCGATTCCCAGCCCTAAAAGCAGGCGAAAACTGTCTGAGGGCACCTACCAGGCCAGAAGGGTGTTTTATTTGGGGGGGGGGGTTCCCTGCCCCCCTCTCCTTGGCTAGTGCTACTGCTGCACTGCTGGTACCAGGCGGGGGGGCATCGTCTCGTCTGCCTTTGCCATGCGGTGTGCGGGCGGGGGGGATCCAAAATGGTGACCGCAATATTTTTTTTGAAATCGTGGTCCAAAAACCCACCAAAGCACCACAGAAACATGAGAAAATTAGCTATTTTAAATGCTTGAATTTTTACAGTGGCAGCAGTGGGTTTGTCTTGCCAAAATACGTCTCCATTTATTTTATTTTATTTTATTTTATTTTATTTTATTACACCTGCGCATTCGCAATGATGGGCTCGCCCATGGGAGTGGACCATGCAAATTTTTGGAGCCATTCCACCAATCGCATGGCCAGGTTTTGGAGACTGTACCAGGCTGGGAGGGCGCATCCATTTGCCATGCAGTGCGGGGGGATCTAAAATGGTGACCGCAATATTTTTTTTAAATCATGGTCCAAAACCCCACCAAAGCACCACAGAAACATGCAAAAATTAGCTATTTTAAATGTTTGAATTTTTACAGTAGCAGCAGTGGGTTTTTCTTGCAAAAAAGTCTCCGTTTATTTTATTTTATTTTATTTTATTTTATTTTATTTTTTTACACCTGCACATTTGCAATGATGGGCTCGCCCATGGGAGTGGACCATGCAAATTTTCCACCAATCGCATGGCCACTTGGCCAGGTTGACCACAGAGACTTCTGGGATGTGCCAATCAGGCATAAACAGCCCACTAACCGTAGCCCGAACCCGAACCCGAACCCTAAGCCTAACCCATACGCCAGTACACTGTCCTTCTAAGTGGATCAGAGAGGCACCCACAGGTGCACCCCAATACTCACCCTAACCTCACCCGTAACTAGCCTAACCCTAGCCCTTGCGCTAACCCGTCTTAACCCTAACCCAGATCTACTTGCATTGCACTACACGCAAGTACATTTCCCTTGGAGCGGGTGCAAAGAGTCTGCCAGTCTGTCACTTGTGGCTCTGGCTGACTCCTGCAGCAGCATTTGTGTGCCATGCAAACCATGCCTGCAAGTGCTGCCTGACTGTGTCTCACCGACTGTTGCAGGGAAGGCACCCCAAAGAGGGGTGCCTCTGCCAGTCTGCTGCGTCTGCAATATGCATATCCATAGCATATGGCTTTGCATGCCCTTTTGTAGCAGCGCTGGTGGGTGAGGATAGGAGGCACCCACCACAGAGAGGTGCCTCCAGGAGCCCGCTACCCCCCAAAACCAGTACTAACAACAAACGAAATAACGAAAAATGAAATGACAAATTTTTGCAAAATTTCACGAAAATCGGAAACGAGCCGAAACGGGCTGCCTCCGACACACGACAACTCGAAAACGTCATTTTCCCTAGTCGTGCCCATCTCTATTGGTGAGCCATAATCAGGTCTTTTCCTCATCTACTTTTCCTTTGACTTTTTTGAGGAACTGCCCATGCAGCGCTTTATTATCCCAGCTATCAGCTCGTATTTGCATTGTTGTTTTCCTGTATTGACCATTTGTTTGATTTACTTTAAACACCTCCCTGTTCTTAACCTCCAATAATGCGGGCTCTGTACTATTTTTTATATAATCTGCCAACGCATGCTTTTCTTCTTCAACTGTCTGCTTCACTTGCAGAAGACCTCTACCACCTAATTTTCTAGGTAAATACAGCCTGTCAACATCACTGTGTGGATGCATAGTGAATGGTCATAAGTTTTCTTGTTTTCCTATCTAGAATATCTAGGAATTTATTATTGTTGTTGTTGTTGTTGTTGTTGTTGTTGTTGTTGTTGTTGTTGCTGCTGCTTAAAAGGCTTCCTTTTCGATCTGGAGGCTTCCAAACGTTTCTCCAGGACAAAAAAGGAATGGCAGAACTTGAAAAGGTGGGGAGGAATAGGAAGGTTTCAATTAATTTAAATTAAATATTCCAGTCGCGGGAGGATGACAGCATCCTTCTGACACAGCATAAAATTGTGCAAAAGGATGGCTGTTGTGGACACTTCAGGGCTAGATAGAAATTTTGGGTCCATCTTACTTGATTGCGTTAAAAAGGTGAACAGGTGCATTTTTTACTTATCCTGCACTGCCTTATCCATGGGACATGTCAGGTCTGTAAGTGGTACCATGTTTTCATAGGTCACACTGGTGGGTAGCATGGAATGGGAAATAAGTATTGGTGATGAGTTCCAAAGAGCCACAAGGGGTATTTGCACCCATCATCTCAGCAGCTAGGATACTGATGTTCACCTGCTGGGATGAGTAGGTGCATGGGAGGGGACCAGCCCTGGACAGTGTCCACCTAATTTTAAGAGGATTGGATGGTGGGATGATGGGAAGGGATCTGAACTATGTTCCAGCCCCTCTGCAGGATGAAAGGTATTGAAAGTCAGAATTCATAAAGTGTGACACTAGTTAATCTCACCATCTGTATCCATCACTTTACTCTGGGAGTGGGAGAGCAAGACCTATCAGGGTAGCTCTAATAAGCCAACTTTTAATGTTGCTGTTGAACATTTTTCAGTGTTTGCTACATTGCTTTATTTATTCAGTTTCTGTTATCCATTTATAGTCAGATTTGCTTGGCAAAGGAAAAAAAGTTATTTAGGCAGCCATGGAAAACTTACTTCTTTTATGGCAGCTCCAATTGCTGGTCCACAGTCCTTTATCATGGGCAATATAGGCTCAGAATTCTGTGAGTTGCAGTCCAGAACATCTGGAGGGCCAAAGGTTCCCCACTTAGGCCCTAAGACAGTGGTTCTCAACCTGTGGGTCCCCAGATGTTCCTGGACTGCAACTCACAAAAAATCCTGGCTAGCTCAGCTAGTGCTGAAGACTTCTGGGAGTTGTAGTCTTGGAACATCTGGGGACCCACAGCTTGAGAACCACTGCCCTAAGGGGAACCGGGCAGCCATCCTTCCAAATATGGCAGTGGCAGCAATTGTTCTGGGCACTGGTGGTGACTGTGATTAAGAGGGGAGCAGGCTGTTAAGGAAGTGGAGGACTCATGGGGGCTTGGGGGGCAGGGGATTAGAGAGTCAAGGCTGTCTTTTTAAAAAGGGAACAAAGAAAAGGGGAAAATATTCATCCCTTCATATTTGTTGGGGGGGTCTCCAGACCTGAAGGATATGAAGGGATATCTATCTATCTATCTATCTATCTATCTATCTATCTATCTATCTATCTATCTATCTATCTATCTATCTATCATCTCCTTGGAAAAGGACCCAAGGCAGCTTACAGTAATGAGGGATAATATACAGTCCAGTACAATTAAGACATGTTCAGGTATTGAGAACAGGAAATTGAGGAACATCTTACAGCATTAAAAGACAACATTACATTAAAGCTGCAAGAGAACATGAGCAGACAAAAGGAGAGTAAAATTCCATGTAAAGTTATGAGTAATGGAAACTAACATTGAAAACATAGTGTCACTGTAATCATAAAAGGTTATAGGTGGTTATAAACACAAGTCTGTGTGGTCCTATAGATTTATATGAAAGACACATAATAAGTAGTCCATCATTCAGGGAAAGCTTGCCTGAAGAGAAAGGTCTTTGCCTGTTTCCAGAAAGATATCAGAGATGTGGCAGTCCTGGCCTCTAGTGGGAGGGAGTTTCCAGAACCTGAATATTAAATGAATCAGCAATATTCATTGGACATCATGTTTTTTTAATCGTCCCCATATCTATTCAGTAGAGATGGGCACAAATCGAAAAAATCACGTTTCGGTTTTCATTTTTCATTGCAGGTCCATTTCGGTTCATTTTTGTTTTTTTGTGAATTTTTTGAAAAAAATTCGTTTCGTTTTTTTTTCATTTTTGGTTTTTCATTTTACCCGCTTTTTGCATGACTTAAAGCATTTCCGCGCTTGAACATCCCCCAATGCCCCAGACCAGAGGGAAAACACTAAAAAAAAAAATGATGCTGGCAGAGACACAGTATAGACTAGATATGCAGGGAGGCTGCAAAGGCAGTGGTGGGTGTTGCCCAGGGTGTAAGGCAGCCGCAGAGTGACTGCACTGCAGGGCAGGGGAGGGTACTCACCGAGAGGTACGCGCACACACAGGGAGGCTGCAAGAGAAATCTCTTATTTCTCTCCCCTAAGAGCCAAGCTGCAGCCAGCAGGAACACAGAGACACACACCTGCCTGGCTAGCCTAAAGTAATGAGTCACAGAGACAGCAATCCCACCCTAACTCCCACCGCAGACTGCAAGGAGGATGGGAACTGCCAAAGCTTTTTATGCCCTCTGTGGCTGCCACAGCTACCCATTCTGCAACCTGGGCATGCTATTGGTTGAAATTGTCCAAGAATTTACACGATCCCATTACATGGCTTGCATCCATCTTGTGGCTGGAATCCATTTAGTGTCATCCTTAAATGGAAAAGAAAAAATACATCGTGATGGGAGAAAGACAAAAACAAACATTTTAAGGACCGCAACCCCCTGGTAGGTAATAATTTCAAATAATTATCACTGCATTTTTACAGATGTCCAGGGTGTTTTAATACCCAAGAAATCAATATTAGGCATCTGGGAGCCATTTTGGGTCGATGTCCCCTAATTCCCTTAAAGGAAAAAATACAGCGATCTGAGAAAAGACATAAATGCACGTTTTAAGGACCCCAACCCCTCTAGTAGGTATTATCAGGCAGAATAAATAATTATCACTGGGTTTTTACAGATATTCATGATGTTTTTTAACATTTAAAAACAGCTCATTTCATTGTGCATCGCCATTAACAAAAACAAAACGTAACAAACCTAATTTTCGTGGTTCTGTTCAGTTCGTTCCAATTTCATCACAATTTTCATTATTCGTTTTGTTATGTAACAAAATGAATAACGAATAATGGAATGAATTTTTTTTTCATTTTGTGCCCATCTCTATTCAGGAGATGTGGACTGAAACCCATGCTCAACCACATAACTCCTCTATAACAAATACACATAACTTGAAGCCCTATTCAGCCCACCATTATGGAAATGCTATTTGATGGCACAAAACAACAATATAAAAACCCACTGAGCAGTTCAGCATTCCAAATCACACACAATTATACAGCCTGGTCTCATACATCTGCTATTTTTAGAGGTGAGAAATGGAAATCTGAATCTTGATTTGCAAATAGAGCCTGCTCCTAAAGCACTTTTCTTATCCCTCAGCATATATTTGATTTCAAGTGATTACCTATATTCACTTTATACATAAAGCAAAGAAAATGCAAAGCATGTAAATACCACCCTATAGTGCTTAAAGCACTCTCTGGTGATTTGCAAGTAATGATGCAGGCTACACATTGCACCCACCAAACACGCTGAGTAATCATTTTACCCATCTCAGAAGGATGGAAGGCTGAGTGAACCTTGAACTTGCTACCTGGGATTGGACCCCAGGTCATGAGCACAGTTTTGGCTACAGTACAGCTGATGAATGATGGGAGTTGTAGTCAAGAAAAGCAATGTTGTCAAGCTCTGGGTCAGCCTCCCCTTGCTGGAGCTCCAGGGGCACCTTGAGTTTCACACAGTCTTTCTGATAAGGATATAGCCTTCAGTCTTAATAGTACGATAGAGGAGAGGAGGAAAGTGACCCCTGGGTTTGGATACAATTCCCTTGCATGACTCTTGCAAAGCAGGCAGTTCTGCCAATGACCTGAAAATGCATACTCAGCACACCCTTTTCTTTGGTCCCCAAACTTATTCCTGGAAGCTAGCCAGCATGTAGCACAAAGTCAGAATTTATAGACTCTTGCACACATACTATTTCTTTCATTAGCAGCTTACTACCAAAAATGCCTGCTTTGTGTATATAACACATAGGGCAGTATACACACAAGTGCTATGAGGTTGACTATAACCACATGAAAAAAGAGGTTGCGATACATGTGTGTGCAGGCGCGCACACACGCACACACAGAGTGTGATATTGAAATACTGTTGTTTATCTTCTGCTGGAATGTTTAATAATTACTCCCCCTTTGGCTTTAATAGCCTGCCATACCAACTCTAAATTTTCTCCAGACACTTATATTTGGCAGCTGAACTCTCTTGGAAGCCACAAGGTATTAATTTCAAGATGCATAGGCCATCCTTCTTTTGAAACAGAAGCTCAGGGAATATATTGCATAGTTTAAGAAGCAATGGGGAGACTTACCTCACCAGAAACTCTCATTGCCTTCTCCTGTATCTTATGATAGAACCTTCTCCCAAAATTCTCCTTTTATTTAAGATGGTAGCCTATTTGTGAATTCTTTTGCATAAGGGGGAGGGTCACCAAAGTACTTCTTAGGAACCTACTGTGTATAATATGACACAATTCTTCTTCTACCTTGTAATTGTTCAAACTTATCTCCCCTCCATTCCGACCCTCAAAAAGGCTCTTGGACATTATTCGCAGAAACATTTAACAGAGATTTATTGAACAGTTCCATATTTAACTGGTTTTCTTGAACAGTTATTTTCATATAACGGTGAGAATTTTATATTTAACTCTTCAAACAAAGGCTCTTTTAACTGAGGATACACCCGGATTTCTTCTTTAACAGACTTTTTTCTAATAAAAGTGGTGACTGGGTGATCCCTTTCTGAAACATTGGGTTCCAGAGCATGGATGTTTGGCCCACTGTGCCACCAGATTCTCCTGTTTCTCTCTCCTCCATTCAGGCTGAAACCTATCCAAATAACCTGTCAAGCATACCAGTTTGACTTGCACAGACCAACCATATTCTTCAGGCTTTTTCACCTTAAATCTATCTGTCTCCCCTCTCAGCATCTACTCCTCAGTCTGGGTCCCAAGTCTTTCAAAGATCTCCTCCACCCCATAGGTCCTCTGACCTGTCCATCACCCCCAAAACCTCTCTAATTGGTTCTCCTTCCCTTCTCCTTTCACCTTCATAGTTATCTTTCTCATCACTTTGAGCCTTTGTACACCATCCCTAAACGCCGCAGCAAATGGCTGCAAGCTCCGGAGCTTACAATGGTTTCCCCACCAGCTCTGGAGTTTGCAGGAAATTAAGTGCGACCACACCCACCTAAGCGCGTCCCAGCACACTTTTCTTGTACCTTCTCGAGGAGGGTGAAAATTGCCAGGTCCGGATTTAATCTGATCAGTGCGGGGCTCTCCTGGCTTCTGTTTGTTTTTTTGCCTCCTGCCCCTTTAAGAGAAGGGACAGGAGGGAAAAAAAGCAAACAAAAGAGAAGGAATCAGCATGACGGAGCTCCTGCAGCTTCTCCAAAGTGAGTCTGCATTTTTTCCCCACTTTCTTCCTCCCTCCCCTCAGCAGACAGGTGCGGAGTGGTGGGGAGGAAGGAAGAGCAATGAACCCCTAAGATCTCTGGTCCGAATTTAAGTGGCCAGAGGATCTTAGGGGTCGTGTGAAAAGGCCCTTTGTCCCCTGTCTCTTTTCTCCTTTAAACTTAATTCTCCCACAATTAACATCATAACATTGTGACTTTCTTTCTCGTCTTCCAGTTCAAACTTCTCAGATGGCACACCACACTTCTCTTCAGATGTTTCTCTCTCACACACCTGACAAAGGAGGCTGCAATTCACAGACATTTATGCCAAGTAAAATTTCTCTTTAAGATACCACAAGATGTATTTCCAGCAGCAACATATTGTGGCTAGCTATTGTAGTACAAAGTACTTGAGGGTGGGTTGGTATCAAATGAGCAAATTAGAGTTACATTGGTGCCTCTACTTAAAGGTGGCTCTACTTATGAGCAATCCGACTTAAGAGCAGAAAACTGTGGGCGTTTTAACTGCTGTCTTACAAATTTTAGATGGGGTCTGCTCTACTTACAAATTTTTATTTTATTTTTCTGATTTGTTTGTTTGTTTGTTAGATATGGCTGATCTACTTACAATTTTTGTTATTTATTTATTTATTTATTTATTTATTTATTTATTTATTTATTTATTTATTTATTTATTTATAAGGCTGATCTACTTACAAGTTGTTCGACTTATAAGCATGCATTTGGAATGGATTAAACCTGTAAGTAGAGGTGCCACTGTATTAACTTTACAAAAGTTCTCTTCATCGGATGATATTCACCTCTCTAGCTGCTCACATTTCTGGGTGCCTAGGTGGACAGTCACAAGGAGCACCTGCATTTACAAATTTGTCACTACACCACTGCCAACAGGCAAAGGCTTGACTGACTTCCAGGAACTGTGGGGTTTACAATCATCCATCTTCAATCCTTCACTATATATAGCTCTCTACGCTCTTTCAGGGAAAATTCATGAAAAAGATCCCTTACTGCAGTGGTACTCAACCTGTGTGTCCCCAGATGCTCCTGGACTGCAACTCCCAGAAGTCTTCATCACTAGCTGAGCTGGCCAGGATTTCTGGAAGTTGTAGTCTAGAAACATCTGGGGACCCACAGGTTGAGAACCACTGCCTTACTGGTTTTACTGCAACATATGACTTCACAATAATTTGGGCTTAGATGTTGAAACTATTAAAGCTCATTGGGTTAATGGTCTGGCTTGTTACACATCAGGCATTATGAAACTAATATATCCATCCTTTGAACTAATTCCTTGAAAATTTGGCATGATAGATAAACATAGATGTAAGGTTGCAGTTGTTGTTTTAAAGCAATTGGATGATTTATTGTTTGCCCATCATATTAGAGAAAGGCTGCCAAATCTGCATATTGTAAGGATATTTCAGTATGGGTACAGTTTTTAGACTTTTAAAGAAATTGAGGTGAGAAGAATGAGTAAAGAAGAATGAATGTTTGCTGAACTCTTGTTCATAACAAAACTTTTCAGAGCACGAGCATCAGTTTTTTATTACACTGCGACAACAAAATTGTTCTTACTTGTTAATATAATTAATGATGTAGTTAACAGACAGCGCAACTAAAGCACAGTGCACTGTGACTATAAAAATATGATTAAACCCTTCACAGTATTAAAACACACTTAAAATGAAAACTCGAGTATTACAGCCCTGCCCATGGCAAGTTGCCTCTTACAAAGGACCACCTGACTGCCTAAATAAAAAGGTCTCTGCCTGCTGGCAGAAGGACAGCCATCTTAGCCTCCCTTGGGACTGGTTCCATAAGCTGTGAGCCCAGCCCAAAGAGGTGAATGCACAGCGCATGCCAGGTATGATGACCCCTAAGATGGTGGCAGGATTGAAAGGGTGCGGCTGCCACGGCAGTGGCCCCTTTCTTGTGGCTCTGGCAACACAGTGAAGACAGAAGCAACCTGGACAGGAAGATGCTTTTGGGTCCTGCCTGAATCATGGAAGGGGAAGGCAAGAGGGGGTAAAAGACGCGGGAGGAGAATTAATGAAGGGGTGGGACATGGGGTGGAGCCCATGGGAGAGGTTCTGTTTGGGCTTAAGGGGAAGGGCCATTGCACTGGCAGGGCTTTTTAAGGGGAGCAGATCAGAAGGGAGGGTTGTTCCCATACCATAAATAATAATTAAACTCAAAGTGTATGGACATTTTTCCTTCTCAAATTTTATTGGTCGGAGGCAGATTTAGAGCTTCCCCATAACTATGCACAGTATTATTATATTAATATTACTATGTTAGGGTAGAATTATATTCTGAAAAATCCAGATACAATAGTATCAAATAATAATCACTACCTGCAGTCAACTCGGCTCTGACTTATGGTGACCCTTCTATCATTGGGATTGTGAGTTCAAAAAATCGGCTTTGCTGGGGTTGCATCACCCACTGTAAGCACTAGATGGTAGCATTTCCTTCTGCATGGATTTTTGCCTGCCTTGATGAAACATTAAATTTAAACTTACAGTGTTGAAGGAAAAGGAACTTTCAAAGAACAGGCACAAGTTCCCTCTTCAAAGAAGCTAATCAGATGACAGTTGAATAATTTTCCTCCCAGTTTGCTATGTTTGACCCCTGCTTTCACATTGGTGTCACAAACTGGGTTATTCAACTATGGTTTGCTTCATTTCAGCAACCTTGTTTACCCAAAAATGAGCAACACATATACTTGAAAATAGTATTTTAATAGGGATGAGGTTAAAGGCAGAGGGGTGTTGTTTATAAGGAAAAAACTTCATGAAAGAACTGATAATTATGTCATGCATTAGGGTCTAGAAATATTACTTTTTGGAGTGGAACTCCCAGAATTTCTCACCCAGTATGCCCAGTAGTCTTACTGGCTTGGGGTTCTTGGTCCCATAAAGTACCCCCATCAACAAAAAAATACACACACATTATAATGGATTTTGCCTCTTTATAGGAAATTTGGAGTGCCATCCTATATGGTTCTACTCCAAAGTAAATCCTATTGAGATAAGTGGAATTCACTCTCATCTAAATCTTAAACTGAGCTTTTACAATTCAAAACACTCCATATGTGTTAGACTGATAGCCAATTTTTATCCTTTCTGCAGATAATGGGATCTGTAGTCCAACACACCTGAAGGACAGTCCGAGATGGTGCAAACTGTTGCATATAATATCTGAGATGTTGCAGTAACAATTTCTGTCAAATCAAAACAAAAATCCAGACTGGATGAATACCAGGATTCTATGTTTCAACCTCCAGTGTGTAGCTCAAATGTATTCAAACTGAGTTAGAACTACAGCTGCACGTTTTAATGCTAATAATGATTATATCCCATCAAATCAATTCCTACTTACTGTGACTCTTCCAAGGGAAGAGATGTCAGCAGATTTAAGGGGCAGCAAATATAATAATAATAATATATACTTGTGCCTGACACAAAGCAGTGCAGCAGTAACGTAGATAAAATGTTAGTATTGATATAAAGGGTTTGCAGAGTTAGTCTATCAGAAAGACAATGACAATGAATAGAGTAAAAACTCATATATTCATATATACATCAAAATATACACAGCATAACAACCAAGCATTATATACAATATAGCAAACAGACAAACAGAGCATGGGGTAAACTGTTTTTACCATAACAGTCCCCAAATTACAAATGACAAGCTAGTGCCTTTTATACTATTCAGCACTCATAAGATCTGATGCAATCACTAATTAACAATCTGATGCAATCTGATGTAACCATTACAAATCATGATGTTACAATCAGTTCCACCTGCACTTCATCACTTAACATGCCTGTGATTACTAGTCTCTAACACTTGTGGATTAACATCATGACACTGCAGAATCTAACTGCCTCCATTTTACAATTTACTTTACTCGTTCTGTTAAATATACATAACATATGTTTTGTCAACTTTTACATATCTTGACACCCCTCCTATATTTAACAGATTTCAACTCCTAGCCTTTTCTTAAAACATACATGTTTATCTTTACACAAAGGCTTTGTAAATATGTCAGCATAATTATCAACACTTGTACAATATTCCAATACAATCAAATGTTGTTCTATGCAGTCCTTCACATTCTGGTAACGGATCCCAATGTGCTTGCTTCTGGATCCGACTTTCTGATTCTGTGTTAATTGGATACACGAAAAAGAATCATTATATACTTTGACTGGTAGTTTTACATTCACATTCACATCCTTTAACAACTGTACTACCCAGGTCAACTCACAACACAAATCACTCACAGCCCCATACTCAGCTTCTGTAGAAGAACACGAAATGTACCTTTGTCTTCGGGCTTTCCAGATAATTAGTGAGTTACCTAAAAATATGGCATATCCAGACATTGACCTCCTTTCTGGACTTGAACCCCAGTCTGCATCTGCATAGCTAATCAGATCAAGATTATCACATATGGATATTTTCAACTTTTCATGCATTGTTCCTTTAAGATATTTCAAAACATGCTTTATACCTTTCCAATGCTTCATCAACAAATACTATCAATATCAAAAAACCTTTTGTATACAAGCAACCTATTTCTCTTGCAAAATGTCCTTTGCTCTCTGGCGCCATCTACTGGTGCAGCCACTTGCCGTTCCTTCAGAGACATATGCTCTTTGTCCATGGCCCATCATCCACTGCTTCCTTTCATCTCCAGGCATTAGCAGCACATCTTCAAAATTCTGTGGCTCATGGAATACATTATTCACAACAAACCTTTCAGGTGGCACTCCTTTGTTAAATCTTGTAGATTTTCTGATCAACACTGGCTCCTCATATTTCACTTTTTCATCATGAAATGATGTAGACTCCCCTCCATCACTGGCAATCTCATCTTTCACTTTTCCATCATGTAATGCTGTAGACTCCCCTCCATCACTGGCAACCTCTTCAACCTCAGTGTGGGGACAAATACTTGGCAAAAATACTTCATTATTAGCATGTAGAGCTTCCCAATTTTTCTGTTCACAAAATTTTGCAGACCTGCTTATATAAACTTTTCCATGACTGTCACAAAAACGCCAGGATTTTACTGCAGGCTGAACACCAATAAACATAAGCTTTCTAGACTTTGGACTGTTCTTGTGTCTATACCAGTGTTTTTCAACCACTGTTCCGCGGCACACTAGTGTGCCGCAAGATGTTGCCTGGTGTGCCGTGGGAAAAATTGAAAAATTACTTTTTATATAGTCAATATAGGCACAGAGTTAAATTTTTTAACATTTTCTAATGGTGGTGTGCCTCGTGATTTTTTTCAAGAAACAAGTGTGCCTTTGCCCAAAAAAGGTTGAAAAACACTGGTCTATACCTCTTTGGAATTAATACCCAGGCTTCAGAGCCAAATAAATGGAGATATTTGATTGTAGGTTTTTTACCATGTATTAGAGTATATGGAACTTCATTCACAGCTGAACTCCACACTCTATTAGACACATAATTTGCATATTTCATTGCCTCAGCCCAGTAACCTTTGGGAAGTTTTGCATCTGCCAACATTGCATTCATGATATTTTGAAGAATCCCATTCTTCCTCTCAGATAATCCATGCTCAGCAGAAGCAGAAGGGTTTGTCAATCTATGTTTCACCCCCCTTCTTTTCTAAATAATCAACAAACTGCTTTGCTAAAAATTCACCACCTCTGTCACTTTGTACAGCTAAAATTTTCTGCCTGTACTGTCTTTCTGCCATCACAAACCATTTCCTAAATACAGCACTCACTTCACTTTTGTGCTTTATTATGTAAACCCAAGAATAACGTGAATAATCATCTGTTATCACTAGACAAAACCTGGCACCACCAAATGAATTAGCCATGGGTCCAATCACATCAATATGTACCAACTGTAGTGGTTGATGTGACTTTCTCAAACTCTTTTTTGATATGGAAGCAGACTTTACTTTTGTGCTTTTACAAACATGGCAATCTAAAAACTTTTTACAGCTTTGCACAGACCCATGTTCCACATGTTGCAAAGTTTTCCTAATACTTTCAAAACTTAGGTGCCCTAATCTTCTATGCATCAAATGTATACATTTGTCATGTAGAGGCTTATTTTCAACCATGTTCAAAACTTTCTCATAAGTGCTTATCATAAACAAACTGTTTTGGAGCCGTCCAGTTGCTATTGTTTTCCCATTCTTTACAATCTTGCAACTATTCTCACTAAACTGTACATGAAAACCTTGTTTTACAAGCATAGGCACACTCAATAAATTATTCTTTAAAGACGGTATATACAGGACCTTATCAAATACACATTTAAGAGGTTTGAAAAATATATTACCTTCACCACAGACTTTTGCCTGAGTCCCGTCTGCCAAGGTTACATTTCTACAATTAAACAAAGTTAGTTTCTCAAACAAACATTTCTTGTTTACACAATGAATACTGGCTCCTGAATCTACAATAAATAATTCCTGTCTTGAGCACTTTTGTTCCTTATCATTAATTACAGACAGCTGTTGACCTTCACTCTTCCAGCCTGTGCCGGCAACTCTTTTTTGCTTTTGCCTTTGCCGCTTGTTTACCTTATCACAGTAACGAAAAACATGTTGGTTACTCCCACAATTATAGCATCTTCTAATTACTTGTATTGTTTCTCCAGACACTTGAGCAGGCTTTTTATTAACTTTAGAATCATTCCTCCTTGATTCTTCCTGCTGGAGTCTTGACTGTATATATGAAATAGACAATTCATCACTCTTCATAGCTTCTAATCCCATTACTAAATTGTCATATGACTCATCCAAACTTGATAATATAACAAGACATTTATACTCCTCTTCATGATTTATGCCCACTTCAGACAATTGCTGAAATATACTATTTACTTTCCTTATATAATCAGAAATAGTTTCACCTGGGCTTTGCCTTAACCGGAATAGTTTTTTCATTAGAGATACTTTACTTCCAGCTGTGTCTCTGATGTGAGCTGCTCTGAGAAACGACCAAGCCTCATGAGCTGTTTTTGCTTCCTTCACATAAACGAACTGCGTTTCTTCCAAGGATAACATTATAATTGCCAAGGCTTTCTCATCCTTCTTCAAATCTTCCTCATCAGCTTCCTCATCAAGCTTCTTATCTACATACTGATAGAGCTCATGGAAGATCAAGAAATGCTTCATTTGCAGACACCAATTAAGGTAATTATTGTCAGAGAGCTTTACAAGAGGCATTAAATTTAGATTTATACTTGCCATTCTCGCTGATAGTGCCGGCTCCTTATCTGCCGTTCCTACAACACTTTTTTCAGCTTCTTCGGCAAATATTTCCTCAGCCTCCTCAGCTTTCATTTTAAATCACACTCTGTTTTGCTTGGCTTGTCCTTATCAGCTGCTTTTCTCCTCTGCTCGCATTCCAAGCCTCTGAGAGAAATCCTTTGCAGCTCTGTTTTGTCTCCGTTCCAACTTCAACCTGTTTCCTCTGCAAAAACACAACTTTACACAATACACACTTTATCTATACAGGTACAACAAAAACCATTAGGCTGCTGACCCAGCTGGGCCCATAACCCTGTCAGCAGATTTAAGGGGCAGCAAATATAATAATAATAATATATACTTGTGCCTGACACAAAGCAGTGCAGCAGTAACGTAGATAAAATGTTAGTATTGATATAAAGGGTTTGCAGAGTTAGTCTATCAGAAAGACAATGACAATGAATAGAGTAAAAACTCATATATTCATGTATACATAAAAATATACACAGCATAACAACCAAACATTATATACAATATAGCAAACAGACAAACAGAGCATGGGGTAAACTGTTTTTACCATAACAGTCCCCAAATTACAAATGACAAGCTAGTGCCTTTTATACTATTCAGCACTCATAAGATCTGATGCAATCACTAATTAACAATCTGATGCAATCTGATGTAACCATTACAAATCATGATGTTACAATCAGTTCCACCTGCACTTCATCACTTAACATGCCTGTGATTACTAGTCTCTAACACTTGTGGATTAACATCATGACACTGCAGAATCTAACTGCCTCCATTTTACAATTTACTTTACTCATTCTGTTAAATATACATAACATATGTTTTGTCAACTTTTACATATCTTGACAAGAGATTTACAAATTCTTCCTTCTGGATGCATGCTGAGACCATGCAGTTTGCTCATGGTTAGTTACTACACAGGTTGGCTCTTCTCTTTGGATGCAAACTGGGGAATTAATTTAGACATCTAACCTCATTCAGTCACACACCTGTAATTAGGGAGTAAGCCCCATTGCATGATGGGATCTAATTTTCTATAAACATGGATGTGATCATGCCATAAATCTTCAGGATCACATTGCAAATCCAAAACATTTAGCTCCCAGAAAGATGGCAAGTTGTCAGCTCTATGGCCTATTTAACACCATCTCTTTCCCATTACAGTAATAATTTTCGGATGATACAGAGGAAGCACCTGCTAATTAGGAGTGGAAATTGATTAAACACATTTCCATTCTTCAATAATTTTAGTTCTAGTTAATGAATCTATTACATGTATTTGTATTTGCCTGAGTGGAAACAATGTTCTTGAAGCAAGTTACTTACTGCAAGGAGGACTGGAGAGGTGCCAGATGATTGGAGAATGGCTACCTTTGTCCCTCTCTTCAAAAATGGTGAAAAGGAGCAATGAGGGAATTACAGACCAGATTGATATCAACCACAGGGGAAATTTTGGATCATATTATAAAACAGTTACTCTGCAAGCACTGTAAGATAAATAGTAATTATAGTAATAACTAGAAGCCAACACAGAACAAATCCTGCCAGACTACCCCCCTCTCTCTCTCTCTCTCACACACACACACACACACACACACATTTATTTTATTTTATTATGATTGGGTAACCTGCCTGGTAGATGGAGGATTTGCTGTAGATGTAATATCTCTTGACTTCAGCAAAACTTTCGACAATGTGTTCTTTGATAATAGGATTAGAGAGCTAACTAGGTGTTGGCTGGATAGAACCATCATGTTGCCTACAATATCAGGAATCCTTATTCATGGTTTCTTCTCAAATTGAAAAGAAACTGACAAGTGGGGAATCACAAGGTTTTTGTTGATGACTTGGATAAAAAGTTACAGGGAATGTCTATTAAATTTGTGGATGCTTAGGAATTGGACAGAAAACCTAATACACTGTAAGACATAATAATTTTTTTTGAAAATATCTTGGATATGCTCAAGCACTGGTCTGAAAATAACACAATGAAATTTAACAGCGACAATTGCCAAGATCTACATCTATGAAATGAAACTAAATGCATTGTTGTAAGACAGGGCATACTTGGTTCAGTAATGTTACAAGTAAGAAATATCATGGAATTGAATTTGCCAGAGATCAGAAGCTAAGTCAAGAATGAGATGCAACTGCAAAAAAAGCCAATGCTATTTTAGGATGCTTTTAGAGTCCTGTGATGTACTAGTTCCTCTTCTATTTGGCACCAGTTAGGCCTCAACTTGAGTATTGTGTCCAGTTCTAGATGTTATACTTTAAGAATGATGCAGGCAAACTGCAAGTTCAGAGGTGAGCAACAAGGGTGAAAACAAGCCGTGTGGTGAAAGATTGAAAGAACTGGGTATGTTTAGCCTTAAGTAAAGAAGACTCGGGGGAGATATGATAGCACTTTTCAAAAACTTGAAAGGTTGTTGTAGAGATGAGGGACAGGTTCTATTCCTAATTATTCCAGAGTGCAAGACATGTAATAATGGGCTCAGGTGACAAGAAACCAGATTTCTGTTGAATATCAGGAAAAACACCCTAAATATTAGAGCCATACGACCATAGAACCAAATATTTGGGGAGGTTATGAGTGCTCCGGCACTACAGGCATTCAAGAGAAATTTAGAAAGTCATCCATTAGATACACTTTGATTTAGATTCATGCATTGAACAGCAGGTTATATTTAATGGTCTTACAGGATGCTTCCAACTCTAGGATTTTATGACTGCAAGGGTAGATGTTCCACTTGGCATCACCTTATTTATTTATTTATTTAGAATATTTTACCTCGCCTTTCTCCTTGGAAAAAGACCCAAGGCAGTTTACAATAATGAAGGACAATATACTGGCCAGAACATTTAAGACATATTCAAGTTAAGCACAGGGAATTGAATTAAAACATCACTAGGGCATGTGTGACAGTTATCATAGGAATTTCTCAAAAGAAAATGTATGAAAGAGTATGAATATTTGGTTTAAATCTAAAGTTTAAGTATTAGATGTTTGCTTGTATAGATGCATGCACACAAGACAGTCAATTGGGAAATCTTTTTCAGTTGATTATAAGGTCCATTTAATTCACAACCTCTATGTCCCCCCTCCCCACAGAGAGAGATATAGGAAAAGGCAGCCAGTGCCCTGCTATATGTTCAGCATAGTGAATTATTGTGAATCTCCTAATGCACAGTCAGGTCTCCTCAATTAACATTCAGCTGGCTGTGTTGCATGTTTTTGTTGTTCTTTTCTATGTAAAAGGAATGTTGGGAGGAAGGAAAGCATATATTAATGATGGGAGCCCTAACTTTAAAATTAGAGTCATTTGTGCCTTCTTCAGCCTTCTGTATGCATTGGTACTATGTAGATTTCACTCCTAGGTAAAGCATGTTTATTTTTCTTTAAGACTAACCTGGTGGACCCCGACTTTGCTGACAAGGGCAAATCTCCCAGCAACTTCAAAGGAAGTGCAAGCAGAGCAGAAATTCAGAGACAGCTGTGTTAATAGCAGAGCCAGAATTTCATGTACGAACATGCGTTAAAACACCAGGCCATTTTAGTATACTTAAGAGTGTCTAATGAAATAATTTCCAAACAATTTTGGCAGAGGCTGTTTTGTTGAGTAAGAGCGACTTTTCTTCTATCCCCCATCCTTCTGTTCCTCATGTTTTTCAAAGGCAGTATTTCATATTAAATGCAAGAACCAACTAATCCCACACATGTCTATGCCTAAGATGACAAAGTTGTACTGAAACCCGGAGCTTGCCTTTGAATAAATATAGATCGGTATGCCACGTAAGCAACACCAAATGAGGAGGGAGCTGGAGGGGGGTCTGTGTTGCTGATTTTCATTTCACATCAGTTTCCAACAAATGCCATAGCTGGCGGTTCAACAAAACATGAAAGTTTTCCAAAGTCCCTTTTCACACTAAAGTACCATCACTACAAATCAGGCAAATTTTCTACTTTAGTGTGCTTCTCATGAAAAGACCACACACACATGATTAATCCACATTAGTTTTAGCTGTTATAAGATTTATATTAATGTGCCTTTAAATCAAAATCATCTGTGTTTCCTAAATATGATGGACTGGTCATGCTCAGTGTACGGAGCTCAGAATTTCAGATTTCCACCCCTCTGTATATCCACGAGGAAGTAAACCACATAACACGAGTCTTACTTTTAAGTAAACATGCAGAAGGTTGCACTGTCAAAATGCATTTACTGTCCAGTATATCATATAGCAATACAGTTGTCCCCTGCCATTTTGCGTTTCATATACTGCAATCCTAGTATATCGCAGGACCATAGTATATGAAACAAAGAGCTCCTGGGGCAACCTGCATTTGATGCCTCCTGCACTTACCCCAGGCCTGGCGTTGCCCTGAACGTGCCTCCGATGGGCTTCCGGGGTCTGTTGGAGGCCCCAGAAGTGGTTTCTGGCAAACCAGAAGTCACTTCTGGGTCACCCCAAACCACTTCTGGGGCCTCTGACAGGCCTGGGAAGCCATTGAGAGGCCTGTTCGGGGCAGTGCCAGGCCTCAGGTAAGTGCAGGAGGCCCCATACAGCCCCCCCAGTCCCAACTCGACCCAGCATCCGCATATTGTGGATTTTCAATTATCGTGGGTTGGTCGGACTCCTAACCCCCACAATAGGTGGGGGGTTACTCTACACAGTTGTAGGAGGTGCTTAGGAGAGGGAAAGTACTATCACCATTTCCCTACTTAGCATGCAAAGCAAGGTTTTCCCCCTTCTACTAAGGAAGCGGCCAGAAAGTAGCATCTCAGACAGCAAAGCACAGTTAGTGTCTGTGCATCAGTCCCCATGCAGCAAAGCACAGTTTGAGTCCACACAATACTTCCTGGGTTTTATATGTCCTCTTCTTCTGGTCACATTAGTTTCAGGTAACAGTTGAGTAAACTCTCAACGAAAACAAGTTTTTCAGTCTCTGATAAGAGCTGTAAATACCTGAGAAAATATTAATATTAAATCTATTTCTTTTGCTATGAAGATACGGTAGGACTCCCCCTTTCCACGAGATCACTATCCACTGATTCACTAATCCACTGGCTGAAAATACCCTCCCCCCAAGACACACCAATACCTGTTGATACACATTTCCATTGGCTATGAGAGGGAGCCAGAGGCCAAGCAATGTATAGCATTCTAAATACTTATTTGTTTTTCAGAATCCACTGTACTGTTCTTCCAATCTTGTCGATACTCATTGTTGCAAGGGAGCACACCACAGCTAAAATGGAATTCTCTACAACAAATTATGCTTCTCATTTTAAACATGGGCCACACAGCTAGGCTTTGTTTTATGTCTTTTGGATGAATTTCACAAAGAGATGCTCAGGCAGAACCTATTAACAGAGGAAGATGATATCACTGCCTTTCAGAGGGGACTACACAGTGCTAAGGACTGGTTTTCCCAGCGAACATCAATACTATAATTTAGCTTTTATTTTAGCTGTACTATGAATCCCTTTGAGCTGCCCTCTGGTTTGGCTGATCCTGGGGGCTACCATTTGGTGCTTGTGCATTATAGCTGCCATGCCTTCACCTGCAAGGCAATCAATACATACACTGCTGAGTGCCTGCAAGTCTTTTGTCTCTACAGATGGAGATAGGCAATTGGTTTTGCATACCCAGAGGTGCAATTTGACACAACCACACCTCTACCTTACCATGCTTGCAGTCTCTATTTTTCAACTTAAGCCATGGGTATCTACAGCTCCCGTGGCTTATGATATCTGGCCAGGATGCACTTTGAATCTTTCTGCTCCTCTCCCTCTCTTTCCAGAGTTTCTGCACTGCCTAAACTGATGAAAATTCAAAACCTGAGGCTTCATTCTTTCCTCTCTTGCCATAGTTTTGGTGGGCCCTCAAAAGTATTTACTCTGCTTTATGGAAATAAAGTGAAGAAAGTTTGTCTTACATGTTTTCAGATACAGTACTGTTATTGAAGCTTTCCTAGTTCATCCCTGTCATCAACACCACTGGCACCACCGCCAGCTGAATCATAGGCTGAAGCTTGGGATTCATACGTGTGCATTCCAGGACTATGTTATTTGCACTATATATTATCATAAAATAACCATAAAGAAAGCTGTGTCAGTGATATATGTAGCGCCTGTCATGAATCTAAAGGAACAATTAATTGCTTCACAGCTAGATGCCTAAAAACATGCAGAGGCATAATCAAGTTGCAAAGATCATTTTTCAGTAATCGGCTGAATTGTGTGGATTACTTTCGTATTGAAAAATTCCAGCAGCCATCAGTTTTAGAAAACAAAACTACATACTATACTTGAACAAGCACATTATTACAAAGAAAACAGTTGATTTAATAAGTTATAAACAACAGAAAACAAGTTTTATAGAAAATGGAAGATCTATTAACAAGCAACCTCAAAAGTACAAGAAGTACAAAAAAGGTCAAGTATTAAACATTAAAGCACAAATTTATAAGAATATAGAAACAAGAGCAGGTCATCCTTCCTCCCCATACTGATTTCAGCAACCAACACCTTTCCAAAATGTTTGGCTACCAACCTAAAACAATTGCTAACAGCTGCTAATTTGCTTCCTGGAATTCAAAGAACTCATGATTTTGCTATCATGTCACTTGTCCCATGGTTTTTGTTTGTTTGTTTGTGTGTTTGTTTGTTTTTTGGACTTGATTTATAATTTTTGTTTAGGCTTGACACTTGGACCCATCTCTTGCACCAGCAATGCTAAGAAACAAGAAGTGTCTTTATTTGTTATTTGTCATAATTATTGAAGAAATGAAAATATATGCACCCACTACATTTTAAGCTTTGGCATGACAGGTAGACTGGCCTGGACACCCGAATGGAAGGAAAACTACTATCATAACAACACCCAAGAGGCACATGTGGTTTGCTACTGGGAAAGGCTGGAGCAAACGCAGGCTGAAAAATAATCTGATTTTAACAGATATTTTCTGAGGGGAGGGGGGGGGTAAAGGCTTTTCTTTATTGGGATTGGAGATGTGCAACTAATATTGACATAACTAGTCTTCATTTTCACATTCATGGCATTTAAACAGAAGATGCTCCATGGGACTTGATGTCATCACAGATAATATTGGATAAGAGGAGAAAAGTAAACAAACACAGTCATTTTCTTTTCTTGCACAACTCCCTTTCAAATCATCAGGACTTAAGTGGATTTTCCTCCTGTATTGACTCAGGGAGACTCAACATGATGGCAAGATTCTGTCCTCTAAAAGCTTTAGCGTTATAAGCTTGGATTTCTCAACATATTTGAAAGCGTGGCTGTGGGCCAATTGTTGCATAGGCACAAACCCTGAGGTTCAGTTGCTGGTCTTGAACAAATCCCAGAATCTCACAGCCAGCATGGTCTAGGTCTGGGAGATGTAGTCCAAAAAAATAAATAAAATAAATAAATAAATAAAAAATCTCTGAAATTTCTCTGAAATTCATTCATTATTGAGTTAGATGGACTTAATAGCCTGACTGGGTGTGAACCAGTTTCCTAATGTCTTGGAAAGCACCCTCTGTAGTTTCAAAAGATATATATTTTATAAATGCCTGTCCCCCCCCCGTCAAGTATAAACAATCTACCTCTGTTCCCAGTTATTAGGGTAACAGTTATGAAAAAAAGAAAGAAAAAACGCCTTAGCAGAAAGCCTCTCTGAATGTAGAGTCCTCTAAGCTTTAATAGCTGACAAGCTTATTATTGGTTGGCTGGCAAAAGATGACTGCCATCATGCCCTATCTCACTTTTTGGTGCTAGAAGCCATTGAAAGAGAGAGCTTCCTGGGACCACATTTCATCTCAAGTGCAATCCATAGAATTTAATTTGCTCTTCAATAAATAAACACATTCTTAATTTTTTTTCTCCAAATGCAAACTTCCCTTTCGCTAGTGCCATGTATATGTGGTTATATTCGGGATTGGGTTCAAAATATCAGAAAATTCTACCTTTGACGTCCCCACTCTCCATTTCTTTTGTAGCTTCTTATTCTCGTGTTATAGAGATTTAAAAAACAAAACAAAACCTTGCTTTAACAGATCCGGATGCTTCAATGCACAACTGGAGTACCACCCACAAGGACTGCTAGAAGTAGCAGCTCGAGGCTGGCTGTGTCTTTGTGAAGACTGCAGCCTGTGTGCTTCCAAGTGTTTATTGTGCCAAATTTTGAAGAGGATCAAGATAAACTAGAGCAGTGGTTCTCAGCCGTTGGGTCCCCAGATGTTCCTGGACTGCAACTCCCAGAAGCCTCCAACACTCGCTGTGCTGGAAGGGATTTCTGGGAGTTGCAGTCCAGGCACATCTGGGGACCCACAGGTTGAGAACCAGTGAACTAGAGGATCCACCTGTAGATTTTGATTTCTTGAAAATGTTGGTGCCTTGGAGCAAGGCCTCAGTTCCCCACCCTATTTACTGCCCTGGCTCTTCTATCCAAATTTCATTTTCTGATGCTAGCATCCTATGGTCCAAGCAGAACATGGACCTCATCTCACCACCAGGGCCGGCGCGTCCATTAAGGCAAACTAGGCAGTTGCCTAGGGCGCCAAAATGGACAGGGGGCGCCGGCCACCGCCGTTCCCCCACCGCCGCCGCCGCCCGCCCCCCCAGCCCCGCCCACCCCGCCCACCCCACTGCCTCCCGTCCAGCCCCCCTGCCCCACCTCCCACCCCTCGCCTAGGGTGCAAAAAACCCTAGCACCGGCCATGCTCACCACTTTGTAGGGACATCATCACCAACAGATTGAATGCAGACCATTCCTATTTGCTGACATAACTGACCATTCAATATCTTAAAACCATCAAGCATTGAAAATTTCCTCTCTTGGCCTCTGAATGATGGTTGCTGTAAAGATAAATTACAATGGGGGAAGAGCCATGTATATTACCTTTTTCTTATTGGAGAAAAGACATGAGTGAGGCATCTAATTACTACTGCAGTTGGTGATAACCAAATGATGATAATCATGTTCAGAACAAACTATACAAATCAAGCAAGTATGTGATAATGGCACTGTTGCAAATGTTTTATGGAAGGATATAGTACGGCATGTTCTTCTTTCTTGGCCAGGATGAAAGTTTTTAAGGAACCAAAACAAAAGTAGGCCTGTTAAAACCATTAGAGGAGAAGTAGTGCCCTAGATATTATGAATGTCAAATCCATCTTAATAATGTAGCAAACCTATATCCTGCTTCCAGGGATGCTGGAATTAGCCTCATGCAAGGCATTGAGTAGGGGAAGGTCTATGGTGTTAAGTAGCTTCCAATGATCAGGAAAGGAAGATTAAGAAGTAAGGATAATCTTTGATGAATAGAAGTGATTGAAGGCTCACAATTTAGGGACTGTTCTTATCCAGATTCTGGAATGTCAATCATTTTGTTCTATAAGCACAAAACAGTACAACTTTGCCTAAGGAACAAATGGATTATACTCAGTAAAGGGGCCCGTTTTCACCTTTCACCTAGATATATTGTGCCCATATTCTGCTGGAGCCCTAAAACTTGCTCTTCAAGTGCCTTTCCAATTACAAATGTGCAAATACCATCCTCTTTAATTCATTATGAATCACCTGTCCTACAAATACAGTAGTAACTAATTCAATTCAAAACTATTTACAGCCCATTGTCTTTTAATTGCATCTAAATATTCAAAATGGGTGTGGTGGCTCAGCAGCCTAGAGTACTGAAAACTGTTGGCTGCAAAGTTGGCAGCTCAGCGGTTCGAATCCCAGATGCCACACAGCGGAGTGAACTTCTGCTGTTAACCCCAGCACCTGTCAACATAGCAGTTCAAAAGAATGTAAATGCAAGTACATAAATAGGTATCTCCGTAAAAAGCAGGAAGGTAAAACAGTGTTCCCTTGCAGCCAAGCCAGCCACATGGCCACAGACTTGCACAACACTGGCTCTAAAGCTTGCATACATGACTAGCATGCATGTGAGGGGGGGAAACTTTACCTTTACCTTTAACTTAAATATTCAAAACTATTTGTACAGTGTATAATACAAATTACTGTATTTTTCTGTGCATATGATGCTATTTTTTTCTAAAATCATGACAGTAAAAATTAGGGGGGGTATGCACATAAGTAAGCCATTCCTGAGGGGTGACGATGGGGTGGAGAACGCAAACTGGCCTTGGTGCTTTCTTTCCTTTCCAGCAGCCCTTGCATATTCTCTGTGTCCTAAAGACTCCTCTGTAGTTTGTTTTTGAAAGGACCGGAGCCTTCTTTTTAGGGTGGGGGTGGGGGGTGGAGGTGAGGAGGGAGCTTGGGGATGGAGCTACCCATTAGGAACTGTCTTTCCATGCTGAAAAGAAGGGTCAAATTCTGCAAGAACAAAGCAGAGAGAAGGGCAATCAAGCACTCCCAGAGAGGAAGTGAAACAGAGAGGTCAGTTTGGATTCTCCTCCATCCCACCCTCTACTGAGTTTATCATCCCCTGATGTTTTCTTTTCTTTCCTGTACAACATTTTGACTTCTGTGATTGTTGTTCCCAACATTCAGGCTTCCCTGTGGTGTGTAAACTTGGCATTCTTTTTTCCTATAGGTAGGTAACGTGGGCAAAACATTTTGCAGCAATATTTTACCACTTCCTGACTTCTTGAATTGTGGCTACAGAAGCACAATACCCTACATTCATAAACTGGAGTGTATTTTTTTTGAACAAATGATTTTCTTGGCTTTTAAAATGGGATTTAAGCTAGACATATGCTACCCACAAATCCAATGAGAAATTTCCCTCATATGGAATTACCCAGAGGAAGAGGATTCCAGAAGATAAGCATAGGTCTGTAGTATGGTTTTAGTTGGAGAAGACAGAAGCAAGAACAGCTTGGATGTGACTATAATCCCTCTGGTCCAACATATATTGAAAGGTTCTTTTGGACTTAAAAAAATGGTGAAGCAAGGGTGTGAGTAGGTACAACACACACAACAGGGAAACATACACACTAATATAGGCATCACCCCCAGTTTGGAGGTTCGTGCTGTATTGTTTGTGCAGCACCACAGGTGACACAGATATTCACTTCCCCTCTCTGCCAGCACCTCCCATACCAGTTTTTCTGCACTGCTTTTCTCCTGTTCTTTGCACAATCGTCCAGTCTCAGTAGGGGCATGGACTTCCCTTCTCCACTTCCTCTAGTGGACATCTACTCAAAGGCAGTGCTGCACGTGAGAGGGCTGTTGCTGAAGAAGGGAAGTCCACTGCAAATCCATGTGCTGGGAGACCCGTGATTTCCATGATGTTGTCTGTGGACACAGATAAGCCCTATGATTTGTTAGTGGCTTGGGGATGCTCCTATGCAAAAAAAATCCAGTAAGTATCCATATTTTGGATGCATAAATTTGCCTGACTGCAAAGCTGCATGCTCAAACAACCACAATTTCTGTTTGTGTGGGCAGAGATGGGGCCTACGGCTGGTGGTTTGGGCATGATACTTCATAAAAAACATGTGAATTCATTCATCGGATGCATGTTTTTGTGTAAATCCATGTGCCGAGAGTCCCACGATTTCTGTGGTGTAGTCAGTGAGTTGGAATAGGATCTATGACGTGACATTGGTATATGGAGGGAAATGATTGGCTAGGGAGGAATTAAATGCTTTCTTTCACATGGAAGGACATGGCCAGGTTAGAAGTGATGATAGATTTTATCTACATTTTCCATATCTTTTCCAGAAGCTATAATAAAAGTAGCTTGTGGTGGGGGAGGGTTTTTTTTTAAAATCAGAAATTGAAAACCTTTTGGCAGAATGTCCACAAATTTGGCACAGAGGAAGACTTTCTGCTACAACTCTGCCTGATTTGAGGTCTTGTGTTTGTCTGTGAAGATTATCATTCATCCAGGTGAGTTTATCTTTCAAAACCAAAATTTTTAAACTATAACACAGGACCTCTGGAAGTTGAGTCATGGCAACTGGGCTTCTTTTTCTTGAGATATAGAAACATTTCTATCTCTCAAGAAAAAGAAGCCCAGTTGCCGTGACTCAACATCCAGAGGTCTTGGTGTTATAGTTTAAAAATGTTGTTTGTAGCCTTTTTGATTTTGCTTGTTACGCAAATACAAGGTTCAACCACTATTTTACATTATAACCCTGTAACTTCCAAACCCAGAGGCAAATACTTTACTAATTTAAAAAAAAAAGAGAAAAAAACTGCTCAAAAATTTACATGCCTCACAAATATTTATTTATTTATTTATTTGGTGTGGCTAGACCACACAACTTGGGAGTACGCCACAAATAGTAAATCTTCACATGGTCCTACAGAGCAGAATTGTTTTCTGGTGATTTGGTGTTAGGCCACGGTTATTGGGTTTGATTTTTAAAGAACTTGGTATCTGGAAATGATGCTCATTGTGCTTGTAAATTATGGTACATTATGTTAATACTGAAGATACTGTGATAAAAAGTATTGTGGTAAAAACATGTTGGATTAAATATATTCATTGGTCCCAATTAAACAGATTAATTAATGAAACCTACATAAGTGTACATTTCCAAGTTTCCCACTAATGTACTGGGTTGAAATTCCTAGATGGAATTAAAGTTGGATTTAGATCATTTGGCAGAGTTAATCTTTTTTTTCTGCAGTGTCCCACAAGGAGAATGAATCAAAAGTGGGACAATCCTTTTAAAAAATTAATTTCAATTTTCCAATGATTGTTTTTTTTTTAAAAAAACTTATTCTGTTTTTACTGTTACGGATTTACTGTATTGTGTGTAAAATTTATTCATCCATTGGAATGTTAGTACTTTAGTGAAGAAAACTCAAGGTAGAAATACTTTGAACACAGCCAGAGTCTGAAAAAGTATCTTTTATGAGACTTTTCATAGGTCATACTGGCTGGAGGTTTATGAGAGTTGTATTCGGAAAAAGTAATTTTAACAAGTTATGATCACAACAAATGTAGCGATCTAGCAAACTTTGCAACCAATCAAGACGAGCCAGAGGGCGGTGATTAAAAAGAGAGCAAGTCCACCTTAAAAACAGATGGGAAGTTGATTTGCCTTTCCTGTTTCGGACGCTAGAGGCTCCTTTATCCAGATTTTCTCGGAGCGTTTACCCTCCGAGAAAGAACGGGGATGGTGGAGTGGAGTTAATTATGTGTATATGTCAGTTTCAGGAAAGGGGCTGTACTTGGATAAGAGCGAGAGGGGTGGGAAAGGATCTGAGGAAATAAAAGTGCAGCAATCAAGCCGCTCCATCGCACAGCATCGGTGGAATCGGCAGCTTCAGCTTCTCAAGTCGAAGGTTTTTGGGTTGGACGCGGCTGCGGGCGCAGGTTACTTCGCGTTGCCTGGTCTCTCTCCTTGGCGAGAAGCTTGCTAGCGGTGGAGGCAGCGTAACCCAGCTTTTACGGGGCAGCCGGGATTGGTCGCGTTCGTGATCACGCTGGGCAAAACTTCTCCAACTTCTTTTTAAAAACATAGAATATTAAAAAAAAAAGAGAGAGAGAGAAACATTTTTCTTCCGTTTTCAACTTTTTATACTTTTTTTTTTTTTTCAAAAAAAGAGAGGAGGTATTAACAAGGTCGAGAGGGATCGTACGCTTCCTCCACCTACCCGGGAAAAAACTTAACGACCAACTTTCTACCGAACGCCAAAAGGCCGGCGGCAAAGCCAAGCCACCAAAACAACGCGTCGGTTCAGCAGCCACCTTCTTTCCCCTCCTCCTCCTCCTCCTCTTCTTCCCAGGAAAAGCGACGAGCCCGGCTCAAGAAGCCCAGCCGGCCTCCCCATCCCATCGCCTGGATTCTCCCTGCTCGTCTTTCTCCACTCCCCCACCCCACCCCTCGGTTATTAAGCGAGAGAGGAAGAGTTTGGCTTGGAAGGGAGAATCCCCCCCCAAAAAAAAAAGAGCGAGCGAGCGAGAAAACCATGCAGAATTACAAGTACGACAAGGCGATCGCTCCGGAGAGCAAGAACGGCGGCAGCCCGGCGCTGAACAACAATCCGACCAAAAGCCCCAGCAAGAAAGTTTTACTCATTTGCCTCGACCTCGTCTGCCTCTTCTTGGGTGAGATTCGAAAGCCGGCGCCTCCCTCTCTCCCCTTCCGATTTAATACACTTTCTTCGGATATCTTCTTGACACGCGTTACGTGCCCACACAGCAGCCCACTTGGGTGTTGCACAGACTTTCCTCCCCCTCTTTCTCCTCCTCCAGTTTCCCCTCTGCAGACAACTAACCACTCTTCTCTTCTACTCCTCTTTCGTCCTTTCCATTTTATTTTCCTGCTCGTCCTCCTCCTGATGATGCCCTGCTTCTCTTTGATTTAAAAAAAAAAAAAAAGTCGCCGCTCACCGCCACCACCGGCTTCTTCCAGCCCGTCTACTTGATCAGACCCCCGGGTGCAAAAGGATTGCTCGTGTCTCTCGGATACCTGTTGCATTGTCAATTCTCCGTCCTTTGAAAGGGGGCCATGCCCCAGGTTTATGTGTGCGGGGAGGGGGGGCGTGTGTGCCTTGTTTTCTTTTCAGGTTGGGTTGGTGTGCGTGGAAGGGGGAGGGGCGGCGGAAAGAAGGAGGCAATCCTGACCCCCTCCGCTTGCAAACGAGATCCGCAGTAGCTCTGCACGGAGACTCAACAAAAATGCGCGACCGACAGTAGTTCCCACAAGTAACAACCCCGGCGTTGTTTCAGCCTAGGAGTGGTTTTTTAAAGTGTGTGTGTGAGAGAGAGGGAGAGACAGGGAGAGAGGAGGGGTGTTGGATTGGATTGGTCCCCATTTACTCTGGGAATGCCCCCTCGCGAAACCACAGATCAGAATTGCAAAGCCGGAGCAACCCAAAGAAAATGGATGTCACAGCGGTGAGCGCGGAGCCTCATGTGTAAACAAAAGCATCTCCGCGTCCCAGCTCGCTCCTGAAAGGCAGCCGGGATGAGCGAAGCAGCCCTGCGCCCCCTCCTCTTCCCCGCCACTTTTTTTTTTTTGGTCCTTTCCATTGGACCAATAAATAGGTTTCCAAGGGGCCTCCCCCGGAGGTGGTCTGTGTTGTGGGAACTTTCCTGGTGGTGACGGCGGGAGTCGCAGGAAGGGGAAGGGGCTGAAAGGCACCTCAGGAAACAAGACGAAGAGCTTTTGCAGCGACGCGGATTTGGTTGGCTCCATATGGGACCCAGAGGTTTTCAAGATTTCAGCGTTCTCCGAAGGAGAGTTTGGGTGACTCCCCAAAAGTGGATGAAATGGAGCTGTGCAAAAGAGAGAGAAGACTGTAGCCTCTCTTGGAGAGAAGGGGGAGGGGCACCCTGTAACCTGTCAGTGTTAAGGGGGGGGGAGTTGTGCTCCTGCCCTTCTTAGCATTGACGTTGGGCAGTTGTGGCTTTTATGGAAATGTGGCCTTGTGACATGCATTTCTACACCAGAGACATCCTTGTAAAGTAAAGGGGCTCCTATTGAAATGCTGTCACACAAAAGCTGAGAGATAGGCAGAAATTCCACAGGTGTCTCCTGCCCTTCCTTCTCCATGGCCTTAACTTTGGGGCTTCTGACTCCCAGGCAGCTGTTAACAACATGGGAACTCTGCCAGAGGGAATTTTTAAAAGGTGACAATCCTAGGACCCTATAGCTTGTTCGTGGTGGCATGAACTTTCATGAACAACCACTCACTTGGCCACTGTTCTGGGGAGGTGGTGGGCGTGTATAAATTTAGACTGAGGTTGTAACACAGGAGAGAGAACCAGCTTAATACAATGAAGACTTAAGAAACTCTATTAATTCCTGATAAACATGTGTCTGCTCTAGGAATCTTGCAGACCACCAGGGATAATAATGTAGCTCTCAAAATGAAAATATGTTTTCTTAAGGCGTCTAGTTCCCCAAATAGCTGTCCAAAACAAACATCACAGCTTCTTTCTATAGGGCACCCTTTATCTAGACCAGTGATGGCAAACCTTTTAGAGACCGAGTGCCCAAACTGCAATTCAAAACCCACTAATTTTTTTTTTTTTTGCAAAGTGCCAATACAGCAATTTAACCTGTATACAGGTGGCTATGAATGGGCTATGTTCGGTGCCCACAGAAAGGGCTCCGAGTGCCACCTTTGGCGCCCGTGCCATAGGTTCGCCATCACTGATCTAGACATAACGATACCATACTAAATTGCTCATTGAGATTGGTATGCTTTGGTAGGAGCAAAAATGCTTGTCATCACAATCCTCAGATATTCCTAGAAGCATTTAAACGATTACATCCTGGGTACCTTGATTCTAATGATTTGTGTATGTTGTAGGATTATGTGTATATGCTTTTAAAGAAAGGTATTAGATTATGGCTTAGACCCAAGTTAAGTAAATATACTGAAATCAATGGGTCTTATGCAGCTGGTGGTGTACAGCAGGTCCAGTTCATTTCAGCAGGACTCAGGACTTTGTTCTGTTAAACTTAGCAAGTCTTGTGAATCAGGCTAGGGACGATTTCATACATTAAAGCAACCACAAACCACTTTTGGCTGAGAAGAGCACCCAGTAAGGGTTTTCTGATAAGCCGCAGTTTAATGCATATACTCTCACTGAGAGTAGACTCATTTAGTGCCGAGCCAACATTTCTATCACTCTCACTGAGTTACTGGGTCTTCTCCACTTGTCAGTTGCAAAAGGATACTGTTTATAGAGTTGCCTAGAAGCCCTGAGCACATCCGATCTGGCATGAATTTGGAAGCTAAGAGGGTTGGCCCTGGTTAGTACAGTACAGTACTTGGATGGGAGACCACCAGGGAATACCAGGTGCTGTAGGCGCCTGGAGTAGGAACTGGCAAGCCACTCCAGTATTCATGGCAAGAAAACTCCATGGACATGGGGTCACAAAGAGTCGGTCACAACTGTAACAACATAACACGTACACACACTGTTTATAGAGACTTTAGTCCCAGTCATACTTCACATTTTTGCACCTTTACAAATGGTACATCAGAAACATCTTAGCCAGAAGTGTTATTGTAGTTTATCCTGGTTAAGAATCTCGCTCCATCAAGAGATGTAATTTGCTTACTTTTATTCAATTTGCCCAATTTAGTGTGTTTATAAGGACACTGTGTGTTTACATTTAGGAACAATTAAATTTTAGAGAAGAATAGCTCTATACAAATCCCTTCCTAACCTGCTGTCATGCAGATGTATTTTAGTTCCACCTTCATCCAACATGGGGATGATGGAATTGTGGATCAGCACTGCTGAAAGACAACCAAATAGGAAAGGCTGCTTCACTGTATGGGAACAAGTGAGAAAATATTCCTTTGTGAGCAGATTAATGGTTTCCTCCCTAGCCCTTGAAATGTTGCACTGAAATACAGTATCACCATTGTCTTCATACAAAGCATCATTGTTATCTCACATTACTCTAATATTAATAATTTTCTCATCAATGCTTAGGCAAGACATATCTTTAAAATGTTTCCCTATCTGACATTTTTCTAAGTCATTGTGTTTGGTCAGCAAATCAGTATTTCTCAGTGCCATTTGACAAAAACAACTTTTTGAAGAACTTAGGGGCAAGCTTGTTCAAGCAAAAATAGAATGAGTATCTCTACATATCCAGCAATGTCCAGCTATAGGTGCATATGAGTAATTTCCTTAAAAGGCTAGATAAATATGAATACTGTAATACTCTTCTCTGAGTAGAGTTTAAAAGGAAAACAACTGAATTTCAATGTCTTGATCTTCCCCCATTTGAACACAAACTATAGTGCAGCAAAGGGTGGATTAAAGGGTAAAAAAATTGAACTGTGTGTAGGGGGCGCTGTGGGCCAGTGGATGAAGTGTAATTCACCATATAAACATGGATCTGAGTTCCAGTTGTGCCTGCCAAATATAGACCCTGTATGAAACAACTTGTCTCTCATGTGTTATATCAGGTGTAGATTGCAAACAGCAATGGTTATACATTCGTGAAATGGGGTTGTGTTTTAAGGAAACTATATAGGGGTATGTGAATAGAGTAGGAGATTGGAAATACGTATCAGGTACATATATAGGCAGCTTTAATTTATGTTTGATATTCAAGGATTTATCACTTGGGGTAGTTCAGAAACACCCCTAAAAGATACAGCAAGTCTGCCTCCTTGATTTCTCTGCTCCGTTAAATATAAACATAGATTACAGTAATACAAGCATATTTCAAGGACTACTTTATTGATGCTGGGGGCTTCATACACTTGATAGTTTCAAAGATGACTAAGGTGGCTAAGAAAGTATTGGGTGGGTTAATAAACACATACCAAATCAAAAAGGTGAGACTCAAGGGAAAACAACACAGACGTTTGCCTGACTACTACACTACTGGAATTATGCATGTGATAGCTGAATGTTTTAGTACTTCATGAGTCGTGTCGTTTTATCTTCATTTTAGGAACAACAACTTTTCCTGCAGAAAACACTCCTATATGGTTAAAGTAAACTGCCTTGCTTATCAATAAATGCCATATGGAAGAACAGCTTGTATGTTTCATGGTTCAATCTTGGACTTGTATATTCTTTAGGTACTTATTTTCAGGTAACCATGACTGCAGTCTTGGGCTCATATGAATCAGATATACCTGAAATGTTGCGCTGATATACATAGTAGCTAATTCCTACCAGAGGTCCAAGCTGGATTAAGCTGTGGTTATTTAAGTGATAAGAATCCAGCAGTTAACAACAAGTAGAACTAGATGATCACATGTAATGGGGTGATGTTAAAACATTTTATTTAAACACAGACAGGAACAATTGTACAAAACAAAATGGGTAACACAGCAATACATGATATACAGTAAATAACCCAAACATCACAGTCTTTTAATTGACTATTTCTGCTGTCAGGTTTGTTTAATTTTTTTTTTTTATGTTTACATTTCGTGTGGTCTCTGTTGTCAGGCTCTAATATATTAGGCAGAGAGAATTATTCCTGCTTTATAAACTCAGGAAATGCTTAATGTGGGCCTGGGTAGAAAGTTCCTTTTTCAAGGATCTGAAGAAGTAGGTTATTTCACCAGTCAAAACATCAGGTTTTTTTTTCCTGAGTAGCTATCTTGTTTTTGGTGATGTCTGAGACAAATCCCACTCTGATTTGAATTTAATTTAGAACTGCTGTCCTTAATAGAGAATAAAACCCATGGAACACAATCTGTTTTAAAATGCATCCTGTTGCCCTGTGAGTATCATACAAATTTCATTCTCATTCTGCAGAATTAAGTCTTGGAAACATAGTCCTTGATAAATTTGGCCTCTTTCCTATATTATTTGACTAGGATAAAATTGTGTCTTACTTATGAGGAGGTCTATTTAGGATTGTAGTGTTCATGTGTTGGATATTGTGATGATCACCTGGAAGACTTTGAAAGAGACTATGTGATCATTGACATAATAACACAAATAGCTATGTCACATAATAGGTTAACTGAAGATGCCTCTGATCTTATCTAGAACAGCTCATTCTGTGTTAATTTCAATGAGAGCTGTTGCCTTTGTTTCTTTTGATGATACTTATTGATCAGAGTGAAAGACCTGAACCTTAAACCTAACTAGGTTGACCAAAAGATAAATCACATTGATTTTGGTGGGACTTCTAAGTTTTGTGCAGGTTTATTTGAATGTAAGACCCTTTGACAACAGTGGGAACTTAATGTTTCTATATGCATGGGAAGGGTTGGACAATAAAACTTCAGTGGTATTCCAGCTACCAATGAAATCTGTGAATATAAAATGCACAAGCAAATTACATTTCCTCTGAGCATCCCATGAACACCAAAAGTGGACACTTACTCATCTTCACAGAGATGCATCTGCTGTCCATGTGCTGGCGGTTTGCCAACATTCTTTCATTCAGTGGAAGGACAATAGCAGGGGGTGGAGGATATATGTAGCTTTCTCCCCTCTTCTCCTTTATCAAGTACTGTACACGTGTTCAGCTTGTCAGTAAATTGACAAATGTTATTATTAATTTTTCAACATGATGCTCAGGTTTCTCATTTTGTATATTGCCACCAAGGGAGAATTTGGCAAATATGAGTCATTTTAAAAAGTAGGAATGATAGAATTAAAATTAATTTACTATATGGACTACAGCCTAGATCAGTGATGGCAAACCTTTTAGAGACCGAGTGCCCAAACTGCAATTCAAAACCCACTAATTTTTTTGCAAAATGCCAATACAGAAATTTAACCTGAATACAGGTGGCTGTGAAGGGGCAATGTCGGGTGCTCAGAGAAAGGGCTCCAAGCGCCACAGGTTCGCCAACACTGACCTATATCTTTGGAAACGTACATTTTTGGAACAAAAAAGTCTACATTCTCTTTACCAACACACTCATAACTGTCACTCTAGTCCCCAAATAAGGGGGGGGGGAGAAATTTCTAAGTTCTAAAGATAACAAACTTTTTGTAATATGGCTATTACTGAAGGACAAATTTTGGAGGCAGTGCTTGAATACCATTTAGCAAGGGTTATTTTTGCTGTAGTTTCTAGTTCAACTACAGCAAAAATATCTCTTAGGAAATGGAGAAAAGTATAGCTGGTGCAATATAAAGCAAACCGTTCTGGTTATATACTGCCCCCTAGTGCTGAAAGCACTCTCTGGGCAGTTTACAATTTAACTATGCATACCCCCACCCCGCCCCACCCATTGAGCTGGGTACTCATTTTACCGACCTTGGAAGGATGGAGGACTGAGTCAATCTTGAACTGACTACCTGGGATTGAACCCCAAGTTGTGAGCACAGTTTCAACTGTAGTACAGCAGCTTAACCACACTGCCATGATATACTGTACATAGAACAATGAACTAATCTGAAATTAATAATATTCAAGTATCTCATATGTATATCTGAGTGGCAAATTGATTCTACGACAAATGGCAATATTGTACATTACTCATCTTTAGTGGAACCGTCTTCCACATCAATATGTGCATAGATTTGCATGCTCACCTTCCAAGTTGGGAACAAAGGTTGTGGCAAAGCTTTTCCCAGGATATCTGTGAAGATCCTCAGTCATCCAGGTGAAGTTATCAGGGAGTTGAGTCATGGCAACTGGACTTCTTTTCTTGTGGGACAGATACGTTTCACTACTCATCCAAGTTGCTTTGTCAGTTTGAGTAAAGCTAGTGGCAAGGCCTCCAGTTTATAGTTCACTTTGGTTTCACACCACCCTGGTCTGAATAGGCTCATTAGGGAGATGGTGGCCTGAATAGGCTCATTAGATATACCATGGTTTCGGGTGCATGAAAGCCCCACCTATGCATCCCTTCCCAACACTCATTAAGTAGGGGGTCCTTAGACCTGGCCTTCTGGGTGGAGGTGTGAAGTGATTCAGATTTGTCTGGGGTGGATGAAAGGACAGCCTGATAAGTGGCAGAAATACAGTTTCTACTTAAAGCAACAAACTGTTGGATTTTATAGGTATTTGGTTCTGATCTAGTCCTACCAGGCACTAATTTCCACATGATTTTTAAAGCCTCACTGCTTTGCAGTTCAGGAAAAGTTACCTTTGTCTGCTGGGAAAAGATACACCACTGTATAAGACCTTTGTTTGGATTCCATGGGCAGTGGGAGAAGGCTCTTGACATACCCGCTGAATCACAGAGAGGGTGGCCTTGGGTGAGCCGTTATTTCCCAATCTTCATTCTTCCAATCTGTGAAGCAAACATAATGATGTGGTTAGGGTAACTGAGGGAAAGATTGTGAAATGCTTTGACTATCCTGCCTCTTCTTTTATGGCTTCGTAGGGAAATATTTCACTTCCACAGTGTGGAAGCTCAACACAATAGAACCCCAAATAATTATTTTATGGCAGTGATTACCTGTAGATATTTGATTGCGCTGAAGTCCTTAAATTCAACAAATCTTGTACCTATCTATTCAGAATCTTATATACTTGGATGTAAGTTGTATGGAACTCAGGGAGAGTTGCTTAGGAGTAAACATGCCTTGCAATCATACTCATATGCTCATAGAGTTGAAATAATAATTTAATCTATTTTTCTTACACTGTTCTGGCAATAATGCCTTCTCTGTGCATCATGAAACCCTCTGAATGCTCCATTTTATTCTTTACTAAAGCAGATTTTTTTAAAAAAATTATGAAAACAAAACCTGTGTTGGGCTATTGTTTAATATAGACTACCTGGAGCCAGCTAACAGCAGGAAAAAAAGGTTCTCTTGAATTTCATACAGTTAGATGTCAGCAAGAAATAGGTTAATTAGTACCTACAGGCTTCCCCTTCCTACTAGTGTGAATAATTGTGTTTCTTACTTTTTCCCTGTCATTAACTAAAATCTTTTTCCTAATGGCAGAAGAATGAAGGAGAAATACCAGGTTAGTTTTATATGTGGATGGCCTGAGGACTAAGCCGTGAAGTGCCTCATCCAAAATGTTGTGGTTAGAGTCCCTGGTGGTTTTTTATGAACTTCCTGTGTTTTTATACCTATCTGTTGAGCCTGAGTTCAGTAACAAAGATGAGATTTTGGTTAAGAATGAGTGAGGATGAATTCTCAGGCAAGGAATTGTTTTATTCCCCATTGTTTACAGGTAGAATTGTTTTTGTTTTTGAATCCATTGTCTCCTACTAGGGTTTTCCTTTAAATAGACTTTTCCATATAACCTGTTTGCCTATTTGTATGTGTATTGTTTACATCCTTGTGAGAATATTAAGGGAAGATCCTGTTTAGACTTTGTGTTAGAGGTGTGGTCCATTTCTTGGTTGCTTAGGGTAAACTTTATGCTTTCAGTTCCTTTTTATTCTATCCTGAGTGACTTGTGGTATGAAGGATGACCCAGGTTATCCATTGTGGTTTTTGCAGCTGTTATTCATAGAAATGGCTTGATTACGTCTAAGACCTGTGGAAGTACTTTCAATATTTGCTCATGTTTGACAGACAGTATTTGGAATAGCAAGTGGGAGCAGGTTAGTGTGTTCATGTCCTAATTGGAATTCTAGTTCAACTGTTGAGCCTCTTCCTGTTGCATCAGCCAATTAATTACTCAACAGGTGCAAGCAGGAGATAAGTTAATAATATGTAACCTGTCTCTTCAACTTAGATGAGCTCTGATGAAATGAATGGATATTTCAAAATAAAACACATTACTGCTGAGATGAGGCACACCCATTATACTACATGGAGATGCTCTGAAATTAAGGGCATTCTTTTAAAATAAAAACATTGAACCATTTTAATGTGTCTGACTCCTGAACTGATTTGATGTCCAACAAAGAAACAATTACTGTTGCCACCTTAAGTGTCATCAAACCAAGCCATCCAGTCCACCCTCTATTATGCAATGGATTCATTGTTCAGATAATATAAAACAAGTTAATAATCTTCCACTATCTCAGAGCAACCAAGAGGCTTTCACAAGCTAAGGAAAGGGTAGGGGTCTGGGACCAGGTATTGAAAACTTGTTGATAGGGAACTGGATAAAGAACTCATGCAGGACTTATTGGATGCGTGCACTAGAAGTTACACTTTCCTGGTTTAGGTTTGCTTGAGAACAAGCTAGTTCCTATCACTGCACAGATGATAGGGGCAGATGGAGTTTGGGAAGAAAATTTGCTTCTGCACACAGAGGTTTTATTATCTGGTGAAGCTGTGGTCTCTTCCCTCAAAACAGGTAAGGCATTTGACACAGATCATTTCTGTGCATTTCCAACCCAGTGAGAATTCAAAGTCTCAGGGGATATACACACTACTGTTAGGATCTCCCGCTAAGACAAATAAGCTTTACAAGAATTAGAACAGCTGCTTGGAAAACTGCAGAAGAGTCTTCAAGGCATAGAAGAGAAGTGTAGAGTTGTGGATGTTGATTGTTGTGGGGCCAGCATTTATTTGCCTGTAATTAGCCTCTCTCAAAACTTGGATCCCTCTTATCTATACTCATAATCATTTATATCTCCTTCTTTTGCCAAAGATTTGGCAGCCTTTAGTCCTAGATATAGTCATGCTGGAGCCCAGAGAATTAGAGGGGTGGATGGATAAAAATGTGGGTCAGCAACAGTGTTCCTTGCACTGCCAGTGCCAGTTAAACAACACAGGCTATAGGTAGTGCCTCAGCTCTCCCCCAACCTCCCAAGAGCTTTTAATAGCATCCTTTTTCTAAGTTGCTGCTCTCCACATTTTGTCAGTGTTCAGGGCTGAACTCTGAAACATAGGAAAGGCAGAGGGTTAGGGAAGATAGCTGAAGCCAACATATCCCAAGCTTGTTCTCAAGACTGGGACAGGGAGACAAGGTACTTATCAGAGTGACTCCCGTCAGTTTTGGAGGAATGAACTCAAGAGGTTGGCGTGGACATTTTCTGTTCTACTTTGATATCATTGGCCATTGAATCAACTCTAGTTGAGACTAGCTATTGGATTTAGACTCTTCTCTTCATCACACATTTTCTGGTTCTGTTAAGGCCAAATTATTGCAATGTGCCAAGTTCCTGGACTGTCTTTAATGATGGTTCATAACACAGAGAAGTACTTTGGATAGTTGTTGGGGGTGGGCAGGCTTTTATAGCATATTGCAATGTTATCAGGTGCATGGACTGCTCCTTCATTTCAGATCTCAGTTTAAAGTGCTGGCATCAAGATTTAAAACTCTGTCTGAACTACCTAGCACTGTATTATTTGAAACCCAGCCTACACTCATAAATACTTTCCCAGGCCTCAAGGCTGCCATATGTTTATCCACCCTTTCAGTGGCTCCACTGCCACCTGCTTTACAAACATTAGGCCTAGAAATGCATAGCTTTGGACACTTGTGCTGAATTCTGGATCAGATTCAGTGGAGATGGAAGAGTCATGCCTTTTCCATCTTGTACCTTTCATCATACCAGAGTTCATATAATTCCCACAGTGTGTAGATTCTTTTGCAGATGGGAAACTAAGTCCTTACAGCAGGCTCCTGTATGAAGCTTTTGTTTTTACAGCTGTCAAAGGATATTGGAAAGATATAGCTTTCACTTGATTGGTAGGTGATTCAGCGAGTTACTTGGAGGTGTATGTAAGGTCTCTAATCAGTGGAAGAGGCTTGTGAAATCATAAGACGTCCTTGCTTTGGAAAAAGCAGACAGGTGACAAAATGGAGAGTCCAGGCGCTTATGCCTGTGGTTAGGAACAAAACTCTAATGACAATTGGGAATTAACAAGAAAGCAATCAGGAAAACATTATTTATTTATTTATTTATTTATTTATTTATATTTATTTATTTATTTATTTATTTATATACCGCTTCGTCTCGCTGCACGGCTACTCTGGGCGTTTTACATTACTCTTTATATTGTTCAGAATAATTGAAAATATTTAATTGAATAGATATATTGGCCATGTTGGTGGAAATAAGTTGCAATGGCTAAATGCACAAGCTTCACATTCACAAACTTTTCAGCCTCTGGACTTTGATTTGCAGGCCCTGGAAATTAATAACCAAGAATGTATATTTATTACCCTGCCTTGATTTCAGATGTATAGTACATTGGGTATTTGTTTGGTCTCTGTCAGCTGACAAGCAATTAGATCTGTAGCTCTAACCCAGTCTGGAAAGTGGGTGTTCACTTAATATGCTAGTTGTAACATGACTTGGCATAACCATGAGTTGCGCATATATGATTTCTTCTTTCTGTGCACTTGCTCAATGAAAGGATTTCATCAATGATTGCTCTTAGAATAGTTTGTTCTTCTTTTATGCTACTGTCAAGATTTAGTGACATCTGACGAAACAAACTCAATGGCCTCATGCAAATCTTGAGGGTCTTTAAAAAATGTACAAAGAAAAATGAACGGGAAGAGCTCTGGACCAATTTAAAACAAATGCTACTTGTGGTGTGGATTTAGAGATCCTTGACAAATTTCCCTTCCTCTGCCCCTCATGGGATTTACTCTTAAACCATTGCTGCCGAGCCTAACCTGCCACTCTCCAGATAAGTTGGACTACAGCTTCAGTTGTCCCCAGGATTGATTCCTCCTGTTGCTTGCATTTACCTGCTGGCCCCTCATTTCAAAATAAAATAATGGACTGTTTTAGGAGCAATGCCTCAGTTAGAAGGTAGAAGAGTTTGCTCAGTCTTCCATCTTCTTTGGGAAGAAAGTCATGCTGTCTCTACCTTTGTTGATGTGTTGTGAAGTACAGTAACATGTTTTGGGTTTTTTCTTTAATCCTGCTGTGTTACCATGTAAAACAAATCAATGAGTCGCCTGAGTTTAAATGTGATATTCAAGGGGGAATAAAATTCCAAGGCAGATAAGCTTGTTCTCCCTGTTCCCATCAAGATTTGATGGGTTGAATGCTTTCTACCCAATCATTGCATTGGATATATATTGGTTTTGTGAAGGGTGGTCCTTCTAACTAATCCTGCTGTTTTAAACTGAGACTTTATGTTTATATAAGCAGCACACTTTGCTTTACTTATCTAGAAGCGAAGCAAAGCAAAGCTTCATTATGCACGGTCTTAGAAAGAGTGCAGCTACTGTACAGCACTTTGTTCTATTCCCTGTGGTAATGCCTGTGGTTTGAATTAGTGACTCGGTGTGGTATCATGGCTAGATGGCAATGTGGGAAAACCATATTTAAGATCCCATTGAGCCAGAAAAGCCAACAGTGTAACCTTAGGCAAGTCTCTCTCTCTCATCCTCATCTAACTCACAGGGCCATTGAGAGGAGAAAGCAGGGAGCAAGCGAATCAGATAGTAACCTTGAGCTCACAGGAAAAGATGAAGGATGGGAATGTATCAGTGCAATAAATCAGTAGTGCTCTAGGGGGCAGATCTTAGCATGTGGGAGAGTCTTCCTGAGTATGCATGTCTGCAAACATTCAGAACAATTGCTAGCAATGTTGGCACCCCAGGCTTAGCTTCACTCTTGCACCAGCAATTAACAGCAGGCAGATGTAGCAATTTCTCATGCTCCCTTCATTTCAGCACCTTGGGTCAGAGGCCAAATCACCCTTTCTTAATTGTAGCTCTGCAAATATTTCTGTGTGCTTTGCTCTGCAAGAGGCTGATGCTGTTGGAACAGGTTATGATGCTCAAACTATTAGCAAAACACGAATACCCGTGTTTGTAAAGGCTGAACTAGATAACCATGTTGCCCCCTCTAATCTTCCATTATATATGATTCACTTTAATGCAATGCTAGCACCTCCATTGAGCAAGAAGAGTAGTAGCAGAAGCTAACTGTGCACCCTTGCTAAAGCCAGCTGTCCAGGCTACTCTTCTTTGGTTAACCCCAAAGCTGAGACTTTCTAGAAGATGCTTTTAAGAAATGTTGTCTTATAAAGTACTTGTTCTGTTTGTTTCTTTTTTCAACTTACTTCTGCACATATCTGGGATAACCAACACAGGTCGCATCCAGAAAAACAGCAAAATCACACTGTATCCAAATGCTTTTGTTGTAAACTGTGTTAAACTGCAACTAGAGATGGGCACGAAATGGAAAAATAGTGTTTCATTCCGTTTCTGTAGTAGTTTTGCTTCATTTTTAAGGAATGTTTAAAGTAGTTTCATTACGATATGAAATGAAATGCTATGCTATGCTCTCCTGGGTTCTAAAGGACCCAAATCACAGGAGAGCTTCATCAAGTGATTTAACATAAACCCCTGAAATTTGGAAAGGTCTGGGTTCAGAGGGCTGAGTTATTAAGTGCCAAAGGAGGTGCCCCTAGAAGAAAAATCTTTCTAATTGAACCAGAAGCTGATCAGGCGAGCAATTAGCACTGCTGTGGCTTGGCTTCCAAATCCAATTAGAAATATTTTTTTCCTAGGGGCACCACCTTTGGAGTTTAATAACTCAGCCCTCTGACCCCCAAACCTTTCCAAATTTTGTTGGACTTATAGGAAAGAGCTTGAGTTCCCCTGCCATTGATTCCTCTAGGGTGAATCATTTTATTCTGGGGTGGTGGTGGTGGTGGTGGTGGTGGTGGCAGCATTTCTTGACTACATGAAACACGTCCTACCATTTCATGGTAATGCGAAACCGTGTTTTGTTTTTTGTTTCATGCCCATCTCTAACTGCAACATTTTTGCTAACCTCCCCCCCCCAAGCGTGAGTTGCTCGCAGGTCTTCTCATCCTTTTTCTGTAATAAGATCCACAGAATGCATCTGAATTCAATTTATAGGCTCTTCATAATCGACTCATTTAGAGGGTGGACACCATTGTGGTAAGGTCCTTTTTAAAGAGCATTTCCTGAAGCATTTAATTCAGAAGGGCAAGGAATGGAGGAAACATGATGTGTGTGCAGCACCTCTTTGAAAGCTGTTTTAGTCCTTTGAGGGTGGGATTCAGATGCTTTCCTCCTTCCTATGTTTACCTCTCAAGCTGAGAGACAGAGGTCAGCTCCTGCTCTATCCAATTTGCACAGAAGCCTGAGTTTGCGGCCCTTCCCACTGTAGCTTGCATTGTAGAAGCCTGGTTTCCATGGAAACTGGCAAGGAACACTAAGCCAAAGCCTAGTAAAAGAGATTCTTGTCTCCATGGTTTTGAGAAAAGCATTGGGAAAAGAATAACACAATTCCAGAAGTTCTTGGTAAACTGGTAATTTTAAATGTCGCTGACTCTGTTTCTCACTGAAGCAGCCCCAGAGGGTCCCTTGAGGCCACCAGTTTCTCCCCTGTGAAAGTTTCACCCTGCTTAGCATTTTATGTTATTACATGCTGATGCAGTCGACACAACAGAGTCTGGGGTTCACTTAGTTTTAATTGCTATAAGGCTTTTGTGGAGCATCCAGCATGGCAGTGATCTGATGGTGGCTTATGCTGGACTTTTCACACATTACATTTCACTGTCCTCCTCCCCCCATTTGTGCCAGCATTTTTCTGTCCATAAGATGCCCCCATGTATAAGAGGACGCCCACTTTTCCAACCCCAAATTACAGTTTCACAACCACACCATTCTCTCCTTACGTCTGTGTATAAGATGACATCATTTTTTAGTCTTAACAGTTTTAGACAAAAATATTGTCATATACATGAAAAAATACTGTATATCTTTCTGCCCACTGAGGTTATACTCCAGCCCTATGAAGATGTGCCAATGGGTGAACAAAAGCACCTGTATTTACTTGTCATGCTATCCAAAACTATTAGCTACACAGGCTAGAACAGCCACCACTCTGAAAGTATCCACAAATTATTGGCCAGTCTCACCTAATTTCTTTTTCTTCCTCTATCTTACCTTTCATTCAATTGCTCCACTTTCTTTTATTGATTTGTGGCTCATTTCTGGTATTGAGGCAACCAAAATTTTTCATAAATGTGTGCAGTTTTCCGAACAACCATAGATTTTGCAAAGCATTTCTTAAGAAGCCTGCTCCTATCTTCAGGCATGTCCATTTAAGAGGGAGATAGGCAAATTATTTCACCCCCACCACCATGTCAGTAAAGGATAACTGAGGCCCAGAAGGCTCTGAAATCTCCTCAAGCTTTTAAATATTTCAGTGTCTGGACTCCATGCCGCTGCCCCCTAGATTGGAATTTTGCTTACTGTTCTCCCTCCCTCCTCTTTAAAACAATAGGGGCGAGATCTAAAGCCTGAGAAGAAAGAGATGATAGCTCAGGGGTTATCTTGGGTATTCCTGGGCTCTGGGCACATGCTTTCTAATCTAATGCATTGTCCTGTATTTTCAAATAGGAATTGTCCTAGTTAAGAGTAGCTGGTGACACAGGGATATTCTTGTTTTTGTCTTCCGTTTCAACCTGAATGTGTTGACTGAACAAGGCAAATCAGTCAAAGAATTCAAGTTGAAAATGTTGTATCTCTTGCTGTTAATAAATAAATCACTTGACTGCCACATAGCTTGTATTCCCTTAAGGCAGAGGCTACTGTAGTTTGCCAGTGCTAGGAACTTGAGCTTTATGCATTGTACTTGTTAAGAACTTGAATATGGCAGTCTGAAACAGGTGAAAGGCCTCTTTCATACCAACATTCCTTTAGGCTTTTATTATTACATGGGTAACTTATTACAATGTTTCTCCCCTCTAAGGTGTAAGCAGTGAGAAGGAAAATTAGAGGGAACATTGCCTACTAGCATTGATTGTTTTGTGCTATTACCAAAGAGACAGCACTCCCCAAATGCTGGAAAAGCTGGTGTCTAATTAAATAAACCTTTGGAAGTTTAAAGGTTCCATCTTTAACTCATTATGGTAGGTCTGCTTCTTCAAGCAGGTGGAGAAAATGCCCTAAGACATCAGGTTAATCTGTTATTCATTAAGGACTGTCACTTGAAATCCAGGAGCTAGTTACTGAAGGTCAAACAAGCCACAAGGGCGATGCTTTGTTTAAAAGTTAAGCAGTTTATCTTCAATAAAAAGTGATGCCTTGATCTAAGGGGATGAGCACCTAGATTGGGCCACAACCAGGTGTTATCAGAAGGTGCTCTGCTGTTATCCTGACTTCAAATGAGTCCAATATTAGTGTGACAAAAAGCCAGGAATGAGGGAGGGGTCTGGGATGAAATGGTGAGTACATGCATGGCTGCAGCGTTTGGACCAACAGATATACAAGCACTGTCAAGCTGAAGCCTATTGCTACACGAGAATAAAGATGAGTGCTAATTGTCTCTTCCTCCCATGCTACTCATTCTCTTGGATGTGTCTGACCTCCTGGAGAGACATAAGAGTTCAGGCAACACCCTGAATCCTGGCAACCAAATTGTTACTTGAGGTCAAGTTCAAATTACACACTACCTTAGTTGAACTGTGTAGTTGAACTGTGTAGTTGAACTTCATGACTGTTTATTTAAAAAAACCCATCCCCTCCTTTCTCCTCAAAAGGATACAAAATAATAATGTTCTCTCAGATTGTCATTGTTGGAAGCCTTATCGGGACATGGCAAGGAGGTGCTAAGGGAAATGATATTTTCCCCCTGTTGTGATCCTCAGCTGGATGATGGGGACATAGCTGCAAAACACCTTGTGAAATAAATAAATCTGAGGCTTCCAACCCACATCATTGGTGCTACTGAGAATTAGGGATCGGCAATTCGTTTTGGAACCAGTCAAGATCCGAAAATGAAGTGCACGAGCCCAGCTGGGAATCAGAACCGGAGATATGTAATCAACCTATGCCTTAGCTTGTGCTTGGCTCATGGGGGATTAAACTCCAATGAGGAAACAGGCTCTCCACCATCATCTTTCCTTCTCCGTGGTGCCGGCCAATCAGACTGGGAGGCGGGATGATGCCTATCCCTGCACAGCTCCTGATGTCACACAATATGCATGTTGTGTTTCATATTGAAGAAATCATATCTTGTATTTCTGTTTCTGAATATTGTTTGGCCTGAGTTAGCATGATACATTCACTCTGTGACATCATAATTCTCTGATATAAAATACCTTAATGAAATAATTGGAATCACTTTGGAATTAGTGGGAAATGTGGGACGTAATTGTACGTAATTGGCTGTTGAACATTGCTGTTCAGAGATGGGCAACCCCTGACTCTTCAGACACTTTGGGACTCATAGGGGGCCTAGCCATCAAAGCCGTGGGTGAGAGGTGCTGAAATGCATAATTCAATAGCATCAGGAGAATTGCAATCCATATCTATTGTAGATTATATTTCCATGCTGTTCGTAAGGGATTATATAGATCAGGACCATAGGCTTCTTGGTTCAAATGTGGCCTACTGCCAAAAAAGTCAAGGAAGTGGCATTTTCCAACTTCACTTTATAATATTACAACATTAAAGAAGCAAAACAGACTTGTGTCGTGCTTTATGGTACATCTTCAATGGATGTTGGAAACTGACTACCCCTTATCATTTTTAGCCTGGGATTGTGATGGCTTTAGCTATCTGGTAGCAATTAAGGATAAAAGTTTTATTTGAAGTCATTCTATAATATTCTTTATTTTCCCCCTGCTCAGTTGGTTTCCTTTTTCTTTCCTCATTCCCATTTTTGTAATGGAAACAGTTCCTTAATAATAAACATGTCTTCGCAGTGAAGTTGCGGAAGCTATTATTGGGAACCATAGATCTGCTGGCGGGAAGATCTTACAACTGCCAAGACCTATAAGCATTTTACAGTAGTTTGAGGTTAAATTGCAGGAAAAGGGGGCAAACAAAGAACCTTTTCAGTGGCAAAGCTGAGATTTGGCTAGGGTTGAAAGCAATTTGGGGACAGAGGAGCATCTAGTGATGTTGGAAAGGATCAGAAATAGGTTGAGTACAGGCAGTGAAGTAGAAAAGTAGTCCATGTGCCTTGATCGTGTTGGAGGGCCAGGGTGGGGGGTGTCAGCTTTTAGAATCTCTCTTCTCTGCTTTACAGTTGATTCTTTTCTCTTAGTTGGTTGAAATAGCTCTGAGATAATTTTCTTGAAATTCTGTAATGCTCTGAACCCTGAGTGTTATACAATAAACATTCATCCTAAAGATACTTATTAGGGAGTAAACACTGATGTCGCAAGACTTTCCTCTGAGTAAACAAGGTTTGGACTACATTGTACATTCAGTCTGGTTGCCTGCTGAGAGACTATTATGTTCATTTTATGTTCATTTTATGTATCTCTCTCATCAGAATGCTGGTTTAAGAAAGTAGGCAGGGGTGGGATCCAGTTGTGTTTGAGAGAAGCAAGTCTCTGGAATGCTGGTTCATGTTTTGTTTTTGTTATTCATTGATAGTTCCTATAGTCTGAAATTTTGTATCTGTGGCAAGATTGTTTGCAGAGCTTTCCACATTCCAACTGTCCATCTAACACAATCCATGTTTCTCTTTGGTCTTGACTTCCCTTAAATTTTCCATAGTGTGACATCTGGCATTAAATGAGCTTAACAATTCCAGTAAAAAGATTAGCAGTGCTCTCAATTGGATAGACTTCTTTCCAACAAACTGCCTAAATATAAATAAATAAATAATTAAAAGGCCTGGGAGCAAAACATATGGTTTCTACTTTCTACATTTCTTTCTAGCTTATATTAGCAAGATCCTAAAGATGAGCAGAAATGGCTTTCAGTGCTTGTTAAGACTTGCCTTTTAAGCATGCACAAATATTTATTCAAAAAAGAATTTAAAAAGATGGGTGGGTCATTCTGAAGGTGTTATGAGATCAACAAACGATGCAAGCTAAGCATTTTCCCACATGAGTTTCAATGATGTTAGAACTTGCAGATCTAAAGATTACGTATGCAATATTTTACCTCTGTGGAAAACATGTGAAAGCATAACAAAGCCAAAAACAGTGGGCCGTGTAGATAGGTTGAAACCTATCTTAAGCTGTTCACAGAATAATAAGAGTAGTGAAGTTGGAAGGGGCCTACTGTATAAAGCCATCATTTCCAATCCCCTGCTAAATGCAGGAATACAAATCAAAGGATATCTGCCAGGTGGTTTTCAAAATTTCTCTTGAATGCCTCCATTGTTGGAGCACTCACCATCTCTTGACATAATTGGTACCATTGCTGTAAACAGTTAGGAAGTTCCTCCCTGATATTCAGCTGATAGCTGTGTTCTCTTAACTTGAGCCTATTGTTGCACATCCTACACTCTGAGATGATCGAGAACAGATCCTGCCTTTCCTCTGTGTGTGTGTGTGTGTGTGTGTGTGTGTGTGTTGCATCGTTACAGTCATGACCGACCCTTCATGACCCCATGTCCATGGAGTTTTCTTGGCAGGAATATATAACAGCCCTTCAAATATTTGAAAAGTGCCATCATATTGCCACTCAGTCGTCTTTTCTCTAGGCTAAACATGTCAAATTTTTTCAGCCTTTCATCGTAGGTTTCCTCATGCCCATTCTTTCAGTCTTTCCTGGTCTCCAGCCTCTTGATAATTCTTGTCACCTTTCTCTGAACTTGTTCCATTTTGTCAGCATCTTTCTTGAAGTGTGGTATCCAGAACTGGACACAATGCTCAAAGTGAGGCCCAACCAGTGCTGAATAGAGGGGGGACAAACACCTCATGGGATTTGGAAATTACATTCCTGATAATTCATTGTTGAAGATAATTCACATTGTTGGCTCACAGTCAGTTTATAGTCTACCAGAATTCCAAGACCCTTCTCACCTCTAGTAGTGCTAAGCCATGTATTCCCCATTTTGTAACTGTTCATTTGGTTTCTTCTTCCTAGGTGCAGTACTTAGCACTTAGCCCTGTTAAATTTCATTAGAGAAACAGTACAAATACTTCTGAAGCTGTTAGAATAATAGAATGATAGAGAAGGAGCCACCTGGATGTTGAGTCTGAAACTGGAAATCTATACATGTAAGAGCTATTGTGCAGTTGTTTTTATCCTCTCACAAGCTGTCCTTTTGCTTGACTGGTTGTCGTGCAACCAGTCAAAAGGTGATCATGAATTAAAAAGATGTCATCAAGTCATTTCCAATGTTTTGGTATTCTATATGCAGAGTACTCAGAAGTGGTTTACAGCTCCCTTCCTCTAGACCCAGGGATACTCTGAGTGCTTGTTCATGCCCACACAAGGCACAGTGAAGAACTGTTTTTCTCTATCGGATGTTGACCAGTGACTTTGGGAAGATTTGTCTATAGTTACCCTCTCCTTGACAAGTACACAAAAATGTCCCTTCTGTTGAAAAATCTCTTTTGAGCTGCTTCCTTAATATCAAGCATAAGAAAACATGCTAACTAATGTGCTCTTTCTTTAACCCTGAAACTTATCATGCAACTTGACACCCACCATAAGAACCAAGGTCTTACCCATAGCAACTTGAGGCACTACTCAAATAGATGTCATCATGCTCCCATTCCCTTGCTCCTTGACTTCCAAGGTAAGTTTGCCTACGTGCTTGGAGAATACTCCCTTGCTTTCTGTCTCTTGCTTCAGATTCATGCTGGGTTTGCTGCAAGATAGAGGTGAAAATTGTTAGGCAATTAGAAGCCTGGAGCACTGGAGTACCTGTTTAAAAAGAAAGGAACAGCAACGTGACCTATCAGCACACTTACAAGTCTCATGACATAGAGCACTCAGAAGAGATAACAGATTTCCCTGGACGCATTTCACTTTCATCACTGATGGTGTTTGTTGAAACAATTGGCTAATGTAGCACACAGATGAATGTTGGCTATCAGAAGAATGCATTTGATCTGCTGCAGCTGCAGAAGTACTACACTTCAGAGTTGATTAGAGAGAATGACTTTGGATAAGGGAGCACATGCAACTTCTCTTTAAAAGGTTTCTTTGAAAACATATCATTCATTTAAACAGTGCTGTCTTGTGCATACCCTCAAATACAGCCACCAAACACGTTTATATAAAAGTGGATCTGATTGTGTTATGCTGTGGAGGTTCTGCTCTGATAGTTCATATCTAGTCCTAGGTTAAGGTTGGGATTTTCAGCTCTATAACTGGAATTGCTGTATATGTAGCTTTTTATGGCATAGTCTAGGTGGCAGTCAATAAACTTACATAGTAGAGATGGGCCAGAAATGAACTTTTAATTCATTTTGTTATTTGTTATTCATTTCATTAGCTAACTAAATGAACAACGAACCAACCCATCAAAGAAAAACATTTTTTCTACGGGAAACGTAGGCCTGTAGAGGTGCTGTCCCCAAGCCAGCGCCTCAAAAGCCCCTACTCGGGACTTTCAAAAACCTAAATAAATGAATGAATGAATGAATGAATGAATGAATAAATAAATAAATAAATAAATAAATAAATAAATAAATAAATAAATAAATAAATAAAAAAAAAGGAGTGCCTATCCGGCCCTGGGGTGGCCGGGTCAACACTCTAAAATAAAGAAAAAATAAGACACCCCCCCCAAAACCTGAGGTGCTGGCCAGCACCTAAAAAAGCCCTTGCCGCTGGGGCCATGATCACCCCTCCCCCCCCACACACACACCGCCCGGTAAGTTGACCTGAACTGGTTCAGATTGGTTTGGGTTCATACAATTTTTTTTAAAATTCGTACAAACCCGAACCAAACCGAACCAAGGGTGGGCCCGAAACAGACGAACCCGAACCATGGTTTTTCTGTTTCATGCCCACCTCAATTACATAGTAAATTTGCTGCATTGAGTGTGTTAAAACATTTAGTTCATTAACCTCCATAAATGCCTTATACAAGGTATAAATATTTCTAATTCGAAGGTTACTCCATTCAGAAGCAAGTTTGATGTGTAGTAGCTAAATATGTCAATTATAAATATCACTAATGTACTCAAAACAGTAAACACATTTACCATGGACTCAGAATTTCCTATAAGTTTCCTGTAAATTCCCCTAGTGTATATTTGGGATTTCTAGGTGCTCTTCGTGCACTGTTTCCATCAAAGTAAAAAGAGGATTGAGCCACGTGGCCATCACAAAACACAACTGCAAAAAATAGGTTACAGGCAATACCTTTATAAGCCACTAATAAAAAACAGCAAAGAACATTGCAAGCTTTCGAGTGTAAATCACTTTTCAAAGCAGGTCTCAGAAGTTCAGATATGGTAAAATATGTGCTTTACCAGGAGGTTACTTTTAAAGTCCTTGGTTAGATGATGTTCTTAAAGTCCATGGCTAGATGATGTTTACAACTGCCCTTCAACTTCCTGCCTTTAACAAGACTCCTGCCCTTGCTGCAACATCGTCTAGCCATGGACTTTAAGAACATCATTTAACCAAGGGTTTTAAAAGTAACCTCTTGGTAAAGCACATCTTTTACCATGTCAGAACTTTTGGGACCTACTTTGAAGAAGAATGATTTATACTCGAAAGCTTGCAATGTTCTCTGTTTTTTATTTTTATTAGTGGCCTATAAAGGTATTTCCTGTAATCTGTTTATGCACTGTTGAGTCCCAGACTACCTTAGTTTCATTGATATAGGTGTGCCATATATCCTTAGACTTTGCCTCTTAGTGACAACCCTCATGAATTAGATCTAAAGCAGTCTCCAGTCATTATAAATAGTAAAGAGATGCAGTTCTTAGGCAAGAATGCAAGCACTCTGATGGTGTCGGGCTGAATTTTCTGCTACTAAGACCCACAGTAGGCTGCACCATACTGAAAATGCATCTCACACACACACACTTACACCCAATAAAAATAGGGAATGACTTAATCCCCATTTCTGGTTTTCATATTTTTTTATTCTACTTTTTAACTGCTTATGAAAACTTACAGGAGTAGACCCTGAATTCTGTGTCTCTGTGTTTATATGAACATGGGAACAAAATATTGGTTATAAAGGAACCAATTTATTTTCATCTTGCAAAGTTTAAAAAGTTGTTTCTAGTACTGAAGTGAAATTCACCTGCCAGTCCAGTTAGTTTCTCTACATGCAATTTGGGGGCAAACATTATTCAGGATGGGCAAATATGTGTTGGGCTAGATGTGGTGGTGACAAAATATTCAATTTAAATGTTCTGTTCTAGGATTTTTAAGGGATAATCCTTCAGGGGATCATGATATTCAACTCCCACCATTATTCCAATTAACTCTTTCCTTAGTGCCCGTGTTACCTTCCCAGTTAGAATCCACCTATCTTCTGCAATATTTTGTTGCTTGTTCTACCAATCTACTTCCATCTGGACATCTGGTGCTGCCGAAGAACGGCATGCAGATGCCATATCATCTAAATTGGGTTCCTGTCTCTGAGGTTTGTATATCCTGCTTTGGTACAAGGAAGCATATCTTTCCTAGTGTTGAAAGCACATGACTTGGTAATGAATTTAAGTTGTGTCCCACATGTCACAATTTACTGAAATATTAAAGAAGAAGAGAATACTAGTGATGCGGGAGGACCATCTGCTGCATTCACATTCAGGGGAACTAACAGTTAAGCAGTAGGAAATTAATGGGATATTAAAATAATAAATTGGTTGACAATCATGGTTTGGGAGGAAAGTTTTGTTAGAATTTGTGGGGGGGAAGCTGAGTAGATTCTGTTACAATTTCCTGTCTTCTCCATCAACCGGAAGGAGTAGCTTTTCAATGTGTTATTTCTCTTAAGAGAGACAATGAGGCTGATAGAGATGATTTTCTTCTTCAAATTGAAAAATCTCTATATTTCTCAACTTCAGATGTCCCTGTCAAGAGTCCTGCTCAATTTATGTTGTTTTAGATTTTGTAGCTCTTAGCATCCTTGACCACTGTCCATGCTTATTTATGTCCATTATAACCAAAACACCTGCTGGACCAAATGATGAAAAGCTTTGCTCCAAGGAAAGCTTTCTTTCTCTTAACCTACTGTATGGCCCCTTCTGGGCTTTTAAAGGGATCTGGAGAACGAAAATAAGACTGTGGAATTCATACTTTAATACTAACCCTCTGTGAAGAACAACAGTGTGCTAGATGAAGACTGGGCTTCTAAGTGCCAACTGAAGTTAGGGCTCAGATTTACTACTGGAGAAGCATTTTTTTTACATTCTGCCTAACTCCACCTCAAAAAGGGGGAGGTGGAAGCTTTTATAAGATCATGCCTTCATGATGAGATCCTAGTTCAAATCTTCATTTTCTACCAAGACGAACTTGATTACATCATAACACTTGCCACCCCCTCCAGCATACACAAAACAAATATAGCTATATTGGGCATGGGGAAATCAAAACCTCTGTTCTCACAATGCCTTTATATTGAACCAAAGAAACTATTGTGAAATCTGAACATTCTGTGATTCTGTCAAATACTGAGCAAACCTTTGCATTTTCCAGGACTTCCTCAAGCCAGATGCTAAGTAAACTAAGTTTGATGTCTAAGCTATAATGTCTGCACTGGTCCCAGTTTCAAGATGGAGTGTGGAGGGTCACAGACTTTGGTCAGATTATTGTGATCATCTTTTGATGGGCAGTCTGAAGAGATAATCCCGGGAATTCGGCAACGAATCCCTTGCTGTGGTAACAATCAGAGCTACCCGGGATTAAGATGGTTCTTTTCTTGCTACAGCTCATATCTTTCATAATGTCACAAAGTAACCCAAACATATACTTCAGCATTCATCTGTCCTCTTGTTCCTCACCTTCAGGTTACTCCACAGTTCAAACTGTATATTGATAACTGGTTATATAAAGCAAACTGATGGTAGCGGTTGGTTGCTATTTACCCATTGTTCTGTAGATCCATACCTGTTGATGTTTTCTCCTATTATTAAGTAAAATTCCACAAGTAAAAAGAAGCCAACAGAATGAGAAAACCACACACTCAATATAACTCCTCGTGACAAATTGGAACAAGTTCAGAGGAGGGCAAAAAGGATGATCAGGGGGGCTGGAAACCAAGCCCATGAGGAAAGTCTGATATAATTGGGCATTTGTACCCTTAAGAAAAGGAGAGTGAATAGCACTTTTCAAATATTTGACGGGCTGCCATACAGAGGAGAGCAGGTTCTGTTCTTGATCCTCCCAGAGTGTAGGAGGTACAACGGTGGGTTCAAGGTATGAGAACCCAGGTTTCAGCTGAATATCAGAAACAAATCTTCCTATTTGGGCATATAATAATAAAGCAAATTACCTTGAGAGGTGGTGAGTACTGCAACAATGGAGGCATTCAAGGGAAATGTGGACAACCACCTGCCAGATGTCCTTGGATTTGTATTCCTGCATGGAGCAGATGGTGGTGAAGGACTTGATGGCCTTGTAGGCCCCTCCTGACTTCACTATTTTATGATTTAATATCTCCCAGGACAAGCTTCCAAATGTGAAAAAAAATACCCATACAAAGTTGTCAAATGGATAACTATTAAAAACTTTAAACATCTTTGTTTTACTTTTTTGCTTTCCTTCTACGCAGAACAGCTGTGACATATTTACTGTAAAGAATATCCCCTTATTCTTGAAGGTGGAGCTTGAAAACATTGCCATTCCCACTTTTACAAGCTGTGCATCTGGGAACATTCACAGAGGACAGTTCTGTCTGTTATTACTAGTCATACCTCCTGGATAAAGCCCAGGAAAGGTATAACTCTAGGTGTCACTTTCTAAGACCTAACAACAGGGGAGGCAGGGCTGACTCCAGTGAAAGCTCATAACCAGGTTGGGGACATTCCCCAAATTTTGAATTGAGGTGCTCCCTTGACCTAGTCTGCAAGCCTCCCAAGGCTGTCCTGAGTTACTTGCTTGCCTTCAGTCAAGATCAAGACTGCGTTTTGACTTGAACTCCAGTTGTGGTGATTAAATAGCATCCTCTGCCATACCTTAGGGCAACCAGTCTGTTTAGACACATACTTTCTGGCATGCATAACCCCTTCTTCCATCCAGTTCAGCAGGAAGGGCTAGAGATGATTGCCAGTGTTGCTGTTTTACGACCTTCCCACAGGAATATAGTTAACCATGATGGAAAGCAGGAGATGTCTCAGTGTTCCATATGGCTCTTCCTTCATTCTTAATCTAGTTTATAGAAAGCTTGTTTAAAAATGTAAGGATTATCCTCATTTATATTAGGTACTGTGTCAAAAGAACTCTACCATTCATGGGCCATATCTGAAGATTTCTTGCATAGGAAGTGGGGAAGAAAACTTTGCTTTCTCAGCTGTCTCACAAACTGTAATATATCCCTATGGGGCGCATGCAATTCACTACTGTTATTTTAAATATATATGGTGTAAAATTGGCTGGTTCCATACATTTTAAAACTAATCTACCTGCAAATCTATGTGCAGCTATTTTAATTGGTGTGTCCCTTTGTAGATTAGGATCTGGCAGCAGGTCTGTGGTTTATAAACCACCCATGGAAAGATCCAGGCAGCTCATAATACTCCTGTCAGAACCAGACCCCTGCTTCATTTAGGAAGTTTGACAGTCCTTTCAGACAATTTGTATAGGAAGCAATAGTGAAAAGTGGAAACCAGAGGAAAAAATTCCTTTTGGCAAGGATTGAAAAGAATTCTACTTTCTCAATAATTAGCCTCCCCAAGTTGCAATATGGGATATAAAACAAGTCTTCACAGTTTCCCAAGTGAAGCACATTTCAAAGCTGGGGAACTTCACACACACACACACACACACACACACACACACACACACACACACACACACACACACACACACACACACACACACACACACACACACACACACACACACGAAAAAGCTATCATGACTTTGTTCTTCAAAAGCCTGGTATCTTTCATGGAACCTGGAGAGGTTGTCTGGACGAGAAAGAAACATGCTGAAGTTTCCAGATCAGAAACACTTGAAACAACTCACTTGGCAAAGAGGGAAATATGCTTTGATTCAGCTCTCAGTTGCTGGAGGTAAAACATCTGTGGAAAAGTTATTTCCACTCCAGTCCCTGTTCTGAATCTGATATGTTGATAATAGTTTCAGTTTTATAAGGTGGGTGGTATGTAGTCTTGAAATGTTACTGTCTACAGAGGGAAATAGACACTTTAATGAACTCTGAGAATGATACTATCCACCACTAAATTCAGCTTCTCAGAATCTCACCTCCCACCCCTGGCCGTGTCATTTGCTTCTGTGCTTTATTGCTAATTCTGATGGTTAAATTTCATCTGAGCACTTCTCCTTTTTCATGTTTAATTTGACAAAGGGAGTTGTTGACTAAAAGCAATTTCCATGAAAAACCTCGAGTTTTCAGGCAACATACCAGCCTGCTCTCATGGCAGTACCATGGTGAACGAGAGAAATAACGTTATTTGGCAAGGAGCCCGTAAGGGGGGAAAAGTGCAGAGAACAGGGTTCCCTTTGTCCAAACTTTGCCGCAATAAAGCGAAAAAAGAAAAAAAGGAGAGAGAGGAAAGGAAAGTGAGGAAAAAGGCAGCTATTCCTTTAGGCTTCCTTAACCTTTTTTTTTACCAATTTATTCACACATTGCCTGACAGCGGGGCACTGCATTGTTACAAGATCCTGAAAAGGAATGTTGGGCTTTCTCCATTTTTTGTTTCTTTGTGAAAGAACACTCTGCACATTGTGCCCCTAAACAGCAAGTGAACTGTAGCTTGGCTATGGCTTGCTCCATTGGGAATTTATTTATAGGCTCCTTGTAATAATCTGAAAGGCATAGGCAAAGTACAGGCAGGTAGGGGAGAAGCTGCAGAATTTACATTTCATTTTTTCTGCCATGTGATGATGATGGCCAATATGTTTTGAATTGTAGTTCCCACCACCATCGGGGCTGAGGTGTACTCAAAGCATTTTAAGAGGAAAGGCTGCTATTATTAATCCACACATTTGATCATGTGGGCTCAATTCCGCAAAAGTTAGTGCTGCAAACTTGTTAGTCCTTAAGGTAGAACATGACTCCTCATAGTTTTTTGCTGCAAGAGACCAACGAGGCTGTAAATGCTTCTAGAACACCAGTAGCATGATGAAGCATGAAGGTCACTGAGCATGAAGAAGAAAACCATGGGAACTGGTACGGGATTCTGAGCAGATGTGTTAAAAATATTTTTTTAAGTGCAGCATCATAATCGAAGCTGAAGGGATCTTTCTCTCAAAATGTTTCTGATTGTAATTTCTATTAGTTCCTTGCTCTTGGCTACTTCTGCTGCCATTTGTGGGATTGGAGGCCTAGAGAATTTGGAGGACCAGTCCTTCCACATTCCTAGATGAACAATTCTTGATGTGTACATTAATAGGATTATGAAAAGAGTGAAAAACTATGGTCCTGCCGGGAGCTGGAACAGAAAATCAAAGAAGAAAATTGCCTTTTGTCTAGAACCGTATTGACTCGAGCCAACATTCCTCAAACTTTTACCTCCACTGCGGGGGATCCTCATCCACCTGCACGAGGGGGTGGGGGAGTGTCAGCCAAACCCCAGAACTTAATAGACCCTGTGCAGTGCCAATGAAGCACTGCACACATGTGTGCACCTTAGAATGAACGTTTGCTATATCCGTTTTGAAAAGCTGAATCCTACATATCTTGACTCCTAAATAAGTTCTGCTGCTTTCACTAGGCTTAAGAACCCGTGGGTATACTGTAGGTAGAATAGGATTTAGAATTTAGAAAAGTTATTTTTAGATTGAATAGAATTATATCTAAATTTTATTCTTTAGATAGAAGAGAATTTAGAAAAGTTATTTTTCTATACTATGATGAAAACTAGAGTCCAGCCAACCTACTTATTCATCAGCAGCATCAACTTGCTTATTCTATTAGTCCTAGTATTGCCCGGGGTTTGGGATAAAAGTCCTACCTGAGACTTCTTGAGTGAAAAGCAGCCTGGCCTCCGGAAAGAAACACTTAATATTGTCTGCTTGTACTGCTTTTCTGATTGCCTTAGTATTTTCTTACACCCCACTTCTTCATTTTATAGAAGGCAAAACAGAAAGATCTAAATGCCTACAAGAGTGATGTGCAGGCTTTTTTTATCCATCTTAACAAGCATAACAGATCCCCTTCATCCTTGTACATGACTCAGATGTTATGTGGGAAATGAACCAATATTAAATTGCTAACCTTTAACATCCTGCATAAATAAGATCTGTATGTATCTTGGAGCACTGTCTTTAAATGTGATCCAAAAATATGATTCTAGATATCTCACTGTCTGAAAGTGACATTCATTTAAAAGTCCATGCAGAAATAGTGGCAATGGTTGATTCTTTCTTCTTCCCACCCTGGAAAGGAAATGCAAATGTAAAAAAATGTATATAACCATCAACAGGTCAGTAAAAGAGCTTTGAAATTTCAAGCTTAAAAAATTATCCTGGCTTATGAAACAATTGGAGTCTCTGTTTTCAGATCGTGCATTATTTGCACAGATGGTTGAAAGAAAACATTAAAAGGAACTATAACTTGGAACAGGAACATGCATTGGCATAGAAAAATATAGTGATTTTCCAGTGGGTTTTGCCATGTTTCCTAGAAAGGGGACCTAGCCCTTTAAAAGGACCTGGATGTCCTTTACTGGAATCCTCTGTATTCAGACTTCACCAGTTGATTAGCATTGTATGGAGATGGGCACAAAATGAAAAACAAAACACTGTTTCATTGTTTCATTATGTAACAAATTACTTTGTTACATAACAAAACGGTATGATGCGTTTTCTTACGAAATAAAATGAAACACCATTTTTTCCTCTAGGAATGAAATAATTCATCCTAGAGGAACGAAAATGGCAGGGGAGCTTCTTTGGACTTTTCCCTCTAAGCCCCCCAAATTTGGAGAGGTATGGGGTGCAGGGAGCTGAGTTATTAAACTCCAAATAGGGTCCCCTAGGAAAAAAAATTCTAACTGAGTCAGAAGCTGATAACAAGTAGTGATTAGTGGCTTCCCGATTCAATTAGAATGATTTTTCCCTAGGGGGATGCCTTTGGAGTTTAATAACTCAGACACTGATCCCCAAACCTCTCCAAATTTGGGGGGCTTGCAGGGAGTGGTCCAAAGAAGCTCCCCTGCAATTTTGTTGCCTCTAGGACCCAGGAGAGCAAAGCATTCAATTTCATTTCTTTAAACTACTTTAAAAATTCATTACTAAAGAAATGAAATGAAACTACTAAAGAAATGAAACAAAACACTATTTTCATTTTGTACCCATCTCTAGTATTGTATCATTCAGATTAACCTGTTGCTACTGCATAACATTTCCCATAGCAGGGAATCATGTAGGAGTCCTCACTATTCTGACAAGGGCCCTGTCACATGTCTGTTCTTGTGCTAGTTGCAAGGTGAGTCACACAACTGGTCCTACAGTTCAAATCCTGTCAGAGGAGGGAACACATCACATGGCTGACCTTCTGCTCTGTGTTTAGGCAATAGGATACTAGTCTCTGAGTTTTATAATAGAAAACCAGGAGCTGGGGTGTGCTGTGTACGTTTTCCAGGTTCACCAGGCACATATTCTTTTGGCCAAAGGACCATGGACTGTCTCTCAGGAGGCAAGAGTAACTGGAGGAAAGAGCCTCATTGTGCTGTCGATGTGGTCTAAACATTTCGTAAGATCCAAATGTAAAGGTTTGAAATTCTATGAGGCTAGTCTTAAAATAATTAAGGGAAACATAGAGGGGAAAACAGCCCTGAAAATGAAAGTGCTTTTACATTGAGGTTTGTAACTTTGTATAATAGATTACTATTGTCATTTCAAATCAAGTAGCCAGATCTCCAGTCAAGCAAGGTAACTGAAGAACAACAATCCTGACAACTGAACATGTCTATGTTATAATCACTTGTTTATTTTTCAATGTGTACACACTAGGCAGCATTTGTAAGTCCTGTAGTGCCTTCTTTCAGTGATTATAATATTCTGAGTTCACAATAGTATAGCAGTTCAGGATTATACAGTAATAGTATCCTAGTACATCAAATGTTTTATGCTACAAAGATTTATTCTTCTAGGTGCTGCAGAAATTTTAGTAATGGCAGTTGTATTAGTAGCATATTGGCAGTGTGCCAGATATTAAGTGACTGAGCCATGAAATTACAAAGATGCAGGAATAATATAATTGCCTATAGAAAAATATTCCTGAAATAACAAACTTTTGGGCCTCCAAGCCTTGCTGTTGGAAGGTAAACAATTGAATGAATTATAAATATAGGGAGGGAAGAATCAAAATCACAAATTTAGGAATTCAAAACATCTTACAACTCCATGCTACTTTGGGCACCAGGTATCAGAGAACAACTTTAATATTTTAAAACATGTGTTCCCAGATTTTAAATATGCTATTTGCTCTATAAGATCCTGTATTTTTTAGAATGTAACTGAAACATTCTCATTGTCCTTTTTTAATTTTAAAATTTATCTTCCTGTATTTGGGATTGATTTCTGTTTTAAGCATTTGTGCCTACAGTTTTCTTCATAGTTGTAATGAACGGTTCCAGCAAGTATTTTGTGCTTATGGAATATATTAGAAGTAATGAAGATAAATAAAGCTTGAAGTATTAGTCAACCTGTTGTTGCCTAGAATCACTGCAAAAACTAAACATAGAGATGGGGGAGAGAGGACAGAGAGAGAAAGAGAAGGAGAGAGAGAGAGAGAGAGAGAGAGAGAGAGAGAGAGAGAGAAATTTTGATATGATCATCAGTTATTGTCTGGTTTCATTCTGGAGTTAACCCTGTCTTTGGGATCTACAGCAGCTGTGATGGACTCAAGCCTCTGATTTTTCCTTTAGAGGTTTATAAAGTTCTCTATGAATTGTAGCAGTATGGTAAGACACCATCTTATCTGACCCGACATTAATAACATAATCTCTTTAAACCCTATGTTGAGACTAAGTCCTAGAATATTAATAGACTGAAGAAGACACTCTTGGTTCATGCAGATGGGATGTCCCACTACCAGAAACCCCCACAGACTGCTTTCTGGGACATAGTTTGTGGCTGTTATTCTGAACTTCTTTATTTTTTTTTGACAAATAATTTTAGTTTTCTTCTATTGGTCAGAGGAAATATCTCCAGAATTTCATATAATCGATGGGGTGGGGGTGAGGGCCATGGTTTTGCAAATCTTCAGTAATGACCCCCCCACACACATACACATTCTTCTTCTCTATTTTATTTTTGATCACTTTTTCTCTAAAGCAAGGCAAATGTATATAGCAAGATATACTCTGTCAAAGACTTATTCAGAGACAGAAGTCCATTCCATTTCAAACAATCCACTTCCAGTACTACAGGCAAATGTGAAAAATCTGTCACCACATGCTGGGGAAACTCACTCTCAGACTTATATGTGATATTTATCATCATATATGCCCTGCTCATATCCTGGCTTATTTGCCTGCTTTATAAAGTGACACGAAGCAGAACTAGATGTAATGTGGAAAGATGGCTTAATGAAAACAATTTAAAATCCCGGTTTTCCATTTTTCATTCACAGCTTCATTGCATGTGATCAATGCTCCCTATAAGCTGTGTGGCCACACAGTTCTGGATCAGGGCTGCATAGCCAAGCCAGAGTCACTGCCCATTTGCTTCCATTCTCAGACAGAACCCTGCATGTGTAGTGTGGGGCCTCCATTCATGTGGGGCAGAGCTGTGCCCCACACTAGCAGAAAATTCAAGGGAACATTATCTGTGTGTGACCATTCTGTAACCCATGACTAGCCTGAACTTCACTCTAGAGATGGGCACAAAATGAGCGATTTTTCGTTTTTGTTTTTGTTTTTGTTTTTTCATTTCATTACGCAATGAACATGAAATGAAATTTTTTAAAAAAACAAAATGAAAATGAAAATGAAAACGAAATGACCAAATTTGTGTTTTTTCATTTTCGTTGCAGCAGATGTATTGAACTAAAAAGAATGCTAACAAAACAGCAATTTTTCATTTTCGTTTTCGTTTTTTTGTTTCGTTACCTAACAAAACAAAAACGCACTTTTTTGCAAAAAACATCACGAAAACGAAAATGAACTGAAACGGACCCCTAAACGACCAAACGACAAACGAAACACTATTTTTTTTTGAGTCGTGCCTATCTCTACTTCACACAGTTACAAGTGTGCTTTCCCAACACATTCAGTTTGGGTCAATTAATTTTTTTTTGTATGGAACATTCCATATGTTTAAACATATATGGTAATTACATCTCCCTATTTTAACCTGTTGAATATGATTTTTTTAAAATTTGATTCATGTCTGACAGCTTCTGGGCTTCCATACCGTTAATGTATTCTCTAAACTGCTAAGTGGTTATTGTAGTAAAAGTGTTTGTTGCACAAAAGTGTAACCTGCATAGCTTGGCCTTCATTCCTGTGACGCAATAGCTCATCGCTGGAGCAATGTCATTTGTGGGCTGTATAACTGCAGGGTGAAACTTTAAGAACAAGGCAGAATCTCCCACTGCTTTCTTATAAAGGAGCACTGCTGCTACCTGTATCTTGCAATTTTTGGAAAATCTACTTTATGGAACTATATTTTCTAGTGCCCCCTCTCCATGTCCATGTTAGTTGGAAGATTTGGGGACTTACTGTGTGCAAAAAAGTAACTTTTCCTAACTCTAGTGTCAAGGCATCCGTTCTTGACATGTTATTAATATATCCTTTGGGGAAAATGGAGGTCTAACCACAGCCACAGAATTTTGTGACACAAGCAGCAGGGATTGATGGAGTGACCTATCTGGACAATATTTTGTATAAGTAGTGATCATTGCTGTTTGTTTTCTTGTTTGTAGGTGGCAGTCTTTTTTAAAGAGAAAATAAATGGGAACAGGGAATGAAATGCCACAATAAAAGCCCAGTTTACTTAAAACTGGATTATATCCAAGCAGGTAGACTCCAAAGAAAATACAGCAAAACAAACAAGGCTTGGGGATTTTTAAGGCCTCTAGCTATGCAACCAATTACACATCCCTGAAATATTTGCAAAGAGTACCTGGAAAGAAAAATTGTGCTATGGTGCTTAAGCCTACCAAAGCAAATAATCATTTTTTTAAAAAAAGAAGTTGCTTTAGATTTCTACAGAATACTTTTCAGTCATAACTGGGAAATCCATTGAAACACCCAAAATTCAGAATCACATTTAAGGAGTCAACACTGAAAAAAATATTTCAAATGGGGTGGGAAGGTATCAGCGACAAGTTTGTTATTTTAGGAGCCTGAGCAGACAGTAAAAGGTTCTGCAACCTCAGCTGAACTGGTGCAGCTGTTTTTTTCATCATGTATACCAATTAAAGATGTGGATAATGACCTCTGGAGAAGTGAGATAATCACTGTATCTGTTTGATTGGTAGACTATGCATGTTTTTCTGCTCAGATACAAAGACTGAGATTTTCAACACCTATAATACCTGGACTCTGTACCACAGAAGTATAATATTTGAGATTCAATTTAATATGATTTACAATATATTTTAGTGTGCCACCAAGTCAAGTGTGAGGAGGCCCCAGCTGGGGTCATACTTTGGTTTGGACCTCATCTCATGGAATGTCCTTGCTTCAACCTAAAGATGACATTAAAAAAGTATACTGTAGTGCATTCTATGAATAAAAACATTTTACATGCCATATTTACATTAAATTATTTTTACCTGTCTTCCGAAACAGTGAAATAGCCCACGCTTCTCCAGACCACTTTGAGGGCATGCATGGAGCCATCAACAGCAACCCATACCCTTTGTTGCTAAGGAATAGTGCCTGTTTTAATAGCAACCCCACACTTTTGGAATGAGCTTTCATTTGCAGTTTCATCTGGCGCTCCAGGAAAACTCTGAAGGCCTCACTTATTCACATTGGCTCTTGTTAAAGTGCTTTGTTTAAGTAACTTGCGTTAACTTTTAGTGGTTGTTTTAAGAGAGTTTTTATTGCATTGTTCCTCTGTGTATGCCACCATGGAGATACATACCATTTAAGCAATAAAATATTTTAAATAATATTGAAGTACAGTAACTTCACTAATATTAAGGTACAGTAACTTTAATAAAATAATTTAAATAATATTGAAGTACAATAACTTCTTAATCTAATATTGAAGTACAGTAACTTCTTTATATTTCTAGAAGCTTGTGGACTAGATTTATTTGTCTACAAATTAATCCTAGGTTTTTATGTACAAAACTCTTGGAGGAGATTCTGGATTACATTTGAGGTTGAAGGATTAAGCACCACTGATGAAATGTTTTGGGCCTTATCCTTTTCCCATTCTTGTTCTATCTGAAGTGAAATTACATCATGCAAAATATTTCTTACTCCCTTCTCTGCATTTATAGGAGAAACCTGTAATGTTGAGGAGGAGTTCAGGAGAGCAAGTCATCTGCAAAATTAGCTCTCATTACACATTTTAAAATAGCCTTGTGGTGCAGTGGTTAAATTGCAGCTAAAACTGGGCTCACAACCTGTTTTGTTGAGTTCTAGATAGGAGATTCGAGGTTCATTCAACCTTCCAGTCTTTTAAGGTCAGAAAAATGAGTACCCAGCTTGCAGGTGTTTGTGTGCAATGTGTAGCCTGCATAATTACATTTAAACCACCCAGGGAGTGCTTTAAGCACTATGGGCAGTATATAAGCAGAACCCTTTGCTTTGCTGTACTTAATTATAAGCCCACTGAGAGTCTAGAGAACAAAGCTCCAGTTTCACTCTCCACATGACCCATGTTGAAAGGGAAAGCCTTCAAAATTACTGTGTAATTTATATAGTGATACTATATTCTAAATTTAGATGAAAGACTAAAAACCCAACAAGAATTAGTTGAACAAGAAATGGAGTTGGACTGGTGGGCTCAGTCCCAGATTTCTTCTAGGTATTCCAAAGATAAACAACAAGGATTTTACTTGGAAAATACACCTTTTGATAGAATTATGTTAGAGGTAAAGGAGAAACATATTAAGCAATTATACAACTTGTTGTTAAACTTTGATACACAGAATGAAATGGTGAGAGTCTGTATGGTCAAGTGGGCTCAAAATGTCAGCTGTAATATTGAATTATAACAATGGGAAAAGGTATGGAAAAACAATATAAAACTCACTAAATCAGTTGTATTTAAAGAGAACATATATAAAATGTTCTACAGATGTTACATGGCACTGACTATTTTAGCTAAAATGAATACTCAGATATCAAATGCTTTCTGGAAATGTAAGCAAAAAAGGTTTACTATTCCATATGTGGTTATGTTAAAAAGCTCAAAAATTTTGGAGTAAGATTAGACAGCTTTTGGAAGATGTTCTAGAGATCCCAATAGACCTAAAACCTGAATTCTTCTTATTAAACATAATGCCAGATACAATGGATCAGCAAAGTATATATTTAGTAATTCATATCATAACAGCAGTTGTCTTTGCAAAACACTCGAAAGAGTCAGGAATACCAAATGAACAGGAGCTGATAACCAAAATCCTTGAGTGCAGAAATGGACACATTGTCAGAATGGTTAGAGATATACCAGAAGGTGAAGCACCAGGAATGTTGAGAGAAGTTTTATATGTGGTTACAAAAAAGGGCAAAGCTAAATTGAAAATATGACAAAAGCCAAAGTTGTCCCGTTATTTATATGTTCACATAAGTCTGAATATTGCTAAGTGTTCTGCCCAACCTGCATCTTCCCATTTCTTTTTTCTGTATCCCAATTTACCCTTCCCTATTTAGCCCTTATCTATATTAAATTTGTTAAAAATTGCTTTGTATTCAGCTGATTGTGTTCACATTGTACTACTAAAGTCAAAGTGTGGCCTGTGGCCTTCTGTGTCCCTTGTCCCCTTCAACACACCCCTCCCAGAAATTATTTTAGACCCAAAGTGGTAGATTGCATCTTCAGAGACTGCATAGTATGACATGACTTGTAAGGGTCTTTGAGGCCCCTAGGCTAGATGTATGTTCTCTTTTATGGAGAATGGTGCTCCCTTTGAAGAGCTGTTCTCTTTTTTGGCAATATGCAAGTCATCAGTCTTTTGACGAATCAAGGAAGGTAGAGCCTTTGATTGGTATCTAATATTCTCTGTCCCATTTTTAACTGAAATGTGTTTTTTTTTGGGGGGAAAGGGCCATTTTGTAAGAAAAGGTAAACATCACACTGATATGACTGCTGATGAATCGCAGGAAGGATATGGTATGACAGATCAGTTTTGCATGGATTTCAGGCATGAGGTTATTGTTCTCAAACCTTCATGTTCTAATGCTTTCTAATATATTATTTTTAATTTTTAACTTTACTTTTGCCCTTTAAAAACTAGAATGAAAGAAAACTGATATAGTCATCCCCCCGCTATATTGCAGTGGTCCCGGTATATCGTGGGACCGCAGTATGTGAAGGCAGGGGCTCCAGGGGCAAACTGTTTGGGCCTGTTTGGGGCCTCCTGCACTTACCCCAAGCCTGGCACTGCACCAAGCGGGCCTCTGACAGGCTTCCTGGGCCTGTCAGAGGCCGCAGAAGTGGCTTCTGCTGAACCAGAATTTCTTCTGAAAATCAGAGGGCCATTTGGAGCAGTGGCAGGCCAAAGGTAAGTGCAGGAGGCCCCAAACAGGTTCCCGACCTGATCCAGCATCCACATAACACAGCTTTCCCTTTATCACTGGCCAGGTTGGGTTTCCCTAACCCCCACAATAAATGGGGGCTTACTGCATCACAAGAAATTTAAACAGGAGCAGCAGTGAGGTATGAAGGGATGGAGACTGATCAGCATAAACATGCCTAGGAAGGAAATATGATCAAATGACACATCCACATGCAGTTTTCAGCTGCATGTGGCTCTACAGAGAGGTCTTACATTGGGAGGTCAGTGAGGAAAGGCCAGGAGAGGAGAGAGCATGCTGCCCAGATCACTACTGTGTAGAAAAAATAATTCATGCATTTTAGGGGTTTATTTGCAGTGCTTCTTATCCCTGTTGAACAACACTCCAGGTTTATATTCCCAAGGAAGTATCTCTGTCTGACTTTACCCAACCATATGGCATGCTAGCTTTGCATATCTCCATAGGCTCTGAATTTTGCATTTTATTCACTCATGATGTATGCTAGTTAACCACCTTCAGGTAAAGATTGATAAGGCAGACAAATTCCCATAAATACATTCATTCCAGTGAACACTTTTATAGCACGTACTTCATAGTCTTTCCTTTGTAAAGGAGATGCAAAGCAGTGCAAGCATTATTTAGTTTAGGCTAAATGCTTGAGAGACCGTGAAACAGATAGATCACAGAGTGAAAATGAGTTGAGGTGCTTTTGCTGGTATGTCAATTCTTCCCAATCTATAGTGCATACAGGAAGCTGAAGTGAAGGGTTCTTCCATCATTTAAAACCAAAAACAAAAAAATTCCTTGAAGGGGGGGGATTGAATTTGGTAAGTGCAAAGGTGAAGCCTCAGCTGGGAAGATCAGAGATGCCTGGCTGGGTCACCCCAGTAACACATCCCACATGGGTTTATCAATGGGTGGTCAATGAAAGCTTATCCTGTTTTAGGCCCCCGTTCTCTGCCCCTCCTAAATCTGCCCAAGTGTTAGGTTTTCAAGAGTTCAGTGTTTCAAAGCACTGAATCCAACACAAGAGACCTTTGATTTCTCCCACCCCCAGCCCTGTCCATTGCAACCTGCTCTATAAATGTACTGTCAGGTCTTTTTAAATCACCCCCATGTCTCTGAGGTGGTTAGCCTTCCCACAAGGTACAGAAAAAATTAATTGATTGTTGGGGCTTGGGGAGTTGATAAAAACAATCTTTCTTTGCACTCAAGTTCAGAACTTGCTCATGTTCAGCTCAGTGGTTGCTATTCTTTATTAAACTGTGAAGTAGAATGCCATGTCAGCATTTCATGGAAGCAACTCTGCACAGGGCACCAGCAGTCAAGAGTCAGGAAAGTCGCACTGACTTCCTCCAAACAAAAGTAACAGCGTTTTTCTTTCTACTCCTTGCCGTTGTTTTTGAAGGCAGCAGCAAAAAGCCCCAGCAGGGCCTAGCTGAATTCATTTAATGTCCACACCTGTTACATCTAATGATGAACAACCTACACTAGATAACTCAGTGGGTTAGATACTTGGAAATGTGATTTCCCGCTGTGTTGGCACCGGGGAGTGTCAGCTGGTGTAGACATGGGCAAGCTGCCCAGTCCTAGGCCCCCTCAAGAGGGAATGGGCGAAAGACATCTGAATTTTCTGTGCCTAAAAACCCCTGGAAAGGGCTTGCACTAAGCAGGAATCAACAACAATTCATTGTTATCTTAAGCATCAAGTTTGGTCATGATGATTTAAAGTCCTGTGTTTTTCTGCAGCAAGGCTATAGTAGAACAAATGCAGATTTGTGCAGAACATGGGGAAAAATTCAGAAATACAGAAGGGCACAGATAGCCTGTTCAGTGGTTTATGCTGCTTTTTTTTTTTTTCTTTTTTGACACCAACATGTGTTTGATGCTTCCTGCCCCTGCTTCCTTAGAGTCACTGCACCAGCTTCCCTGTCCTGCCTCCTCCAGACACTGTCTCTGAGTGGTCACCTGTTGAAGGAGGTGGGGTGGAAAACGACCAACACTTGTTTGACCAACACACACACACACACACACACACACACACACACACACACACACACACACACACACACACACACACACACACACACACACAAGGTCACATCGCTGCCGACCTTAAAGATTTTTGTTGTTGACAACTCTAATTGTTAGGACTTCGCCTTTTGGCATGCTGGGATGCAGGGGCTTTTATTTTCTTTTTACATTGTTGTAATTTATAATTATATTTCACTGACAATGTTTACACAAATAAATAAATAAATAATCAATAAATAAATAAATAAATAAATAAATTTTCTTGAATTTATAATTATATTTTCTATGTACATTTCAGCAAATGTGCTTCCACCTCTCCTTCAAAGTTAATTGTGTAAAAGTCCCCAAAGAGCCTACATATCTGGAGATGTTGGGAACGGGTCTCAGGGCTATCACTTTACAGAATAATATTCCCCACAGTTGCAGGCTAAAGGTGGGTATCCCAGTGTGATGTCGTGGCTGGGGTGATGGGCTAGGAGTCTGGATCACAGGGTTCAGCCACAGAAACTTGCTAGGGGTGTGGAACAGGTAAAACAAGTCCTTCAATTTATCATTTATCTTGAAAACCCTGTTACAGTCACTATACATCAATTCCAGAAAATACAAACACACAAAAAAAGAGAGAGATGCAGGCAATCTCTTGTAGCAGGCTATTGGTTTTCCCCAATTATGTTCTTCTGGGTGATATAAGGATCACACTTGAGGAATCTGATGTGTTATTTAGAATTAGACAAACTCATTCAGGATCAATTTATTTGTGACTGGTTATTCATTATGATGTTTATATAGAAAACTGGGGAGATAGCTGTTATACTATCCTTCAAAAATACCACAGAGTCAGTCAAAATTATAAAAAATTGACTGGTATTATATAACAGGCCTGTCCAACAGGTAGACCGGGGGCTACCAGTAGCCCGCGAAGGGTTCAAAAGTAGGCCGCCGGCCATCAATAAAAAAAGTGAGCGGATAAGTTCTCCACCCCTCCCTCCCCCACCCCAAGGACTACCACTGCCCCAGCAAAGTTCTGGGTCTGCTAGCCCACTGTCTCAGTCGAGCAGGGCAGTTCAAGGGCCATGGCGCATTGAAATCTGTTCCCTCCAGAACAGATTAATTGGTTTTCAATGTATTCCTATGGGAAACCACTGCTCTACTTACAAAAGTTTTTACTTATGAGCATATGCTCAGAACTGATAAAATCCGTAAGTAGAGGTTTTAGTGTAGTAGCCCTCAGGCAATTTGGGCTGGAAAAAGTAGACCTTGGCCTGTTCAAAGTTGAACAGCCCTGTTATATAAGATACAAGGTTTAACCAAAACCTAAGTATCTATTAAATATTGACACAGTATGCATGCTGTTTTTGTAGCTGATTGTTATTTCAGTGATCTGCAACTGCTTATAATACTGTGCAAATTCTCTTGATATTGTTTATAAAGCCCCAATGATAATGGGTACCAGTGAAGTGTCTTTTATCCACAAGATTACCATATCTTCACATTTTGTTATTTTTTTTAATTCATTATTTTCAACTCTGGCATCTCCTGGAACTGCAAAGTCAATGAGCCAGACATTTTTTCATTCTATCATTTCTATGACTGGTGTGTTATGTTCAAGTGTCTGTCAGTTTGCATCTGGAAATCCCACAAGGTCTTGACTTTGTCTTTTTCTGTCATCTTCTCTACCTGATGTTTCTATGGGTTTTTGGAGTTTGATAGGTTATATTTTTTTTTTTGCATAATGCCCAGTGCACTACTTTTCCCACTCCATCATCTCTAATTTCGTAATCTTCTTGTGCAATCTGTAGACATTCACAGATGAGGTGTGATGCACTTTCATCTTTTTCTTGGCAGAGTCAACACTTGCTGTTAGTGTTTCTTTTGTAGCTGTTTTTGTTGTAGACCCAGAACCATGCATTACAACTGATACATCCAGAAAGTGGGTGTTCTCCAATTCTGCTGTATTTTATATATAACAGAATTTTTAGCAATGTTCATGACCAAAATAGTGATCTCTAATTCAATATTTCAACAATATGGAAATAGGTTTGAGAATGAGTAGAAAATCTCTGCTTCAGGAGAAACCTTATGTCTTGCCTCTGACTCCAGGAATCAGCGACCACTTTGTGACAGAGAGGTGTCACAGTCTTGTTGCGTACTTCTTAATATCACTTAACTTTGGGTACAAATTAAAGCTGAACTTGGAGCCTTTTCTGTAAACAGTAACACACTCGCTGCGATTTTCCATTGTTGTGTTTCCTCCCCTTTGTGCTCAATTTTCATGTGTGGCCTTCTCCACCTACCTTCTGGAAACCCTTTTTTCAGGGTGGCCACTGGCACCCATCCATCCTGGAACCTCAGTGCTAAACATTCCCAGAAGATGGAGCTGGTGCCAGACGTTGTGGTGACACAGTTCCTCACATGATCTGTCCTTCAAGAGATGCTCCTTGGAAATACCACTGCCTTAGCAAAGGCTCTCAACAGTCCCAAAACATTCATTAAGCGGGTAATGTGTGCAACTCTGGCCAAGATGATAACCCTTCTGAACCACAGCCACTGGAATTTAGGCATTTTGTGGGTTTTGTGAACAATATCCATTCAGGCCCTGAGGGCATGTTTATGTTTCTCATATGAAAATAGGGAATCTGAGGTTACTGTTGTGTTGGAAAAATGTCAAGATTCAATTGGCAATATCCCACTAAACCACAAGTTTGTAGGAGAAAAAAAAACCCCAAAACCCTCTGATACTCAAAACTATGTCTGTATGCTTTTAAAGAAAATATATACAATATAGGTCAAGTCATGCTCATGTGATGCTGGTGGCAGTCATGAAAATAATTGAAATGTGGAAATAATACTCCCATGCTGTTCAGTGAATGAAGAAAAACAGTGTTTTATTATTCTAAATTTCACATACTATATAGGAACTGTATTGTCCACCATCCCAACATGTTCTCCCTTTCTTTCTTTCTTTCTTTCTTTCTTTCTTTCTTTCTTTCTTTCTTTCTTTCTTTCTTTCTTTCTTTCTTTCTTTCTTTCTTTCTTTCTTTCTTTCTTTCAAGGCTTGATTTAGATCTCAGATATATTTTATTATTTAAGGGACCATGTGTTTTACAGATTTCTCATGTGAAAGCTATTTTAAAAAGGAACTAGCACAACAACAATAAACCATGTAACTGTAGTATGGTTACTCCCAAAGTTTGACTATTAAACTGCTTCTTCTAATATTAATATTTCAGCAGCAAGTTTTCATTTGGATGCCAAGTGTTTTTGTTTGTTTGTTTGTTTGTGAAAAAGGCTATTAATATCATCTATATATATTATTAATCCTGGTATCTTGCGGGTGTCAGACATACAGTGTTCCAGAGCCAGACCCTGAATTGGGAAGCAATTACTTGGACTAAATTATTAGTCATTTGGCTTAGTTGTAACTCACAATCATCCCTATATGTTATGGGATGTCCAGATCCAAGCTATCTTGGTGCTGTAACACTGAAGCAGCAGGAGTATTTTAGAACAAAACATATCTCAATTTCTAAGTAGCTTCACTGGGAAATCCCTCTAAATTTTATTTTTTATAGTCAAGTACAGTATATTTGTGAGCATAATCCATTCCGGAAACATGCATTTAAACCAAAGCACTAGTAGTATTTCAAAGCTACTCAGATTTCTAGGGTTCCATAATGACATACTGAAATAAAATGGAAACTCAGATGATTTATTTATTTATTTATTTATTTTATTGGTTCCATAATGACATACTGTACACAATCAAATAATCAAATTCCAAAATCATAATACAAGATCAACATGCCACAATAGAACAGACATGATATAAAATCCTCCTGCATCCCAGCCTGCAGGAGAAGCAAATATTAACCAAAATTGACACACCATGGTTTAGGTACTTGGCTGTGGAATCTTCTCTGCTTGAGACTAAGAACTGAATTTTATTCTGTGTTTTAATGTGTCAATAATAAAATGGACTTTGTAGCCCTATGCCCTCTTGATTAACTACCCATGACTAGAAATGGTTTGAAAAATAAGAAAGGGTGTTGAAAACAAATTAAATATAAATATAAATATAAATATAAATATAAATATAAAGAAAAATAAAACCCTAACCTGCACTCTTCTTTGAAAACTTTTGTGGGTGGTGCAAGGGTGACGTCCATTGGTCTCTCCTCCTTCTGTTTTGGGGGCCGAGGTGGAAGGACAATCACCCAAAATCCAGCAAGGGGAGGGAGGGAGGGAGAACCACCATTGGCTCACGTGATCATGTGCAATGCTGCAGTGCTTGTATTGCAAGACATTGCTCGTTGATCAAGGCAAAATTTAGAAGAAATATTTGCTTTTCTTGCAAAATGCTCTTAATCCAAGGTACTCTTAAACCAAGGTATTAATGTAAAATGAAAACATACTGCAGTGGTACATCAAGGCTCACTGGTTTTGATGGAGAGAGAGATAATCAAACAACCTTTTTGCCTCATTACCTTTGTGCTTTGTGATATTGATTAGGCATACAATTGCATTGTTTAGGGTGACAGTTCTTTGTTGGGCTAGAGGTTCTGTCAATATCCATATCTACCATTGGTGAAAGTAGAGCTGCAAATTTCACCTTGGTTATTTCCAGGAGTCCACTGATGTTTCTTTTGATCAGTAAGGCAATTCGTTCAATGACTACCTGCATTTCTAACTGAGGTGTTCTTTTCTTTTTTGTCTTGTTTTTCTCCTACCAGCTGGTCTGCCATTTCTGATCATCGAAACGAGCACAATTGCACCCTATAAACGGGGATTTTATTGTAACGACGAAAGCATCCGCTATCCGCTGAAAAGTGGAGAGACCATCAATGATGCTGTCCTCTGTGCTGCAGGCATTCTTATAACCATACTTGCTGTAAGTAAAACAACACTGTGCTTTCTAAGCATCTTGTAATCAGATTTCAGTAGAAACAATTCTGTACTTTAAAAAAAAATAGCTGGCAGACTTTAATAAATAGAGCATAGATATTGGCTAGTTGTTTTAAGTACTCCTGGAGGAGAACTGAAAACTGTTCGCATGTGGTCCATTGATGGTTGTATTTTGTACTCCAGCCCCTCCATCATCAAATAGGATGTTCACTTCCAAAATGGATAGTTGTTCCCTTGGAAGTCTCTAGGTCAGTGCAGCGGTGTAGCAAGGTTTTGGAGTGCCTGGGGAAAAGTGTTTTTTTGCACCCCTGTGGCCCTCCCCAACCCCATTGCATCCACCCAGCAAGGCAGGGCAATCCTGCAGACATGAGGTGGGTGCATGTGAGGATGTTGGGGTGTGTGTGTGTGGTACTCCCTGCATGCCTGCCTGGCTGCTTGTTTCGCCACTTGGTTGCGGCGGTGGCGGCAGAGGCAGAGTGTGTCCTGTTGCCAAGCCTTAGGTGGGGGAGGGGGAGGATGGCTGCTGGCGAGAGGGCGCACGGCTTCCTCCTGCTGCTCCCCCTCCAGGTGCCCCCAGATTTGCTGCACCTGGGGCAAAAGTACCCTTCCCCCCAGATACGCCCTTGAGTCAGTGTTGAGTGAACCTATGGCATGGGTGCCAAAAATGCCACTCAGAGCCCTTTCTGTGGGCACCCACCATTGCCCCTTCAGAGCCACCTTTATTCAGGTTAAATTGCTATATTGGCACACAAAGCATTTGTAACCCGTACTGGCCCTTTGCAACAAAAAAAAATAGTGGGTTTTGAATCACATGTGCAGGGAGAACCTTTACCTTTACCTTTACCTGGGCACTAACTATATAACCATATTCTAAATCATTCTGCCAACTGGAATAGTCTCAGCATATGTACGGTACCTGCATCATTATTCAAACTTGATGGTGGTGCTAGGTGATGAATCAGAAGTCTGTTATGCAAAATGGTGCCATTGAGTATCTAACTTGAAAATAGTGAACCTAATACTCAAGGCAGAGAGACCATTTAATACCATACAAACAGGCAAAATATCATAAATTGGGTAAAACAGCATGATTAAATGCCATTTTGACTTTCACCAAAATAGAAGTTCAAACCCTAAGAGGATTTGATGTCTGTAGTCTGCTCACTGATACTTTTTGTGGTATTTACATATCCTTTATTTCATGATGCATTATGAAGTATATTCTGCCTTACAGCCAGCTACTTCCTGGAAATGTTTTGCAAGACAGGATTGGTTTGAGAAATATAGTAAGCAGACATACTTTGAGGTGAAATTGGAATCGTGGAGGATTGAGCAGAATGAGCTGTGTCTGTGCTCTTCAAGATCTTGACACTAAGACAGATACAGTAATTTGGTGTGTGTGTTCACTCCCTTCCTCTGCCCTTTCCTTTCCTTTTTTCAGATACATTGGCTGAAATCCTTTTCTTTAACTTACTGTTGTACTGCAAGTAGGCCCATGGAATCAATGGGAATTTGGTGAGTCAACTCCTCCATTCCATTTGAGTCATTAGAACTTACAAAGGAGCTGACTTATCAAATCCCTGCTGATTGAGTTGGTCTACACTACCACAGCATACTAGGGCAAGCAACAGGGTCTCGCTCACTCTCATGTGGGAAAAGATTCTCTTTAATGGAGGGAGGAGCTCTGTTTTTCTTCATCAGTAAATGCAGGCTTTAATGCAATGTAGTGTAGTTAGTATAGCAATGGGCAATGAAGGAAGTCATAATGATGGGGTTGGAACAGATAGCGCCTTTTTACATGACCCCTAAGATTCGCTGGCCACTTAAATTCGGACCAGAGATCTTAGGGGTTCGTCGCTCTTCCTCTGTCCCCAACCCCCTCCGCACTTCCTTGTTGCTGGCTGCCTGAGGGAGGGAGAAAAAGAGAAAGAAAAGCATGCTGCTCACCTCGTTCTGCCTCTCCTCTCTGTAAAAGTAGCTCTTAAAGGGGCGGGAGCCAAAAAGCAGCAAACAGAAGCGAGGAGAGCCTCGGACTCACTATCGTTGCACCGCATCAAAGATTTTTCACCTCCAAAGAGAAGGTACAAGAAAAGTGCGCTGGGTTGCGCTAAAGTGGGCGGGGTCGCACTTAATTGTCTGCAAACTCCGGAGCTGGTGGGGAAACATTTTTAAGCTCCAGAGCTTACAGCCATTTGCAGCGGAGCTTAGGGGTTGTGTATAAACACCCATAGAATATTTCCTTAAATATGTCACTGACCTTGAAAGCCCAATTAGGGTCTCTATGAGTAGGTTCCAACATGATGGCACACCACATGCAACAAACAGAGCCTTGTTTATCATTCAGGCATCCAGTTGGAGTTTGCTCATATTGTTATGTTGATGATCCTTTTAGTAATTATAACCCTTCATTGCTTTGCATTTTGTCTGAAATCTCATGGACTTTGAAGCAATTTCTGAAAAACAATTAAGTGTATGGCTGGTGAAGACTGTGTCCAGAAGAACTTAGTTGACTTCTGCAACAAATGGTGTGAGGTGTTATCATGACTAGTGATCAGACAACTAATTATCCCACAGTTGACCATGAAATAGGGCATGCAGCTGGCTGGGGATGTGAGGAATGGAAACTGCTTGTAAGACTGCTCCTTCATGAATGGTTTTCTGCAGTAGTGTTTGGGTCTATATGGGATATATATACTATTCAGAAATGGCATCCCGTTAATTACACACAGTTTGGAGAAATATTTGATTATAAACATACCCCATCATTTTTCACTGGGGTTTTTTCTTCATCTTTTAAATAGTTATATAACTTTGTATGATATTGAATTATTAAATAATAATTCAAACCAGGGAACAAGCTGTATCCTCATATGGCTGAGAGTTAGCCAACTATGGTATTAATTAAATCTACTCAATAGGTAGGTGACTTTTTATTCTGATGACCTTTGTTCCATGCATTTCTTTTAGCACATTCTCGTGTCTGAAATGCAAGAATGGAGCATTTTTAAAAAATAACATTATTTATCAACAAAGAATATTTTGATAAGTTTAATGGACTTGCATTCTTCAAGCATGAATGAATTAACAAGAAAACAAGGAGGAATTCTTTCTTTCAGGGAAACTTCCCCATTTTGGAAAAGTTATACATGAAGATGGAAAAAAACTTTCCATTTTCACATTACTGCCTAACAGGCCGTCATGTCGGCTCCTTGCAGAATCTGCTTCTGATAAGGGCAAGCTGGTTATGTGCATTAGTGCAGCAAATGTGACTGGAAACATAATCGGCTGACTCCATAATTGATCAACCTTGTAATACAAAATGGCAGGCTCATTAGAAACTGTGGGGAGTGAGAGGGGGGAGTAAGAAAAACCCAATAAATATTGTAAAATGCATGCTTTTGTGCTGTGTTTTGTACCATTTAGAGTGAAATTAGAGTGAAACCTACCTGGCTTGGAAAATGCAAAATAAGTTGGATTTTTCTTTTAATTGTGGAGAAGTAGGCCCATAACAAACTAATTATTTGCTGTGGCAAAACATATATAAAATAAATATACATTGTACCAGTTAGATATGTAAAAATTGGTATGTACAAAAAAATTACAACTGTGAAGCAATTGATTTTGGCTTATTTCTAACTGGGGCCATTTCCCAGATTGTTTGTTAGTAATACTCAGCACATTTCAGAAAAATTAAAATGATTGCCACTTCTTTTGTTGTGGCTTAGTGCATTAATTCTGACAGTAACACTTTGTGTTTAATCTTTTTCTCATTGGTAGTAACAATCCCCTTGAAATAACCATGAAGTAATGGATGTAGGGCATCTTTATTGACTCCTGTAATCTGAAAGATGGTAGTATCTGTCACCTGTTTCCAAAAGGTTTTATATGCAAACCTAAAGAGAGACGAAACACATGTCTATTGTAATCTGCCCAGAGTGGCCTCGTCACCAGATGTGTGTTATATAAATGGGAGGAACAAACAAAGAAGAATGATCATCGTGCATGAAGTATTTGTCAGCCTTCTCTTTTCCACATCATCAGCAAACAGCCTTCATTTCTTATCCGTAGCCTTTATCGCTTATACCAAAACATACACCAGATGTTTTGGACCACAGCTCACAGAATTCCAAGCCTGTATTGCCAATGGCAAAGGACTGTGGGAGTTGTGGTCCAAAACATCTGGAGTGCCAAAGGTTCGCCACCACTGTACTGTGCTCATGTACAGCCTTTCTTGGAACCTTCTAGAACTATGCTGTTTAGGTAGGAACCCCAACCACACCCAAAGCCCTCAGTTCCTCTTCTTCCACCACTGGAGTGGACAAAGTCTTCTGACTTCTCTTGAGTGTTTTCTGCTCATGCGACCAGTGCTCAAATTGTTCTTCATTTTAAATTTTTATTTATTTCACTTTACTATTCTGATTTGTTACTGTTGTGTTTTTTTTTATTCTCTGTTCTTGTCTGCTTGCATGGCCCCCAAGGCTGAATTCAAAACATGTTCCATTTGCAGTTTTCCACCAAGTGGGACTTTAATTTTGAATTTCCAAATACTTGTAATTTTCCCACAATCTACTTTTTAAAGAATGTAGATATATAACAGGTTACTGTGGAATAACCCAAATCTATTGCAAATTTGAGGTGTAGTAATTCTTCACTTTCTGTTTGATGAACTTGCTTTTCAAACACAAGGCTGCAGTACCAGCATGGAGGGATATTAAGGAAGACAATTGTTTTCTCACTGTAGACCCTATATTTTCAGTGGCATCATCAACAGAGGCTCTTGTCTACAGTGAAAGGTCTAGGTCATGTTTTATAGGTTTCCAGGGTCCACAGAGTTCTTGTTAAGTAAACACCAGAGGCTATGACCCTTTTATCCATCAGTGGATAGGAGGATATGAGAGCACAAGACCCTTGAGATATCCTTTGGCTGAGAGACTGTGCTTTTCAGACCTCCCCTAACTATTCCCAATATTTATCCCACAGTGCCTGCCTTAATTCCTTAGAAAATATGACTTCTTTGACCTTCAGGAACTCATTTATTCCCCAGATCATGGCTGCAACTGTAAAAACCTTCCTTTATTGGCTAACCAGTAAGTCTTATACTTTGAATTGAGGAGCAAATGCAAAACTAGGTGATAACTTTATAGACCAGTAAATTAAATTGATGGCACTTTTTCTCTCTCTGCATTTGAGGAAATACCTAATGCTTTTTCATCGCTTGACCTCCCTGCTCGTCAGGTATAATTTGTAAATTATTTGGAAGTTGAGTCATGGCAACTGGACTTCTTTGAAAAGAAGTTGCCATGATTCAACCTCCAGATAAACTCACCTGAGTGACTGAGAATATTCACAGACATTCTGTAAACTATTGTGTATGTTTGCCACAAAGTTCAACTTGTATGAAAGAGGTAATTTGTAACATGCTGCCATATGGTGCTCACCTGCATCTAAATAAATCCCACCTGCACACTGGAATTTATTTCTGAGTAAAACATTATGTTCCGGTACACATCATCCAAATAAAATTAATGGGTGTTTTCAGCCTTCCAGAAGAGCTGAGTTGCATGCGGGTCTTCTTTTGGTAAGAGAAGTAGCACTATTAAGCATCAGGGATTTGAATCAGTGATCTACTTCTTTTGGTTATTGACAGCAGAACAAGGAAACATTGGTAAACATTGGTAAACATTGCTTAACATTGCTTTTTTGGACTGTAGCCCTTGGAGTGTCCCAACCAGCATGGCCAATAGCCATCATAGTTCTGGGACTTTTAGTCAAAAAAGCACCTTTTTGAAGCTCTGATTGATTGTTCATCATCAGCCTTGTGACCAGACACAACATGCTGTCTTTTTAAAAATGAAACTAATTTGATTAGAATACACTAAATTAATGGAAGGGGAGGGGGAGAGGAGAAAGTATGCATTTTAGATTGAAATTTTGCTGTTCTCCCTCTGAATGACTGCTGGAAAGAACAATAATTCCAAAATGAAACAACCTTGTGGACTGGTGGCGGTGATGGGAGCGAGCGCCATGGTGAACTGAGCAATAGAAAATAATTGCATAGAGGCTTTCCAAAGATTTGATAAAAACAGATATTCAGGCATATTTTGAGAGGTACTGGAGCATTTTGCACTTGGTTTCCTCCCAGCTTTGCTCCCTTTTTACACTCTTCCAGCCTTTCACACCACATGCATGCCACTCGCTGGAGACGCCAGTCAGAAGAGGAGCTTAATATCTCTAAGACTTGTTTATTCAGGATGAAGTTTCAGCTTTTGCACATCTGTGCTGAATTACTTGCCCGGGGTTTCGTTCTTTCTTTCTTTTTCTCCCCCTCCCTGGTTTTGTTTTTTAAATCAGAGACAGCATTGCCAAAAGTACAAGTTTATCCTACTTCAGCTTCTCATTAAATGTTCGGCCACGATTTTCAGCTAAAGCCGGACAGGTCACGACTGCACAGTGGTGTGCTGGGGGGGAGCTTAAGTCTCCAATTTACAGTCTGCTACCTCTGTACAATTACCAGGACCACCAGCAGTGAGAGAAAATATTAATCCCAAGGCTCTGTTGGCCCTGGTCAACATACTCATATGTCTCTCTCAGGGCAAAAATCCCTGCCCTTCAGAGGTTTCGTGTGTGTGCACATTCAGAGGACTGATTGAATGGCAGTGTACCTCTTGCGGCACTTGTTCCTTTTATGCATCCTACAGTTCTCCTGATCAAATAAGTTGAAAGTCTCATTCTCTGTCAGATGCAGATTTCTGTTTTTTAACCCCCTCTGTCCAATCACTGCAGGGGTAAGAAACGTTTTTCCCTCCAGATGTCCTAATGTCAACATTCATGGTCCAGTATTGTTGGCCATGCTGTCTGATAATCCAAAACATCTCTCACCCCTGATTTATAATATATACCCCCAAACACTTGAAGATCTGCTGAAGTCATCTGGAGGAACTTAAAAGGTTTATACTTCTCTGTTATGTTTAATTCCTTTTGAATATTATTCTTCTCTTACTTTTCACATGTGGTGGAAATGCATTCCCAAGCACCCATGAAAGCCACAGGAGAATTGCAAGAGACTTTTTCTCTAGTCAGTCAGCGATGCCAAGTAGAGAACGATGCTCCAAGTTGTCAAGGCCAGGCCTCGTTTGTAATGAACATCTGTCCAATTAATTGCATTCTGCTAAAGAAGGAGTAACTGAGATTCAGATGTTTTCATTCAGCTCACATGCAGACATAGGCCCTGGCTCATTTTCTCCATTTGAAGATGTTCCAACCACTAGATTAACCTTCAGCTGGGCAGCACTTGTATTCTCCAGGGCTTGCATACGGCCCTGAAACAGGTTAGCTTCTAATCCTAGACAGTCTTGTTGGAACCTGCAGACCCTGATATTAATTTCTGCTGGGGAAAATATGGCATGTTTTCAGTGCAAAGAGAATATGCCGCTGTTCCGTCGGTGACAAACTCACGTAAGCCTGTGTTTCTACTCTGTTTCATATTATGAAACAGCCGTGGATAATCGTAGCTTGATTGGATCAGCTTCCTTGTTTCTCCTGTTGCATTGTTATCTAGCACCCTTAGCCCATCTCCTCTTTGCTGCATTCTCCTTCTTCCATAGCCATTCTGGGTTCTTGTTGGGAACACTCAAGGTTCCCTCTAAGGCAGGCATGCCCAAACATCGGCCCTGCAGATGGTTTGGACCACAACTCCCACAGTCCTTTGCCATTGGAAATAAAGGCTTGGAATTCTGGGAGTTGTGGTCCAAAACATCTGCAGAGCCGAAGTTTGGGTATGCCTGCTCTAAGGTGTGGGTGCACACACCTCCAGCCCACTCCGTGCTGGGCTTTTCCTCCCCCCAAAGTGACCATTTTTGTTTTGGTCACAATGTGACCCACCGGGGGAGTTTTATATATACTTCATATCTACCTCAAAATTACATACAGTGGTCTTTTCTAAATCTGTAACAGACCCCCCCCCAGCCCTTTAAGGAGGTTCAGCGAGCACCGACACAAAAATATTTAGTACCAGGCCAAAAGATTACTTTTCGCTCATGTATTTCATGTTGGTTTTACTGCTTCTCTTCTGCTTCATAATTTTATGATCTTGTTGGCATTCAACTTTATTGGCATTTGAAGGCTGATGTATACCATGCTGCATTGTTTTTATTACATTCTACTGTTACTACTATACCTGTGCTGGAATCCATTATAACAATGGGCACTTTATATATATATAAAGGATATATATACATCACACATCAACTTTTCATGCCTTACGGGAAAAAAACAAACTTAAAACGGGTTATTCCATTGAAACATTCTCTTAAACTGAGGCATCCCCATTTCCAATTTCTTCTCTTAAACAGTTTTTCTGTAACTGAGATATTCTTAAACCAAGGTAGCCCCCCTCTCTCGTGACTTGGCCGCTGTTTCAGTCATTGAACATTACATTCTTGCTTTGCTGAATCAGAGATACTCTGTTGGAACAATGGTTTCATTTTATCTTAGTTGGATTTGCTGCACAAGGGTCATACAAGGGGAGTGAAAATGAGTGAAGTTTTTTTAAAAGGATATAGTATATGTGTTCCATACATTTGGCCTGCTGCCATGCCAAAAGTAATACTCCTTGCTGTTTCATAAATTGATTTCCATGGAAGCCTTTTTGCTGTCCATTGAGTGCATGCATTCCAACATGCCTAACCAGAATAAAAAGGATGTGAAGGGGAGGGTGAAAGGTAACCCCCTTTATTACTTAGGTATGAAAACAGTGAGGTAATTAATAAAATCCTAAAATTGTAAAACTGGAACTCATGAAATCTACATGGGTAACATGACAAAGAACAATTTAAGCTTTTGGCCTCTCAGGGAAGTGTGGCATTTGGAATTGATTTCACAGCCTGATTTTCATTAAACTGTGTTTTAAGACTTGAGATTATAAGAAAGCCAGGCAACCAAGTTCATAATGATGATTGATAGCATTACTGTCAAGTCTAGAATGCACTCTCTAGAAGTGGAGCAAGAACTATTTAAAAGGTGTATTTTGTTTTTGCATTGTGCTACCAAATATGCCCTTATTTATGAGCAGCAAAAGAAAAGTATGGACTTAAAATGTATAACATCGTAACAAGGTACATTTTACAATTTATGTAAGGGTACCCTGAAGGAGAATATAGTAGCGTACCCTAGATCCTTGTCAAATATTCTTTTGTTTCCTGCACTCATATAGTACATTTTTTAGGTTTGCCCTTAGTGCATCTCAGGATTGCCTCAACATTGTAATGCCCAAACCAGCCTATTTGACCTTTCTTTTCCTAAGCTCTGCTATCAAGGAGGGTAATCATGATCAGTGATCATGCTAGTTGCCAGATCTTGGGAGTTTAGTCCAGCAAATATATATATTTAAAACCTCAGTCCTCAACTAAGTAAAAAAATAATTCCTGTTCTGTTACTTCTTTGCCTGATACCTCTCTCCTGTTCACACCTGAATATATTGTACTTGTTCACAAAACATATGCCACACAAACATAGAACAAAGGACAGGGAGTTATTGGTTTGACCAAGTTCTTTTTCAGCTTCTATGATTTAGAAGCCTGGATTTAGAAGTTTTCACTCTTCGACAACCTGGCACCTTCTCAATATGTTAGATAGACAACAAGTTTCTTCACCCCAACCAGTCACCATAAAAGGTCAAAAGATCAACTGGCTGAGTCAAGTGACAAATTGTGTGTGTTGGGGGCATTCTTTCTGATCACCAATTTATTGATTGTGGAGACTAATTTATCACAATTCTGCCTGCAATTTGAAACATAACATTCATCTAGAATTGTTCAGAGTTTAGTAACATAGAATCACATCCAGTAGTGACAATAGCTTAACACTGTTTTGTTCCCTGAATACCGAGGAAGACCTCTATTATGATTCTTTCTCTTCTTCAAGTGCCATGTCCTCATAGAATGTTGGCTATCAGTAGCCTGAACTGGTTTCTATCTAAGGCTATTCTAAACAGAGCAGCTGTGCTCACTGCAGACCATTGGCTTAAGTTCTTAAGTCAGAATGTTCTATGCTTCCCATCTCTTTTTCCTAGAAGGATAAGTTGCAGCAGATGGTATTTCTTATTGTGCATTATGTGTCCGAAATACTGAAATTTTCTTCTCTTTACAGTATTGAAGATTTCTATTTATTCATGCACTGTAATACAGCCACATTAGTGACTTTGGCTGTCCGTGGTATCTTCAGATTTCGAATGCTTCCAGCTTCCTGCATAATGTGTCTGTAATGTTATGAGTCTATCCTGTTAAAAATGTCTGAACTGGACTTGCTCCATTTCTGCAATTACAGGAATAGCAATTTCAGAAAAAATTCCATTCAGAAGCTAGACTTGAGACTTGTTTAGCCTGTGAAATCAGTTACTATTTTTGGTTTCACCTGAAGCTTCCATCCTACTGTATCCTAGGAGTAATTGTCTGATGCATGCCAAAAAAATAATAATTATAACACCCACATCTTTTATATTTGATTGTGTACTTGCTTTTTTACTTACGGGAGCTTGCAATAGATAGGATCTTCACGTGAAAGCAGCTAGACCGGTTTTCCTAATGTTGCCTCTGTGTCTGTCATCATGGTTTGTAGTAAGCCATAATTCTCATTTCAAAACCCTTCAGTTGTAAGACATTCCCCTAAAAGCTTTCTGATTTAGTATGTAATTCCATGTTATATTTTTGAAAAGGTTGAATAGCTTTGGCAAGAGTGGGATGCTTTGGGAATACAGTCTGTTTCTATATTAATAAATACTTCCCCTCTCAAGGTGCATGGAATGGTAAAAGGTTACCAAGGCCTTGCAAGCATTTAGTTCTTGTTCCTCTTATTCCTTTGGAGAGAAATCCTTCTTTTCTCCTTACAGCAGGATTTCTCTGTGTAACAATTCTTTTCCTGAGGAATCTTGCATAGTTTCTTAGTAGTGTCCTGGTCATTTCCCTGAAACAAATGTCAAGCTGTGCAGGATTATTACACTTTCTGCACAAAATGGTGCTTTTCCTGTGCAGAATTCACTTTGAAAGAAAAATGTCAAACAAACTGTACAGTCTGGAATTGTGCAGAGAATTCATACTGAGTCATGCTGATTTGTTGAGTTCTACTTAAGTTACAGTACTTTTAAAATGTAAAACAGTTACAATAACAAAGAATACATCAACCAGAACAGTATACCTTGTGATAAAGTGGTACATCATTGCAGCCTTCACAGATTAGTCCCGGGCAATAATATTGATCTGTATTACCTATTTTACCTAATACATTCTGGCAGTTTTCATCTTCCCAAGGAGGTTCTTTGTAAGGTGAATATACCTTCTATTAGAAAACAAACTTAAGCTGAACTAAGCTGAAATATGTTGACTCTATTCCTATTGTGCGGCTCCATGTGCACAACAAGAATAAAGTCATCGTCAGTGGGAAATTGCCGTTTATTAAAGCCAAATTGCCTCTGATTGAAGGCAGTGTCAAGGTGCTGGTGACTTGAACTCAGTGACACAAGTTGCACACATCCCAACGTCATCAAAAGAATCCTCTAATCAGCAGTGTTCTGCAGCTGCTGTTGGCATCACTGTTGCATGTGTGGATCAGCATAACAAGATTTCAACTAAAGCATCACAACAGGTGTCCTTCACACCGATCACTCACCATTCCCCTACAGCTAGTGTAAGGATTATTAATTATGTCAGGATTTGTTATATCAAGGGAAAGAAAATAGTCTGAAGGGCTGGGAGAGAGTGCCATCATGCCTCCTAGGAAAGAGTACCAGCACTTTGACTCTGCAAGTCTTGATCATTCTACAGAATTGTATACCTTTCCAGTCTTTGCATGACTGGTTCAAAATGCTTGATTTGGTAATAACTTCTTCATGTATACTTGGGGACTTTCCTTATGTTGACAACTTTTCATTGTTATCTGTAGAACTGCCACTGCATGGAAACTTCGGGTAACTCCTAGACTTCTTTTGCTGTCAATGTTAAAGTACATCTAATGCAGGCTTGCCCAAACTTCGGCCCTCCAGATGTTTTGAACTGCAACTCCCACAGTCCTTTGCCATTGGCAATCTAAGCTTAGAACTCTGGGAGCTGTAGTACAAAACATCAGGAGGGCTGAAGTTTGGGCATGCCTGATCTAATGAAATGATCTCAAGAATATATAAGAGTGGAAAAGGCTTTTCTAGAAAAGATTTGGTTCTAATTTCCTCTTATTTCCTCTTTGGGTGATACTGCCTCATGTGTTCTAGTCATGGAGAGGGCCCATTTTCTTATAGTCAGTAGTCTAAACACATATCTTTGTTCTTGCAGATGATCATAGGAGAGTTCTATCGGATCCACTGCTTGAAGGAGAAGTCCCGATCTTTCATTCAAAACCCATACGTGGCAGCCTTGTATAAGCAAGTGGGTTGTTTTGCCTTTGGTTGTGCCATCAGCCAGTCCTTCACAGATATCGCCAAAGTGTCTATTGGACGTCTGAGGCCTAATTTCATTGCGGTTTGCAACCCAAATTTTACATTTATCAACTGTTCCAAAGGATATATCCAAGACTATGAATGCCTTAACCCTGATGAAAGCAAAGTCCAGGAAGCAAGGTGAGAAATGTACCCTCTACAACAGAAATGGCTAGGAGGTAAAATGGTGCCCTTCTGTGCATGCTTGATTTGGGAGTGAACAGATTATCCAAGAAAGTTATCATTTTGAAAAACTGCAAAGAAACTGAAAAATACTGGAGAACAAAGAAATATCTGCTATCCCTTCATGATACCAGAAAATAAGATAATTAAAGTTGAAAGGTGGTGTAGAAAAAAGCAATTACAGTGGTACCTCGTAAGATGAATTTAATTCCATGGGACAAATCATTCTATGAAAAATTCATTTTGCGAAGTGCCGTTTCCCATAGGAATGCATTGAAAGCCAATTAATCTGTTCTGGAGGGAACAGATTAATAGGTTTTCAATGCATTCCTATGGGAAGTCTGTCCCAAACCCCCTTAATTAACAGACAGCTGAAGGCTGTTCCCTCTGCAGCTGACAGACAGCTGATTTTGACAGCTCCAAGCTGTTTCTCGCCGCTGTGTGGTTATTACAGGGGTTTGTCCTGAACCCATCAAACGTTTTCCCCTTCTTTGCTGGGTTGGGGCAGGGGAAAAGCTGGCTGCAGCTCCCTGTCCCCTCCTCCTTTTCAGGCACCCGAAAGCTGGAAGGAAGAAGGGACAGGCTGAGGGAAAGACACTCTGAGCACCACAGAGCAGTCTGGTGTGTCTTTGTCCCAACAGCTTCACCAGTGATCCTCATCCAACCTCGCTGCTGCTGCTTCCCTTGCAAAGAGCTCTGGCTATGGAGGCGAGGCGAGACTTGGAAGTGGCTGCCCAGGAAGTGGGGGTGGGGGTGGGGGCCAGGCTGGGCAAGGATCACTACATCCCTGCTTCACCTACCAGGTTGGTAAATTAAGCGGGTGCCAGGTATGTAGCCAGGATCCCCTTCGGCCCAGGGATGGTGCTGGGCCCTAGAGGCTTCATCGAGGGTCTAGGAAGAGCTGCAGGCAAGAGGCTCCTGCCTGCTCTGAGCTTCCTTCTTGGGCAAGGAGCGACTTCCAGCCTTGAAAGAAGTGCTGTTGCAGTGGCGGCAGCAGCTCTGCATAGCTGGTGCTTCTTGCCCAGGCAGCCAGCGAGCCCTCCTCTTTTTCCAGGTTCCTAGATGGGCCAACATGGCTCTTTCCATCCCCGCAAAGCAAAAGCAGCAGCAGTAGATGGGCAGCGCCGGAGGTGGCAGTAAGTGAGCCTCACATTCCCCATGGAAAGCAAGCTGGTTGGGAGGTGTGCTTCCGGGGCAGCTGCTTTAAAGGCTCGGCTCGCCTCCATTGCCCAGGCTGTTTGGAAGGGAACCGGCATGCCTGTTCCCAGAAATTTCATTCATCCTACAAATTATTCGTCTTATAGGAAATTTGTTTTACGAGGTACCACTGTAATTCTCCCCACAGTGCACAGTTAAACAGTCAGATATTCCATTATGAGATGGAATGGTCAACACCACCGTACAGTATGTGTAAATTCATGGAGCTGAGGCTGTCATCACTAGGCTTGATGGCTACATAGTACCTCTAGAAAAGGCAATGTACTTCTGAGAAAACAGTTGATGACGAAATGGATTGGGTGAGGGTTATAATCTTCATGGCTGCTTATGTCTGGCCACTGTAAGAGATGGGATGTTGGGAGTAGATGTAGCTTTATATGCTCCAGCAGGGTTATTCTGATGTGTTTCTAAACTATTGGTCCAGCTACACTTCAGATAACACATTTGCCACGAGCCTATGCGGCTCCTTTGAACAGTTCTATGAATGTTTAATCAGACTGCCAATTTTCTATTTTAGATCTTGCCCCCAAGTAATTGTACAAGGCTTTCAATGTAACCCCACTACTTTATCCTAGTCTTCATTTTTGGGGGCAGGATTATACCAGTAAAGACTCAACTTGCAATATTGCTTTAGGAATTCTAGGATAATGGCTCGAATTCAGTTGGAGTTGTGGAGCATAAACTAGCAATCACTGAAGCAGCGTGCATGAACTTGTCATGAACTGTTGCATGCTTGAACACACCCTAGTCATACAATTGATCACATGCCCTGCCTTCTAATGACCTGGCATAATGCGAAAAATTGCTAATGCAGTTGCTGTTACATGCACTGTGACTTATAGTAGGCTCTTATCCAGTGTATAAGCAGTGATGTTTTGAACTTTCAGAAAGTGATATGTTTCTCTTTGATTGTTATAAGGTTTAGCTGAATCTGAATTAACATGCATATACCTTAACTTTCTCGAGTGAAATCTAAAGACAGAATTGTTTTTCTAAACAACTTTTAGTATCTTCTATTAAACAAATGAGCAAATAAATAGGAATTATCATTGCAAAAATAAAGAAAGCCTTTGGGAGACAATAAAAAAGCTTTTAAAATATTAAAAAGAAGTTGCGTCAATCTGATATATCTAACATTATAGAATTTTCTTTATACAGTATACAATGTGTCTCTTGAGAAAAATGTTTCATGTTTGTTAAAATAAGTGGACAGGTAAAACTTCTAACAAAGACCTGCTTTCAAATGTAAAAGTAGTAACTGTGATACTGGTAAGAGCAAAACTTCAAAGATATTTCAAATATATCCTAGAAGGTTAGCAGCTCAAGTGAATTAATTATATTAATCAATTAAAATAATCCTAAATCCTTTTATTTGCTACTAAGGAGCACTGAACCTTCTAGGAGTGACTTCTGAGCAGCCGTGTACAAAATTCTGCTGCAGTTTAATAACATTTTTTTAAAAATCTTCCCCAACTACTCGAAGAACCAACTGATGGTGCAGACTGCAGAACATTTGTAAATAACCTGGCTATGTGGCTTACCTCCATAAGAACCAAAATTGTATGTAAAATTGCCACATGTTGGCTGGTGTGCCCATCTATCAGACATGCAGTTTAGAGACCAATAAAACATTAAAATAGATGAGGAGTGAGTATTTATTTATTTTAGCGAGCTTATGTTGGCAACTGTACTTTTGGTTTTAATATAAAAGAATGTACCGGTATATTCTTATGACCGCTATTGCCACACAAATGTATTATGAGGAAAACCTAAGAATTTTCCAGTTTTTGAAATTAACAAAGTGGGTATCATATTTTTCTTCTTTCTCCCCCTAGAAAATCGTTTTTCTCTGGCCATGCTTCCTTTTCTCTGTATACCATGCTTTATTTGGTGGTAAGTATAAGACCGTTTTACCCCTAATAAATCTTTTCTCTCTTTGAGCATAATGCAGTGTAATGGGCTAAATGTTCATGCAGGGTATATTTGGATGGGGAGAAGAATCACTAGTACACATCTAGCCAAGTTAATGTAGTGTGGACTTCAATGCACCAAACATGGGTGAGAAATGTTCAGCCCATGGACCTCATGTGCCTCCTCTCCAGGGCCTCATTATCCAGAATCCCACTGGGGGGCAACCACTCCACAAGTACCTCAGTCCCCCCCCCTTGTTATTGATATAGGAACACCCTTTGTATCCTCTGGGGTGTAGAGGGAATTTTTGGCATGCATGGAGGGATCTCACCAGCAACCATTCCCCCTACTTTCAACTTAAAAGAATGCATTAGAGCAGGACTGTTCAACTTTGAACAGGCCAAGGTCTAATTTTTCTTGCCCAAAGTGCCTGAGGGCTACTACAGTAAAACCTCTACTTACGAATTATATCCGTTCTGAGCACATGCTCATAAGTAAAAACCTTTGTAAGTAGAGCAGTGGTTTCCCATAGGAATGCATTGAAAACCAGTTAATCTGTTCTGGGGGAAACAGATTTCAGTGCACCATGGCCCTTGAACTGCCCCTCTTGGCTGAGACAGTGGGCTGGCAGACCCAGAACTTGGCTGGGGCAGTGGGGATTCCTTGGGATGGGGGATGGAAAGGTGGCAAACTTATCCCCTCACTTTTTAAATTGATAGCTGGCGGGCTACTTTTGAACCCTTTGCGGGCTACCAGTAGCCCCCGGTCTACCTGTTGGGCAGGCCTGCATTAGAGGATATCTGGCTACTGATTTCAGTTGTTTTTAGAAGAAAAATAATTTGGATTTACATGAAGTGGTGGAAATTGATGTGGTCCAGGAGTTATTGGGTGTAGGACTCATTCCTCTAGCAAATGCTTGCCCTGTCCTAAAACCTTTGGCCAGTAGTTCTGGCACACATACACACCCCTTTATGGTGTTAAAGGCTCTATATCTCAAAGACAATTATCTGTATACAACTATGTCAAATTCCTCTGTACAACGATGTGCATCCCAGTGTGTAAGCAGAATGTCGTGTGAACTGGATAATAGAAAAAACAGCCGCAAGTGCAGCCACAAGAATTCATGTTTCCTGTGAATCACAATACTGGTTATGAGTAACACAAATCCTTAGGCTTAGGATGAGACATACAAACTAGGTTGAAGAAATTCAGTAGTGTGGAGTAATCTTGACTTTTGTGGAAAAATGGTAATGTGGGAACAGTAATTTTTGTAATAGATACCAGGTTATTTCAGATACAGGTGCTTGTAACCATGCAGTTCCACATTTCCCACAGTGACCCTTTTGGCCCTCTGACAATGCTACATGGAGGGTCATTTTGAATAAAATAAGCTGGTTGTGGGGGGAAAGTGTAGGAACCTCCCAAGTCAGTCAGAGAGTAGAAGGTAGATCCTGGATTTCCTTTCCAGTCATCAAATACATATATGCATTATTTGTTTGATATGATCAGTGTCCCCAATGGAAAACCAGTTGTTGTAAATTTCTCAGACAGTTGACTAGTGCAAGTGACGTTACCTAAGGGAAAAAATTACCATTTGGCTTCAATGTGTCACAATGGACCATTCGTATCTGTAGGTTGGCATCAGGTATTTTCCTCTTTGCGTATTTTCTGTACAAAGACGGTGAGGGAAAATGTATGAAGACAAGATACACCAAACATAACCATTCTGTATCTTGGATACAGTAGGTGCAATCCAACAATCGCTGGAGGGTTGCACATACCCCGTATGTGCTCTCTCAGTTCTGCCTCCTTGTTTGGCTTATCGGCTTACTTGTGGACTGAAAGTGCATCATCATGGAAGTAGAATGGACATAGCAACTGACCTACATGCTAGCTTGTTAAGGGGTTTTGAATTCTGGAATGAGTACTGGGGCTGCACAATTTCCACATTCTACCCATCCTGACTCATGCACTTCAGCATGCAGGTTCTAGTTTGTCTTTAACTAGATTGCTGTGTTCTCTTCAGTTGTTGGAACATTGAGTTAATAACAAGACTTGGGTTTTTTGCTTAACAATCAGCTTACTTAACTGGTTCGTAATTCAATAGTAATTGAATATTGGATTTAATTGTTATTAGCTGTGGCTAACTTACATTCTGACATTCTATAAGCACCAGAAGTTCAAGATATAAGTTTTTAGAAATAAGCAAATACATAAAATAAACCCCAGCCCATGGTTAATTCACCATGATTAACTATAAACCATGATTTACTGCTGGTAATCATAAAACATGGTACATGGAGCCAGAAAGGCACTTGATGGCTTTGGAAGAGAGTATGGGCAGACCACCTAATGTTGTTCATCATCAGATAATTGAGGATTTTGATCTACAAAGCAAGTGCTGTTACATTTTGCATTTAGAAGCCCGTGGTAGTCAAGTGGCTTAGTCTGCCTGAAATGGCATGTCTGCATGACCTGCTCCAATCTCTGAAAGAAGCAGGAGCATGAAGCGCACAAGGAATGCAAGCTTCCACGTACTTCATTTCACCATGGAACATAACTGACATAATTGTAGGCCATTTACATGTGTCAAGGCAAAAATCATAATTATGTGCTTCATTAGAATCTATTTTCGGAGTAGCATTCCAGGGAGCAGGGCAAGTGGACTCGCTTGCCCACTTAGTTTCATCCAAGGTATGGGGTTGGTCTTGTTTTATTTTGTCAATGAAAAACACCTCTTCCCTTCCTCCTCTCAGCTTGTTATGCCAGAGTGCTTCCTGGCCATAGTTGTTGGAAGTGTGCTTGACAGAGCTTTTGAAATAACCCAGTGCAGGTCAGTCATGGGTGGAACTACTTTGAGCTTTTTGGAAGAAGTGGGGGTGGGGGGGCAGGGGAAGAGGTTTAGGGAGTGATTTGTGGTAAATGTAATTAAGGGAAAGTTTCCTCCCTCCTCTTCTAGGGATTTTCAAAAGACCTGTGGGCCCCGTATCTCCTGTAACCTTAGATATGAAATGAGAGGAAGGAGGGAGGTGGTGGGGCAGACCCAATTTTATAAAAGCATTACACATAAACGTATATCCATGAATAGGCCTTCGCCACCCCCATTTTTTCTCTTTGCTATCTGAAAGATAAATTAAGACACAACTCCCTGCTGGTTTTGCTCCCCTTTGCTTTTGGCTCTTTAAGCTGGAAGCAGCCTCTGTAATTTAATTACCATGCCTTTCAGACTATTTAGTGGTCTGCATGAATTTATTTCCTCATATTTTTCTCTCCCTTCTTTTTAAATGTCCCAAAGTTATTCCGTAAACATTTACACCATTTCCTCTCAGCAATGCTAAAATAACATGGCCAATGAATTGCAGGGAGGGATACTCAACATGAAAGAGGTCAAAACTCTGTTTTTGATCTCCCCTTCTCTAAGAATTCATAGATGAAGCCAGTGTGTGTCTAGCAGCTGGTTGTAGCAATGGGACATGCTTCTGGGCCTTTGGATGAATGTTTCAAGTTACCATCACTTCCGTTTTAAGCTAAATATATTCTACATTTTAGCCATAAACAGGACTTCAAGGTGAGGGAACAAAATAAGCTCTGAAGCACCACCAATGCTTTTATTTTTGCACCTGTCACATAATTTTGCTGGCATTCCCAGTGCCAGTTTGTATGGGATTTGAAGTAGGGGAGGTCTTGGACCTGAGATGATGAAAGCGCCCCTGTAACTTCCCAAATGGTCCTGGCCAAAGGGATGTTTTCATTTGAGGACGTCAGAAATGGATCTTGTGTCTGATGGAATGCATTGCTGTCTAAATGTGTTTAAGCTTTTCATTTTTCTCTCCCACCCCACCCCACCCCATGATATTCTGTCCCACCCCACCCCATGATATATCCCATGATATACAATCATCAAAGGAAAACACATCTCATAGGAGGTCCATGTGTTTGTGAGACACCTGCCACCCCCCACCCCCCGTCGCTGGCTTGGTTTGCAGCATTATCATTCAGACATTTGGAGAAGTCGTCAACTTGAGCTCAAATGACTCTTTTGAGTTTTGGGTATTTTCTTTTTTTAAAAAAAAATGAGCTTGTTGAAACCAGCAGATAATTTCTCTGAAACTGGGTGGGGTCATTATAGGTTTCATCTCATGGCAAAGGTGTAGTTGTTGGATTCTTTTCTGCCCCACCCCCATCTCCTGCTGCCCCACATGCACCCACCCAGGTAATTTCTGATTCCAAACCCACAGAGAGAGGCAATTAGCGAGGCTTATGGTTCCAACTAATCATATGATAAGAAAGAAAGGGAAAAAAACCCACTCTGCTGCTTTCGTCTGTTAGAATACAATAAATGTTGAAGTTTGCTGACTAATGTCGGACACTCCCACAAGGTCCCAGTTTTCCTCTCCTCTCATTTGGCTTCAGGTGGAGGAGGCTGTCGCTGTTCGGCCAGCCTTGCCTGACGGGCTCCACCTCTCACGCCCTGTAGGGAGTGGGTTAGCAAGTCATTTGCCAGGGTTGCATTTCTTGGTTCCTGCAAGCTCAAGTGCTATGCTCCCCAGACATTATGAATTTGAATGTGAACATGGTAGAAACTGGAATATTGGAAAGAAAATGCACATTTTTTAAAAGCATGCATATGCTTTAGGGAATCTTGAGTTGCCTCTGCTTCTCTGCTCAGGCTTTGCATGTATGACTTAAGAAAACACATAGACAATTTTAGCTATTGTACTTGCAGTGGATTTGTAGCGGGGACTCTGTAGAGCCAAGCCTTGCAGAAATGGTCATATGATACTCCAGTTTTGGCTAGACTAAAATTTCCAACAGCCCTTGTTGTTGGATGATGAGGGATAGTTGTCACTGCATCAGAAAGTTTATATTAAGGATATAAAAATTTAAATGTTCTTGATGAAAAAGGTTTCATCTCAGGGGAAAAGTGGTACCTTCTAGGCAGTGATGGCAAAACTTTTATAGACCGCGTGCCCAAACTGCCACAAACCACTGCTTCCCCCTTCCCCCAGCTCTCTTCACGGAGCCATTTTGGTAGTCTCAAAGTGGCTCGTTGCAGAGAGCCTGGGGAAGGGGAGGCAGTAGTTTGTGGGCTCCTTCATAGCACCAATTTACTCTCCAGCCAGGCCACTTTTGGGATGCCCAGAGCAGTAAATTGGGGCTACGAAGGATCCCACAAACTGCTGCCTCCCCTTCGCCCAGCCCTCTGCATGGAGCACAATGGTGTGCTCTGAGTGGAGGGGGAATGCTGTGGCTATGAAGGGCTTATGCCACATGCCCACAGAAAGGGCTCTGCATGCCAACTTTGGGAACCGTGCCATAGATTCGCCAACACTGCTCAAGGGGGGGGGAGGCAATCACAGAATGATTTTTTTTAATTCCTACACACACAAGAACAAAACAGCCACTGCTTTTTTCACATCAACCATTCTCTTTCTGTGTAGAAGACTTGGTCTCTACATTAAAAAGTGTGTATTGTACAAAAAACAAGGTTTTATGTGCAGCACTCATGTGCTGTGTGAATTTCTTGCAAAAATGCTGAATGCAAAAAAACTCTCATAATTTCATTCAATAGGATAAAAACTTCGGAAATGTTCTGTTCCTATCTGGGACAATGAAATAAGTAAAGATTTGTACATACTTTTCAATTTGTCCCAAGGAAACTTAAAAAACTGTTTTTTAAAGAGAGTTCATCTTCTCTTTACGGTGTCACTTCTTTTCTGGGTTTTAATCTCTGGAGCATTTTCCAGAAAACAACATCCCAGACACAGCTTTTTAGCATATTCACCTACTGAGAAACTCACTTTCATTCTCTGTAAATGTAGAACTGGGCCTCTGCCATGTTTACATTGTATTTTGCAGTAAGAAAAATATCAACTTTTGAGTACATATCCTAGTGAAATTGTAGCACCAGCTGCTCTTTGTGTTCAGCTCTTCTACAATTTACTACAACTGAACATGTGCTTTCTGGATTTCTATCTCATGGTGGAATGGTTGTGTTCTGAATTAAAAAGCAGTTTAAAGCATCAAGCCAACCAAGTAGGCTGTTAGCCCACAAATTGTCATGCCATGGTTTTCCTTATGTATCAGAAGTGGAACATCAGCTACTATTTGGGTAATATTTTGTTTTTCATCAACTTCCAAAAGATCCTTGCCCATGAGGTTTTGCCTGTGCCAGCCAAATTTGAAGGCAGCTGCTGGATTAATTTCTTGTATAAATTTACTGACAATTATCCAATTGGACCATGCAGGATTAGGAAATACACTCCTAAGGTGGCTGCCTTTAATGATGCTTGTTCGAGTTCCCAGTGTTGCATTATACTTACTTTTTTTGCCAAATGAACAATATGTTCATGTTTCTAAAAATGCTGAATACCAAACGTCTGACTCTATTTCCCTGGGATCGTGGCCAATCTGTTAGTCATTAGATAAACATCAGTGGCTGGTTTCAAAGCTCTGGACTCAACAAAAGGAAAGGCTTTTTTGTATTCCCCTCTCTTGTGTGTTTCTAAACTATCTACGTTAATGAGGCCAGAGGAGGTTTCCATTCGCTTGACAAATGTTAATTTTCAGTTGCTCTAGTCTAGAAGTTGTGGATCAGGTTGTTGTTGGTTTTTTTGACAGTTACTTCTTTGAATCATCTCCACAACAGTCTTGTAATGCAAGTAAGGCCAGGCCTGTCAATCCGTTTTGAAAACTAGGATCTGAATCTGGGCTTTCTGTCCACTCCCAGAAAAACATTACCACTGCATTACCTAAATATTGCCTATCAGGGCGAGAACAATTAGCGAGTTCCCGATTGTGAACCATAGGGGGAAAGCGCTTCTCCTTGGCCTCAGGAAAGTTCCACGGCTGCTTTCTGTACAGGCAAAGAACCCATAGGCGTGAATGCACTGCTGATCACCAGAAGAACTACACTTACAAGTAACCTCTTCTGCCATATCTTCATGTCTGATGACTGAACACTTCTGAGGAAGCACCCCTGGTTATTCCTTCATGGAACATGCAGCCTACCAGAAGCAGAGGCTTTATCTTATTGGCTCCTGTCCTGTAGCATACCCCTTCAAGTTGAAGATAGGTGTGGATTTATAGTTCACTGCCTTTGGATCTTTTGAGGACATTCCTTCCTCTTGAAGAACTTCCTGACCAATAAATGCCACTCACTTGTTAAACTGTTTTTATTGGAACTCAAGCTGTCTTCTTCTCCTTCACCTCCTCCTCCTCCTCCTTCTGTATTTACTTTAAAAAGTTAGACTCTTCCACATTTTAAAATTTCCAGGATAGAGGGGAAGAAAGGAAGGAAGGAAATGATGGGTTTCTGCAACCTTCTTTGAACCTCTTTTCGAAATGGAATGAATTTTTCTTTACCGTATATATTTGAAAGATAGAGACACCCAGAGAAGCAGAATTGGATTAATAGATTCACAGAGAGATTAAAAGATGGGTGGTTCCACTTTATGCAACTGCTTAGAGCAACGGAACTGAAAGGAGACCAATTACTCTTTCACCCTTAAGCTCTCTTTGTATCCCAAAACCTTTCTGCAAGGTTGGAAACATTTAAAAGCTAGTTTTCAGGCAGAGCAAAAGGCTGCAGGTGGGGGAGAGGTGCAAAGGAAGATAAAAAAATATCCTGCTGTTGCTACCAGTATGACATGAGATATAGGCTATTATCTACACAGTACTACATATTCATGTGTGTGTGTGTGTGTGTGTGTGTGTGTGTGTGTGTGTGTGTGTGTGTGTGTGTGTGTGTGTGTGTGTGTGTGTGTGTTTACAAACCTCTGAAAGTTAAAAAAAATGTGAGCGGCAGCCAAGAGTTTTCTCTTACATCCCCATAACTTGCAGAAGAAACACAAACGGTTCCCTTTTTTATCATCTGCCTAAGAGCACTGACTGGCCACAGCCTGTTTCTCTCTGACATCAGTGGAAGTTCCCTGGCAATGGAAGCATTGCATGTGCCGCCCGTTCTGTGGTGAAGCTGCCCTTGCCAGAGTTCCCAGAGTTGAGAGGTTTCCCAACAACTCCTGCTACCCTTGGTCACCAGGTCATGGCATTCTCAATAGCATTCCTGGATGCTATTGGTTGAAACTTTTCCCACTGCTGTGTATTGGTCTGCAGTAGTAGCTGCTCATTTTATGTTACTATATAAACACCACACAGGCGCCTCTGTAAACCTCCTTTGACTGAGTTAGCAGACTTGAGCCAAAAAAAAAAAAAAAAAAAAACCACTTGTAATTCGTTTGCTGTCTGCTGCAAAAACAACGTTAATTCTATTCAGGTTTTTTTCTACATTAAATGTTTGTTTTCTTTAGCTTGGTTTTACTTTATAATGAAAGCCTGAAGGATGTAAGATGAGCAGAAAACTATAGTACCAATGGCATAGCTGGATCATGGATGAATCATGGGGTGGATTTTACCTCACGGGTAGTTTTGTTAATTCTTCCTATTATTGGTTACAGAGCACTGTGATTTCTAGGAGAACTGCCATTTTTATTGTTATATCTGAAAGTGATTCTTTACAATGTAAAGACTGGAAAAGCTCCAGGACAAAAAAGAAACAAAGTGATGACATTTGACATTTGTTTTCTTACTGGAATATCAATCAAGTTCTTTTAAAGCAAAATTTCACTATACCTAGTGAAAATTTGCCTTAAAGATACAGAGTCTTTGCTAGGTTGTGCCTGGTAATCTCTACAGACCTGCAAACTTTCTTCTGACAGGATATTAGGCTGGCTTATTGTTACCAGTGATATTTAATTGTTGGTGTCACAAAATCAGACTATTTTAATCTTTACAACTTAATCTAGAATAATTTCAAACCGTAATAACCACACATACACAAACACCAAACCAGAAGCAATATGTTGGTTTTATGACATGAGAAAAATTAAGTGGAAGCTCTTCCATCTCAGTTCCTCAGTATTTATGCCAATGACAGGCTTGCCAGTAGAAACAAAATAATATTCATGGACCACTAAGCCATGGTTAAAGATGATGCCTAAACTGGATGCTCATGGTCCAAAATGAACATTTTCCCCCAGCATGTCTGTGAAGATTCTCAGTCATCCATGTGAGGTTATCAGGAAGCTGAGTCATGGAAATGATGGTATGAGGCCACTGTCCACCTAATGAGCTTATTCAGACCAGGGTGGTGTGAAGCCAATGTGAACTATAAATTGGAGGCCTTGCACAGACTTCACTTAGACTGATGAAGCTACTTGGATGAGTAGTGAAACTTTTCAATCTCACAAGAAAAGAAGTCCCGTTACTATGACTTAACCTCTGGATATTTCCAGTATGGTTTTCATAGTGACCATCCTGTACAAGTCTACTCAGAAGTGATCTTCATTGAGTTCACCTAGATATAATCTCACATGGATGATTGCAGGATAGCTGTCTCATTCTGTGATCTTCAGAATATTTCAGTCACTAAACACACTGGGGATTCTGCCAGTGTAAAAGAAGTTTGGTCTGTGTATACCACTTCCCAGGTTGACTGGGTTTTTTTTCTTTTTCTTTTTTTCTCTCCATCCAAATGTTCTGTCTCATGAAAGATGCAGTCAAATAATGATAGGGTAAATAAAGATAATATAAATGAACTCATTGAAGAAGAACTGAAATTAATGTAATAATAGCTCATCTAAGAATCTTATTTAATTGGGGGGGGGTTGCATCTGCCGAGTAATATGCAGTTGGTTGCCCTTCCATTAATTGGAGTCATTGGTCTGTAGAGTTTTTTAATGCATCCTCCTACCCATATCCCCATGTCTCCTCTGGAAGGACAGCGGGCCTCAGAAAAGTGTAGTAGATATGAGCGAGACTCAATAGACTAATAAATAAATAAATAAATAAATAAATAAATAAATAAATAAATAAATAAATAAATAAAGTCAATTCCTATTCCACTGCAGGTGCCTTCATTTGCTAGAAATATATTAGTTGTATATCACAAATAGCATGTGTTCAAAAAAGAATATGCAGAAAAGAACAGAAATTGACCCATAAATATGTTTCTAAATAGAGGACAACCTAGCAGTTTGAAAGCATGTAAATGCAAGTAGATATATAGGTGCCATAGTAAGAAGCAGGAAAGTAAACAGTGTTCTGTGTGCAGAAATGCATTCAGCCATGCCGGCCACATGACCACAGACTTGCAACGGCATTTTGGCTCAAAAACGGAGATGAGAACCACCCCTAGAGTCAATCATGACTAGCACGTATTTGTGGGGGAAACATTTATCTTTACCTTAGAGGACAGAAAGCTTCCTCCCTGCTTTTGAGTACTCAGAACTGTTGTCCACATATTGGGTTTGAATCCAAGGACTTCCTAGTCAGAAAGGGCAAGTGCAGCCTTGAACGTGAATTTGAGAACTAGTATTCTAGTAATTAAGTCCTGGCAAAGAACCCTGACTGCATGCCATTTATTCAGAGAACTGGAAAGTCTAGTTTTGCTGTTTGGTGTGAGTTTTTTTTCCCCTTAAAGAGGCTTGATGAAGTATAATATGAAGACACATGACTCTTCTTTGAAAATATGTCACTGGCACATTTGTATGCAGTCCTAGTTGCAATACACTTAATAGCTGTATTGCAAGAATGACAGTACAGTACAGTGGACCCTTGTATAAAAGTTTGTACAACATAAAATCTGTACAACATAAAAATTCCAGAGATGGGGGAAATTTGCTTAACAGAATTGTCTATGGGGCGAATCCGTACAAAATAAAAATGGTTGCAATTAAGGATTACTCTGTTTTCAATGCATTCCTATGGGAAATTTGTATAAAGGAAAATTTGCTTAACATAATTTCATTTGGAATGAATTAATTCCTTTATACAAGGTACCACACCTTTCTATCTTAGCTATTTTTTGCATAGATTATGAACTGCAAATATTTTTATGACCTTGTAGCATTCATGGGCTCAGCCCTGTTTTATTCCACAGAACAGGGAAGCAGCAGTTGACAGAGGATTCTGTAATGTTCACCTTCTCCTCATCCTACTTTTGAGGTTGGGTCACCCTCCAGCTCCTTTGACTTGTGGATAGACATTTATGCTTTTCTTGCAGACCCTTTCCTTTTTAGCTTTCCTAGTTCCCACAGAAACCTGACAAATAAGCTGTGCCCAGAGCTTTTGAGAGGAAACCAGATCAGAATAAATGGGAAAGGGGTGAGGCAAGGAAGCTGCCTATTTGACATCATTTCAGCGGCTTCATTTCAAGTCAAGGCATGCTGCTTTGCTGCTGTTGTTTTCTTCCCCCACTGAAGCAAAAAAATCCACTTTTCTCTCTGTACTTCACATACTTCACGACGAAGGCGCTTTATAGTGTACTTCACAAAGGCATTAAACAATGTCAGGATTTAAGGCAGGTTAGGAAAGGCCTTAAATATTAAACAGTCAGCATTCTGATGCCAGCATCTCTGCTGTGTAGATGTATTTGGGGTGCTTTCTCTTAAAACTATGCAGCTGAATGAAATGGGGAAAGAAAATCATAAAAGTATTATGGCGACATTCTCCTAAGTGTCTAGACTTTTATATTTTATATTTATGAGAAAAAAATAGGAAAGGGAAGATATGACCAAGTACATAAATAGAGGCATTCCCCCCTCCTCCTCATTACACCTCTGCTCGTGCTGTTGGGGGTGGACCTTTTTGAACTACAACTCCCAGAATCCTCTGTCCAGGATGGACAGTGATGAGAGGCACAGCAGAACTCATCCTGGCCATTTTGCTTGCCCAAAATTCTCTTGAGACAAAAAGTGGAGGTAGGGTTGTTAATTGAAAATGTAAGGTGATGATACAGAAAATGAAAGACCATTGTATTTTGGTTCAGAAAGCTCTCAGGTCATCCAGTAGGAATTCTGGGTCACATTGAGACTTTGCTTTTTCCCCCCCTTCTCCCTGCTGGACTGGATAGCATACACACAGAGATATGAGCCTGTGCTTATTCTCATGAGAACTCATCAAGGAGAGCCTGCATTGTCATGACTTAGGGCCTTTTTACACGACCCCTAAGATCCGCTGGTCCCTTAAATTCGGACCAGAGATCTTGAAGGTTCGTTGCTGTTCCTCCCTCCCCACCCGCTGGGCACTTCTTTGTTCTGTCTGCGTGAGGGGGGGGAGGGAAAAAGCCTTAGACAGAGACAAAAGAATAAAAGGCTTACCTCCAGTTGCTCCAACCTCCGTTTACTTCCTGGTTCCTCTTTAAGGGGCGGAGGCAAAAGAAAAACAACAGAAAGAAGCGAGGAGAGCTCAGGAACTCTCCGCATCAAATATTTTCACTATAAAAAAGCAGGTGCAAGAAAAGTGCAGTTTGGTCGCACTAAGTGGGCTGGGTCGCACTTAATTGTCTGCAAACTCTGGAGCTGGTGGGTAAACATTTTTATCATCCGGAGCTTGCAACCATTTGCAGCGGAGCTTAGGGGTCGTGTATAAACGCCCTTAGTGTCAAGTTATTATGTTGTTCCATCACTCTCTATCAAGAGTAGGGAACAAGTAGCTCTCTAAATGTCCTTGGACTATATCTTCCATTCACCTTTTCATTGGCCCTGCTGGATGGTGGGATGTGGTTTTGAGTTCAACAAAATTTGATGGGGTACATATTTCCCACCCCTACCCTATACTTCATTTCATTTTATAGGAAACATATTTCATAGTGCTCTTAAGTTGTTGTACCTTCAGACAAGGAACTGATATGACAAAGGGATGTTCCTCCATGCCTTTCTACACTAATAACAAAAAATCCACTCCCTTGGGTTTCTTTCTGGTTTGTTTATTGTGGAGGGAGACACAACCCAGATGTTGAGTCTGTAGTATCTAGCCAAGAAAAGAAGAAAAGGAAAGAAAACTAGCTTTGTTATGTCACCAAAAATGGTGAAATGGCTTGTTCATCTTTGTCTATATAGACACACTCAAAAGGCGCCTGATTGTTAGTTCAGGGAAGGGAAGTTAACAAATTGCAAAAGTTGTCATTCTGGCATTTGACCCTGGCTTCCATTTGGTGGGAAGTGATAGCCCAGATAAGTTCTGCCTGATAGTTGATGAACACTTTACCCTCAGTATGGTACAAACTAGAACTCAGAAGTAGACATGGGTACGACTCGGTGAAATCCTCGTTTCCGTTTCCGTTCCTCGTTTCCGTTACGTAACGAAATGAAGAACGACAATTACTCTGCCAGAACTTGAACTCGAACCGACTAAAGAAAAATTGGGTCTGATTTGTCGTGGACGTTCCTGGCAGCATCACAGCGATCGCGTGATGCCAAGCGGCACAGGAAAAAAGTTTTAAAAATAAAATAAAAACCCGATTCCCGGCCAAAAAAGCAGGCGAAAATATGCCTGCCTGAGGGCACCTACCAGAGGGGTGGTTTCGGGGGGGTCCCCGGCCTCCCCCCCTCTCCTGGGCTGCGAGTGCCTGCGCATGCGCATCCATTCCTTGTTGTCTCGCCAACTCGCCAAGCGGCACGGCACAGAAAAAAAGTTTTAAAAATAAAAAACCCCGATTCCCGACCAAAAAAGCAGGCGAAAATATGCCTGCCTGAGTGAGGGCACCTACCAGAGGGGTGGTTTCTGGGGGGGGGGTCCCCGGCCTCCCCCCCTCTCCTCTCCTGGGCTGCGCATCCATTCCTCGTCGTCTCGCCAACTTGCCATGCCATGCGGTGCGGGCGGGGGATCCAAAATGGGGCTACCGCAAGCAATATTTATTTATTTCGAAATCGTGGTGGTCCAAAAACACACCAAAGCACCACACCACAGAAACATGCGAAAATAGCTATTTTAAAACTGCCCGAATTTTTACAGTAGCAGCAGTGGGTTTTTCTTGCAACAAAACGTCTCCATTGATTTTATTTTATTTTATTTTTATTTTATTTTTTTACACCTGCACAATGATGGGCTGGCCATGGGAGTGGACCATGCAAATTTTTGGAGCCATTCCACCAATTGCATGGCCACTTGACCAGGTTTTGACAGAGACTTCTGGGATGTGCCTGTCGGGCATAAAAAGCCCACTAACCGTAGCCCGAACCCTAAACCGAACCCTAACCCTAACCCATACGTCAGTACACTGTCCTTCTTAGTGGGTCAGAGAGGCACCCAGAGGTGCACCCCACGAACTCACCCTAACCTTACCCGTAACAACCCTAAGCCTAGCCCTTGTGCTAACCCCCCTAACCCTAAGCCAAATCTGTACTCGCATTGCACACACACAAGTACAGTTCCCTTCTTGGTGAACCACAGAGCGCCGAGACTGAGGAGGAGCCTTTCCCCAGTGTGCGCACTGTGACACTGCAGTTAGCAGTGGGCCTGTGGTCAACAGAGAAGCACCCAAAAAAGAGGTGCCTCGAGTCTCAACTTGGTATGCATATCCAATTGGCTATGCATGCCATTTTGTAGTGGGCCAGAGGAGGCACCCACCCCAGAGAGGTGCCTCCAGGAGCCCGCTTTCCCTTCATAGCGGGCCAGAGGAGGCACCCACCCCAGAGAGGTGCCTCCAGGAGCCCGCTCCCCCCCCAAACCTGTACTAACGACAGATGAAAAACCGACAAATGAAACAACAATTTTTTGGAAAATTTCGCAAAAAACGGAAACGAGCTGAAACGGGCCAGCTCTGACACATGACAACTCGAAAACGTCATTTTCCCTGGTCATGTCCATCTCTACTCAGAAGCTCCATAGGGAAATTAAGGGTGGTGCCAACTCCTGTGAACAGAAGGTTTTATACTATTATTTCCCCACTCCATTTTGTTTTTGTTTTCCTTTTACAGCTGTACCTGCAAGCCAGGTTTACTTGGAGAGGAGCCCGCCTGCTGCGTCCTCTGCTACAGTTTACATTGATCATGATGGCATTTTACACAGGACTTTCTCGTGTGTCTGACCACAAACATCACCCAACAGATGTACTGGCAGGCTTCACACAGGGGGCCTTGGTGGCTTATTGCGTGGTAAGTAGACCAAATTTCTGGTGTCATAGTTCACTAAATAACCCCTATGTATCATATCTCTAAGAAGAGTAATGCTGTTACACTTACTGCCTTATACTGAAGGCTAGAAAAAGAAATGAGAAGCGCACTCTTACCTTTTAAGTGTAGTATGCACAAAAATAGGCTCATGTGAAACAGCTGTTTTCTGCATTTCCTTCTGCTTATTAGGTCCACTATGTTTAGCATATGGAAAGAAGCTATATTTGAACATGTGCCAGACTGGGAAAATTACCAGGATAATTCACCTAGATGAATGCATAAATGGTTACAGCACTGGGTTGTTTTTCTTTGAAAGACTAAACACTTTCAAAGGCAGCTGACCACCTCCCTACACACACACACACACACACACACACACACACACACACACACACACACACACACACACACACACACACACACACACACACACACAGAGCGAGAGAGGGGGGGAGAGGGAGAGGGAGAGGGAGAGGGAGCGGGAGCGGGAGAGGGAGAGAGAGAGAGAGGTGGGGGAGGGCAACTGGTGTCTGTGTTAGCCAAATGATTGTCAACGTTCTGTGAGCAACACAGTCCAATTTCCCATAAACTAACTAGAAATCCACTCAAAAGTGCTTGCTGTGTGAGGAAACATAACACAGATCAATGTTTCCCTTTGAGTTAAATCAGAAAGCTCAGCAGCATGAAAATATTAATGTGATTGGAAGTATGGTGAATGTATTGCTGTATATGTTTCCTTTTATAGTGAAAAGCATTTTTTTCATAAATAGGCTGCTAAAGCAGCAGCTATCTTCCACTGCCTACCTTGTTTAACAATTCATTTTCAAATGAAATTATATTATTTCTAGATTACTTTTTGGATTATTTGGTACTTGAGCCTTTCTCAATATGTGCCATTGTTCTATGCTTTAGCAAAAAGGTTAATTTATGAGTGGATGGACGGACAGACGGATGGACAGACAGATAGATAGATAGATAGATAGATAGATAGATAGATAGATAGATAGATAGATAGATAGATAGATAGATAGATAGATAGGGACAAGTGCAAAGATCTACATTTCAAATATACAGTTACAAGATGGGCATTCAAGGATAAATTAGAGAACTATACTTGAATTTGGATTTATAATACAGCAGGAGGCTGAATATCATTGTATGATATTTGTATCATTATTTTATGATAATTCTATTATTTTATGATGCTATTATCTCCTCCTTCCTATCATTTATCCCAAGTAAATTTTCTCTGCAAAGGTCTATTGTCACCCTGTCTCTCATACATATATAAATGGCTTGCAATCTGAGGATCTTCTCCTACACTGCTTTTACTTAGTGCTAGCCCTTCCTTGTTGTTGGCTTGCAGGTTCAGACAACAGTAATCTTCAGCAGTTTCCTGGCCTTTTTAAACATTATCCTTGTTGATGGTCAAATAAAAAATGCATCATGCTTCATGAAGCCATGGAAGTTAAAAGAAGAAAAGGGCCCCAGGGTTTAATTTTGGACAACTGAGGAAGTTTCTTCTTACTCACTCATGTTGGGTCAGGTGGTTTTGCCCTACCATTATTAACACTTGTTGTCAGGACTGGCCACGTGGAATTATTTCATTCATTCATCTCATTTGTTGCATTGAGCACATCAGTTAGGTTTGGTGAGTGGTCGTGGGATAGGGCAGGGCAGGGAACCGGGAAAGGTGGTTGGTTGTAGTTTGATGATGACCTCAGTGCATCAGAGCGAAAAGCATCTGACAGACAATAGAGGGACTAAGACAAGAAATGAATGGTTTCACTGTTTCCTGTCAAATGACGAGTTGCAAAGCTGGCACTCGTTCCCTGACCTGTAAACAGATGGTGCGTTTTACTGGGGTGAGCATTTGGCTACTATAGGCTGACTTTCCTCCAGCAAGGGTGAAGTTGCTGAGGAAACAGCTGCCTGAGCAACACCAGACACATGTGTGGCCTTTCCTTTTCAACTGGGATCTTTCCCACCCTGTCTGCTGCCCCTTGGTACACCTCAGTCCTCAGCCAGGATACAGACAGGGCATAGGGCATGATTTACCCTGCCCTTACAGAAGACCTTCTAGGTAGAAAAGGAAGTTGAGAGATTGATTTCCTTTGCCTTCCCATGATTTCCTGTTCACCAGTTGTGGCTAAAATTTTCAGTTGTAGCCTGAAGATTGTTTATAAAATGACACAGAAGGGATCGAATGGCATCTATTTTGCTGTTTTATGTATGATTTCTTGTTTAAGTGCAGTGGATAAACTGCTGCACTACAGCTATAATTGGTCATGACTAAAGATGGGCACGAATAAAAAAAATTGCAATTCGTTTGTTGTTTGTCATTTGGAGGGTCCGTTTCGTTTCGTTTCTGTTTTTTGCGAATTTTTTGAAAAAATTCATTTTCATTTTGTACATTTCGTTACCATTTCGTTACCATTTATTTCATTTGTTTGTGATTTTTAAAGGATTTTAAGCAATTCACTCATATTGCAGTAACGGAAATGAAACGCACGAAAAATTTCCAGTGTTTCTGTTCATTTCGTTTCATTTCAGAGACAAAATTTGTTTGTCGTTTCGTTACGTAATGAAACGAAAAAACGAAAACAGAAACAAAAAATTGTTCGTTTCGTGCCCATTTCTAGTCATGACCTCTGATTAGTCTGCTCTCTACAATAGGGAAACTTTATGCCAGGCACCTATTAAAACGTCTGACAGATTCAGCACAGGAAAAGCGTCTTCTTGGTAATGAACAAATTGGCTTCCATCTGGGATCCTTGACCTTAGCTCATGCACTCGTATTATCCTTTCTTGCTAAAAAATACTCAGTACACTTTAAGGGCAAACTCTATGCAGCCTTCATTGATTTGTGGGGTGCCTTTGACTTAATCAGCAGTAGAGATGGGCATGAATCGAAAAAATAATGTTTTGGTTTTTCATTTTTCGTTGCAGGTCCATTTCAGTTCATTTTCATTTTTCGTGCATTTTTTGAAAAAAAAATTGTTTCATTTTTTCATTTTTTGTTTTTACCCACTTTTTGTGCAACTTAAAGCATTTCCGCGTGCGGACATCCCCCAACGCCCCAGACCAGAGGGAAAACATGAAAAAAAATGTTGCTGGCAAAGATGCAGTATAGACTAGGTACGCAGGGAGGCTGCAAAGGCAGTGGCAGGCGTTGCCCAGGGCGTAAAAGGCAGCCGCAGAGTGACTGCACTGCGGGGCAGGGGAGGGTACTCACTGAGAGGTACGCATGCACACAGGGAGGCTGCAAGAGAAATCTCTTCTTTCTCTCCCCTAAGAGCCAGGCTGCAGCCAGCAGGAATACAGAGACACACACCTGCCTGGCTGGCCTAAAATAATGAGTTGCAGGGACAGCAATCCCATCATAAATCCCACCAAAGACTGCAAGGAGGATGGGGGCTGCCAAAGCTTTTTATGCCCTCTGTGGCTGTCACACCTACCCAGTCTGCAACCTGGGCATGCTATTGGTTGAAATTGTTTTATTTATTTATTTATTTATTATTGGATTTATACCCCGCCCATCTTCCCTAAGGAACTCTGGGCGGCTTACAAAGCTGATCAAGTCAGCAAATATAAAAACACAGATACAAAACATAAACATAAACAACAATGAATTAAAACATGTGCATCCTGATCGAAACGAATGTAGCTCAGAAAAAAGTCATATTGGTTGAGCTAACTAACAGCAGATGGCAGGATATGAAAAAAAAAACACCATTTAAAACAATTTAAACTTGGTCTCCAAAGGCCTCACGGAACAAGATGGTTTTCAAGGCTCTGTGAAAGGCCAGCAGGGACTCTGCAGAGCGCACTTCGCTGGGCAGGCTGTTCCACATTGAAGGGGCAGCCACCGAGAAGGCCCGATTGCGAGTTGAGGTTCTTCGGGCCTCTCGGGGCGTGGCAACCCAAAGTGAGTGCGCTCGCGACTGCCAAACTGGTTGGGCCAAAGTTGATCTCTGGGCGATCCTCTCTGTAAATTGTCCAAGAATTTACCTGATCCCATCACATGGCTTGCATCCATCCAAAATTTTAGAAACCCCCCCACCCTCTTTCAAAGCAATGTTAGACCTTCTTCAAAATAAAACTATCATGCTCCTGATGTCATAATTAGGCTGAAACACTCAGCAGAAACCATGGGAAGTTCCATCCTTAAAGGCTGCCAGTACCACAACATGGAAAGATATATGTATTTTCGACCCTCCCAACTGATGATATAGCAGTTGTTTTATGTGAAGCTAGGAATTACTGAAATTAAAATGTCTTTTAGATGCACCTTTAAGCAACCACTTTCAGGATTAATAGCTGTGAAATATGGATACATAGGAATTTGTGAGACCGCTTCCTTCTCTTGTTTGTCTTAATTGCATGCCAGCTATTTGCCAGAATGCTCTGGATCCAATGAATCTTTTTAAAATCATTAATGTTTAAAAGACATTGATCAGTTACAGTGGCTGAATAGCACATTCCCAGTTTTCTGCTGCTGAGTTTTCTTTATGGGTGGGGAGCACCTTCCACGGGAAATGGAATAAATCCAAGCAAAAACACTCAATACATTTACCCTTTGTTTTTGTGTTAAGCAGCTGAAGCATTAGGAGGGTTTAACACACTTTTATAACTTTAGAAGATCATGTTTCATGATTTCGCTAAGTGTTTTTCTAACCTCAAGCCTCTGCCCAAGTGAAATGCAGCTTAAAGGGGAATTAATGCTCCTGCTCCTACCAAATATCTGATTTAGAGCCACACACATCATGAACTATAGAGCAAAGGCTAAGAAAAGCCAAGGTGGCACAGCATCCATAACATACCCATTTGGAAAATTTGGGTCTGATTGAACCTAATCTCCTCATCGGCCACTAGCACTGTGCAACTGCCATTTGCTCCTGCCACAAATTGATTTGTTATGGAGATCTCAGTTCATAATGTGAATGTAGTTGTGATTGAATCCAGTCTTAAGGAGTGATATGTGAGAGGCAATGCACTGGAATTATTTTTCAACGCTCTGCTCCCTAAAAGTTATAGAAATAAATGAGTGACTGAGTAAAGAATGGCCATAGAAGTGTGTTAAATTCAAGGAATATGTATCATTTAAATGTAATTCTGCAACTGATCTAGTGAAAATTAAATATACCCAATTATTGGCCAAAATAATATTGCTTAGTGTAGTAAAATCAAACTACAGTAGGATCCATTGAATCACTGAGGATTTAGTGAGTCAACTTCTCTGTACATTCCATTGATTCAAATAGAACTACTCTAACTGTGACTTACTATGCTTTAAGTAAGTTGTTGGAGTAGAACAATTTAAATAAATGGAATTCATGAAATAATTGTTGCACTGAATACTCATTGATTCAGTGGTGTATTATCAGTAAGATTAACTTTATTAAACAACATGATTTTGGCCAACAGGCTAGTGAAATATATTATTATCTTTTCATCTTGGTGGGACTTAAACTCTTTGGAAATTATCCCAGTCATATTTGGGCTTTAGTGGCCAACTGAGTTTTTCCCCAGTTCATGTTAAATAATTCTGGTATAGGAGTGAAATCAAGGGAGTTTCATTGGTACGCATTTAGTTCTTTGAAATGCGACCTATATATGCTACTACATACAATATAACAAAATTAACAATGCAGATGGAGACAGGAGTAGATCTGGGTGTATGTTTCCACAGAGATTAACCAAAACTTAGCCCAAACCACTGCACTGAAGTATAATGATTAACAGACAGAGTATATAATATATAAAACAATTTATTTTTTCAGGACCAAAATGAGAATCTAAATTGCCCATCCATTTTGAATGTAGTCTTGCTGAAAAGAAAGGAGCTGTATGCTCATCATGAGAGGGAAATTAGACTTCTTGATTTAGCTCAGCTACCCTAACTGCTATTGAACCTGAGGCTCAAAAATAATTTAATGTTATCTAAATAAGCCTACGGAAGCAGTAGCTGCTGTTTGTTTTTCTTTGGTCTCAGCCGACTATCTATTTTTCTGAATTGAGTTTTGTTTCTTCGGTGAATTAAGTATATGTTTCGATGCCAGCATTTAGATGTCAAACTAACTGATCTGGGAACATAGCAAGACAATTGGAAGCTTCAATGCAAACATCTGTATCCAGTAAAGCAAGCAACCTCTCTTAACCATCCTATGCTTTGTGGTTTTGCACTCTGAAATGCCTGTTCAGACTAATAGAATGCTGGGAAAATTGAAACTTGAAATGCAACTTAATCTTCTTGCAGCTTTCACTTTCAAAATAGCATCAAAACTCATGACACTAAATTATACCATCTGAACAAGAATACTCTTCCTGGACATACAGTAATCATCTATAAATCGGGGATCCTAAATAATGCAAGAAAATATGTGTCACAATAAGCATTGGCCTGTAATGGCAATATCTGGACTTTTCTTGGTGTTGACAAGCAAAAATAAATTTTCTAGAATTACTTTTGCCTGCTCTTGGTAGGAGCTCCCTGGCTTGATTTGGTTTTGGGGGTAGGGAGAGGGCTACAGTTAACATTCTCTCCCATATCTCCTAGTCAGTATGTGAATCTCACCGTGTTTCATTGTCAAATGGAAACAGAGAAGAACAGTCAGTCTTTGCTATAAGATTTATCTCATCCCATACTGAAACACATACCACAAAGAGCACTACTAGGAATCCCAACTCCTCAGCTTCTGCATCTCACGAGAGAAGATGCACCCATCATGAGAGGGAAATTATAATAAGACATTATAAGATTTACCTGGATAAGGGTTTTCATCCAATAAAGCTTGTGGGAAATCTACCAGGATGTTTTCAGAAAGTTTTTGGCACACTCCCCCCCCCCCGAAATATGCCAAGCAGTACTGGTTTATTACTCTTCCTGTGCAGAAGGGCATCTTTCCTGTGCATGATTGGCCAGGAGAAAATTGAAGAAACGCCAAACGATGTGGGGTTGTTACAATTTCTGAATGGAATGGCATCTTTCCCACACAGGATTCATTAGAAAAGGCATTAAGCCTAACAGAACTGGGCAGTTTCCTCTCCAGAACAATGGGAGAAAATGGGGCACAAAATATATTAAAAAGAAAATTAGTCTGGAGTCTAATTCTCACAGAAACCTGTGGAATCTCACTGATCTGGGGGATCTCAGCAGCAGGAGTCTTGGCATGGTGAGACATGAAGAATAGTGGAGAATAAGGAATGCTATAAGCGTTTTAGGGTTCATCACGTCCTGATCTCATATGTTTGTCCTATACATGTCTCTGCAGGAGGGGCTCTGCTACTAACTACCTAAGAACCAATAACTAGATGAGTGTTGTGTATTCCCAAGCCAGGAGGCATTGTGGCAATAATAGAGGAGGGGACAGGGTTCCTGAACTCAGTCATGGCAGATTCAGTTTTCTTAGAATCATGGAATCATAGAGTTGGAAGATACCTCAAGGGCCATCCAGTCCAACCCCATGCCATATGGAAACTCAACAGATGGCCATCTAGCCTCTGCTTAAAACCTCCAAAAAAGGAGACTCCGCCACTCTCCGTGGTAGCATATTCCACTGCTGGATGGCTATAACCATTAGGAAGTTCTTCCTAATGTTCAGATGGGTGCATCTTCTCTCGTGAGATGCAGAAGCTGAGGAGTTGGGATTCCTAGTAGTGCTCTTTGTGGTATGTATTTCAGTATGGGATATGCTTAACAAAGTCCCTCTCATTATAGGATTCCTATTTGTAAGGCCACAGCTCTGTAAACATAGATTAGAATGATGTTGTCACCTATAGTCTACCAACCAATATACAATCTAAATCCCTTTCACAGTGATAGGTGCTTTTTTGCTGATAAATAGCTCCCATGTTAGTAATTCTATGGGTAGAGATGGACACGAAATGGAAAAATTGTGTTCCGTTTCCATTCTGTTCGTGGCCCATCTCCCTCCGTTTCCGTTTCTGTTTCCTACGTTTTTTTTTTTAAAAATTCCTTTCTGTTTTTCTTTTTTCGGAAACGGGGGTCTAACTTTGCCACGCCGGATGACAGCGCTGGCACCCTGTCATCCGGTGTGGGAAAGATCCCTCTCTCCGTCCTCCACCTCGATGCATGGCAGCCCGGCAGGCTGCCATTTCTGGGGTGGAGAGCTGGACATGGGCCTTGGATCTGGCCTCCGTGCACGGAGACCGGATCACAGGCCCCTCCTGCCGCTCGTCGCCCCGAGAATGACAGCCCACCGGGCTGTCATTTCTGGGGCAGAGAGCTGGACACGGGCCTCGGATCCAGCCTCCCTTCCTTCCCTCCTCCACCACGGAGGCTGAGAGCCCACTGGGCTGTCAGCCTCCGTGGTGGAGGAGGGCAGCGAGGGGGGAGGGGGAGGGTGCTCCGATCTGGCCTCCGCGCGCAGAGACCGGATCGGAGCACCCTTCCTTCCCTCCTCCACCATGGAGGCTGACAGCCCACCTGGCTGTCAGCCCCCATGGTGGAGGAGGGCGGCGAGGGGGTGGAGGGGGACAGGGGCTCCGATCCAGCCTCTGCACACAGAGACCGGATCGGAGCACCCTTCCTTCCCTCCTCCACCAAGGAGGCTGACAGCCCACTGGGCTGTCAGCCTCCGTGGTGGAGGAGGGCGGCGAGGGGTGCTCCCATCCGGCCTCCATGCGCAGAGACTGGATAGCAGCCCCTTCTTGACTCCGCCCCCAAAGCCGGAAACCGGAAGACTGGACCCGGAAGGCCAGCAGCAGCACTGGCAGGCCGACAGGTAGGAGGACTTATCAGGCGGCCAGGCCAGTAACGGAAATGAACAGACAAAGAAAATTTTCTTGGTTCTGTTCTGTTCGAGCCTGGCCCGTCCAAATTGTCATTCTTCGTTCCATTATGTAATGGAACGACTAACGACTAACGGAAACGGAAAATTCTTCATTTCATGCCCATCTCTATCTATGGGTATGGGAAATGTGGGAGCCATTTTTTGTCTTGGGGTTTCCTTTGAGTCCTGTGAGTGCAATTTACAACTACCAGTTTTCCAGCTGAATTTCATAGTAGTGAACCTGCAAGAGACAATCTGAGCTAAATTGTTCAGTCTTCACACATTCTCTCATGTTTTCACCTCCAGGTTGCATTCAGACAATACAGTAGCTTCCTTTGTCCCCACACAGGAAAATACTAGGCAGGTAGTGTGGGAGGCTGTAAAAAATAGAATGTACTAGATTTTGGAAGGCTGATGCAGCACTCATACCAACCCAGTACAATGTTATCAATGCTTGTTGAGCTTGCTATAACCATGAACTAAGATGCTTCCCAGCAACTGAGTCTTCATCTAAGGGCGTTTATACACGACCCCTAAGCTCCGCCGCAAATGGCTGCAAGGTCCGGACCTTAAAAATGTTTACCCACCAGCTCCGGACTTTGCAGACAATTAAGTGCGACCCCGCCCACTTTAGTGCGACCAAACAGCAGTTTTCTTGTACCTGGTCTTTGATGGTGACAAATATTTGATCCGGTGTAAGGATAGTGAGTGCGGGGCTCTCCTGGCTTCTGTTTGTGCCGGGAACAAAACGGAGGTAAACCGGCATTCTTTTCTTTCTTTTTTCTCCCTCCCTCAGGCAGCCAGCAACCAGGAAGTGCGGAGGGGGGTGGGGACAGAGGAAGACAGAGGAAGAGCGATGAACCCCTAAGATCTCTGGTCCGAATTTAAGTGGCCAGCGGATCTTAGGGGTTGTGTAAAAAGGCCCTAAGTGGTGTTAATTGAGGATGGCACATGCCCTTAGTGGCTGGGATTTCTGTGTAACAAATCTCTAGTGCTGGATGAGAGGTGTGTGAAGCTAATTCTGTTGTCTACAAAGCCCAAGTGCAGTCTGACTCTTTTCCTTTCTTGCTCCTCAGAGAAAGTTCATCAGTCATGCTGGCCTGATAAGATTTTAGACTCTCGCAGCTGAGGGAGGATGTCAGAATTTCCTCTTAGAGCTTTCTCATTGTGTTCCTGCCTCTCTAAATTATCAAGTGTGGGTCTTTTCACATCCGTAGGAGTGGATATGTCATTGGCTATTTCAGGGGAAAAGAAGATGGAAATATCTCTTCCTTGAGGCAATTCCTGTATTAGCGACTCAGTAGTCATCCTGACTAAGCTTTCATTTACTAGTAGTGAGGGAGGCGGAGGGGAGTGGGAAAATTGGGAAATATCAGACTACCCTGACTAATATTTGCACAGCTCTGTCTTTTAAGGGAAGTTTAACAATAGCACAGTTTGAATTGCTAGAGGAAATGTAGCTGTGTGAACTTTGTTGTCAGGTTCACACTTTATTGATTGTGGTCAAGAGAATGTTTTAAATAGCAGAAGAATTCAACAAAGAAGAAAATAAAATACAACTGTTGATCTGCCCTGTGTTACATAAACTATCCTTCCCAAGCCTTCCCATATATAAATATAGAAAATATGCTAGAATTCAAATAGTGAGGTAAGTTTAATTCAGCTCTGAAAAATAGTCCACAACAGAGATGGGGAAGAGAGGTTGTATTGTATTATATGATTATATACTTGAAACTTTTATGCGTTGCTACTTGCCAGTGTTCTTGGGGCATTTTATGAGATCACAAATTACCAGAAGATCAAGTAAATTTGGAAAGAAAAATGGTATTGGAATCAAAATCTCTGAACAATTTTCCTGGATTCATGTATTTTATTTCCTTTTCAGGTGTTTTATGTCTCAGACCTCTTCAAACAGAAAATAAAGACGTCTCCTCCCCCTCCAATCCGGAGGGAGATACTTTCACCTGTGGACATCATTGACCGGAACAACCATCACAATATGGTGTAGACATTGGGTGGGGGAATGACTTGTTTGGGGGTTTGGGTTTTTTTGTTTTGTTTTGCAAAATGACTGCTGACAGCAACTACCTGCTGCTCAAAATCTCATCAGACAGTAGAATGTAGGAAGAGACTCTTGCCTGACCAGTGAGGTCATACTCTGTGGCCTTTTTCATTCTTACAACATTTGCATAAAATGAGTGTTGGTTGGCTAAGTCTAAGTCAAAGGCAACAATTACAAAATGAATTCAAAACATGATGCAGGAATTCTGTATGTGCAATTGGCTGAATGTTCATGCTGTAGCGAATGTGAAATTGTTCATGGCTTATTGAACACTAAATGATTACTAGGAAACAGGCCATCTGTGCTTTTTAATTATATTTTTGTAACTATGAAGATTTCCAATTCCAGCAGGCAGGGATGGGGGGGAAACAGCGCTGACCAACTAGGTTCTAGCGGTGTCTATAAGAAATAAGCACTGATTCATGAATTGTGATCACTTTCTAGACTTCTTTTCCTTGTTTTGTATGGCGCTGTGGTCCATGCTGTGACTTACTTTTGGTTCAGGAGACACATACCAGTTAAAATGGTGGAAAGGTGTATTTTTCCATTGCAGAAACCCTTAAATATATACCTTTCTATACCTGATAGGATATAACTCAAGCTACTTATTGAACTTGAATTCAACTTATTTCATAGTACTCCTGATTGTAAAAGTTATTCCATATTTATTTGATTCTATCTAACTTCCCTCATAAGCTGTGTGGCATTCTTATGATTTTCTCTTATCTAATACTTTGGAATGCAGGTAGGATTTGTCAAATAAGGGACGCTCAAGAGGTGTGGAACCCCTCTGCCTCCCTTGTGTGTTTTAGACTGTCTTGTGTTAAATGTTCAGCCTGCATCTATTTTGATTGATGGCCTCGTAAAATCTTCCCCTTTAATACCGTTGACCCAACCAAATTTAAAAAAAATCTTAATGGTCGCCACATTTTGGACTTACAGTATATTGTGTTGTTTGTGGTCAGTCTTGTTAATCTATATTAGCACTACGGGTTCTGAGGTTGAAACTCAGAACATGACTTCTCCAGGTAAGGGGCAGACTGCTGGCCAGGACTGCCCTGGCCTGATATTCATTCAAATCCCTCATGTGTTTGTCATTGCCTGATGAAAAGGCATCATTCTTAAGTATTCAGTTGAGTCCAGTCTTCAAAGCAACTGCGAGTGTGTACAAATAAAACTTCTATCATGCCCATTCAGTGGGATCAGTGGTCATTCTGGTTTGGGATGATGGAAGTCCTTGTGAAGAAACATCTGGAGGGACATGAGTTTGGCTGCTTTAGATAATAGACTTTAATTCTGTTTTCAGGATAACCAAGAGTGTGTCAAGAAAATTGATGAGAGCAAACTTAGTTCTAGGCATTCAAACAGAAATGCAAAAAATAAATAAATCAATAACATATTTTTTAAACAGAGGCACACAGATTTGAGATTTTGGACAACAAAAGTCAAAATTCCCCAGGCAGCTCTGCTGCTCGAGAATTAAGGGAGTTGTAGTCCAAATACACAGATCTTCACCTCACTCTTTTGAATTATTTTAATGAGATGAACTCATCTTGCTAACCAAGCCGACTGGCCTTTGCACATCATGTCATGCAAAATCCGTCCTATCATTTCAATTCTAGCAAGCTATGATTTTTATAAATATATAAATATTATATAAATATTATATAAATAATGTATAAAACATTAAAAATTAACTATGTAAAATATTATTTCTGAAACAATTTTAGATATATCCACTATGGCTATAAACTGTGTTTTGACCTGTGTTATTTACATGTTGCTGCTTAAAATAAAAGCATTGACTTAATTTTTTTTATAGTCGCCTAAAATATTGTAGTTCTGTGGTAGCAATATTTTAATGAAAATAACAACTAAAGACAATTGTATAAAATCATATTAAATTGTCTGTATTTTTGTAATGTTTCTTTTTGTGTGAAAAGAGGAATATGCAAGATATTTTGTAGATTACAGAATTAAAATTTGTATTTGCAAACATATTGCTGTATAAATGTGCTTTATAAATAAATGTTCTAGGCACAATTAATTTAGTTAGTGTGTCCATATACTCCATTTTAGCTATTCTTTAGGTCAACCATAAAGACCAACCCTAAAGAAATGAAAGATTGTACTGTTCTTGTTCTTGATAAAAAATATCCATCTGCTTATCAGATATATGCATACAGCACAACTACTATAGGGGATGGTCATTTTATCACGATCTTAATGTATTTATAGGGATGTCCCAGTGGATCAGCCTATTTGTCCATTTTATAACTGGTCCTCGGTTTTCTAATGCTCAGGCCTGAAACACCCAACACGATGTGGGGTGTAGCACTACATACAGTATTCCACATAAGGAGGAGTTACATCTGAGGTAACTCAGAGGTAATGGGGTGGGTGGATGAATTTAAAGGTAAGCTTTTCACATCTTATGTGGACAACACAATGTTTTAGTAGGAAAAGTGTTACACAAACATATGTTTGTAAGGAAACTGTGTACAAAACTGCATATATTACAAAAATATAGAAAACAAAAGCAAATGCCCGTGGAGGATAAAGAAACAAAGCATATTTACTAAGTAAGGAACAAGAAGGCAAACAGGACTGAGAGAACTGCAACAAAATTTCTCATACTGTGAGGTGTAAGGAGGATTTGGAGAACTCCCAAGGACTGAAGAAGCAAATTTAGTGCAGAATTTTTTCATAGCCCATAGCTTGAACATGGTGTCAGAGGCTAAGGAACCAGGGATGCCAGCAAAGAAAACATCGGGGCCATGAATATCTGAAGAGCTAGAAATTCCTGAAGGTCGAAACGCCTCTATAGCTGAGATGGAGGTGCTTGCACGTTGGCATTACACAGTCCCTGGGACCATTGTGCCAAATGACAGTAGGGTGTTGCTTGAGTTGCAGTGAGATCAGTCATTAAATGTGGATGCAAGGATTGCATCAAACATCAAAACATACTTCAAAGTGACCCTGTTCAGCACAATGTAGACAAATACAGGCCAAGGTAATTGGGCTTGTGCTGCATAAGGAGGAGTCAGGGAGTACAAAACCATTGATATGCTTCATGTAGAATTTAACTGCCATTCCATTCATCTTCTGTACATGAATTAGGAAAGGGGGGGCATAGTGTCTTTCACTGCCAGCAACAGACTTTCATGAGCTGCACCAAACAGTTATTCCCATCAACTTTAACTGTTGGCCAGCTTAGTGGGAGCTAATGGGAACTGCAGGTCAGTATTTTTGGGAAAGCCACAGTTGCTCCAGATCCACATCAGAGAAAAATATTGGGCAATGGCGTGTGGAGCCTGGAGTGGTAGGCATTCCTAGTGTATCCGTTTTACTGTTTCAGATTCTGTTGCAAACATCTCCATATTTAATCCCCACAACTTTAGGCAGAGATGGAAAATTGGCCTCTAGGAAAATATACGATACAAACAACATTAGATTTTGAACTCAAGGTTTTCTGTTTCCTGGTCCTGCCATGCGGATGTACAAATGGGTGGTCTCTTCTATCAGCATGCCCTGTCTGAATATACTACATGGAACACACAGGAATGGAAACTGGAAACTAGAAATTGACTGAGGATTCTAAAAGATAGCTTCCAAAAAGTGCCATGTTGCAAGACTCGATCTGTCTTCCTATATTTTTCCTTGGTGCTGCAATAACCTTGTAATGAAAAGGTATCTACCAACTTGATTAAAATATGAAAGAAGAGTGATTTCAAAAGCAAATGGTTTTTGTAAAAACCCTTCTATGATTCCTGTTACTTTGGCTTCTTCAAGACATCATTATAAATTGCTGGAATATGATTTACGAGGTTGGCATGCCCATGTATTCCATTGGATATTAAAGAATGCCCGTTTGCCCAGACTCCTTTTCCATATGGAAAGACTGTGGCAATTTAGAAAATGACACACAATAAAAACCATCAGTGATAGACAGCAATGGATTGATTTCCTCTCCATATAAATATAATGGCTTTGTTTCAATAAGTAAATCTCCCCAGAATCTGTTTTCTTTTAAAAAGAACTGCACATAAAAACTAGATTGGGATGGATATTTTCTCCCATAAGGGCAACAGTAGAACACTGGTTGGTGATATTGTGACTTTCCCAGTGTCAGCGAACTGTTACTCCCATCAACCCTGGTCACCAGTACATCTGGAACTGATGAGAACTGCCATTCAGCAATATCTGAAGGGCCGCAACTCCCCAAATCCTGCAGTATGTACGGGACTGAGGGTATGGTTACATTGGAGAGCAGAATCAGCATATTTTGTCTTTGTTTGAGTCATAGCTTGCATTGCATTCTATAATCACAATCAGTGCTTGCACATGGACTGCTGATTAATTTGGGAGTTCATTCTCCATGTGAGTAGTACTCCAGTCCATGGCCTCCCCTTCCTTCCTTCCTTCCTTCCTTCCTTCCTTCCTTCCTTCCTTCCTTCCTTCCTTCCTTCCTTCCTTCCTGGCCTTGCCTTTGCCCATACTTTCTTCCTCTGATTCTGCCTCTACAATCCTTTCATACAACAGAATCATGAGGATGGAAGGGGCCTACATGGCTATCAAGTCCAACCCCCTGCTCCAGGCAGGAAAAGAAATGAAAGGATATCTGCTGGCTGATTGTCTAGATTTTTCTTTTCTGGGTTTGTGTAAGAAAGCTAGAGCCAGAAAAATGTTAAGAACATTAGAAGAGCCATGCTGGATCAGGCCAAAGGCCCATCTAGTCCAGCTTCCTGTATCTCACAGTAGCCCCACCAAATGCATCTGGGAGTGCACGAGACTAGATATCTGTTTCCTGATACCACTCCCTTGCATCTGGCCCTTGAAGTACCACAGTTTTAAGACTGGAGATTACACATCTCCATCATGGTTTGTAACCTGTGATGGACTTTTCCTCCAGGAATCTAATCCCCTTTTGAAGGCATCCAGGCCAGATGCCATCACTACATCCTTATTGATCTGATGTGTGAATTACTGGGGGTGGGTGATCCCAATCTGATGTGAGTGTGGACACAAAAACATTGAAATGATGCTATAAAATGTCCCACAAGGGAAAGCAGTTGGCACGCTGAAATTTTATTTATTTATTTGATTTATATATAGCAGAAAGCTACTCTGGAAGGTTTACAACAGTGGTTCCCAACCTTCCTAATGCTGCGACCCTTTAATACAGTTCCTCATGTTGTGGTGACCCCTTGCCCTGCTTGGAAGAGGCCACAAGCCCCCTTTGGCAGGCCACTGCTGCAGCTGCCAGAAAGAACTTCCTTCTACAGGCACCCTTGGCCAATCGCAGCCTCCGGTGCCATTGAATGATATCCCCCCCAACCTATCAAGCTGTAACTCACTCTTCCCCCCTTCCTCCCCTCCTTCTCTGGACCCAAGCTGTTTGTGCCATTTTCTTCACTAGCTCTTGGTGACCACTGTGAAATGGTTATTCAACCCCCAGAGGGGTCCTGACCCCAGGTTGGGAACCACTGGTTTAGAACAGAAACAAAATACAATAAAACACATCTTAAAATAAACAAAATGAGCAATCAAAACCAAAATAACATCAATCAAACTAGGGAAAGTAAGCACAAATAAATAAATGTTTGTGTGTGCTCTTACCATGGAATAGCTTCTTTTTGATTTCCTTTTTTATTGATAACCTTGAAGATGAACCATATAATTATCACAGGTGAAGAAGTGAGAATGATAAATGTGATGATAGACCGCAAATAATAAAGGAAATTAAGCTGAACATTGAGATGTTTTCAAAATACAAAGGAAACTGATATGGAGTCAGCAGGTCTATGTGGAGACCAGTCTGGGGACGCATGACAGATGATGCTGTTATTGCTAAGTTTAACAAATTGTTTATTTCTGAAAATAGGATGGGCACATCCTAGATATTAGATATAACTTCCTGGGAGGAGAGGAAGTGCTAAAAAACTTCTAATATCTTTAGAAGACCTAGAAGTTCACTAGATGTTTCATACCAGAATTTGAAAGGAAGTACATGACAAAAGAAGGATGCTATTTTGATAGTTTGCTATGTACAAAGGATATGTAAAAGGGTAAGAAGGGTGCTGTGCCTATTAATGCTCAGTTTCAGGTTAAAGAACAGACCAAGGTAGGAAAACACGCAGGAAACTTTCTAGCAATGACACTTATTGTTTAACAAGGTCATAGTCTGTTAATCTACTTGCAGGACTGCTGAATGATAGATGGATATTGTCTCTAAGGCATGGAAGTTGCACTAAAGGAAATTACTATTCCTATTGCCTCCTTAATTTCACTGTTTTAAATGCATTTACTAGATGGCTGTATAGCTCAGTGGTTTAGGCATCTGGCTGTGAAGACAGAGGTTGGCCACTGTGCCCCTTGGGAGAACAGCTGTCCTGTGTCGCTGTAGGTAAGCTGCACAGTCCCAGCTGCCCCCAACCCCGACCCCCAGAAGAAGAGAAAAGTAAACCACTTCTGTATATTTTCTATCTGGAAAGCCCTAAGAGGAGATCAACTGAATGAATGGAACTTGTTAAGTCTACAGTTACACAAGACCCATCAATTCAGTGGATTTATTACAGTTGGGACTGGCAACTGGATTTAGCTTCCAAAACCTATGGTGCAATTTCCATCCTGTGATTTTAGCCAATCTTTTAGTGGAAAAGCCCCTAAGAAATGGTTTCCTCTGCATTCTTATGGTAGTGCCATGGGGATGGAACAGAGACACGTGATCACAGAACTTCTGTAGTTTCTGCCATGGCTGCAGCCCTGACAACCAGGGGAAATGTGTATTCCCAACCATGAACAAGCAAGAATATAGTATTTTTCTGTGTTTAAGAATATATTTTTATCTAAACTTGTTAAACTAAAAACTGAGGGTCATCTTATACACAAAAATAAGCCAAGGAGTGACCCACACAGTTGTGAAACTAATTTTGGGTTGGAAAATGGAGATCGTCTTATACGTGGTGTGTGTGTGTGTGTGTGTGTTGCATCATTACAGTCGTGACTGACCCTTCGTGACCCCATGTCCATGGAGTTTTCTTGGCAGGAATAGTGGAGTGGCTTGCCAGTTCCTACTCCAGGCGCCTACAGCATCTGGACGTGGAGGTGTCTTATAGCTAGAAAAACACAGTAATTTTAATTTCTGTCTCCTAATTTGTGATGTAGCTGGCTTTTTATCAGCCCTGATTCTATAAGGTTCCCTTGCACATCCCTAAGACCCTTTTGAAATAATATTTTTTTGCAAACAGGCCTCTTTGATAGTGGGTAAATCCCTGGCCCCTCTACAACAAGAACAGAAATCTTCTATACAACTTGTTCAATTGTTGTTGTTGTTTTCAGAATTTGTGGTGGAATCCACTTTTGTCTCATAGTGCAGTTCTTCCCAAAAGCATTCAATTGAAATAGAAGGCCTGATAAATATGCCTTTCAAGTTTAGAAACCATTAGACTGATGAAATGAGTAACCTGGAAAGCCTCACTATCGTACCCTGAAATAGCATATAGGTCACTAGTATACCCAGGCAGTCTAAATGTTTATATTCTTTTGACAGCATATCATTCTAATTAGTAAGTAAAAACATATAGACACAGAGCAGAAGCAAGATTAATTTTAATTGAGGATGTTGTGGAACTGAACTTTATGTTTCTAGGAAATTTTCTCATTAGCTCACATTACTCACTACTAATAGTGGAAAATAAGGCAGTATTTTGCTCTGAAATAATTTATTAGTTTATTACTGTCACCAAAGGATATCACAATCTGTCTCCCAACTGAAATTATCAAGCATTTGTTTTCTAATTTGCATTTTTGAATGATTTCTCCCCTTCTTTCCCCACTTCCTAGATAGCCTAATAGCATTATCCCAATAGCATTATCCATGCTAAACTCTGTTAAAAATTAAGTTGACGGGTAATATTGGTGTTGAATGTGTTACATATATATCGTATAGGTGTATGGCTGTTGTTGTTTTTTAAATTGTAGTTTTTATGGATTGTGTAGGAATGTTGCTAGGTGAAATAGTGTAGGGATGTGGGTATGTTTGGATTTTATGTCAGTTTTAAATGAGTGTAAGTGATGTCTTGGCATGTGAATGTTGGAGTATGTGTATGGATGGTTTGTTTTTAAATTGTAGATTTTACATGGGTTGTGTGAATGACTGACTGGATGGCACTTTTAATCTCGTTGTATTTATACAATGACAATAAATTGCATTCCTATTCCTATTCCTATTCCTATTCCTATTCCTTCATCCCTCTTTGCCACAAAGGAGCACATGACTCACCGGGATTTGCATCTGCATTATTGTCTTGGGCTTGTGCGGGCACACAAGATTTCCTGAACAAATGAGTTCAGTAAAATATGGTTTGGGCTTTGAAAAAAGAAAAAGAAATCCTGTCCCTTTATATATGTGTGTGAGAGAGTCTGTCTGTCTGACTGACTGAATGACTGAATGAATGACTGTGTATGGGTTTGTGTAAAATATTCCTCTTGGGTGTAAATACCCTTGCCCATAGTTTTCCATGAACAGAATTCCCTCCTTTGAGCTTTATGTACATAAGACATCGAAACAAAGAGAAAACTTCTGTGTCACATATCATATATTATGTGGCATGCCCTGTGTTAGCTTGAGAACTGGGCACTGAGCTATACAACATCCTGCATTAGGGTCTCTTCCTAGCTTTGATGGCCTGAGGTGAGTGTGTTACTCTGTCTAATGTCTATGGAGGTTTTCATTCATCTAGGTGAGGCTATCTAGGAACTGAATAATGGCCAGTAGACTTCTTTTCTTGTGGGATCGAAACATTTTACTACTCATCCAAGTAGCTTCCTCAGTCTGAGAAGAGTTGGTGGGAGGCTTCCAAATTGAGACAGCATCTGCCAATCCTATTCAGGCCATTGAACAGGCATCTAACAAGCCAATCAAGACTGTTGTCCATGTAAAAAGCTTATTCAGACCGGGGGGGGAGGTGATACCAAGGTGAACTATATTTTGGGAGTCTCCTACCAACTTTTCTCAGATTGAGGAAGCTACGTGGATGAGTAGTGAAATGTTTCGATCCCACAAGACAAGAAATCCAGTTGCCATGACTTAACTCCCAGATACTCTGCCTAACGAGAAAGGTGGCCATTATTGGTTGATTCACAGACTCCTCTCATTTCTGACTAACATTAAAGCACAGATAAATATTTTTGGTTGGACTGAGGCTCAATTTTCTGGTCCATGTCTCTCTTAGTGCTATGAGACTACTGAAGCAGAAGAGTCAACCAACATAAAACATTCCCAGTTTTAACAGATATATTTTTAAATTTGAAATGGGACAAGGGGTACATGTTTCCTATTAAGACCTGAATCACAATTTCTGGAGGCTTCCTAGAGAAAAACCTCCCTCCCTCCGTTCCTTTGCCTGAAAAAGGAAAACTGGACTTTGCACCACACTTGTGTGGTGGGGGGGATGCATGGACCCTTGGGCTCCACTTTGTCCACCTTTGTGCAGAGGGAAATGAGCTTAAAGCCCAGGATATTTTTTTCTATATAATATCTGAAGTCCACTTGTTCAAGTCCAGCATGATTTCATTTTTAACACATATGCACCTTGAAATGTGATGTGTTTCATTTAATTTGTTGTGTTAAGAGAAGAGAGCAGGAAGTTGCAAAAGAAATGTGCTGGTATAGTTTTATAGTGAAAAACACACAGGATCATACCAAGGATGGAAAGGGTCCAAATGGCATGAAGAAACATCATTTTAGAGGGCTGGGAAAGGTTTTGCTGTCAAGTGAGGTAATATAAACAGAGTATTTTCTTGGAGTAATATAAAATGATGTAAGATATATTAGATTTTTTTGGGTAATGCTCAGAACATAATGTACCTTTGCCTGCATTATTTGGAGGAGAAATCATTTTGGGGGAGAACCACCAAGATTTGGCACTTGTCCGGGACATATTTGAAAGCTGTTGTTTCTGCTATACAAAGTCTTCAGCTTCCCAGACACCCACATAGGATGGCTGTCCTCCTCAATTTGAGGCCAATACATCCCTGCTTCAACCTCTGGTCCTTATAGAACACAGAAAATTTGTTGCAAAATGTGCTGTCACTTGGTTCCACAAAGAACTGGACATGTAATGCAAATTTCATGGCAACCTATTCATCCTGTATCTAGAATCTTGCCAAGAGGTGCTAGGAAACTCCAGTTAGTTAAAACAAATACCAAGTGGAAATCCCTGTCTGAGGAAAATACATCAAACTGAAGGTTTAAAAAAGAGAAAGAAAAGTTGCTCCTGTATATTTTCTTTGGAATTTATTTTTAAATACAGCTTTGGGGAGAGGGGGAAGACAGGAGAAAATGAAGGATGGTGATATGGGCACCTGGCATTTACCCAGACATTTTTTCAACATATTTACATATCTGTATGTGAGGTATGAGGTGGTGGAGATATTCTGCTCCTGGTGCTCCACCCTACCATCAATGAACACTTCCCACCTCTGGCAAGACTGCCTCTGAAGACAAGAACGCTTTTCCTTTAGAAAGATCATCTGTTGTATTTCTTACTTCAGTATGTGCTAAGTCTCTTCAGGGTTTTTGGTAAAATAATTATATCTGCTCTTGTTTTAAAGGTGGTGTTCATGCTGATTCTTCTTGTTGGGAAATCCCTGTGAGGTTTAGGAGCCACAATATCTAGACTACTTAGCCATGACAAGTCAACATTGCCCAAAGTTGCATCATGAGGAGGTTAGCCTACATAGACGTGGAGGCAGCATGGCATAATGAGTGGAAGACTTAAAATCCAGATGTGTTTAACTTGATGTCCAATCAGGTACAATAAATACTCTTATGGCTTTGATACCTGAAGGAAAATCTAACTGGATAATGCTAAAAAAACAATCCAGACTATCCATGGGAGGTGCCAATATTGGAAACATAAATGGGGGGTTACTGATATTTTTAATTGTGACTGTGGGCATGTCCCTCAAACTTTACATTGCCCCTTTAGAAGGTTCCCTGCTCCCTACAAGAATTTGATAGAAACATTAAAGGCACTGAGATCAAAGTGAAGTTCTAAATAATAATCATTATCTAATTATCTTAGGAAAAGGTAAATATCAAACCATTAAGACTACCGTAACAAAACATACCAAACAGAGTAAAATCAAGTAGGGCAATGGCAGCTCAGGCAATGCTCATAAACTCAGGCAAGCACTCATGTTCTCTGCCTTTCTCAGTGGTCAGCATCAGTGAAGTGTGTGTGTGTGTGTGTGTGTGTGTGTGTGTGTGTGTGTGTGTGTGTGTGTGTGTGTGTGTGTGTGTGTGTGTGTGTGTGTGTGTGTGTGTGTGTGTGTGTGTGAGAGAGAGAGAGAGAGAGAGAGAGAGAGAGAGAGAGAGAGGCAGCAAAGATAATTAACTCATTTTGTAGAGCCTTACTGGTAAAAGGGACAGAACTCATTGGCTTATAGTTCCATGTGAGGTCCAGTTCACATTAACCCCATAATGACTGGAATGTATCCCAACAATCTTGAGGGCACTGCTGTTCAATGATTAAACAATTTACATATCTGGCCTTAGGCATAGTTGCTTTAGTAACTGCTCACACATAATTTATTTTACTCATCATGCATTATTCATATTGCATGTTTTAAAAATCTAGGTGATAATTTTATTTAAAGCATAATAAAATAAGTATTTCTCAATTAGCTGGCTAGTTTTATCCCCTCTTTCTGCTTGAAAAGTCTTTCCAGGAGCTAATAATAAAATAAAAATTCAGAGGAAAAAGTTGATGAGGACGTAACATGAATGGATTAAAACAACAACAAAATACATAGCCTCTGATTCCCTTCAACAGCAAATTAACTTACATGCTATAGGCCTGACTGAATAAAATGTCTTTGGCTGCCAGAAGAAGGATAACAGAGTGTGGGAAATTCATTAATCTAGGGATAATCAGTGAGTTAACTTGACACTCTGAAAGTCTCAGAAGCACATGGCAGAGTCATTAATAGGAAATGTCCAACTATTTTATTTATTTATTTATTTAGAACACTTGTATCCCGCCCATCTTCCGGATCGGAACTCTGGGCGGCTAACAACAAAACAAAACAATAAAAGACCAATCCACAGATTGCAGTAAAAAGGAGGGGAGGCAAACCCTCCAGCGGGGATAATGCAAGCAGCAAAGGAAAAAAAAGATAAGTAAAACTTAAGTAGAAATGTCGCCAAACGTCCCCTTAAAAATCCAAGCAAACCAATGTAGGTGGATATATATGTGTATGGATGTAAATAGGTTAAATATTATCTTATCGATATGTGTCACGACTAAGAGAGATATAGGTTGTATATTGTATATTGTATATATTGTATAAAACTATCACTTTTTCTACTAGTGCTTTTATGTCTGCAGGACCTATGTGAGCAGCTGTCTTGATTTACTGTGTCCATTTACATTGCAGTATAATGAGGCTCTGATTCATCAAAGCAACATTTTTGGTGGAAGCCTTCCCAGTTCTCTTGTGCTCCTCCTAATGACTCAGATGGGGGCTGTCAACTATGGTGAACCAGTTCTGTATGATAACTTGCAGGTTTCATATCGAGTCAAACAGAGAGCAACCTATTTTCCTATATGGACATTCTGGCTCAATTTAGGTTGATGAATATTTTCTACAATTTTTACCTTTGCCATAAAGGAAATTAATTCCTTCAAAGCTCCATGCCTGAGCAATGAAACTGACAAATGAAGCCCATGTTTACCTCCTGATCTCCAGTCACAAAGTAAAAGTGAGCTCATTTGCAACAAGTGCTATATACCTCCTAAGGAAGCTCTGCTTCTAAGGACTTCTTAACAGTGTTGTGATCAAAGCTTTCCCACTGCCAAACCTGTCCTTTGGCATGTGCTGACCATGAATGGTTTCTCACTGTTTGGTTGTCTGTATGGAGAGTATGTTTATTTCCAAACTGAGCACACACATCTAGCTACAACACTCTGAAATTAAGTGGGAATACCTGTGGCTATCAATAAGCCCAGCAATAAAGTTCTAAGTCTAGCACTGGCTGTGTTCTGCTCTTCATATGTTCCATGCTACACAGGACTGGCCCAAGACATGTTCTTGGTTATTTTTTCCCCTGCATAGGGAAAAAGACACAATAGTTCCCCTCCTGTGCCATGTGTGGAAGCTGACTGAAGTCACAGTGGAGCTTACTTCCACACTGATGAAATAGGGAGAGCCATCAAACCTAAGGGCACCTTGACTGTAATGTGGAACGTCTTGCTAGAGTGAAATGAAAGGCCAGGAAGCTCAGGATGGAAAGCTGATGGGATGTGAGTTGACTGCTTATCCTTATCCCTTCCAGCATCTGGTCCCTGACCATATTGCCTCCACTGCCAAATAGTAGGGACAGCATCACTGACTGCACATACATAGAGACAAGTCCAGACTGATCTCTAATTGGATAGATGTGATCATTTCCAACACTGCACACAGACAAGCTGCCATTGTCAACACAGTGGCTCGGAACCAGCTGTCTAGTTAGTTCATTAATGCCTAGGCACAATGGAGAATAAGCCAACTGCTAAAAGTAGCCAGCCACTGACAAATGACCATCTTGGGCCTGTGTTTGGTCTTCCTTCTTGCCATTTTCTGCTGGCAGTGCGGGGAGGGTGGTGTCATCACACCACTGCTGCATTGGTTCCCTTCTACTTGTTCCAGCTGTCACCACTGTTGCTAGCATTTCCCTTGTCTTCAGTGTAGCTGCATACAGAGGTCCAGTACTTTGTTTCCCACTCCAGGTGGTGGGAGAGCTTCTGCTACTTCTTCAAATGAACATAAACACGGAGATGGTTACACTTCAGCCTTCTGTCTCATGTAAACAATCACAGTGAGACCAAAGGAAGCTGGGTGTAGTGCAGCTTAATCTTTTTTAACCAATACACACTACGGCTGGGAATATTTCTTCTCCTGTTTCCACTACTGGGAAATACATAAGCAAGGAAGCAATATTTATAACAGTCAAGGAAAGCACTGTTTCCTTTTTTATCCGGAAATGGAAGTTATTCTCAGCTCTTTCACAGTAGAAGGTGAAAAAAAACTAGGAACTGGTTGGCGGCATTGGTTTTATTCTTGGAAATTTATCGTCTCTGAATCAAAACAAACACCTTTTGCAAGTCTGGGATTTTTATAAACTGGCAAGCTGGGTGGTGGGAGCAATGTTGTTTACAAGTTTTAGTGGGCTAGCCTGTGGGAGTTTATGAGAGTTGTTGCCAGCTGCATCTGACATCAGCTAGGAAAACAGCATCAGGCTCTCTGAAATGCATGGAAGATGTCCCAAGGAATGAACTAGTCCAAGGTGACAGTCAACCTAGAGAACAGGCTTAGCACATACTTAAAGTGAAGCTCCCTTAACTGGTGGAAGACAGTTATTTGCATAGCACATGGTGTTCACAAGTGATGCATTTAGCATGATTTGCTTTGTGATTGGTCATTTTAAGGTAAACATGGGTTTCATTTGAAAATCTGATTGCTGGAGACCACATCTCTGAAGAAATTCCACTGTAGGAGACAAAATGGTCTAATTGTAGGGAATGCTCATTTCCCTTAATGCCTAGTTTGATCATTATAGGATGGGTTGGGGAGATGAGAATATGGAATGGCATTAGGTACTAGCTATCTGTAGCTGAGGCCAGCCAGAACAAGATATAGCAGTACTGAATCAATGGGAGGAGGCTACTGTGGAAAGATAGGTGATCATGGCAGCCCCCAGAGCCAGGTCTCCAAGGGAAGGTGCAGAAGTCCAGACAGCTGTGTTGATCCCTCTCAGCAAACAAATTCAAGCAGTTAGCAGCAGATGTGCTCTAAAAGCTAACATATCTCAAAAGTGCATTTAAAAAGTTGCATACTGAAAATTATCTTGTCTTGGTAGAAGCCATCTCAGATATTAGGATTATTTCACAACCCTTCTCAGAGGGAACAAGAGTACCTGATGAGCATAGCAGATGATCTAATCGTCCCTGCTATTTTTCTAAAGAAATCCTGACACTGACTTGGTGAAATGTGGCCACACCACTGGCTACATCTGTCTAGTTCCTGAAATAAAGTGATAGATGATATGCTGATTCAGCAACACAACTTGCCAGGTGATCTGGGGGACTCTGGAGTTGTACATAAGAACATAAGAAGAGCCATGCTGGATCAGGCCAAAGGCCCATCTAGTCCAGCTTCCTGTATCTCACAGTGGCCCCATCAAATGCCTATGGGCACACATGAGACTAGATGTCTGTCTCCTGCAACCACTCCCCTGCATCTGGCCCTTGAAGTACCCTGGTTTTAAGCCTGGAGATTACAGATCTCCATCATGGTGTGTAAACTGTGATGGACTTTTCCTCCAGGAATCTGTCCAATCCCCCTCTGAAGGCATCCAGGCTAGATGCCATCACCACATCTTGTGGTAGGGAGTTCCACAGACTAACAACATGCTGGGTAAAAAATACTTTTTTTTGTCTGTTCTCACTCTTCCAACCCTCAATTTGAGTGGATGTCCCCTAGTTTTGGTATTCTGTGAGAGGTTGAAGAGTGTCCCTCTATCCACTTTACTCATGCCCTGCATAATTTTGTATGTCTCAATCATATCCCCCCTCAGGAGCCTTTTTTCCAGACTACATAGCCCCAAACGTTTTAGCCTTTCCTCCTAAGGGAGGTGCCCCAGCCCAGTAAGCATTTTAGTTGCTCTCTTTTGCACCTTTTCCACTATGTCTTTCTTGAGATGCGGTGACCAGAATTGTACACAATACTCCAGGTGCGGCCTTACTATTGTTTTGTATAATTTATTTTATTTTTATTTATTTATTTTTACAACTTATATGCCGCCCACTACCCAAAGGTCTCTGGGCGGCTTACAATAAGGAATTAAAACAGTTAAAACATCAAATATCAATAAATAATTAAAACAACAACAAAACCTTATACTAAAATCATCACACTAAAATTGCCATCAAAGGACCCACAGGCTATATTATATCAATTAAAAACCTTCTGGAACAGGAAGGTTTTTACTTGGCACCGAAATGTCATCAATGTTGGCGCCAGGCGGATCTCTCTTGGGAGGGCATTCCATAACTTGGGGGCAGCTGCTGAGAAGGCCCTATGTCTACAAGCCATCCCTCTCACCTCCTTGAGGGATGGCTCTTTCAAGAGGACCCCCTGGCTCCATCTTAATTGCCGGGTAGGTTCGTATGGAAGGAGGCGGTCCTTCAGGAATCTAGGTCCCAAGCCATTTAGGGCTTTATATGTCAAGACAAGCACTTTGAATTGGGCTCGACAGCAACTGGTAACCAATGCAGGTTACGCAGAATCGGCGTGATGTGATTCCTGGCGGCTCCACCACTTAGCAGCCGTGCCGCACGATTCTGAACCAATTGCAATCGCCGGACCATCTTCAAAGGCAGCACCACGTAGAGCGCATTGCAGTAATCAATACGGGCATTATAATGTTGGCTGTTTTATTTTCAATCCCCTTTTTGATCATCCCTAGAAAGAAATTGGCCTTTTTCACCGCTGCCATACATTGGGTAGACCCCTTCATTGAGCTGTCCACCAATACACCAAGATCTCTTTCTTGATCTGTCATGGATAGCTCAGAGCCCATGAGTTGATAGATAAAGTTTTGATTTTTCTCCCCAATATGCATTACTTTACATTTTGCTACATTTTGCTACATTTGCCATTTCGCAGCCCATTCTCACCTTTGCAGTCCAACAAAGTACCTTTTCTCAGCTTAGTTCAAGACATTCCCTTCTCATGGCAAGTTCTAAAATTGTCTGGCTCTGTCCTCTTATTTTGTCCAGAGAGCCTTTTTGCTTAGGGCAGATTAACACATCTTCTAGCAGTAGGGGAAAATGCTGACTCTTTGAGCCTCCGATGGCATTTTGGCTGTGTTTGGGATGCAGGGCTCAGCTAGCACTTAATAACGAGTCCCTGCACAGGCAATTCATTCCTTTTCCTGGCTGGGCTCCCAGCAAGCTCCTGAACTGTGTTCCATGCCAGTGCCATCAATGTAATCAGATGACAACGACTATGGCTGTGCCAGCTCGCATAGCTTCTCAACTTCCATGCGGCTGTGCCAGCATAGCAACCCACAAAGCCTATGAGTCACTTCTGCTCACATTTTAATGGGCATTGATTAACACTGCAGTTCTTGAAAATCTATGGCTCATAGGGAGATCAAGTCATCTCCCCTGTCCCAACAAATAGCCATAGAGGCTTTGTATATTGATAGCATTTTGATGTCTTCTCTATTTTGGAGTCTAAATCTTGACCCCATTCATGTTTCCCATCAGCCAAGACAACAGCTCAGTGCATCTGGAGAGCACCAGCTTGAAGGATGCGAATCGTAGAAACTATTCATTATGAAGGAAGGCATTAATACAGAATATAGAAAGTGGCAGAATGACCAAATGAGAGCTGTAACATTTGGGTTTTTATTTTGCTGCTTGCTAAGGTACTCAACCCTTGAGGATTCATTAACAAAACAGAGCTACACTTTAATTGCCTGGGGAGGAGCAGACTTCTCAAAATGAAGTCAAAAACAAAAGAAAGTTTTGGCTCACAAACACATGGGCAAAAGCGCAATGTAGAATTCTTTCCATAATTGCACAGTTCTTTGGCCCCTTTTGAACTCTGCATGGAATTCCAACTCCCTTTGAAACAGGAGATGTTGAGCTTGACAGAAGCCACACTTCCAACAATTTGAGTTTAAATGTTGTTTGCAGAACTTAGAAAGAGGCACCTAAAATATAATTGGTTAGTTATCGCTACAAGTGCGTCTCAAGAATTTCCAACTGTTGTTGCCTTTATGTTAGTTTCATATTTTCCAAAAAAAAGGGGGGGATTATAATTTAGTTGGAGAGTAAGACAGCACTTGAAGTTTTGAATGTATCTGGATTCAAACACCAAGAAATGCCCGGATATCGCTACACAATATCATGCCTCCATTGCCAGTAGGAAAAATGATGACAAGCTATGCCTGGTGTCGTTCTGTGAATGGTAGTGAGCACAAGGGGGGAAACTGTAGACCAGGCATGTCCAAACTTCAGCCCTCCAGATGTTTTGCACCACAGCTCCCACAGTCCTTTGCCATTGGCAACCTAAGCTTAGAATTCTGGGAGTTGTGGTCGAAAACTTCAGGAGGGCTAAAGTTTGGACGTGCCTGCTGTAGACCATCTTGTTTGCTGCCATTGGTCATGCTGTCAACATACAGGCTGCCCTGAATGGGCAAACAATTTTATTTCAAGAAAATCAAGATCAATATTTGCAATTCATTTAATCTAGGAACATATGGGGTTGACTAGATGCCCTAAGCACATCCGATCTCGCCCGATTTTGGAAGCTAAGAGGGGTCGGCCCTGGTTAGTCCTTGGAAGGGAGAACACCAGTGAATACCAGGTGCTGTAGGTGCCTGGAGTAGGAACTGGCAAACCACTCAAGTATTCCTGACAAGAAAACTCCATGGTCATGGGGTCACGGAGAGTCGGTCACGACTGTAACAACACAACACAACACACAGTTTTAATTTAAAAAACATAACTCAAAATTTACATAAATAACTTATATTATTATTAGAGATGGGCACGACCAGGAAAAATGACATTTCGAGTTGTCGTGTGTCGGAGCCGGCCCGTTTTGGCTCGTTTCCGTTTGTCGTGAAATTTTTCAAAAATTTGTCATTTCGTTTGTCATCTGTCGTTAGTACTGGTTTAGTGGGGTAGGGTAGCGGGCCCCTGGAGGCACCTCTCTGGGGTGGGTGCCTCCCCTGGCCCGCTATGAAGGGAAGGCATTTAGCAGGCTCCTGGAGGCACCTCTCTGGGGTGGATGCCTCCTCTGGGCCCCTACAAAGGGAAAAGGAAGGGTACATGACCGTGTAGCCATTGCATACCAAGTGGCACTGGCAGAGGCACCTCTCTTTTGGGTGCCTCTAGCTCACTAAGAAGGACAGCATACTGGCGTACAGAGTTTTTTGGAGTTTTTTGGAACTTTGGACTGGTGAGCGAGGTGAGAGAAGAATGCCTCTGCTGGGCGCCCTCTGACTCACTAAGGACAGTGTACTTGCATGTAGTGCAATGCGAGTACAGATCTGGCTTAGGGTTGGGGTTAGGGCAAGGGCTAGGCTTAGGGTTATTACAGGTAAGGTTAGGGTGAGTTAGTGGGCTGCACCTCTGGGTGCCTCTGACCCACTAAGAAGGACAGTGTACTGGCATATGGGTTAGGGCTAGGGTTAGGGCTAGGGCTAGGGCTAGGGCTATAGTGGGCTTTTTATGCCCGACTGGCACATCCCAGAAGTCTCAGTCAAAACCTGGCCAAGTGGCCATGAGATTGGTGGAATGGCTCAAAAAATTTGCATGGTCCCATCCCATGGCCAGCCCATTATTGCGCAGGTGTAAAAAAATAAAAATAAAAATAAAAATAAAATAAAATCAATGGGATTGGAGACAGAAGTTTATTGCAAGAAAAACCCACTGCTGCTACTGTAAAAATTCAGGCAGTTAAAATACCTAATTTTCGCAGGTTTCTGTGTGGTGCTTTGGTGGGTTTTTGGACCATGATTTAAAAAAAAAACTATTGCGGTCGCCATTTTGGATCCCCCACACTGCATGGCATGGCGAGATGACAAGGATGCCCCCCACCAGAGCAGCCCAGGACAGGAGGGGGGAGGACGGGGACCCACCCCAGAAACCACCCCTCTGGTAGGTGCCCTCCCTCAGGCAGGCATATTTTTGCCTGCTTTTTTGACCGGGAATCAGGTTTTTTTAAAAACTTTTTTTCTGTGCCGCTTGGCATCGCGCGATCGCCACGATGCCATGAACGACAATGACAAATCAGACCCATTTTTTCTTTTATCGGTTCAAGTTCTGACGGCTTAATTGTTGTTACCGTTTCCGTTGCGTAACGGAAACAAGGAATGGAAACGGAAATGAGAATTTTGCCAAGTCATGCCCATGTCTAATTATTATACTATATATATTAGGGCTTTTAACGTTTGGGCTTCCTCTATTTTTGGAATTGCCTTGAACAAAGTTGACTTGCTGTGCTGAACAATACTACGTACCACTCAAAGTGGCTTAAAGAGCAAGTCAAAATCAGTTTAGCTTTAGAATAAAAAAATAAAAATTAAAGAAGCAAAATCAAACTGCCCCAAAATTAAAATCACCAAAATGCATTAAAACTGTTAAAAATCAACAAATAGCACAGTCAAAAACAATGCAATAGAACAAGTGAAATATCATATTCCAATCATAGATATGCTTTTGCATCCTACATAAAATCAGTAAGTTTTCATGTTCTGCAGCCACAATGTAACAAAATGTTGATTCTTTTCTATCTGCTGTTTTCCATTGAAAATCTCCTTTCCTTAAACAGGATTAATGGATATAACATTCTATTAGAACAAGCTTTCAAAAAGACTGCAAGAATGAAAGGGCCTGAGACTGAAACAGCAATTCTCCTGTGTTGCTGCAAAATTCTCTGCCTCTTAAACACCTGCACCATCGGCCAAATTAGCCCAGATATAATGCAAAATCACAGTGTGCCAGAAGCCTTGTTGGGAGCCTGGGTCGGCAGAGGAAGCACTGCATCAAGGTCAAGCACTGTGAAGCAGGTTGTTCTGACAAGAAGCCCTGGCAAAACAAGAGCTAAAAAAAACCCTTCCAGGGATTTCTAAGAGCGGGTGTAAGGTGATTTATACCAGCAGTGCTGGCTCCAAACTGAAGGCTCCACCCTGCCTGTCTGGACTGATTACAACTGGGGGCGGAGGGGAGGGGTCTTGCTTCTGGCAAGTCTCTTGAATTTGCAAAGTATATAGCTGCTTTTAAAACAAAAAGCAACGGCAGATCTGAAGCAGCAGAACAGGCATTTCTCTGCCCTCTGAGAAATACCCTGGCCTGCTCATAATGGTATTCTGGCAAGTTGCAGGGTAAACCTAAATGACTTAAAGGCTTTCCTCAGATGTACCAAATATTGCAGCTGGGCAATTTTGGGCCCTGAACACATTGGTACTACAGTATGGCCATTTTAGATGGCTATGTTGTACAGCCTCATTTGTAAAGCAAAAAACTTAACATACTTATTTTGGAAATATGCACCATTATTTATTTATTTATTTATTTATTTATTTATTTATTTATTTATTTATTTATTTATTTATATTGACAAATAGGATAGTCTATTTCAAAAGTAGATATAATAAAATAAGTTTGTGTAATCAAGGACATGCATGACCACTCATCTTCTATCTTCATGTGAATAAAATACAGTACACATGCAACTCTCAGCCACTAAAAATCATGCAATAAAAAAAGCTTTCATGGATTAAACACCACTTCCTCAGGTTTTTACCACTGTGAAGAACTTACAAGGCCAAAACCTAATGTTCAAACATACGTGGCAAGGTGGGTAAGTTAAATCCAGCAATTCTTGGCATGATTGGTTTCACCAGATACGGTTGTCTTGTAGGTAGGAGTCTGGTTGCTGTTTTATCATGACAGCTTGGGCAGCTTTGGAATGAGGGTAACAACCCCATTTTCCCAAACAAAGAAAACAGAGGAATAAATAACTTTTTCAGTTGTCCCCCATCATTTAGTTTTTTGTTGTTGTTCACATGCATATTTGCCTAGCTCACACAAGCAGGGGGAGATTGTCTGCCATAGCAAATGTGAACTGACAGCAGCAGCAGCAGCACTACTACTACTACTACTACTACTACTACTACTACTACTACTACTACTACTACTACTACTACTACTAGTAGTAGTAGTAGTAGTAGTAGTAGTAGTAGTAGTAGTAGTAGTCGCAGAAGCAGCAGCAGCAGCAGCAGCAGAAGAAGAAGAAGAAGAAGAAGAAGAAGAAGAAGAAGAAGAAGAAGAACAACAACAACAACAACAACAACAACAACAACAAACAACAACAGGTTTGGGAGAGGACTTTTGCATCCCTGTTCCCTACCATCTGTCCAATACTGTCCTTCACTGAGCTAGGAGGTATTGGTAGACATCATCTGTAATGGACAAGTCCTACAAAACTGAAGAATGCCCATAAAACTATACTGGAAATTACAGAAAACACATGGAGCAGGTTTGACCCTTGTTGTTCTTCATTGAGTAAGCTGCTGTTGGAAAGCTGTATTTAAACGGGGGTAGGCATAATTCCATAGTGTTAATACTTGGTTTCAAATCTTATCGGGAAAAGGCTGTGTCTCTGAATTGTTCCAAGGCAGCAGACAATTCCATACAAACCATAGCTTTGCTAATCATGTTTTTATGATTGCTTGTGTTTGGGAGCATCTGCCACAGAAAATAACTTTTTGCAAACTTCTAACATCTGCTTTGCAATTCCTATTGTGACCTCTTTTCAGCATGTGGTAGGAATCCAAAAATGCCGAGTCTTGTAAGGGAATCAGTGGGTGAGCTGAGAAAAAGGCTGCAGCCAACTTCATGGTTCAGATCAGAGGGGTTTATCAGCAAGCATCATCTGTACTTAAAACGTTGGAGACAGGCTGCTAAGGATGCTTATCCCTAATCAGGAGAGGCTGGAGGGCAGAAAAGGTGTTGTTTGTTTTGTGCCAGGGCTTATACAAATATTGCACCCACAACCATGTGTTGTGTATTCGAGGAGGGATTAATGTGTTTACATTTACCTTGAGATAAAGGAAGAGAAGGTTTTTTATGGGGGGGGGTTCCTGGAGGTAGGTGTCTACTTCCTCAAGTTAGTGAAGAAGTAGACATTTATGGATAGTGGATTTTAACAATTGAGGCAGAAATGACTGTAATCATAATTGTACTGTAAAAAAGGAATCAGGTTGTTGATTGCTTAAGTGTTGCAAGAGGAGATGCAGTATGTAACATACAAATATTATGAAGAAAAGAAAAAGAGGAATAGGGCAAGGCAAAATATTTCAAGCACATGTGAATGGGAGACCAGGGGAATGGAAAGAAATATGGAGTAACTCTATGGAGATGGAAAGAAAACTAAAGCAAGGATTAAAAGGAGCAGAATGCAGAGGATGATGGATCACAGGAGGAAGGAAGAGAAAAAAAGAAAGGTGTGGGAAGAAAAAAAAAGAAAGGTGTGGAATCAGCTACTAAGGAGTAGTCCAGTTTTGGAGTAATAAAAACATCAGGGAGATGAATTTCAGTTAGCAACATTGGGGAAGGCTTCACTCCACTTTCCAGTGAAGAGTCCCCAGTCAGATCTGCTGGTCCTCCCCTCCCATCTGCCCTTTGAATCTTTTGTGTGGGCAGCATTTGGTCCCAAGACCAGTGGCAGTGAACCAAGTGGAAAAGGAAAGGCCACTGTGGTGTAGTGGTTACAGTCAGGATACAGGTAAGTACTGAGCCAAGAAACCCACTGGGGTAACCTTGGGCTGGCCACTTTTTCTCAGCCTGCTTTCCCTCTCAGGATTGTTGGGATAAACTGAAGAGGAAAATGGCCATGTCCACTATTTGAGTTCTCTGGAGGAAAGGTGTAAATGGTGATGAACAACCTTGAAGAGCTGTGGTTTGACCAATGTATTTGGTCCTTCACTGACATAGAACATGACTCCTTCCCCTGCCAATGCCATTGTATTCATAGCTGCCTTTCATCACACAGTCAGTGACTACTCTTCAGGTGACAAAAGCTAGCATATAAATAAAACAATTTAGCCACACATATCTGAGGGCAGTAAAAGATTTCGAAAGGGCTGTGGTTGTTTAATGGGTTTTCAGCTTCAGATGGTGTTTTGTGTCATGAAGGATGGCCTGTAAAGATTCTTAGCCATCCAGGTGGAGTTATTCAAAAGTTGAGTCAGGGCAACTGGACTTGTTTTGTTGCGAGATGCAAATGTTTCACCACTTATCATCAGCTTCAGAGGATGGTCTTGCAGCAAATCAATAATTAGTATTTTAGGGAATGTTAGAGTTAGAAAGAGATCAACTGCATAAGCCAATAATGGAATACAGGTAGGTTTACAGAACTTAGTTTATGGTCACCCCCATCGCCCACCAAGAAATTGACGAAATAAACATGTACATTTAATAGACTTGGACCTTGTGGACTCTTCCCCCACCCAACCCTGAATATTAAAAGAAAACCCTTCAAGACTTGAAGATGTCTTTGTTCTCTGGTTTTAATGTTATTTTCGTATGCCTTGGCATTTTCAGGGAACAAACTTGTGAGAAGGAAAAGGCAGAGGATGTGAACTCCCATAGCCAACACAAAGAAAGGGAAGATTATGTATTACAAGTCCTGCTGAAATGTTTCTCAGGCTAATGGAGATTGCCATAAAAGTTAAAAATAATGCAAGGCAAAGATGGGATATAAACCTTCCCAAGGTAGGGATGGAGCAGACATTTGTTCAGTTAGAATTTTAATACAAGCTGATGTTAATTCACCCTGCAGGAATTCTATTATTCTTTGGGTTTTCTGACTTCATTGAATTTTGTAATGCAAAATTTTCTGTAATGTAATGCTGTTGTCCAGGAAGCAAAACAAAACAAAGCAAATGTGTATGTCAGGGGATGTTACACGCAGAATGCAAGTATTAGGAAAAACAGAATTCACTTATATTAGAACTTAGCAAAAATATTAGTAGTAAAAAGCTAACTGATTCCAATCTGGCATCCACTATCTAGTTTAAAATGTCAGGCAAATTAATGCATATTAATCACATGCATTCAAAATGTTTAAATCAGTTGGGTCATCTACTGTTTTTAGGTATCATGTCTGTTCCAGTCTTTAGTCCTTGCAAACTAATGTGGTGGATACATCATCACCGAGAGTGTCTGTGAAGATTCTCAGTCATCCAGGTGAGCTTATCTGGAAATAGAGTCATGGCAACTGGACTTCTTTTCCTTGAGAGATAAAAATGTTTTGCTGATGATCCAAACAGCTTCCTCAGTCTGAATACAGCTAGTGCGAGTCCTCCATCTTATAGTCAGCTTTGATCTCTTGTCACCCTGCTCTGAAATAGGCTCAGAAGATGAACAATGGCCTGAATAGGATTGTTAGGTAGACAACAGTCTTGATAGCCTTAAAGTGAACAATGGCCTAAAGTGCTGAAACCCATAACACCACCTTGAGTGTTATGTATTTTATCAATTACTGAAAACGTGTATTGGAAAAGCAAAGTCTTAAAACAGAGGATACTTTGCAGGTAAGAATCAACACTAGGTTAATTGCATAGAAAAACATTCTAGTTTGAGTGTGAAAGTCATGCCATTTGGATTCATTTGAAGATTCTTTGGCTCTTTAGATGCCTAAAGTCTATATACATTATTCATTAGTCCATTCTGATTGGCTTTTTAAAAAACACCATTTGCATTATGCTCTATTTGTGGTCTGTTGTGTTCCATGAGATAGACATTTCTGTGTATGAATTAGAAAATTCCTCATCTGGTCTGTATGGAATGCTGTTTCGTTGTTTTGTTACGTAACAAAATATTTTGTTATGATACAAAATGGTAGAATGCATTTTGTTACAAAATGAAACAAAGTGCCATTTTCCCTCTAGAAATGAAATTATTTGTCCTAGAGGAAATGGCAGGAAAGCTTCCTCAAGTTCTTCTCTGGAAGCCCCTGAAATTTGGAAAGGTTTGGGGGTCGGGGACTGAGTTATTAAACTCCAAATGGGGTGCCCCTAGGAAAAAATAATTCTAATTAAAGCAGGAAATCCCAATAGCCTCTTCCTACCGGCAAGCAATTAGCAGCTTGGCTTCCAAATCCCAATTCAATTTGAAAGATTACTAACAGGAGATAGGGAAAAGGCAGAACTACTCAACACCTTATTTGACTCCATTTTCTACAGAAAGGGGAAAAAAAGTTCAGTCAGATCAAAAGGTAGATGTCGTAGGGTGGAAATTACAGGATAGAATAGGTAGGAAGGTAGTACAGCAATACCTGGAAACCCTAAATTAATTTAAGTCTCCAGGGCCAGATGAATTACACCCAAGGATATTAAAAGAACTGGCAGAAGTAGTTTCTGAACCACTGGCAATAATCCTTGGGAAGTCCTGGAGAACAGGGGAAGCCCCCATAGATTGGATGAGGGCAAATGTTGTCCCCATCTTCAAAAAAAAAGGGGGGGAAGAGGACCCAAATAATTACCACCCAGTCAAATTGACATCTATTCCTGGAAAGATTCTAGAACAGATTATGAAGCAGACTTTAATTATTTAACAAGCAATGCTGTCATTACTAGAAGTCAACACGGGTTTCTCAAAAACAAGTCATGCCAGACTAATTTGATCTCTTTCTTTGATAGAGTTACAGGACTGGTGGATGAGAGAAATGCTGTCGATGTTTATCTTGATTTCAGTAAGGCCTTCAGTAAGGTTCCCCATGATATACTTGCTAAGAAGATATTATAATTTGTAATAGACAATACTACTGTTAGGTGAATTTGTTATTGATTGACTGATCGTACACAAAGGGTGATCATTAATGGCTTCTCTTCAGCTTGGAGAGGGATGACCAGTGGGTTCTGTTCTGTTCTGGGACCAGTGCTATTCAACATCTTTATTAATGACTTGGATGAAGGAATAGAGAGTAGACTGGTTAAATTTGCAGTTGATATAAAATTGGGAGATGTGGCTAATTCCCTAGAGGATAGGATGAAAATCCAAAATGATCTTGACAGATAAAAGTCCTGGGCCAAAGCAAATAAAATGAATTTCAACAGAGAGAAATGTAGGATCCTGCATCTGGGCATTAAAAATGAATTGCATAGATATAGGCTGGGAGACACCTGGCTGGAGAATAGTACCTGTGAAAGGGATCTGGGAGTCTTGGTGGATCACAAATTAAACATCAGTCAGCAGTGTGATATGGCGGCCAAAAAAGCCAATGCAATTATTGGTTGCATCAACAGAAGCATAGTTTCTAAAGCAAGGGAGGTGATAGTTTCACTCTATTCTGCTCTGGTCAGACCCCACCAGGAATATTGTGTACAGTTCTGTTTTCCTCAATTTTAAAAGAATGTTGACAACTTTGAGTGGGTCCAGAGGAGGGTGACCAGGATGGTTAAAGGCCTAGAACATCTGTCTTTTGGTATAAGAAGTGGCTTAGGGATCTAGTAATGTTTAGTCTTACAAATAGAAGGTTGAGAGGGGATTTGATAGCCATGTTACCTGTCGGAGCATATCTCCCAGAGGTCAACTGGGGTCAGGCCCACTAGAATGGCGCAGGCATGCTCACTTAGGGTGGCCAAACCCAGGGAGGCGCAGAAATCGCTCACGGGTAACTGCACCTTCTCTGTGGTGGGCCCCACGTTGTGGAACCATCTACCTAATGAGCTGCGCCTAGCACAGTCCCTGCCCACCTTTAATAAGGCTCTGAAGACCCTACTTTTTAAAGAGGCATATGGCAACCTTTATATTTAGTTTCTATTTTTTCCCCTTTTTTGCCACCCGCGTCGCTTATTGTGGAGGGTCTCTCCCTCCTTTTTTTACTAGTTTTTTTTACTGCTTACTTTATTTCTCATAATTTGTTGGTATTATTTTATTGTAAATCACCCAGAGTTCTGTTCGGAAGATGGGCAGTATAAAAATATAATAAAATAAATAAATAAATACATGTTTTAATTAGACATGGGCACAACCAGAAAAAATGACATTTCGAGTTTTCGTTTGTCGGAATGGGTCCGTTTCAGGTTGTTTCTGTTTGTCGCAAAAATTTTCAAAAATTTGTCGTTTCCGTTTGTCATTTGTCGTTGTTGTTTCCACTGCGATTTAGAGCGATTTGACTTCCCAGAGCATAGGGGTGTCCCGCAATCAGGGACGGCGCTAGGTGTTTTTGCGCCCTAGGTGGTGGGCGGCGGCATGGGCCGCAGGCGGGTGGCGGCGCGGGCGGACGGGCGAGTGGGCACTTTAGGATATCACTTAGGATAGAGGTTATGTTCTTGGCTTGCACCCCAAATGTGTGTGTGTGCAAGCAAATTGAAGTTGGGAAAAGAGAAAATAAATGGCAGTATATAATATATTTTTAAAATAATTCCACACCTCCCACTCCCAGTCGAACCTCCCCCTTTATCCAATATCAGAAAAAAAATCCTCACAAACTGCCAGAGAAGAAATAAAGAATAAACTGCTATTCCCTTCAGCAGACAAAGCTGCAGGGAATCAAAGAAATTATTTTCTAAATTCAATTCCCTCCCTACCTGCCTAACTTAAATCCTAAAGCCTCCAGCCTCCCTCCTCAATCTCGATTGGATCACACCAGCACCAGCAGCCAGCTCTCCTCCCTCAACCACATCCATACACCCGACTGCGATTTCTGGAAGGTGCCTCGGCTTTTTATGCCCTCTGAGACATCCAGAAGTGTCAGTCAAAAACCTGGCGATGCCATTGGTGGAATGGTTCAAACAATTTGCATGGTCCCATCCCATGCCCATCCCAAATGGGCAGGTCTAAAAAAAATAAAAAATAAAATAAAATAAAATAAAATCAATATGACATTTTATTGCTATAAAAAAACTCGCTGCTGCTACTATTAAAATTCAGGCATTTAAAATAAATAAATTTCACATGTTTCTGTGGTGATTTCGTGTGTTTTTTGACCACGATTTCAAAAGAAAAATGGCGGTCGCCATTTTGGATCCCCCCCACCGCATGGCATGGCGAGATGACGAGGGTGACCCCTGCCCCAGCAAGCAGCCCAGGACAGGAGAAGAGGGGGGAAAGGCCGGGGACCCCCCAGAAACCACCCCTCTGGTAGGTGGCAAAGCCTCAGGCAGGCATATTTTCGCCTGCTTTTTTGGCCGGGAGTCAGGGGTTTTTAAAAAAACTTTTAAAAACTTTTTCTGTGCTTCGCATCGCGCAATCGCCGCAATGCCACAAACGGAAACAAAAAACCCGACCAATTTTTCTTTTTTCAGTTCGAGTTCGAGTTCTGATGGCTTAATTATCGTTACCGTTTCCGTTACGTAACGGAAACGATAACCGAAAACGGAAATGACAATTTTGCCGAGTCGTGCCCATGTCTAGTTTTAATTGCCGAGTCGTGCCCATGTCTAGTTTTAATATCTGAAAGGATATCATATCAAAGAGGGGGGTGGCTTGCTTTCCATGGTTTCAGAGACTAGGACTCAGAGCAATGGTTTCAAATTACAGGAAATGAGATTCCATTTGAACATTAGGAAGAACTTCATGATGGTCAGAGCTGTTCAGCAGTGGAATATACTGCCATGGAGGGTGATGGAGTCTCCTTCTTTGGAGGTTTTTAAGCAGAGGCTGGATGGCCATCTGTCGGGGATGCTTTGATGGGGGTTCCTGCATGGCAAGTGGTTGGACTGCATGGCCCTTGAGGTCTCTTCCAACTCTATGATTCTATAGTTTTTTCCTAGTGGCACCCTCTTTGGAACTTAGTCCCTGAGTCCCAAACCTCTCCAAATTTCAGGGGCTTACAGGGAAGAGTCTGAACATACTCCACAGTGATTTTGGTGCCAAAACATGCCTGCAATTACTATTATGGAAAACATTTTTAAAGGTTCACTTATGTCAGTATATAAAGTATTGCAGATTTGTTATACAACAGTTTATGATGGAAAAAAGAGCCTGCTTTATTTGGTGCATAAAGTAGCCATCTCAGTAAGGAAGTGCACACATATACAACTCATAATGTAGTACAGCTAATGTGTGGATGGTAGCTCCCATAATCTTCCAGCCATATGTATATGTAGCCTAAAGCAAAGCAAAAGCAAAGTGTTCTGCTTATATACCACCCCACACCACTTCAAGCAGCCTCTGGGTGGTTTACAGTTTAATTAGAGTATGCAGGCTGCACATGGTCCCCAAGCAACCAGGGTACTCATTTTACCGACCTCGGAAGGATGGAAGGGAGTCAGCCATGAGCCAGCTATGGGGGATTGAGCACAGTTTTAGCTGCAGTACAGGCATTTAACCACTGCACCACGAGGCTCCTAAAGAAGTAACTTTTCCAAGACCTAATCTGAAGTCTGGAAAAAGAGAAAGCTTTTGGTGCATATGCTACTTTTTCTTAATATAAATATAACCATGAACAGTGAGAAGCATACATGGCTTCACATGTGCATGAATAGAAAAGATAAATATGAGAGAGAGAAAGAGAGAGAGAGAGAGAGAGAGAGGATTCTTTGAAATATAGAAAGATGGCAGGCTTGTCAGTTTAACCATCCAGTTCATAGGAGTGGACAACTGCTATCTCTGCTTGAAAAGCAAATTTTATTCCCAAGTACTGCAAGAGAACTCCATGCATATTAATGAAACTCTAATTAAAGACCTCTGGTTGGGTTTATTATTTTCACATGGTTTCACCAAGAAAATTGACCCAGATCTTCCACTTCATTTTCTTGCTGTGGGGAGGGGGAGAAAACAAAACGGCCTTTCTTTTGTTGAGGAATTGACTGTATGGGAATCTATTTGAAAAGTGTCAAATTCATTAAAATGGTAAGCAGGTGTTTTCTCCACACAGAGAGTCAGCACTTCTGGCTTTGAATACAAGATGAGCCCTCGTTCTTTCTTCCAACAACCCCACCCACTCTGAAAAGCTCTGCAAGAAAACAACAACAAAGAGAGCCCCAAATAGAGAGAGCGGTATCCAGAGCTTCTCTGAGAACATCATTCATATTCTGAACACTTCACAATGTTCGGAAGACCTTGTCAGTTGGTGAACTGGCACAACACTGCCAGACAGATCATTTCCCTCAAATATACTTGCTTGTAAATGTTCCCGCCCTTGAGTGCCAAAAGCACTGTGGCTTGTAGCCAGATGAAAGCAATGGAAGGACAGGTGGAGAACTTGGAGAAGTTACTCTTCTTTTCGACTATACAGCTCCCCAAACCCTCCATTCAGCAGGGCTGGTAGTCAGGCTGCAGGGAAGATTCTCCAAGAGGCAGTCCCAAATCTAAGCAGTTCAAAGCTCTGTTTCTCCAAGTTATTTTTTGGCCTTCACAACCCAGTTTCTCATTCTGCTGTCTAGGCTTTAAAGAACATCCCTTTCCCCTGAAAACTAAAGGGGAGCTTCAGCAAATAAGATATAGTGTTTATGGACTAGAGATGGGCACGAATTGAAAAAATGGTGTTTCAGTTTTTCATTTTTCGTTGAGGGGGTCCATTTCAGTTGTTTTAGTTTTTTGCGAATTTTTGAAAAAAAATCATTTTCATTTATTTGTTTTTCATTTTTCATTTTTATCCACTTTTTGCATGATTTTTAAAGCATTTCCGTGTGCAGGTGTCCCCCAACGCCCCAGACCAGAGGGAAAACACTAAAAAAATTGATGCTGGCAGAGATACAGTATAGACTGGGTATGCAGGGAGGCTGCAAAGGCAGCGGCCGGCGTTGCCCAGGGTGCAAGGCAGCCGCAGAGTGACTGCACTGTGGGGCAGGGGAAGGTACTCACCGAGAGGTACGCACGCACACACACCGGGAGGCTGCAGGACTGAAGCTAGACAGAAATCTCTTCTTTCTCTTCCCTAAGAGCTGGGGTGCAGCCGGCAGGAACACAGAGACACACACCTGCCTGGCTGGCCTAAAGTGAAAATAACGAGTCGCAGAGACAACAATCCCACCCTAGACTGCAAGGAGGACGGGGGCTGCCAGAGCTTTTTATGCCCTCTGTGGCTGCCAGACCTGCCCAGTCTGCAACCTGGGCATGCTACTGGTTGAAGTTGTCGAAGAAATTACATGATTCCATCACATGGCTTGCATCCATTTTGTGGCTGGCGACATCCATTTTGTCATCCTTAAAGGGAAAAGAAAAATACATCTCAATGGGAGAAGACACAAAACAAACATTTTAAGGACCCCAACGCCCCCTGGTAGGTATTATCAGACACTATAACTAATTATCGCTGCGTTGTTATGGATGTCCGGGGCATTTTTTAACATTTAAAACAGCTCATTTCATTGCACGTTGCCATTAACGAAAAACAAAACGTAATGAACTTAATTTTTGTGGTTCTGTTTGGTTCGTTCCAATTTCATCACAATGTTCATTATTTGTTTTGTTACATAACAAAACAAATAAGGAACAACGGAAATGAAAAAAAGTTTGTTTTGTGCCCATCTCTATTATGGGCATCTGTGCTTCAAGGACTCATGCATTTAGCTCACATAATATCCTTGAAGTGAAACACAACCACTGGCCTCCGTTTGCATTTTGAAAGAATGAATAATCATTTGCACTGTACCATGAGAATGAAATATGTTGGCTTTTGATGTTACAACATGGAGCAGACACCAGGGTTCAGTTTGGATATGCTTTGGGTCCCTGAAGGAGAAAGGAGAGAGAAAAATATTTTAAATAAATAAATTAAGTAAAAATAGTAGATGGAGAGGTCCCCAACTATAATCAGGGTCTGTGGGAGTGGGGGGAAATCACCTCAGAGCAACTTCCAGCCATATGATTTCTGGAAATTTCAATCACACCCTGCGCTTCCAAACCCTGGGATAAGAATGTGAAAGCAGCAATGTTTTTACTAATTTGAAGATTTCCAAGTAGATATGGGCACAAAATGATTTTTTTCCATTTAGTTTTTTGTTTTTCATTTCATTACAAAACAAAATGAAAAATGAAGTGCCCTTTTAAAAAAGAAATGAAAATTTTCATTTTGTTCTGTTTTGTTTCATTCCGATCTTGGTGCTTCTCAAAATAAATAGTTTAAAAAGCGCCAACCAGCTGGGAAAGCACCAATCGGCCTGCCGGTTGTTGTTTGTAAAAAATAAACAAATGCCGACTGGCCAGTCTGGTTGGCTGTAATAATGAATGAATGAATGAATGAATGAATGAATGAATGAATAAATAAATAAATAAATAAATAAATAAATAAGTGCTGATCATTCTGAACTACAGCTATACAGCACTTGTTTAAAAAAAGTGCTGACTGGCTGGGCTCACTGGCTGTAAAAAAAAACAAAAAAAAAAAAAAAAAAATAAAAATGTGCCCACCTCTATTTCCAAGTAATGCAACTAGACTCTTTGCCTATTCCCCCCCCCCAGAGTCACCAAGATTCCATTTTGTTACTGGACTAGAGATGGGTAAGAATTTCAGTATTGTTCATTTTTTCAAAATCAAACATTTACCACAGTACAAGAAGTTGAATGTGGGAGATGGCAAAAGTGACATTACTGCCAGGGGTGGGTGACAATTTCATTTCTTATCATTTTTACCATAGGTAACCACAATGCCTGCAAACTCTATGGGAGAGTTTCATATGAACCTGTCAGTGTGGTGCCTCAGGTGTTCTCTGACCTTCTCCCCTCTCCCCCAGGTCAGCTGGATGACTTGCCTGATGTCTTCCAGTGCTGGGTTCCTTCTCCTCTGACAGGGCACCACTCTGGGCAGGTGCCTGGCCAGGCAGGCCATGGCTTTTCCAACAGCCAGCCACTCATTGGGTCCACCTCTTTGACAGAGTGTGTGGCTGCTGGGGGAGGTGGGACTGGACTGGCTGGGCTCCTGGTCAGATTGGTAGTTAGGAATCCCAGTTTCTGTGAATGCCTACGTCCTGTTTTGCATAAAAACTCTTGCCATGGCTTAGTGGATAGTTACTCTTCTGGATGCTGAGAGGCAGACATTATGTGATCCCCCCCTTCATCCTAATTCCATGCCTTTCATTGGTCTCACATTGTAAATGGGATGCCAGTTCCTAAAGTGAAACATCTGCCACAGTTAAAATCCAACGCTTGTTAATATTTTCGCAGAACTGTATTGAAATGAACAGGCCCCTGCAAAGAATAAGGCCAAAAGAATGACCCCACAGCAGGTGAATGGATCAATCAATTACTAGTTCCAGTAATTGATTGGCATGGCTCTCCAGTAATCCATAGGTGGTGGGCTGGTTATGGCTTTCCAGTCCAATAATTTGGCATGGTTGAAAATTCCCTAGAAACAAAATAACTTTTAAGTGGAATTGGAGCTGACTTGGTTCCTACGTCTTACTTCTCTTAAACAGAATCTCCCTCCATAAAGTGGAACACGGTTAGTAGATAGTACTACTAAGTATGAACAATAAGAGAATATAAATCTTATACAGGGCGATTTTAAGTGAATGGCCCCACTGTTTAACTAGGAAAAGGAGAACAAGTTTTCAAATAAGAGCAAAAATAATGTAAAAGGCTACCTGGAGGGCTTTTCTGTAAATCTGTCAAGACACTATTGTCTCATTCCTCCAATGTTTGGCCACCCTCTTAATGGGTGCTCTCCAAAATGTGCTGTCCTCAGCCACTCTGCTCAGCTCTTGTAAAGCCAAGCCTGTGGGTTCCCTGTGGAAGTCAATCCATGACACATTTGGTCTTCTTTCCCCATTGCCTTCCCCTTTTACCAGCTTTATTGGAGAATTCTGACTGTGTCCAGGACCCTGATTAAAAGCATAGCTATTTGTAATATTGCAATTAGAGATGGGCACGAAACGAGCAATTTTTCATTTTCGTTTTCATTTTTTGTTTCATTATGTAACGAAATGAAAAATGAATTTTGTCTCCAAAATGAAGCAAAACGAACCAAAACAATGAATGCTAATGAAACAGCATTTTTTTGTTTTCGTTTTTGTTTTTTCATTTTGTTACATAACGAAACGAAAATGATTTTTTTTGCAAAAAAATCACGAAAAATGAAAATGAACCGAAACGGACCCCCTAAACGACAAACGACAAACGAAACACCATTTTTTGAGTCGTGCCCATCTCTAATTGCAATCCAGAACCTGTGTGTGTGTGTGTGTATGTGGGGGGGGAATGGATGGGTGCGTGCAAATGTGCACATGTAATTTTTCATAGCTTCACAGGTGCAAATTATGCCAAGCAGCTGCAAATCTGTCATCATCATCTTCGTCTTCATCACCCTCATACCTAGAAGGAGCATCACAGTAGTTTTTCTTTATGTGTTATGAAAGTGCAACATACGACCATCAATAATCTGGAAGAAGAAAATAAGGCTGTAACCGTATGCATATATTTTATGCGAGTAAGTTATCATTGACCTCAGTGACACAAATGCCTGAGTAGATATGCACAAGACTGCTCTCTCTCTCTCTCTCTCTCTCTCTCTCTCTCTCTCTCTCTCTCTGTCTCTCTCTCTCTCTCTCTCTCTGTGTGTGTGTGTGTGTGTGTGTGTGTGAGAGAGAGAGAGAGAGAGAGAGAGAGAGAGGGGGTCCAGTTATCCATGATGGTGTGGGGAAAAAGACTCTCAGTTGAGGAAATATGTATGTTGACTCCTATTCTCAACCACTAAAGAATTTCAGTTTGCATTCTTTTATTTACATTGCCTTCCAGGAATTTTACAACTGCTTCATAGAAAAGTAGTGGCTAGACCTTTGGCACCATCCTCCCTCCTTCCTGAACAGTTCCCTCCACCCCCCACCAAGATGTGGCACTGATCATGAGCCACTGCCCTGGCTGGAGAAATAGCACACACCTCTAGGTAATGCCCTGGGGAAAGGGGCACAGAATGTTTAGCCACTTCTGGCACCATTCTGTTGTTTTCAGTGGAGCAGCATCAAAGGTGGAGATTGCCACCAGCGTAAGGTTGCACCTGAGCCTGGAGAGGCTGAGAAACTCTGGCAAAAGTTAAAGTGTGAACATTTTGTGTCAATGAAAGGAAAAAAATCTCATATTTTGACAGGCTCTCCTACTGAGATTTTTATGTTCCTGGTGCTCTGCCACTTTTTATTTCCCTCTCTGGTATTAGTTCTGCTGATTTTCTAACTTTATGTTCTTTATGTTGTTCAACCCCGTGTCAGCTGAGTGCCAACAAAGCTGATCAGAGAACCAAAGTGAACGCTGCTGCGTTACACAACTCGACCAAAGTGTTGATCTGTGTGGATCAAAGCAACTAACCATGAATCCAGAAGCATAAAGAAGCTGGAGACTATTCAGCACTTGTGCATCAGCTTACTCCTATTTTCACAACATTTGCTAGTTGTTTAAAGTTCCAGGGGACCAGTATGCTGAATATATATTTGAAACCTAGCAACAGAATAAAATGTAATCTAAAGTGTGTGGATCATGGAAGAATAGCTTGGAGCCAGAATCAGATCAAGGTAACAGGCATATTTTCAATGCATACCACTTTTCAGGGGATAACTCTTATAGTTCTCAAATAAATAAAATGGTAGCTCACCCCAATCTAGAAATCTCTAAATGTAAGATTGAAGCATGTTGTAATGGGACACAACATGTCTAACAAGTATAAGAATATGGGGGCAAATGCCACCTTGTTTTGGTTTTGGTTTGTAAACAGAAACATGTCAGATATTGTGTCCTCAATATGAGCCACCAAGACACAGAAACTTTGATTTGAGGTGGGGAAGGTCTCAGTGAGATAGCTCTTGGTTATTAGACAAATGGGTTATGCACTATTCTTTAAATGCATGCTATTGAAAATGTGGTGATTTATATTACAAACTATTATAACTATCAAATTTGGATTAGTTGTTTGTGGTGTCATCCTGTTGTCCTAGCTGTGTGTGTCTATGTGCATGCATGCATAACTTCACAAAGGGAAACACTTTTTTGAGTAGAGGCAGGAATGTTGTGCAACTTATATCTTGCTCAACCATAAAAACCATCATGAGAAACCTTTGGTAATCTAACTCTGTGATGAGAGAGCAGCTCATGCCAGTTTGATCATCACCTAAAATCAATGATAAATTAAAGAAACACAGAGAAAAAGAAGGAAGAGGCCATTGTATATAATCCTTCTCTTCTAAGGGCCAATCTAAATGTGACTGTTTGGGTCTAATGAAGTGGATTTGTTGACAAAAGCTCATATTAAAAATATCTTTAAGGTGCCGCCACATTTTTTCTTTTCCCCTTTTCTATTTGTATTTTGTTTTCAGTCACTACTCCTTCTACAACTAGATATAAAGTGCTGCCAATAATGGCATAACATGTAACATGTTACTCCTGGGGGTAGTGAAACATGATATTTCTTCTTTCATGCATGGTTCTTTGGCATCAAAATCATAGATAGGATCATTCCAGATGACTCCAGGAACTGAGCCATTCCACATGCTCCATGCCTCATGTGGATGTAACCCTTTAAGTTTCACATATTTATATCCACAATTCCTGGATCTCTGAAGATTGCTCATCCCTGCTGAAAGAAAAATTTAATGATGGTTAGAGCTGTACCACAGTGGAATATGCTGCCATGGAGAATAGTGGAGTGTCCTTCTTTGGACGTTTTTAAGCAGAGGCTGGATGGCCACCTGTTGGAAATATTGTGATAGGGGTTCCTGCATGGTAGGAGAGTTGGACTGGATGGCCCTTGAGGTCTCTTCCAACTCTATGATTCTATGATTCCACATCTGAAAATAAACCATGCAGACTTCTTCATTCCAATCACTGTACTCTGAAAAATGAGGTTGTCAAAGCCATACATATAAATCAGTTACCCAAAGAGAATCATGAGAATCCTGATTCTACAAAGAATAGCTACCAGATTTTTCTTCTGCTTTCAGGCCTGATTCACATTCTTCTGAGTTTCACGATAGAGTTGCCTCAAAATTCAGCTTTCAGTGAAGTGTCAAATGGTGGCCGGGTTGGTGCCCTAAAATAAAGAAGAAGAAAAATAAAACCAGCGCCGACCGGGCCCCAGGGGCCGCATTGTTGGTGCTTGAAAATAATAATCATAAAATAAATAAATAGAAGGAGCGCCGACCCGGCCCAGGAGTGGCTGGGTTGGCAACCTAAAATAAAGAAAAAATATAAAAAATAAAACCAATGTCAACCGGACCCCAGGGGCTGCACGGTCAGTGCTTGAAAAAACCACACAAAGTGCTGGCCCCAAGCCAGTGCCTCAAAAAGCCCCTGCCACAGGGGCCAGGATCACCCCGCCACTGCTAATGCCACTGCCTGGTGAGGATGATGGGGTGATTGATCATTGATGATGATGATGATGTGGATGAGGATTGATGAAGATGAGGATGCTGCCAGTCCAGTTTGTGCAGTTGTTTTCAACGGCCGTGCTTTTTTATTATTTTTTTTAATGCTTTTTCCCGCCCGCACGCTGTCAAGTGGATTAAATCATGCAAAGCAAAAAAAAAAAAAAGAATAACCAACAAAATGAACCAACGAAACAAATATTTGAAAAAAAAAATCATTAAAAACAAAATGAACCAAACCAAACCCTAAAACGAACCAAACAAAAATGAAGCACCCTTTTGTGTGTGTGTGTGTGTGTCCATCTCTAATAAGAAGGTATAACTTTATTTTAGTGGTAAATGCTCAGATCAGTCAGGATAACTGGACTGAAAAATGGTTTTCTAGGGCAACCCTTTGAGCCTCCCCTAAATGGAAATCTGGTAACCTGGACCCCATTGTCACACTTCTACATTTATTTGGAGAATTTTGCAATGGCAAAGAAAGAAAGAAAGAAAGAAAGAAAGAAAGAAAGAAAGAAAGAAAGAAAGAAAGAAAGAAAGAAAGAAAGAAAGAAAGAAAGAAAGAAAGAAAGAAAGAAAGAAAGTCCAGTAGGAATTGGTCCAATTTGTTTTGGCACTTACTTATCTAAATATTTAACTATGAAATGCTTCTGCCCCTTCAGCTCAGCCTATCTATAAAAACAGTAGACTGGGTGAGTCAGGAAAGGAAGTCTTGCTGGTAATAGGTGTTGTTTTTCTAATAAGCAGGCAGTCTTTGAATGATGCAAGCCCCCACTGAGGTCTTTAACTCTACAGCAAGTTCTCTTAAGACATCTTTTCCCCTGCTGGGGACGATGTGAGTTCAGAGCCTTCAAACATTTCTGGGTTTTGGTGGCAGGGGAGTGGGGGAAGCTTATGCCAAATGAAATGTATTTGTCTTAAAGGTGCCACGGGGTTTCCTTGTTGCTTCTGTCACTTTTTGCAAACTCCTTATTTCTAGCCACCCATGCTTTGTTGTTGTTGTTGTTCAGTCGTTCAGTCTTGTACGATTCTTCATGACCCCATGGACCAGAGCTCTCCAGGCCTTCCTATCTTCCACTGCCTCCCGCTGCTAGCTCGGGCAATTTAATAAACTGTAATTTGACTTAGGAAGCTGTTTTAGGAAGGGTGGTTTAAACAAATGGAGGCTCCCCTCAGCGTCTTTGCCGGCTGGCCGGCGCGCGGCAGGCTTTTGCGTCGCCTACGCAGGGGAGCGCGGAGCAACATTGCGCTCCCAGCTCCCATCCCGGCCAGATCGAAATTGCCCACCCTCCCGCCACTTACTTATTGTGCTGGTGATGCTGTGCTGGTCGCTTCGGGGCCGGATGGGAATTTTTGACTGCTATTCTAATTGGCCGTGAATGGCAGTGCTTTTTCGCCCATCCCATCAGTCACTTATTGGCGTGGAGTGCGTTATACCCTGGTCACGATTTGGCGGGTAGCGCTTATAAATTGATTATGTCACGGCCCCATGGTTTAATTAATATCTGCAAGGTCCCGGCAGTCCTCAATTAAATTAGAGTAGGGTTTAGATAGGGAACTAATTAATAATAATCTCACTAGCCCATAGAGGGCTGCCAACGTGTTGTTATCAAAGGGGCCATGTAAAATCATCCCAGCCATAATGGTTTGCGCTACCTCACAGGTCCTCCTTGAGTTAAATCGTTATCCTTACAGTTAATATTCGTTTCCTGTATTCAATAAATCGTGGCCCATGTTAAAACCAACTTAAAACTGTGTCGTCTCGTTATTCCGGCCTAGACTGGCAAAGTCCTCCAGCTTTCAGATGCAAAGAAAATGAAAAAGGCTTCCGTTCTTCTTTCTCCCTCCCTCTCTGTTTTCTCCGCCCACCCTCTCTCACATACCCTTCTGTTATGAAAATAATCAGGGTCTTTCCTTCATTTGCAAAAATTAAAAAGAGGCATTTGCCAAATTCTATATTCTTGAGGTTGTAATGGAGAAGAAAGATGGGACGAGGATGGAAACAACACATTCTGGAACACCCCTGGATACTGTAAATGGATGCTCTTCACAGTTCAGGTCATCCAAAACAAAATGAAAATGTCAGGCTTCCAAGAAACATATGTGTGCATGGCTTAGAGCCCAGTCTCCTCACTCCAGCTCTGTGTTACATAGCAGACACTGGGTCAAGTTGTGATAGATATGGCTGAGAAGCAGTTCAGGCGGCGCTAAGGTTTTAAAACAATTAGAAATACAAGCACCGCTCGTGGTTAAAGCAAATGGATTCCTCTCGTGAAAGAGAAGAGCATCACGGGGAGTGATTATGAAACCATCTTGCTCAAGACACTAGGAAAGCCCATGTTCCAGTGGAAAGCTGACGCTTAAGAAGGCCCTTGACCATTAGGGTGTCTGTTTTTAAATGAAGATATTAATCAATCCCGAACTTTTGGCAGAGGCTCGCGGTTAATGCTCACACCGTAAGCCAATGTCAATTATGTCATTCCTGAGCCTGCAGAAGCCATTACTAACATTACTTTTACAGTTCACTGCCAACCAGAGAAAAGAGTTTTTCACACTGTTGTCGTTTTGCTGGAGCAAGGCTATACAAATCACAGATGGCTTCCTTGCCATATGGAGCCTTGCAGGAGCCTTTAGTTTATAAGAGGTTTAATGAAAACTTGGCACTCTCCCAATTTGCAATGATGGGGCGGGTGGGGGGGAAGAGCCTGGAGCCATGAACTCACACAAATAAGTCAAGATCACCCCAGCCAGCTCCCAAAGGCTTGTCCCTGACTCTTGAAGCAAAGCAATGGTTCACTTAAGAAGAGGGCTGGAGGATGTCAATGACCTGGATCGCTGTCTACTTCTATTTCAAAATGGTAAAGTTAGAAGAGGCAGAGCCAACCTCCATTTAACTCTTTGCATAGAGGCAACGACCATAGGTTCAGCTTCAGGAGTGGAGTTATAACATTTCCCTCATCTTTTAGCTGAAGGATGAGTCTTATTTCTGAATTGAAAATGGCAGCTGAAAGGAATTCTCACCTTTCACACAACAAATGGACTTTTATGTTCAGTAGTTGGGGAATCTAGGCTGCCTGACACAGGATGTTCCTGGTTTGAGGACCAAGAAGGGGGATGCCTTATCCACTTTCATCACTCCCAAGATATTAGGGAGAGGGAAGGAAGTATGCATGGCAGGAGCTGTCTATCCATCAGTTTCCTTGGGAGAAGGAAGGAACAGGCATCTGTCCAGATCAGGACCTGTTTAAGGACCAGGAAGGTATAGATGTTCCACCTTGGATGTAAAGTCATCCATCTGAACTGTGCCACTGCTGAAACAATGGCCTGCCATTTCACTGAACCAGGGAAACATACAAAGTCAGAAGCAAGTTACTTCATTGCAGAAGAACAGACTGCATCTCAGATCCTGCAGTTAAGGGCAGGGGTAGCACAAACTTTCCTGATGGGTACAGTTCCTGTATAGAATGTCATCTTTCCTGCTCAGGATTCACCTGGAAAGGGCAAGGACTGAGTTGTATAGGACTATTATAGTCCATGCAGAGAATGAGGTCTTTCTTGTGCAGGATAAAACTGAAAAGTGCATTAAACAGCCCAAGATTTGGCAGTTTCCCACAAAGTGGGGTGGATGAGCAGAAAGTAAAGGGGAGAGAACCAATGGAAGGTTTTGTTTTTGTAGGAAGCAGCTTGCTGTTGAAGAGGGAAGCCTCAGCAGGGAAAGATTGGCATGACAAGACTCAGAAAACCACAAAAGATAAGACATTTTGCAAGTACTCAATGTGTCCCTGTTGTATGCACTGGTATCAGAACAGCTGCAGTCAGTAGTGTAAATTATCCTTCTATAACAGCTTCACATATCCACCATTCTGATATCTTGCCTGTACAGCAAATATATGCACAGCAGACCCAAGATGATACTGTGCAATAAAAGACAGTAGCTGTAACAGCTAGTCTGCTGCATTATAAACCCTGTGAAGCATAAACCTCCACATTCAAAGCTGGAACTCAGAGTCAAGTATCTCCTGGCACACATACACATGGCTCTCCATGTCCTGCCTAATTTGCCATGTAGAAATCAAAGGCGCAACTTAGGCGACACTGACTTCAAGGGAAAGATCCATTAGGAGCTGTTGCTTAATTTGGCTGGGGTGGGTACTCAATTCATTTAAGTCTTGTTCAATTCCCTCCTAGCACACTGTTTTGACTGTCATCCAAGTTCTTCAGGGGATCATTTCTTTAAAGTACTATAAATGTGAGTCACAACAACTTCCCAGGGGATCTAGCTTTAATAAAATCCTTGAGTGTTTTGTAAATCATGAGTGGTAGAAGTAAGGCAGTAAACAGGCTACCCATCACGTCTGAGAGGGAGCTGAATTTTGTAGTAAATAAAATTTGTCTGTTATGAATTCATGGAATTTTGATTACAAACCAGGAAGAACATCTCCCTGAATGGTGATATTATTTGTTCTTTTATGTTTACCAGAGGAAGAGTAGGGAAGGTCTCGTGCAGAATCAAATATTTAAAAAGAGCAGATATAGGTAATAAAAATCTGAAGCAACTTCTTGTTTGGTTTGTAAAAGTGGCCATCAGATTTCAGTTAAAAAAAGAAGGGATGTAAAGTAGAATTGGCACGATTAACCAAAAAAGTTTTATTCATTTATATTAACATATGGATGGAAAGTATGTGACCAGTACCAAGTTGATTTTCAGCACAAGGGGATGACATATAGAGAGTAAAAACAGGGTTATGACACCTGAATGGGAAAAACTTGGAAAAGTTACCTTTTTGAATGTTGATTATCCAAAACTTTCAGCCAGCAAAACCAGCTAAAAGGTTACACAATCACAGCACAAATATGGACACAAAGATCCCTTTTAATCTCTTTGTATTCCTTTCTGACTTTGAGGTGGCAGTGTTCATACCAGGATGAGGAAGTGGTTTGGCAAGTATGGGATACCAAATGGATGAGGTTAACATTTTATGTTTCCTTAATATCTTTTTGTATGGTGCGCAAATATGAACATCCTTCAGTGCAGATGGATTGGGTTCTCTTTCTTTTCTTTGTTTTATTTGGGTTATGAAAAATTAATGGAGACTTTGAAGAGATACATAATTATAAAACTGATGTCACAAAAATAGGTGTAGCAAACAGTATATATTTTGTGTGTTTTCCTCCAAATCTAATATACATGTTTTAGTTTCAAAAGCCTCCACCTCATGGTACTAAGCCTATCTCCTGTAAAATAATGAAAACCATCCTAAAAGATAAAATTAATAGGCACATAGATGAGAAGTTGATACTGAAGGAGAGCCAACATGGCTTCTGCAAGGGCAAATCGTACCTCACTAATCTGTTGGGATTTTTTGAGAGTGTCAACAAGCATGAGGATAAGGCAGATCCAGTTGACATTGTTTATCTGGACTTTCATAAAGCTTTTGACAAGGTTCCACACCACAGGTTCTTGAATAAACTAGCCTGTCATGGAATCAAGGGACAGGTCTTGTCCTGGATCAGCAACTGGCTAAGGGACAGAAAACAGAGGGTAGCACTAAATGGACACTTCTCCAAGTGGAGGGAGGTAAAGAGTGGGGTCCCCCAAGGTTCAGTACTGGTGCCCCTGTTTTCAACCTCTTCATAAATGATCTAGAAGTAGGAGTAAATAACAAGGGAGCTGAATTTTCCAATGATGCAAAATTATACAAGGTAGTAAAAACAGACAGAGAGATTGTGAGGAGCACCACAGGGATCTCTTGACACTGGGGAAGTTTGCAAACCAATGGCAAATGAGCTTCAACATTAGTAATCACAGAGTGATGCACATTGGGGCAAAAAAATATTAAACAATTACATTTATAAACTGATGGGGTCTGAACTCTCTGCAACAAACCAGGAAAGGAACCTTGGTGTCCTTGTGGACAGCTCAAGGAAGGCGTCAACCGAGTGTGCCGCAGAAGTGAAAAAAGCAAACTCAATGCTAGGGATCATTAGGAAGGGTATAGAATAGAGATGGGCAAGAATCGAAAAAATGACATTTCATTTCGTTGAGCGGTCTGGTTCATTTTGTTTCATTTTTTGTGAATTTTTGTGGAAAAATTCATTTTGTTGGTTTGTTACTTCGTTATTTGTTATTACCATTTACCCCCAGCACCCACCACGTGGCCCCTGGAGTCTGGTCGGCACTGGTTTTATTATTATTATTATTATTATTATTATTATTATTATTATTATTATTATTATTATTATTATTATTATTATTATTATTATTATTATTATTATTATTATTATTTTTTAGGGTGCCAGCCAGGAGAGAACACCTTCTGCTCCCCCCTGCCCCTGTGCCACATCAGCCCGGTGGGGGGAAATCCCTCCTCCTCGCTTCCCCACACAGCCTCCCCTGCTGGGAGCCTGCGCTCCAAAGGCTTCGCCATCACCGATCTGTTGGGCTTGGAGATGGAGCTGCCACCTCCGGCCGCCTCAGCTGTCACTGGCTCAGGCTGCGAAGGCTGCGAGGTGGCTGGGGCAGCTTCGGCAGCAGTGGGGCTCGGAGACTGCTGGGTTTGGGCTTCCTGTGCCGACCGCTGGATTTTTTATTTTTATTTTTTATTTTAGGGTGCCGACCAGTCCACCCTTGGGGTCTTGTTGGCACTCCCCCTTTTTAATTTTTAAAAATTATTTTTATTTTAGTCCTCCCCCACTTCCGGGTTCAGGCCCCATTTTGTTTTTGTTTTCCTTTCAGTGCCGACTGGGGCCCAGTCAGTGCTGAGGTTTTTTACTTTTACTTTTTTAATTTTAGGGTGCCGACCAGGCCACCCTTGGAGCCTGGTCAGTGCGCTTTTTTTTTTTACTGTGCTGAGTGACCACATGGCTGCGCTACAGCTGTAGCGCAGCCATTGGCTTTTTTTTTCCTGGTCGCCATCCCAGAAGCCAGGAAGACCAGACCTACGGACCAGCACCAGGTAGGAGACATCTCCGCCACCCCCCATTAACGAAACAAACCTAACTAAACCAATTTTTCTCAGTTCGGTTCATTTCATGTTAAATTTGCCCCTAGGGTCATTATTCATTTCATTATGTAACGAACCAAATAATGAACAACAACAAAAAATTGTTTCATGCCCATCTCTAGTATAGAAAATAAAAGTCAGCAAGTGTCATTTTGCCTCTTTATAAATCTATGGTGAGGCCCCATCTGGAGTATTGTGTACAGTTCTGGTCACCATACCTCCAAAAGAAAGGAAAAAGGAATACTATGGAAATGGAAAAAGTGCAGAGGATGGCAACCAGAATGATTAGGGGACTGGCACACCTGCCTTATCATCTGAGGCTGCAACAGCTGGGCCTCTTGACTCTTGAACATCGGTGCCTAAGAGGTGACCTGATAGAAGTTTATAAAACCATACACAATGTGGACAAAGTAGATAACGAAAAGCTGTTTTCCTGTTGCACAACAATAGAACTGGGGCACTCCATGAAACATTTGGGAGCTAGAACTCAAATAAATAAATAAGAGAAAGTACTTTTTAACCCAGAGAATCACTGGTCTGTGGAACTCCCTGCCAGAAGAAGTGGTGACAGCTGTCAGCCTTGACAGCTTTAAGAAAGGATTGGACAAGTTCATGGAGAACAAGGGTATCAATGGCTATAGTTGTGGATGCCTAAGGACAACCTCTGGGTTGGAGATATAGGCAGGATATCTCTCAATGCCATTTGCAGGGAATTGCAAGCAGTTGAAGACATCTGCTAGAGAATACCCTAAAGCGAATGGTGACCCACTGTGTGAGACAGAATGCTGGACTGGATGGGCTGTGGCCTGTTCCAGCAAGGTTGTTCTTATGTTCTTATGTTTTTGTGTAAAATGGGTAATGACTTTGCTATGGCTGGTAATTTCAGCAATGCTGATATTTTGGGCCAAAATTGTGGGCAAAATCACACAAAACAACCATCCATTTATCATTTATTTAAAGTCTTCCATCTGTTCTTGGCCATTTTGTCTGGACCGCTTGCATGGGACACCTTCCCTTCCTTAGCGTTAGGGTTTCTCCAGATAGGCACCCTTTCAGAGTCCAGAATGGAATTCTCACAACAGTTTCAACAGTGGCATGGTGTGTTTTTGTACATTTTCTTCAAAATATATACCATGTAGTTCACTGTACTTCATGCTGTTCTTTCCTGGTGATTCAGAATGTTATAGTCAGGTTATGATAGTCAGCTTGCAGTATTTCAACTTTGTCCTCCCTGATGCACCAGGTAGCTATAACCTGAAATGGGGGTGGAGAATGGAAATGGGACGAAATTGCCACAGTAGAACCTCTATATTTGGGTAACTCCAATGATACCATGTCAAACCTTAACAGACAGTGCCTGCATAGACCATAGTAGCACAAACTTGGACAAGAGTCTGAAGGGACAATGTGGCTGGCCCAGGTGGCATTCTGCCTGGTTACAAATAATAGGTCAAGAGTACTTGGGTGCTCTCGCCCTCATTCACAATGTTCAACCATGCATGTAGTGTTTTTGTAAAGCTGCATCCAATGTTTAAACCAGCCATTGGTATATCCTGGCTCCTGCTTTCCAGAGTGATGGTATTGTGTGGCTTTTCCATATTGTAATGATCTACACTCACTGGAAATTTTGGTCTTATTCTATTCAGCAGCAACAACAAACATTGAAACAGAAATATGTGACTAATGGTGGAAAAAAATCCCCTGAAAATTGAAGAGCCAAGTAAAAGCTGTTTCATATTCTAAAATGCTGAGTGTTGGAAGATAAGTAAGATGCTTTAAAAGATGTGTAAATTTGTGTTCTGTGATCAAGAATGTTGTTGTGCAATAATACAAAACTGTGCTTGTTTGCATCTTATAATTCATTTGGGTGGAATCTTTCTTTTGAAAGTTTCTTCCATTTGAAGGGATGCACGTTCCAAGTCTGATTTAAAGATGAAGATCAGGAACCTTGCACTTGACTATCCACCATGAGGACCCCAAGAGCATGCCTCACCAGGCAAAGAGAACAGCTAGCCACAGTCAAGGTTACTTGAATGAGGTGCACTCTTAGATTATAAAATTATTTCTATTCTTTCCTTTCCTTTCCTTTCCTTTCCTTTCCTTTCCTTTCCTTTCCCTTTTCCTTTTCCTTCCTTCCTTCCTTCCTTCCTTCCTTCCTTCCTTCCTTCCTTCCTTCCTTCCTTTCATTCATTCATTCTTTCTTTCTTTTAGAAATTAAACATTTCTGATATCTGTCCCAAAGCTCCCAAGGCTCCTATGTAGTCCCATGCAATATCAGAAAACCTTAGAAGCTGCAGGATGAAAAGGGGAAGTCTTTAAGTACTGAAAATTGGAGAAGTCATTTGGGGAAGTCATCTCAGTGGTAGTGATTTTCAATAATTAAATATTTTTCCCTCCCATCTTGCAACATCAGTGGGTTTCTGATAATGATAGGGATTTTACAGGAATATCTCTGACGTATCATAAGATGGAAATGTATAGTTTCTGAAAAATCACTGCTAGAAATACCATCATCAGCTCAGGCTTTTGTTATGGCGGGGCGGGCGGTGGGTGGTTAGGGTAGTGGGGCAGCGGCGCGGCGGATGGCGGGGGATGGGGGGATGGACAGAGGTGGCCAGCAGTGGGGGGCAGCGGGGGCAGGCTGTCCAGCACCCTCTCTCCATTTTGGCGCCCTAGGCAACTGCCTATTTCACCTTAATGGAAGCGCCGCCCCTGCATATGGGTAATAGCACTCCAGCCTAACCCCTTACCGCCGGATCTTTTTGGTCCAGGCTGGATGGAAAGGTTCCTTTAAAGGAGATTGGCCAAGGCAAAATGATCCTTTCTAATATGACCAGATATGGTCTTTTCTCACCATTTGATTGCATCCTTTTAAGACTAGTGTTCCTGCTGTCCTAAAAGATGCTCCAAGAGATTCACAAATCTGAGACCACTCTTCTTTTCTGTCCATGGAATACTGTTAGGATTTATTTAAAGCAAAAAAGAAAGAAAGAAAGAAAGAAAGAAAGAAAGAAAGAAAGAAAGAAAGAAAGAAAGAAAGAAAGAAAGAAAGAAAGGGTATCCTTGGAGGGCATGTGCAACATTTCCATCTTTCATATTTTTCTCAAACATAACACCTTACCACACCGCCTGTTTTTTTAATCCCTAACCAAAAATAAAATAAAAATAAAATAAAATCTAAAGTTCCAAACCAAAACATTCTGCAGCATGCCTGCTGATAAAAATCTTGACATGGCAGCAAAAGAATATTTTTCTCTCATTCATCATGGTGTAGCTCCGAATCCAGAATTAAAAACTTGAACTCTGATGTCATTCATGCGGTCATGCAAGGGAGACACAATAACCTTCTCTGTATGAAGCCCGCATAAAGACAGTAAAGCAAGGCTAAAGATACATTCAAAACTAAAGTTAATATTGGGGATATGCATTTGAATAATTACCATCATTTTGTGCAGAGTTCGGTACTTATTTAAATTTTATTTTATTTTTCCGGCCACTTATTTAATTACCAATTTCTAAAATCTCTTTGGAAAGAAAAATCACTTCTACTGATTCATTCCAATCTCCTTCCCTACCATTTTTAGTCTCATCTGCAGGCCATACTTCTATATCATGTTTTTATGATACATTTCGTCCTTTAAAAAAAACAAACTCTTCCCTAGCAATTATAAGATGGGTTTTATTTATGAAACTTTGCTCATTTTCTATCAGAATTTGCCATCAAACAACAACGAAATAGGTTGCAAACTTAATGGAAAATTAGGAATAGTTTCTGTATTTAGAGAAAACAATCCCATACTTGATCCATACTCCAACCACAAGATGGAGAATGGAGCCATGCCAATGGTGGGATTCTGGGAGTTGCAGCCTGGTAGTTATTTCTCATCTCTTATTTTATAATTAACATAGTGCAAATTGCTGAGAAATATTTATGGGCCAATGTTTGATAATCATGCCAGGGAGGGATGATGATGTAACTGGAGGCTTCTTTGATCACAAAGAGACACCTGGAGTGGCACCTACCTCCACCATCTTAAATGCTTATAGGGTGGCTGGTATGGATACATAATTGACTGACGCAATGGAATTAGGTGGCAACTCACGATTTAGCTAGGAAACCTAATACAAGCAGAAGTTATTATGTTTTCTTCTTCTTGGTGGTCTATGCCGATGTATGCCTGGCTCTGCATTTACAAAGAATGTATTTTTAAGCAATATCCATATTTTACAAAGTGCTAGTGATATATTTCTTCTTGCCGTATTCCATCTTTGCCCCCTGGAGATTATATATAGCATGGCATCAAGATTTTCACATTGGAAAAATGTTAAATAAAATCTGCATTATGCGACTTCATTTGCCTTCTAACAAATCGTTGCAATTCGTCACCACAGGATGCAATTCCACTTAAAACCAGTGTTTTATCCCAGCCCAACTCCTTTCTGCTTGAACCAGGCTTCGCAGTAAGTTCTGTTTGGTGGTGCCAAATGCAAAGCAAGCACAGCCCCTTGATTGCTTTTGGCTTGACATGTTAGAGACTGGTGGAGTTGGGGGTGGGTGGATAGAAGGAGATGGCTGAGCTGTGAAGATACTCCATGCCATGAAGAACGGAAAGAAAAATATAATTTCCCAGAAGAAATGGAGAGAGCCGAGAAATACGGTGGGAGGTAATAATCACTTATAAACCATGTGAGGAACCTGACCATGACAGCAACTGGCTACTTTTCAGGATTTCATGTCCCACCTCATAACAGACACTCAGAAAGAAAACATGTTACAAATCAAATCTCACTCTTCCTGGTGTTTTACACAAGGAAAGAGAAAAGCAAACAATTCAAAATATGAATTCACAATGGTGAACTGGTGCCTGTGATAAATAGGACAGATAGTTTAATCTGACGGGTTCATAGTGAAGTACAGTAGGACCCTTTTATCCGCTGGGGGTTGGTTTCAGGCCTTCCCGTGGATAATGAAAACCGTGGATAAGACAGAACACCTGTCCATCCTCCCCAAACTGCTGTTTCCTGACAGTAGCTTGCTTTGTGGCCTCTGTTTGTGACAGTAGCTTGCTTTACAGATGCTGTTTGTGACAATAGCTTGCTTTGTGGCTGCTGAAATTATTTAATTTTTTTCCTCTGCCAATCTTGGATAACTCAATCAGTGGATAATGAATCAGTGGATATGGGGGTCCTACTGTATTGCTAATGGTGCCTGCTTTTATCCAAACGCAGCCTCGGCATGGATAAGTGTGTACAGTACCACACATGTGTTCTGTTTCTCAAAGAAAATATGAAAATATGTGTGCTTGTTTGTGCAAAGATGAGTGTCTTTTATCCTTGTAAAGCAGAGTAAAGAAAGCACAGAAAGTTTGGCTGATTAATTAATTAGATACAAGCAACCCACTTGATATGTCTCAATGTGTAGCCTGCATAATTAAATTATAAACCACCCAGAGAGAGCTTGAAGCACTAAAGGACAGTATATAAGCAGAACACTTTGCTTTATCTTTATGAGTCCATGCCCCCTCTCCCCAAAAAAGGAACAGCTACCACAGTTTGCATAGATAGATAATGTAGGAAATGTGTACAAAAATCATTCCTCAAATGCAAATATCACTTGTGAAGGCCAATAGAAAATATCTCACCATCTCACAAGCAAGGATAATATTTGAGCAGATTCTCATTCACATGCATGAGAACAAAACAAGCAAGAATGTACATCCTTGATTCTGGGAACTTAGGGCGTTTATACACGACCCCTAAGCTCCGCTGCAAATGGCTCCCAGCTCCAGAGCTTAAAAATGTTTCCCCACCAGCTCCGGAGCTAACAGAAAATTAAGTGCAACCCCTCCCACCTAAGTGTGACCCAGCACACCTTTCAAGTACCTGCTCTGGGAGAGTGAAAAATTTTGATGCGGAGAGTGCCGGACTCTCCTTGCTTCTTTTTGTTTTTTTGTTTTTTGCCTCCCGCCCCTTTAAGAGGAACCAGGAAGTGATGGGGGGTCGGAGCAACTTCCACCTGCACTCCGGAGGTAAGAGTGCATTCTTTTCTCCCTTTTTTCTCCCTCCCCTCACGCAGACAGAACAAGGAAGTGCGGAGGGGGTGGGAACGCAGGGAGAGCGACAAACCCTCAAGATCTCTGGTCTGGTCCAAATTTAAGGGACCAGCGGATCTTAGGGGTCGTGTAAAAAGGCCCTTAGGCATGATTGGAGTAAAAAAAGCAAACAAGTACTTTTAAGGCAAGTCAGTGGCATATGTACTTTTCTAGCTTTAGTTAAATAAATACCTGCAGTGGGTTACCTCCAAGTGAATTTGTTTTCAATAAACAAACACAAAAAGTCATCTGCCAGCCAGATATCACTTTAAAACCACATGCCAACCACTCAAGTCTCTGAATATGAAAACAGATAGAATGCTATCATTAGGAAGAAACATCTGTCAGAACACTTTTGTACGGTTGCTTCTGTATTTCTTATGTAGTGTTTGTGATATGCTTTTCTCCATAGAAACAGAATAAAAAAAATGACCTCTCTGTGCGTATGTGTGTATGGGGGGGGGAGATTACTGATAAGTGAGATTAAAAATAATTTGTTGTAAGAGAGAGTGTGGCATGGATTATATAGATGGCAGGCAGAGAAGGCACAACTCTTACATTGGCTGAAATCCTATTTTGCTTCTTCATGTGCTCAAAGTTAATCATGTCATCAGGTGTAACAAACTGCTATAGATTAGACTCCCAACTGATATACAATGCAACAAAGTTGTATACTGTATAAGCAGCACATTTTGCTTTGTTTTTAATAGTAGTTGTGTTTGTAAAGTGTATGCTATCACCAGTGGTTATAAATGAATGCTCCTGGGCAAGCTGCATAGTCCCCGGGCATCCCCAGGAGAAGGGAAGGGTAGATCACTTCTGAGTATTGTCTACCTGGAAAACCTTGAAAAGGGTTGTCATAAACCAGAATTTACTTGATGGCACATGATTATTTTTATTGTAAGACTGGGCTAAAACTATGGAATGGAACGATGTAATGACATGACAAAGTACTGCCAAGCCATTACTGTCTTTGTAGAGACTATATGTTGTTTTCACTTTGCCAGCTGATTTTGAATCATATGCTTTCAGTATACCTGCTAAATGCAGTCACAGCCCACAGGAAGTAACAAAGACACCAGAAATTCCATGGAAAGGAAAAAGATGGGCAAGGGAGCAAGGGAGCAGACTGCCCCCCCCAAAAAAAAATTACTTTGTTGGACATTCTCTATTACTTCAATGTGTTTGGGTATAACTGACACTTGACATATTTGCAAGTAAATCACAATGCTATGAAGTCACCATGCACACACTCTTTTACTAATGACAATCCCTGTTTGAAGGCAAATCTGTCTGAAAGGCTGTCAAATATTTACAAATGTATGATTTAAAAACAAAACCCTGAAGTTGCTTATCCTCAGGTGGTGCTTGGGAAACAAACACTCATCACAGAGCCACAAATCTTTCCCATTCAAATGAGATGGGTTGTGTTCTAATGCTGTTCAGAAGGATCAAAATCATCTCTCGTTTTGCATCTGCTCACATAAAACTGCCATGTGCAGCTGTATGCAAATTGGTGCTCTCTGATGATGTATGTCCTTTCTTTTTTTGTGAGGTGCAAGTGGTTACCCTGCCATTAAGAGGTAAAGAATATGTGCGTGATGGGGGGCAAGCTAAATGGAATTGATTACAGCACATCTCTCAGCAGAATCGTTCCTAAGGACAGAATGTCCCTGAAAACAACAACAACAACAACAACAACAACAACAACAACAACAACAACAACAACAACAACAACAACAACATGTTCCTGGAAAGCTGAGGAATTTGGAGTGTCTCAGCGGGTTGCAATTATTTTCTTTTTCAAGTGGGAAAGAGGCCTATTCTTCTAAATCTGCACTGAGTAGGCAAGAGGTTGGATTCTTATGTAAACCAGCTGGCATCTGTTTCAAGGATTAGTTGTTGTTCCTATGAATTCAAATGTGAAACATGGACTGTATAATGCTATGTAAATAAGCAGAGGCTGGTTAATCTTTCATTGGGAAGGATTGGGTCCTTTCATTGACACACATCTAACCGCAATCTTATGTGGAGTTTGCCAGCGTGGGAATGATGAAGAACCACTGGATCCAAGCAAACTTCTGTTTGGTTTCTTGAACCCTCTGGTAACAACCTACAGAAAGTAACAGAGCATGGCCAACCAGGGACTGGCAGGTGGACCATGCTTCTTTCCAGCCCGTCAGAGGCTGATATTGACATGACACAGTGTGGGACGTTACCAAAGGCAGGCTAAAATGAAACCCAGCTCTTGCTTCTTTCTACAGAAGTCCTTTGGAAGTCATTGCTATCTTCACTAGCACCACCATCTTAGAACTGCAGAGATGGAAGGGACCCTATGGATCATTGAGTCCAGTCGTTGTCTGGGAGGCACAGAACTATCAGGATATGAATTCCAAACCTCTGGTTCCACAGCCAGATACCTAAATGACTGGGCTATCCAGCCATTTCTAAAAAGCCAGCAGGATTTAATGAAGAGGAACATCTTTATTTTATGAAAATCACAGCATCCAACAAAGTCATCCTAGTGAGAGGAGTGATTTTTAAATACTTCCTCCCACTGTCCCATAGCTCCCAACAGCTTTCCCATGGTGAAAGGGATCCCATGGAAGCCTTGAGACCACTTGGGGAAATCAGAAGTTTTTAATTTGCAAAAAAGATGTCATGGCTGAAGATATGTCCTACCTTACAAATAGGATTTCACCCACTGATTCCACACAGTGTGGTTATCATTTGCCAATAAAATACATGCTCCTTCAGGTAGGAGCAGAAGGAGAGTTGGGCAGCAGGGCCACTAATTTGGCTGTGCAGAGAGGCTGTTAGGGTTTCCTCTCCACCTTACTATTGCCATTCCTGCTATCTATTGTCATGGGGAAAGGAAAACTAAGAAAGTCTTGTGGCACCAAGAAGATGAAAAGTCTTTTTTGGCACACACACACACACACACACACACACACACACACACACACACACAGACAGATTTGAATATAAGGGAAATGAAGGAGTCCAGCATAATGATGGTCTGAGGGACAATCATTCCTGAGGGTCATTTAACAGCTCTTGGGAGATGTCAAGCACAAATCTTAGTACTTGTTGTCATTTAGAGGTCATTATATGCTGAGTACATCATGTAGAGGTCAACAGATTAAGCGTCACATGGTGGATAAAAATCCTGGCCAAACTGAACTGTAGCACACTTAGTTATCTGGTAGGAAAGGGTTAGTTTTCAAAACAGCTTTTAAAATTCCTTGTAGTGCAACTTCAGATGCATTCTCAACTCCAGTTGTAGGGAGCTTGTGAGTCTTCCATCATCATTGGTTTTAGGATATGTTGATTGGGGATTATGAGAATTGAACTACATTTGTAGGACCAAGACATTCCACACCAAGTCTACCTACCTACCTACCTACCTACCTACCTACCTACCTACCTACCTACACACACACACACACACACACACACACACACACACACACACACACACACACACACACACACACACATGGAGAAATAGAGTCTCCTTTGGCTTATTTGAATTTATGTCTTTGGATGTACAATGAACACAACACTCAAGTTCAAGCAGGCAGTAACAAATCAAATAATGTTCCAGGACATGAACATTTTCTGATCATTTACTGAGCCATATAAACTCTTTATTTGATTATGGGAGGGAAGGGAGAAACTAATAGGGATTTCCTTATCAAGTGATTCAGCACAGGGAACAATAGCCTGGAGGAATCCACACAATATACCAGGGGTTTCCCCATATGCATAAATGATATGTACTGTTCCCAGGGCCTTTTGGTGCCCCCCATGTATATGCAATTCATAATATAAACAATAATAAACCATAAAATAACATTTTATTTATTAAAATTAAACAAACTTACAGTAAGATAGAAAATAATTTATTTTTATATACTTCCACTTTATATTTGAAAAGTTTTCTCCTACTTTTTAAAATGCAAAATCTTTGATCAGATCCTCAAAACTAATATTATGTAACACATCTGGTTCTATACTCAAGAGATATAAGGCATCCAGCCTGCCTTATTCATGGTTGTTTTGATGGGATTTCCCATCAAATGAATGCTCAGCTGAACAATTTGTGACCATTAATGTTAAAAATATACAAAAGCCAATGCCTACATTTGGAAATGCACACTCAATATTGTCTTCTACAATTATTTTATAAAGTTCAGAACTGAATCTTGTCTTTACATTTTTTGTTGCACTGAACTTAGGGCTGGAACAAGGCAAGGCTGGACATGCAGGCCAAAGCACAAGAGCAGAAGACACTTGTGTTGCTGAGGCAAAGTCTGGGAGAGAGAACCACTCCTTAAACAGGCTTTGAGAACTTAAGAAGAGCCATGCTGGATCAGGCCAAGGACCCATCTAGTCCTAGTCCTGTCTTGGAACAGAAAGCGGGAACGAGTGACAAGGGAAAACCCTACTCCAGCACCAGGTACAGTACTGTCACGCTTAGCACCCATTCCAGGGGTTTGGTCAAGACAAATTTCAGTAGCTGTGTGACATGAAGTAACATTTTTTGTACCGCTCCTAAGCATAACACTAAGACTGTGGTCACACCTGGGTTTTGATCCTGATCTTCTGAAGGTCCAGCTTTTCCTCTTTGTCCCATCATGTGATTTAAATGTGGGACAAGAGTTCCCACGTCAAAAGCTGTTTTTTATTATTATTTTAAAGTGCAGTTCAGCCCGCTTGGCCAGCAGGTGGCGCTAGCATTTAAAAAAAGACCACTTGGCTGGGGAAGATTAAAACTTGTAGGACGGGATAGAGCTTCCTGTTTCTCTGAAGGTGAAAATAAATTTAAAAAAACAGCACCGATCGGCCCCAGGAACAGCCGGTCAGTGCTATGAAAAAAGAAAGAAAAAGAAACTAGGATCATCTGCGTGGTCTCACGGCGTCTGCCTCCCTAAAAGCTGGATTTTCAAAGTGAGGCAAAAATTTCCCTACCTCTTGGGTGAATCACAGAAACCTCGCTTAAGGGATCATTACCGGGTTTTCTTTTTTCTTTTTTTTTTTCAAAAAGCCCAGTGGCCGTGGGGATGGCATTTTTAGACACAGGTTATCTGGTAATTTAAGATGCTTTTAAAGGGACGTGGGACCGGGGCCTAACAGAGACAAAATGGATGTGAAGTAACCACTTAGGTGAAGAGTGGGAACTTGAAGGGAAATAAGGATTATAGAGAAGTAGAAAGTTTGGGTTTTGTACCCCCATTCCTAGCTGGCACTAGGCTCACTGGCTTTGTGTGGAATTTTATTTTTAAAATGTGTATAGAACTCACACAAGACTGGTACATTAAAAGGTATGGAGCAAGAGGAGGAGGATCTGAGGAGAGAGCTGTGTGTGTGTGTGTGTGTGTGTGTGTGTGTGTGTGTGTGTGTGTGTGTGTGTGTGTGTGTGTGTGTGTGTGTGTGTGCACGCGCACCTGAGCCCATTGTGCCATTCCGAGCAATGCAGGCTGCATAGTGCAGTGGCTGAAACTCATAATCAGTCAGTCAGTCAGTCAGTCAGTCCCTTATAATCCTTCCTGTTGCACCAAACTAGCAGCATCAGCGCATTGTCTGGGAGGAAAAAATATTCTCTCACTGGCTAGTGGAAAGCCTTTCACATTTCCCAGCAGCAGCATAGGACGGACATAACTCCTCATGTGTTACCTCGGCCTGCCTGTCAGGAATGCTGGCAAACACTACCTCTCCTGAGGACACATATATTTCAGTATCACAGGAACCCACCTCCAGGTTTAGGGTTTCGTTCTTAAAATCTGCATGAAGGATAGGGGCTGCCAACCTGGCTACCTTCCCTATATGTAATGAGTAATCTGGAAGCCATTTCTGGAAGTATTGTTGAAAGGCAGTTGGGGAAACATAAGATGTCTGCAAACAAACAATGACCCAGCCCTCTGCAGGAAAATGATTAGAAGGAAATCCATCTTCCCAGAAACCCTAAGCTCCAGGTGTCTGCCACTTGATGCGGGTGAAGCATAGGCAATTAATGACCAGCTTTATCAAAAAACTGAGCAAGGTAGGTAGTGATTAGAGATGGGCACGACTTAGCGGTATTCCCATTTCCGTTTCCGTTACTCGTATCCGTTACTCTACGGAAACGGTAACGGGAATTACTCTACCAGACTTCGAGCTCGAACCGACGAACGAACAATTTTGGTCTGATTTGTCGTGCTCGTTACTTGCATCGCGGCGATCGCGCAATGCCAAGCGGCACAGAAAAAAAGTTTTTAAAAGTAAAAAACCCCCCGATTCCCGGCCCTAAAAGTAGGCGAAAACTGTCTGAGGGCACCTACCAGGCCAGAAGGGTGTTTTATTTGGGGGTTTCCCGCCCCCTCTCCTTGGCTATTGCTACTGCTGCCCTGCTGGTAACCAGGCTGGGAGAGCGCATCCATTTGCCATGCAGTGCGGGGGATCCAAAATGGCGACCACAATATTTTTTTTGAAATCGTTGCCCAAAACCCCACCAAAGCACCACAGAAACATGCGAAAATTAGCTATTTTAAATGCTTGAATTTTTACAGTAGCAGCAGTGGGTTTTTCTTGCAAAAAAAGAGTCTCCGTTGATTTTATTTTATTTTATTTTATTTTATTTTATTTTATTTTATTTTATTTTATTTTATTTTTTTACACCTGTGCATTCACAATGATGGGCTCGCCCATGGGAGTGGACCATGCAAAGTTTTGGAGCCATTCCACCAATCGCATGGCCAGGTTTTGCTGACTGTACCAGGCTGGGAGGGCGCATCCATTTGCCATGCAGTGCGGGGGATCCAAAATGGCGACCACAATATTTTTTTTTGAAATCGTTGCCCAAAACCCCACCAAAGCACCACAGAAACATGCGAAAATTAGCTATTTTAAATGCTTGAATGTTTACAGTAGCAGCAGTGGGTTTTTCTTGCAAAAAAAGAGTCTCCGTTGATTTTATTTTATTTTATTTTATTTTATTTTATTTTATTTTATTACACCTGCACATTTGCCCATTGGAGTGGACCATGCAAATTTTCCACCAATCGCATGGCCACTTGGCCAGGTTGACCACAGAGACTTCTGGGATGTGCCAATCGGGCATAAACAGCCCACTAATCGTAGCCCAAACCCGAACCCTAAGCCTAAGCCTAACCCATACGCCAGTACACTGTCCTTCTAAGTGGGTCAGAGAGGCACCCAGAGGTGCACCCCAATACTCACCCTAACCTCACCCGTAACTAGCCTAACCCTAGCCCTTGCGCTAACCCGTCTTAACCCTAAGCCAGATCTACTTGCATTGCACTACATGCAAGTACGTGAGACACAGCGGGTGCAAAGAGTCTGCCAGTCCATCACTTGTGGCTCTGGCTGACTCCTGCAGCTCCCTCCAGGAGCCCGCACCCCCCCCCAAACCAGTACTAACGACAACAAAAAAATGAAAAAACAAACCGACTAATTTTTGCAAAATTTCGCGAAAAATGGAAACGAGCCGAAACGGACTGCCTCCGACAAACGACAACTCGAAAACGTCATTTTCCCTAGTCGTGCCCATCTCTAGTAGTGATGAATCAGTCTCAATCTCCTTTGTGCCAGATTCACATGTAGTCATCTATCAGCCTGTTGCACACAGGCTGGGCTACTGCGGACTAGTTTGTACGGTCATTGTGCAACTAGTGTATGTATGAAGCTTCGTAGATGAAGAAAATGGAGGATACATTATAGAGAACAGATGTCCTCACTTTTACACCAGACAATGTCCTCGTGCCCATTTCTTACAACACAGGTGAGGTTTCTGCTTGCTATACAATCTACTAATTTTCTGTGCCACCTGCTATCCTAGACTATCTTGTGAAGCCTGATGGCATTAGGAACCCACCACAGTGTGTTCCTTCTGTTAAGTCTTTAGAACATTTCATCTTATAGCGAGTGAAATCCAGCAGCATAAAGTCATATACATGCAACTCAAATAATTAAACATGCAGTGTAACTTGAAGCTACAAGACTTTCACCCAGTGGATCAGGTTAGGTTTATTATTTAAAAGCTAGTGCAACGACAGGTGTTGCAGCAGCAGCAGCAGCAACAAAATATTTTGAAATGTTTCCATTTTTCATAGACATGTATGATACAGGGGTGTTTGAATATATTCCATGTGCACTGTTGTTGTTGTTTTAAAAGCATTTAATCTTCTGGAGGACAAAAAGAAAAGGGGAAAAAAAGAAAAGACACCCACACACACACGAGAGAGAGAGGGGGGGGGAGTGATTTACCAGACTGAAGTCCCCAAAATAGAGCATGTCTGTGTTAAATTAGAGGATAGCAGATACATATGTAATCAATTCATTGTGCCTCATATATATTTTTGTCTTTACTTTGTTCTCCAGAGTGGAATGGTTAGAATACTGATAACTTATGTTGCTAGCCAGATATGTATCTCAGTAATAACAGCAAAATGATTGAGAAAATAGAAAAAAACGATTCATGAGTAATTTTTCCAGGAAATATAGTCTTAAATTGAAGATGAACTGGTTTTCATTTGGGGAAGATATATTTTTAACAAAGTTCCTGTGAAGAGGATGTCGACATTTTGGAATGCAGCATTTTGAGAGACACGATACATGGATCATTCCAGCTAAGCTGATGCAAACCAAATGTGGGTATGTTTGGGATGCCATAATGACTATCTGATTGCAACATATACTTGTAAAAAAATTTTTACATGTCTGACTATATGCATACTCAGACATGTAAAATTACAGCACATACCATTGGCAGCCATCTAAGAGAAGTGCTTACCATTAACAAAGTGGTTAGATATCCCAGTGAGCTGGAGATCTGGCTGCAGAACCTGAGGCTGGGAACTCGTGCCATGGAGGAAAAGAGTCACTCAGTGACCTTGGGCAAACTCGGTGATCCCACAGTACACCCAGAAAAAGGCCATGGTAAACTACTTTTGGGTAGTCTACAGCATATCTAGAAAGCCATGGAAATTGTGACCATAAATTGGACCATAAATTGGACCTTAAAAGAGAACTTTTGCTTCAATACTTGCAAGAGTAGGGGAAAGAATTGTAAATGGACTTAACGACTTATCCAAACATGATTGTTCTGATGAAATTTCTGTAGCATGCACATTTCATCAAAGCAATCCTGTTTAGATAATAAGGCATTCTTCTACTTCTCCTTCTACTGATGAAAAGGGAAAATCTATGGAAATCCAATGTTTCAATAAGGCTGCCAAGTGTCTTGAGGAGTCTTAAGAAGGCCAGCTCAACATAATGAGATAGAGAAATAATATTAATTCTATGGAGGCACTGACTTTCCACATGTTTTATGCCATATGATGTCCAGATCCCATACCTCCTGCCTATATTGGCTAGGGAGGATGGACGTTGAACTAGCGCAGTGGTGGCGACCCTCCGGCACTCCAGATGCTTTGGACCACAACTCCCAGGATTCCAAGCCTGTATTGCCAATGGCAAAGGATTGTGGGAGTTGTATTCCAAAACATCTGGAGTGCCGAAGGTTCACCACCATGGAACTAGAGCATCTGGGGCACTACTCCAACTACAGCCTTTGCAAGGAGGGGAGAGTCTGACTGTACACAGGTCTCTTTCCCTTGAAATACAGACATGGTTATAGTTTTGAATTTAACAATGTAATAAAATGTATACACTATTTTAAAAAGGGAAATCTAAATAATGACCATGCAGGAAATCAAAACACGAAAGTCAGCTGTTTTAAAACTGAAGATGGAAAGTGATTATTAATTACAACACACAATCAAGCTATTGAGTTTTCCCCATTACATTCATTAAATGGCTTTGTGGCACCACTGTAGATGAACAAAATAAGTTTTAAGGGAGGCAATCATTGCATAAACTCGTGGAACCCCTCCTTGTTGAAAATACACATCAGAAACTGGAAACGCCTCTGCAAATTGTGAACCAAATCAATGACAAAAGTAATGCAGGAATGCAGGAAGAAACTGAAAAGAAATGGTCTTTTCTGCATCTTATTCTCTACTTTAAATGAATTGTAGGGCTGTCTGAATAATTTCCTAGGGAGTATTAGTGAAGCTCACTTGCTCCCATTGTTTGAGGCAGCCAGTTTGGCTCACCAAGGAACATATTCAAATTACGAGGGAAGAATGAAGCTTCTGTGTTCAGGACTATCCTTCATATAATCCATATATATGGGGGCTTGTGGGCAGGGGCGGGGGGCTTCTTTGAAAGGGATTTCATTTTTGCTACTGATGACCAGCTTATTAAGGAGAACAGTGAATAAGAATTAAATGTCTGGGAAAGGATGACTAGGATTGGTGAGGCCTGAAATGGGAAGAACAAAAGGTGCTATGGAAGATTTTATATTTCATATATAGGCTGTACAAGATCTGCTGACAGTACAGTCAGAAGCCTCCTGTGTTGGTTGATCTCAGAGCTCTTTAAGCAAGCAAGCAAGCAAGAAAGAAAGCAAGAAAGAAAGAAAGAATGGATGGATGGATGGATGGAAGGAAGGAAGGAAGGAAGGAAGGATGAGCTGGAGGTGGGTGATATTAGGTTGAAACACCATCCAGAGGTACTTATAAACTTTATGCCAGTACAAAGTCAGGCAAAGTGAAGAGAAGTCCTAAATAAATTCCACCAACCCTAGGGCAGGAGGAGATTGACACAGCCATAACTATCAACTTTGGCACCTGGTGCAAGCAGTATCACATCCCATCTTCCCCTCCCATGAAAAAAGAACAGAATATGGAGTCCTCCCAAAAGAAAGAGAAAGTGTATGCTTAAAAAAAAGAGGAAAATTATACAGGGACTGAGAGTTTCTTGACTTTTTTAAGAGTACAGTTCAGCATTACAATTCAGAAGTTTTCTCACACAAAATATCCTTGTAAGATAAAATACAAGAAATTTCTAGTAAGAAATGCTGGCATAGCTCTAGCTGTATTTCTTTGAGGTTTAGCACATTTCTCATGGTTCATTAGATGTGTCAGATTTCTGAGGAGTGACCGCGGATTCTTATCATTTTTCCAATACAAATACAGTGGTAGCTCAACTTACGAATTTAATCCGTTTCGATTGCATGCTCTTAAGTCAAACTACTCTTAAATCGGGGGTACCTATCTAAAAATTGAACAAAATAAATCAAAAAAATCAAAAAAATGAAAAAAATTATTTGTAAGTTGAGCAGACAATATTCAAAATTTGTAAGGCAGCAGTTAAAATGCCAACAGTTTTCTGCTCTTAAGTCGAATTGCTCTTAAGTTGAGCTCCTCTTAAGTCGGGGTACCACTGTACTTATAACCCCACTCCTTCGCTACAAACCCCCTTGAACGTATGAAGGAGGCTGTGTTGGATGACATCTTGCTACTTCATTGTGTAGGTGGAAGGCAAAAAGCATACAATTCCCTCAGTTTTTGCCATCAATTAATGCGTCCTCATTTGGGTTCTCAAGCATATACCAAGCCAGCATGTGCATGTGCCCCTGAGAACAGTGATGGTGTCTCTTTAACTGCAGGCAAAACAGTGGTGAATGTTACTCTTCAAATCTTCCATTTGTGTGGCAAAACAACATATTTCAGCCAAAAACCTTTCCTCTGGTTTTCCCAAACTTTTATTCCCTCAAAAAACATGTTTCCATCTTTCTGCCTCAACTCAAATTTAGAATTTCTCCTCCATTTTTTTCCAAAAATATTTATCCACTCTCTCACTTGCTCTTTCTCTGTGTGTATTTCTGCCACACATGTGTGTGTCTGAAAAGGCCAAGTAAAGTCTTCTGTATTACAGTTGTTGATTGCAGAGAAACACACACATTCAGCTATGCATACTTATAGAGCCCATGCAGCCCTGTGAAGGGGGCATCTGACATGGATCCTCATTGTTCCACCATCCTTTGAGTTCACTACAATTTCAGGCTTAACAATTGAGTAAGGCTTACATCTAGAACTAACTTTTTTTTAAATTTCCCCTCTTGTTGGGATCTAAAGAAAGGGGTTTCCCCCTTAAGACCCAAAATGGGTGGGCGGGAGTATATCTTCTGCTTTGCTGTTATGAGTTCACTAGGGTACTGGAAAATCTAGTTCCTTTGCCTTGGGTTCTCTGTCATACAAGCCTTTATGTTTTTCTATAACATGTGCTTATACATTTGGAGTGAGGATTATCTGTAAATGTTTTAAAGGTGTGATTAAAACAACTGGGCATGTCTAGCCTTGAAAAAAGAAGACTGAGGGAGGATATGATAGCACTTTTTTCAAATACAGTAGAAGCCCCATATCCACTGATTCATTATCCACTGATTTGGTTATCCATGGTTAGCAGAAAAAAAAATAAATAAATAATTCAGCAGCCACAAAGCAAGCTACTGTCACAAACAGGAGCTGTAAAGCAAGCTACTGTCGCAAAACAGGAGCTGTAAAGCAAGCTGCTGTCACAAAACAGCAGTTTGGGGGGGGGGTTGGTGTTCTCTCTTATCCATGGTTGTTGTTATCCACAGGACACCAGGGTCCTGAGTGCAGAACATGAAATAATGGACTCAAATTACAGGAAGCCAGATTTAGGTTGAATATCAAGGAAACTGCCTTAGCTGTTAGAGCAACACAGCAATCAAGAGAAAACTGGACAATCATTTGTTAGATCTGCTTTGATCTGGATTCCTGCTTTGAGCAGGAGATTGGACTGAATTATTTATTTATTTTATTTATTTTAGGGTATTTTTACCCCACCTTTCTCCTTGAAAAGGACCCAAGCTGGCTTAATGAGGGATAATATACAGTCCAGTACAATTATGATATATTCAGATATTGAGAACAGAGAACTGAGGGACATCCTACAGCATCAAAAGACAACATTACATTAAAGCTACCAGAGAATGTGAGTGTAATTTTTTTAGAAGTAGGGAAGACTTTTCTCTAAGGCCAAATGTAAATAATGCCTGCCAATACTAAATTGCACACTAGCCTGTTGTAGATTTGCTATTGCAAGTTTCTATGTAAACATTCGAGCCAGAAGCAAGTGTATCCTGATTGGTCAAGGAGACGACATGTGACTTTTCCCCATGCTGTGAGCAGCCAGAGACAGAGACGGAGAGCACTTTTTCCTGGATTCTTACAATATGGACCATGGACTACGCTAGCTATGTACGTTCAAGTAGAATTAGTAAGGCTTTTGCCTCTGAAGTTTGCTTTACATTTCTTTAGGTTAAGAAGGGAAATCATGTCATTATTTTCCAGTAAGAGAATGTTCTTGTGTAATTCTTCTTAGTAAATAAATGCTTTTATATTCTTATTCAAGTGAAGGTGCCTGTTGAATAATTATTCTGGTAAGTGAAATAGCTATCACAGCCAGGCAGATAGGATGTGGATAGAAAGATCTTTGCCTCTTTCCAGAAAGACATAAGAGATGGGGCAGTCCTGGCCTCTAGTGAGATGGAGTTCCAGAGTCTGGGTGCAGCAGCCAAGAAGGCCCTTTCATGTGTTCCCACCAGAAGTACCTGTGAGGGTGGTGGGATGGAGAGAAATATCTCTCCTGATGACCTTAACACCTGAGTCACTACATATTGTGAGATTCAATTTAAGGTAACTAGGATCCAAGTCGCACAGTGCTTTGTAGGTCAAGGTCAGCACCTTGAATTGTGCCTGATAGCTAAGTGGCAGCCAGAGAAGCTGCTGTAATAGAGGTGTAATGTGATCTCTGTACCCTGCCCCAGTCAGCAATCTGGCTGTTGCATTTTGGACCCATTGGAGTTTCCTGAGGCTTTTCATCAGTAGCCCCACATAGAGCACATTACAGTAGTCTAGCTGTGATGTTACTAGGACATGTGTTACTGTGACCAGAGCTGCTTTCTCAAGAAAAGGGCATAAGTGGTGGACTAACCTTAATTGTGCAAATGCACTCTTGGCCAAAGCCATTACATGGGCATCCAAGCTCAAGGATGAGTCCAAGAGCAACCCCAAGCTATGCACCTCTTTTTTTCAAATTGGGGATAAGCCTATCCAGTACAGGTTGCATCCCTATCCCTTGTTGTCTCTTTTGACTGGACCAGGAGCACCTCTGTCTTGTCTAGGTTTAGTTTCATTTTGTTCATCCTCATCCAGTTCATTACTGAAGCTAAACACTCATGTAAATTTGAGATAATAGCTTCCTTTGAATTCGGAGGTTACGAGAGGTAGAGCTGGATATCATTGGCATACTGGTGGCACTTAATGCCAAAAGACCCGATAATCTCTCCCAGTGGTTTCATATTGATGTTAAATAACATAGGAGACAGAACAGAATCCTGGGAGACTCCAAACGCCAGCGGCCATGGTGTCGAACATGAGTTAACTAACACCACTTTCTCTGTTCTTTCCTGCAGGAAGGACCAAAGCCATTTTAATGCAGTACCCCCAATTCCCATTTCAGAGAGACAAGTCAGGAGGATGTCATGGTCTGTAATGTCAAACACAGCTGAGAGGTCTAGTAATACCAAAAGGTACACAGATCCCCTATCCATTTCCGTGTGTAAGTCATCTACCAATGAAACTAGTGTTGCCTCAGGCCCATAGCCAGGTCTGAAGGCAACTGAAATGAATCCAGGTAGTTTATTTCATGCAGAAACCTCTGGAGCTGTGAGGCCATAACCCACTCTAGAACTTTCAGCAAGAATGGAATATTGGATACCGGTCGGTAATTGTTCAGTATAATTGTGTCTAAGGAGGGCTTTTTAAACAGTGGTTTTACTATTGCCTCCTTTAAGCCTGCTGGAATCCTGCCTTGTTGTAAGGAGGCATTCACTGCTCTTCCTAACTAGTCTGCAATACCTCCTCTGGCAGCTTTTATGATCCATGAGTGGCAAGGATCCAACACACATGTGGTGGTCCTCACCTCTCCAAGGGTCTTGACCACATCATCTGGCTGTTTGAACTGAAAGTCATCCATTAATAAAGGACAAGCTGGGTGGGGTGTTTTATTTTCAGGCTCTGGGTCAATAGCAGTATCCAAGGTAGCCCAGATCTGTTTAATTTTGTCTGCAAAGTATTGTGCAAATTCTTCGCAGCGAGATACAAAGTGGTCTGTGTTACCCACCCGTGGGTCAGCGTACAGCATACATTTGATGTTTCTGAAAAGCTGCACTGGGCGATTTTGTGCCAAATCAATGGTGGTAGAGAAAAATGATTTCTTTGCTGCCTCCACTGCCTTGGAGTAAACCTTCCAAAGGCCTTTTACTGTTTCTTTGTTTCAATCTGGGTTTTCCGCCAATGCCTTTCAGCTCTATGGGCCACCCATTTCAATTTTGCCAGCTCCCCAGTAAACCAAGCAGCCAATTTGAGTCTAGTTTGAGGAAGGAGACATTTAGGAACTATCTGGTCAATGGCTTTTCTCATTTCCCCATTCCAGAGTTCAACCAAGGATTCAATAGAATCACCCATCAGAGAGGTAGGGAACTCCCCAAGGGCGGTTAAAAATCATCTGGATTCATTAACCTTCTGGGACATATTGCTTTTGTCTGACTTCCCCCCACCCCGGTCAGGCTCTGAGTTACAGCGAGCCTAAAGCACACCATATAGTGGATGACCGTATAGTAAATGACCTTCTAGGTCCTTGGTAATTCAATTGTTCTAAGAATCTCTCATTCCAGTTCTGCCTGTATTCCTGGTGTAGTGGACTGAGAGTCAGACCAGAACAGGGTGGCAATGGCAATTCATTTCTAGAATATCTCACATATCAGAATTGCCATATTTTACAAGCAACTTGACAACACAAAACAACAGTCCCAGACATCTTGTTTTTCAATTTGTAATAAACTAATGAAAGCATGGGTCAGATCCAAAGAAATACAGTACTTGCAGAAATAAGGTTAAGGTCAAACAAATTCTGGTTTCCTCCCCTTAAAATGCTGTCCCTCATTTGAGAATTAGTTGCCTGAAAAATCAGACATGCAGAAAAGGTCGTGCTTATCTCCCAACTGCCAATTATGAAACAAAAACCAGCTAATTTGCCAAATGCAGGCTGAGGCAAGTTTATCCTGGAATAAACAGTATTTTTCTTTTAAAAGAACTCTTGCTTCTAATGATGTCTTAATCATATCACCCAGTGCTTGTAGCTTTGGTTATTAAATGGAACCTATTGTTTTGCTTGTTACCCCACTTGGACACTAGGCCTTTACTGTTGGTGTTACTGCAGCCCAGGGAAAATAATTCATTGTGTTTGTGAGGAATGCATTATTGCTGTTATTACTGTTACACCTCTGAGAAATGCAGGGAAATGCTGTCCTATTCTTCCAAGAAACCCCGTCAGGCACTTTTATACATATTGGTAAAAAAACAACAGATATCATACCATATCTTCAGCTGTATCCTATTTCGACTTTAGATCAGTGCTTAGCTTCAGTAATGAAGTGGATCAGGAAGAACAAACTGAACCTCAACCCAGACAAGACAGAGGTGCTTCTGGTCAGTCAAAAAGGAGATCGAGGGATAGGGATGCAACCTGTACTGGATGGGATAATCCCCCATTTGAAAAAAAAGAGGTGCATAGCTTGAGGGTGCTCCTGGACTCATTCTTGAGCCTAGATGCCTAGGTCACAGCTGTGGCCAGGAGTGCATTTGCAAAATTAAAGTTAGTATGCCAGTTACGCCAGTTTCTTGAGAAACTTGCTCTGGCCACAGTGACACATGCCCTAGTGTCTTCCCAGCTGGACTACTATAATATGCTCTATATGGGGCTACCAATGGAAAGTCTCAGGAAACTTCAATGGGTCCAGAATGCAGCGGCCAGATTCCTGACTGGAGCGGGTTACATAGATCACATTACACCCCTACTGAAGCAGCTGCACTGGCTGCCAATCAGCTATTGGGCACAATTCAAAGTGCTGACCTTAACCTACAAAGCACAAAACGGCCTGGGTCCAAGCTACCTCAAAAATTGAATATTGCAGTATGAACTGGCCTGGGTGCTAAGATCATCAAAAGAGGCCTTTCTCTCCATCCCACCACCTTCACAAGTGCATCTCATCAGAACACATGAAAGGGCCTTCTCTGTTGCTGCTCCCAGACTTTGGAACTCCCTCCCGCTGGATGCCAGGACTGCCCCATTTGTGCTGTCTTTCCAGAAGTAGGCAAAGACCTTCTTCTTCAGGCAAGCTTTCCCCAAATGAGTGTCTATCTATGATGTGACTTTATATGGATTACCATAAACTATTGCATTGATTGATTTCATAAGAACATTAGTGTTTTCCATGTTGCTTTTCCCCCCTTATAATGGGTTTTTCTTTTCTTCTTGTGTGCTCTTTGTAGCTCTAATATTACCTTTTATTCTTCTAAGATGCCTCTTCTAATTCCCTGTTCTTATTTTGAATATGTATTAAATGTTGTAAGCCACCTTGGGTCCTTTTCCAAGAAGAAAGGTGGGGTAAAAATATTTAAAAATATATAAATAAAATAAATATTAATAATATTGTCCTGATTTATTGTTTATTGGGAATACGAGATTTATTGTCCTGATTTATTGTTTATTGGGAATACGAGTTGTTACTCCTAATATGCATGTTAGGGCAGTATCTTTGAACACACACACACTCTCTTCTCTCTCCCATGCCCATGTGGGGATTAACAACAGAAAATCTTCTTTTTGTCATTGTTGTTAAGCAACAGAAGGCTATGGAAAGGAGGAAGATCTTCCCAGTGGCCATTGGGGTGGTGGTGGTGGAGGAGAGAGAGGATAAAATTGTTATTATAATGTGCTGTCAAGGCACCTCCAACTTATGGTGACCCTATGAATAATCCATCTCCAGAATGTCCTGTCCTCAGTAGCCTTGCTCAGCTCTTGTAGATTCAAGACTGTGGCTTCTTTTAGAGAGTCAGTCCATCTTGTATTTTGTCTTCCTCTTTTCCTGCTGCCTTCAACCTTTCAAGCACTATTGTCATTTCTGGACCCTCCTGCCTTCTTATGATTAGCCCAAAGTAGGAGAGCTGTACCTTCCACATTTTTGCCTCCAGAAATAGTTCAGGCTCAATCTGCCCAACTGTTTGTCTTTCTGACGGTCCAGGGTTTCCACAAACCTCTCCTTCAGCACCACCTTTTAAACAAATCAGTTTGTTTCTTTCCTCTCTTAGCTGTTCAGCTTTCACAGCTCTACATAGTGATCAGAAATACAAGAATGCTGATGATCTTGATCTTCGAGTCCAGCAACAGATGCTTACACTTGATTCTAAGTCCTTCTTTGCTGCCTGTCTTGGGTGGTTACTTCACATCTGTTTTGTCTCTGTTAGTGTTGCACTTAGGTTAAAAAAATTACTTCACATCCGTCATGCGACTACTGAAATTTGTCTCAACCACACCCCCGGAACGGGTGCTAAGCGCAACAGTACTGTACCTGGTGCTGGGGTAGGGTTTTTCCTTGTCACTCTTTGTTCCCACTTTCTGTTCTGAGACAAGACACCATGTAGTAATGACTGTCACACAACAAAACATTTGTTTCTCTTAAAAAACAGAGTCAATTTTTTTATTTTGACTTTTCAGAAGCGAAATATCAAAAAAGAATTTTAAGCCCCCCCCCTGCCGCCTCCAGGAAAAAGAAAGCTAGACACATTCAGTGTTTGTCATGGTACAAGACCATGAGGTAACACTTGTCATGAGACAAGTCATCACAACCTTGGGAGCACTGAAACAGGGCAAAACAACATGATTGCAACCAATGCTGTCATGGTACAAAACTAGTCGTGGAACAAAGGGCCTTTTTACACGACCCCTAAGATCCGCTGGCCACTTAAATTCGGACCAGAGATCTTAGGGTTCGTCACTCTTCCTCTGCCCCCACCCCCTCTGCACTTCCTGGTTGCTGGATGCGTGAGGGAGGGAGAAAAAAGAAAGAAAAGAATGCCGGTTTACCTCCGTTCTGTTCCCGGCAGCATTCAGATCTCTTAAAGGGGCGGGGGGCAGAAAAACAACAAACAGAAGCCAGGAGAGCCCTGCACTCACTATCCTTACACCGGATAAAATATTTTTCACATCCAAAAAGCCGGTACCTGAAAGCTGCGCTGGGACGCACTAAAGTGGGCGGGGTCGCACTTAATTTCCTGTTAACTCCGGAGCTGGTGGGTAAACATTTTTAATCTCCGGAGCTGGGAGCCATTTGCCCCGGAGTTTAGGGGTCGTGTATAAACGCCCAAAGAAGGACGTGAAGTAACCGCCCTAGTTTCAGTCTTCATTTGATTTCTTGGCAGCAGTTTCCTTTTGGATTGATGACAGAACCGAGGCACACAAAATCTTTGCTTCCATTTCTTCCTTGTCAATGTTCAAGTTACCCTCTCAGAAGTAAGTTCTACAATTCAGTTGCCTTTATTCCTAAGAAAATGGGCCTAGGAATGTAGGTTAAGACTATTTACTTTTGTTTGGCATTTAAGCACACAGGTATTTCTCATTAAATCTTACAAGCATCCACTGGGGATAACCAGGGAGAGGGAACCTCTTATCGCTACCTAATTCCATGATTTTTGGAAACAGGAACTCCATGTGTTTTCTCAATAAGCACTTCTCCCCCTGACAGGACTTGATCTTTCATAAACATGGGCAGAAGTAACCTCTGAATGCTAGCATGCAGCAGTGAAGTATGAAATTTTGAATTCTACGGGTCACTGTTTTTGCTGCAGCCAGATGTGGATAAAAGGCAAAGGGTGTTTTATTGTTGTTTTCTCAAGCAACAGAGAAAGATTTGTACTGAGAAGTGTCAACTTTCTCCCTTTTTTCTCTGTGAAATGGCTTTGAAAAAGAAAAAAGAGAAAAAAGGGGGGGGACAAGTAGCCAACATGTGGCTTGAATATGACTGTTTGCCGTTTCAAAGATGAAACTTTCTGAAAAAATATTTTGAATTTAAATATTCTTGTCTGCAGCTAATAAAACATATTTTGAGTCTAAATTGGATTTAGAAGCATACATAAAGCTGCTGCTAACTTCATGACAGTCTGAGTGTTAACAACATGACTGACATTTTTAATTGGTTAGTAGGGGCTGGATGATCAGACTATGAATTATAGTCTATTGTTTTAAGTGAAAGTTGTTTTCAATGGAAATTAAAATAAAATAAAATAAATAACATAATTGTGTTACCTTGCTTGCATTGTGATTGTTCATTATATTAGAATTATAGAGATTAGTAGTCCAGAAGAATACCTAGCCCCAGCTAATTTGCCAAATGCAGACTGAAGCAAGTTTCCTTGTAACTGATGGCCACCCTAATAAGGTTTCCAAGATACGTGAGATATGTAAGACATCACTTTAACAGTGCCATTCCTTTCAAATGAATTTCCATTTCTAAGCATGAAATTTAACCCAAGTTGCAAGAGCCATTCTTTGACATGCTATCCATTACATTACTCTGGCTCACAATCTGCTGCCATTGCCTGCTTTTGAATTTGGTAGATTAGAACAACGATAGATAAATTTCTCAATTTATGCTGATGACTCTTTAAACATGCATAGGTTGAATGTTTTTCTTTTCTTTTTGTGATATTAAAGCAGAAATGGCTGCCATTCACAACCAAGGAAATGTCAAGGTGCTAGTTATCAACTATGAAGCTGCAAACAGCTTGGATCACGACAGCTGAAGTTCTCCCTCCTTACATGTGAATTGACTTGTCATATAACCTTAGATCCATGGCCCTCTTGTGTGATCCATTGGCTTTTGGCAGAATGAAACAACTGCCTCATGTGAGAGACCCCAAGGAATAGCAAAAAGCAGTCCCTATGTATGTTCCTCCTCAGCCCCTTTGCCCTTCCCTTCTTTTGGAAAATAACTGTTTCACGTACCCTGCCTTGTTTTCTTGAACAGAGTTGCTCCTCTCAGGTGCTGTAGAGAGAGACACATTTCATCACAAATATTGGACTCAAATTAACTTGGAAAAGCAGCCAGATTTTATATCTTTCCAGGGCACCCAGAGACATACTATACTCTTCTACTGCTGTCAGGGCATAACACAAGCAATCTGGCAGGGCCTAATATGAATATATTGTTCAATATAACTAAATTTTGTCCTGCTGCAATTAAAATTCATCAAGAAATGATCTTTTAAAATGTCTAGTCAGTTTTAGCTTAGTAATAGCAAGATTTTAGTGAGTTCTTAACAAGATTCTATATACAGTGGACCCTTGTATAACAAATGGTTTGTATGACAAAATCTGTACAACATAAAAATTACAGAGATAGGGGAAATTTGCTTAACAGAATCGCTTATGGGGCAAATCCATACAACATAAAAATGGTCGCAATTAGGGATTACTCCATTTTCAATGCATTCCTATAGGAAACTTGTATAAAGGAACATTTGCTTAACATAAATTCATTTGGAACAAATTAATTCCTTTATACAAGGTACCACTGTATACTCTTTGGAAATGTATAATTTAAGTTTATGTATGCTGGTACTGGTCATTGACCGTAATAAAGTTCATTCATCATCATACAAGGTGGCGAGGAGACCACATATTGTCATTTAGCTCAGAGATCTAAGGCTCTTGAGATAGACCTAGTTCTCCTCTTTTTTTCTCAACCTAAAGGTTTCATTCAGTCATGGTGACTTAAGAGTTATTGACAGGATCATCCTCAGTAAATTTGGTCAGAGACATAGCTTAGAAAAGTGGAAAAATGTGATCAAAGTTGCACTTTTTCCAAGCTACACATCCAGGAAGAAGAGGACATTTTGTTTTAAAATGAAGAAAGATGCTAGCTGGCCCTGTCACATTTACCAGATGCAAAACCAAGCAGTATGCCAGAAAACACTTACTAATGGCATGGTGAACGATATTATCCCATCAGCAGAATTGATGACAATCTTGACTAACAGTCTAATCAGTTTTTGCATGGGAGATGGGGAACAGGAGCATTGTGGTTTACCCTCTTAGGTAGCTAAAAGACATGGGGTGAACCTGATTGTTGGTACCACCTGAGCCCCCTCTGCTGGGGGCAGGGGCAATATATGGAACTCTCTGCCCCAAGAGGTTAGGTCACCTTTATCTCCTTCTGTGTCCTGCCATAACTGAAAACATTTCCTTCCAAACATCCTTTTTCTGATGTTGCTTATTTATTATTATAACTTAATGTTAATCTTGGCTCTGGGTATTTTATTTACTTGCTTATTGCCCTTGAACCCACTTTTAGCTTGATCTTTTAAAAATAAAAGTTTTGATGTCTTGTGACAGCCTTATGATGGATGCTTTTTATTTTTATATCTGTTTTCTTATTTTGTTTCTACTTTGAACAACTGCTTTATTAGAGAAGGGAAGCAACAAAACATAATTTTAGTGCACTAAAATAATACTCACTGACTTGCTTGACATCCTTCTGGCTTTCTTGACTATATTTCTCATGGGACTACAACCTTTTGTTTTCAAATTTACATCACAGATGAGGTCCTACTCTTGACTGATGAAAGTAGCAATGGCTGGCTCTTAAACCTGACACCTTTATAGACCTATAAGTGAGAGTCTTAGCAGTTGGCTGCCCCACTTCCCCAAATATGGAGAGAGAGAGAGAGAGAGAGAGAGAGAGAGAGAGAGAGAGAGAGAGAGAGAGAGAGAGGAGTACTCTTTAAAAGCAACAGATCAGTACACTGTGGTGCAGAGCTTAGGTTGCATTGAATACATGGGTGTAATTCAAAGCTTTGAAACAATTCCCAGACATGGGCAGAGGGATTCTGGGAATTATTATGGCCCTTTCCAAGCTCTGGTGGAACATGCCATGTTGGATTACAGTTCTCCTCAAACTACAGTATTATTAATAATAGTTCTCTAAGGTAACTTATGAAGGTCTAACTTAGCCATGAAGTCCTTTTCTTTAAATAAACCAGTGACACATAGATTGAGCCTGGGACCTCTTAGCATGCACAGCATGGGCTATCTTACTGATATTGGGAAATCAGATTCTTTTTGCTTAATTGAACATCTTGGTTACAATTTCACAGTGAAGACCATTGGACTCCACTGTATAAACTGAATGCTATCTAACAACTACTATGAAGTCAAACGCCAATCCCATTGTGCCTTGTCCTGCAGCAGTTGAGCTGCAAGGAATAATATTTTATTAAGGACATTGTTTTCCCCAGTAATGCTTCTTTGGATTATACTACTGCATCTGTATAAACTCTCCTGCTTGCATTTATGAAAGATTCTGTAAAGGTTCAGATTTGAATCATGAAAGGCCCGAGTCTCAGAAGCAGGCTTCAGAATTTCCAGAACAACCTATATGAATAACTTTATTCAGATAGCAAACCTGGGAAAGTCTAATGCTGAGTGCATTTCTCCATTTTCAAAAAATAATTAATATTTTCACCTAACTAGCCCAAACATTGCATCAAGAAAACATCCTGCATGGTAATGGGCAGAAACCTTGCAAACTGAAAAAATTCTGCAAATATGATTCTGAACCATATATACTGTGTGTTTTGCTTTATTGCATAATGTCTTTGGATTTTGGCATTGTAGGGAGTACTGAAAATCCCTGCTACTCTCAATAATGAGCCCTGGTTTTTGAGGTTCTAGGTAACTACATTTAACTATTTCTTTTTTGTGTGTTTCCATGTTTTCTCATGGTAACCCACAATATGGGTCAATCAGGATTGGGAGATGGCACAGGGAGATGTCAAATTATCTCTTTCTCCTCAATTTAAATTCAGTGCCACTTGCAAAACCAGCACCTCAAAACTGCTACATATCTAGAGAGGGAAGATGCTGCTGGGGCAATGAAAGCTTCTTTTCCCATGTGATGTTTGGTTCCTTCAACCCTGGGGAAGGTATTCTTTATATAACATTAAACCTGTTTGAGCTGATCTGCTGACCTGATCACTACAAAATAACCCAACCCTGATGGCCTGACGACAAAATATTACATATACTCATGCTAAAAGATGAGATTTACTCATGATTGTTAGCATTGTGTAATGGGTGGAATAAATATTGAAAGAAACAGTGACAAACAAGCGGCAAACAGTGGGACGAATACCAATCTGGTTTGTCCCTCTGATCCAGGTAAGCGTAGCAACAACCTAAAACTCCATCCGGCACCTCTGAGATATGGTAAGCCGATTTCTCTTCAATAGTCCTCTTCCATCCCTTTGGTTTTGATCTTCCATTCTTCAGTCCTGATTCCTACCAAATAGAGAAGGGAAAGCTACCTTGAACTTTAAAAGAAGACATTCCCAACTTAAAAACAGCACAAAAGAACTCAGCAGTAGGTTCATTCTGGTTGTGACTGTCATCACCACTGTTCCATCAGTCACTTGCAGTCTTGACACTGGCAAAGTGGTAAAAAAAAAGTCATCTGTAGTCTCCAACTACTGAAGGAATCCCATTTTATTATCTTTTTGATACCAAGGGTTAGTTGAGTGGGCTCCTAATGAAAAGGTTACATAGTTAAAAAAGCTGTGCATGGGCTCCACAGAGATAGACTTGAAGCAACTACTGAGTGGAACATAGTTGGCTGAATTCAAGCATAAAATATAGCTATTTCCCCCACCCTCCTAATTTATAGTTGGAATCTGGAGGTGCCAGTCACAGTTTGGTGAATAAAGAAGCTGACATGTGAAGCCATCTGAAGCTTCCCTATAAAAACATCTGACACTTGATGCGCACCAGAATGTCTTCTCACCATTTCACAGCTTGCTGCGATGAACTAGCCTTTGATGAGACACATCAGAGTCGGTCTATAAATAAACAGAACATGGTGAAGAGCACACGCAGATCATGAACTCCAATTCTGCATTTTGCACTTTGCTCAGAAGACATGTTGTTTCAGCTTATCTCTGTTGGAGTTTGCAGTGGCCCTTTACTGCTTGTTTTGGTAAGAAATGGAACCATCAAGTACATACTAGTAAGATTTAAGTAAGTAACAACAACAACAACAACAACCACAGCAACAGCAACAACAACAGCCTCAGCAACATCAACAGCAACAACAGAAGCAGCAGTAGCAACTGCAGCAGCAGCAATAACAGTAGTAGTAGCAGCAGCAGCAGCAGAAACAACAGCAGCAGCAGCAACAACAACACTTTCTGTAAGGGTCTCATACACAGATGGAGCAACACATTATTCTATGTTTCATGACAATTGTCCCATACCATTAGCAAATTACCATATTTAAATATGATTTTTTTAAGATAGTACAACTAAATGAAACATGTGCAATTCCAGGGGGTGGGATACAGCTCTAAAAATATTGGGGCAGTTCAAAGACTCAGATCATTCTAACCCTGTATTAGACACAAGGGGATCCCCTGGATTTATACCTAAGCATGGATGCCCATGTTTCAGCAGTGGCCAGAAGTGCCTTCGCACAATTAAAACTACAGCAGTGCACTAGCTGTGTCCAGTTGGCAGACTCCACTGGCATTCTCCATAGAGTGTGCACTGTTGTTTCAGAGATGGATATAGTTCCATAATATAACATGTTTGGTGGTTATAATTGTTTTTGTTCATTCGTTCAGTTGTGTCCAACTCTTTGTGACCCCATGGACCAGAGCACACCAGGCCTTTCTGTCTTTCACTGCCTCCCAGAGTTTGGTCAAATTCATATTGGTTGCATGGATAACACCATCCAACCATTTTATTCTCTGCCATCCCCTTTTCCTTTTGCCTTCAATCTTTCCCAACATCAGGGACTTTTCCAAGGACTCCTCTCTCCTCACAAGGTGGCCAAAGTATTGGAGGGGGACTTAACTTCAAAATCTGCCCTTCCAATGAACATCCAGTGTTGATTTCTTTCAGGATTGGATAGGTTTGATCTCCTTGCAGTCCAGGGGACTCTCAAGACTCTCCTCTAGCACCACAGCTCAAAAGCATCGATTCTGCGGTGATCAGCCTTCTTTACAGTCCAGCTCTTAATTCCATACATCACTACTGGAAAAACCATATTCGGACCTTTGTTGGCAAAATGATGTTTCTGCTCTTTAAGATGCTGCCTAGGTTTGTCATTGCTTTCCTCCCAAGAAGCAGGCGTCTTTTAATTTCATTTCTGCAGTCACCATCTGCAGTGATCAAGGAGCCCAAGAAAATAAACTCTGTCATTGCCTCCATTTCTGACCCTTCTATTTGCCATGAGGTGATGGGACTGGTGCCCATGATCTTAGTTTTTTTTTTTGTTGAGCTTCATCCCATTTTTTCCACTCACTCTGGTTATAAGGGCAGTATAATCCTCAGAAATATCCAACACAGTATTCCTATCAGGGAACTTTGAGCAAATTTGCATGAGGAGATCATAACTGCACAAGGTCCATGCTGATATTACATTAGGCCATAAGAATATTCCATCAAATTCTCCAAATTCAATGGATATATATATATGATCTAAGAAGTGAGAAATCTTCTATATTTGTTCATGCGAAGTCAGAAATACAGTTGTCTCCAAGAAACTTCTGGGAGGAGTGATTTTTCAGCAATCCAAAGGCCCCTTTCCAGTCTAGATAGGACTGCAGTGGGATCTTTACCCCTTTACATATGAATATTCAGAAATCAAATGCACATAGGCACAAACCAACACATTCATCTTTATGCACATCCCCCCATCATAAAGTCATCCAATCAATAGAGGAGGTCAGTTAGACAAGCTTTGCAGAACTTCACCTCCCCTCCAGAGAGAGAGAGAGAGAGAGAGAGAGAGAGAGAGAGAGAGAGAGAGAGAGAGAGAGAGAGAGAGAGAGAGAGAGAGAGAGAGAGGTCTTACTGACATAGAAGGCTATTCAGGACAAAGAGAAGACCACTATGTCCACAGAAAGAAACAGTTTTCAGCTGTTTATTAGAGATGGGCAGTCACTAAACAAAAAAACAAAATGCTGTTTTGTCATTTCATCATGTAACAAATCGATTTGTTATGAAACGAAACAGAACACATTTTGTGATGAAATGAAACACACTACTTTTTAAAAATTTTGCTCTAAACACGAAACTATTCATCCTGGAGGCACCAAATTTGGTTGGTAGCTTCCTTGGACTCTTCCCTTTAAGCTCACCAAATCTGGAGAGTACTGCCCCACTGCTGGGGGAGGAGGGGAATACATGTTTGCCCTGGGTGACACAGACCCTAGTTGTGGGCCTGCTTTACGGCATACCTTTACAGCTAGCACATATGGGGGGAGGACATTTACCTTTACCTTTTGTGTGTGTGTGAGAAGTAGTTACTTTCAATAAAATGGCCATTCTTCCTGCAATATGCTGGGACTTTCTGTTTCCACAAACAGGGCAACTGCTTTGCTTATCATTCTGTCATGATGATCCCAGTACTGTGTTGCAGAGCTTTTGAGTTTCTGGTAAAATTCCTTTTTTAAAAAATGCAGTTGAAGTACAGAGATCCACAGAGGAGAATAGCTACAAGTTCCCTCTCCCATTAACTGGCAGTTAATATTGCAGTAACTCACTCTGAAGCATGTGCAACAGAAATAATTAAAACCATAGTAGTTTTTGTATGCTGCATAATAGAGTTTTGTATGCTGCTTTCTTTACTGCACACATATTAGCAACTAACTGAACTGACCAATAGCAAATAAACAATTGCCACCAGTAGGTGAAAGAGAGGAGAAACAACACTCAGTGGAGAGGCAGGGCTGTCTTTGAATTCAAAGACTGGAAGGAACAATTGGCTAGTGCTGGAAAGATAGATGCAAACCTCAGCCCCGAAAAGTCCCTCCCAGCCACTCAAACTACAGATAGTATATGAGGTTGCAAATAAAACTCCAACATACTCATCTGATTTATCTCACTTTTATGTGTGAGGATAGGAGGACTGTATGATGTTTCTCCCTGCTTTGAGAAAATGATGTGTTTTCTGCTGCTACTGATATGATTCAAAATCTAGCTTTGCCTATGACGCTAAACTGTCATGGACAAAACGCTTTCCCCATCCATGCACCAATATTACTGCTGAGAGCTCACCCAGCCACGACTGCTTCATTCCTCACAAATAAACTGGGTAAAGTTATCCTCGAGTAAACCAGATTAAACTTTGCACATGAGTAAACCCATGTTCCCTAGACTTATGTAGACCCTGCTCATAGACAATCAACATCTCCACTGTGAATAGAAGGATTGTTCAAGTGAGAGAAACATATACAGCCCAAAAGATAAGAACCTTTTAAGTAGGAACCAGACTGCTCCAAATTCCCCTGCCTGGACAGCAGTCTGATGCTTAAATCAATCAACCAACATGAGCTATTTGGTCATGACACAAATTCAAAGCGCAACTTTTGTGGGCACACAGAAGTCTTAAGTGTCCAAGTATAAAGGCCTAATCTGAAGAAACAATACTGAATCAGCAGTGTTGTAATTTCTGTATTCTTAGCTTATAGTAAAAAGAGCTATTTTCTTTCTACAGCAGTTGGTTAGCAGATTGACAGAGCATGGTATTGCTAACATGGCCATTGTACACTTAATTGCCACTGAGTGAGTCAAAGCAGCTGGGTTTGGATGTCTCCTTTTCAGCAGAGAGAAGGCTTTGAGTGTCCTTTTTATTTCTAGATGACATTTAGCCATCAATGATATGATTGTTCCCCTCTGCTACTTCCTCTGTGGTTCCAGTAGATTTACAGCACCAAACTCATGGTGACAAGAGGACTTAAGGACTGCAGTTGATCTGGGTGGAGCTGCAGTCTACAAACCACTGGGTACAGAATTTTCTTTTAAGCAGCTGTAATCATGCTCGTATTCTTTCTTTCCTAATGAGGAACTGAAACTAACTACAAGGCTATACTGTAGTTATAGCCCTAGAATAAAGCTGGGTCAGATAAATCACATTCCACCATTGTAGCTAGAAACTGCAATGGTAATGACAAATCCATCCACAAGTTCATAAACTCTGTAAAATACAAAATCAAGAGGCATCAATAGCATTAATTATTTGGGGATAAAATTAGCATGGAGCTTACAAGATATGTTTAAAATAAATGCTGAGAAAGTTAAGAAAGAGATTACCGAACAAATAAAAGAGTATCAAAAACTAAGGATTTCTTGGTTTGGAAGGATTTCAGTATGTAAAATGAAAATTATTCCCAAACTAAATTTCCTATTCTGGATGTCACCTATAAAATGGGATGAAAGTGAACTTAAAGGGATTCAGGGGAAAATTAATATGTTTTGCTACTGCAATAAAAAAGCTAGGATCAATAAGAGGTTATGGTATATACCACAAAAAAGGTGGTTTAGGGTTACCTAACATTAAGTTATATTACATAGCCAATAAATTAAGATATATTCCAGATTTAATAATACGGAATGATAACCTAATTTGGAGAGACTTTAGAAATTAAATCAAAAGAGAATTTTTTTAAGGAGGATGTTAAAGTTCAGGTGAAAAAGATAAGTAATCCATTCTTGAAAAATACTATGGAATGTTGGAGGAATTTTAGGGAGATTTTAAGCCCATTGGTTTCACCCTTGATACAAATAACAGAAATTAAGGATTTCCCAGAAAATTTAAAAGGGAAGTTAAACAAGCTACAGCATGATAAAAAAAAAGTTATATACTTGTGGGAGTGGTTAAAGCAAATGCAGAACAGACAAAGCATAAAGGAGAAATTGGGAGGAAATATTTCCTGGCTGAACATTACACAACTGGAAAAATGGACTAAAGAATGGATAACTAAAGTAGGAGAGTGTAGAAAATTGACCAGATTTGAAGAAATTATAGATAGAAGAAATGAGATTGAAAATAAAGAACAGAGGAAAGGAATTGTAAGTGAGATATATAAAATATTAATTCAGGAAGATAATGAAAAAAATAATAAGTTAAGAGAGATTTGGCAAGAAGACATAAACAAAGAGATAAAACAGGAAGATTGGGGGAAATTGTTGGAAGGAAAGAATAGTGAAAAATATGTCAGTGAGAGTTAAAGAAAATTGTTATAAAGTATATTGGAGATGGTATATAACACCCGCAAAGTTAAATATAATAAATAAAGAAATATCTCCTATTTGTTGGAGATGTAAAAAAGAGAAAGGGACATATTTACATATGTGGTGGACATGTGAGAAAAGGAAATTGGAATGGAATTTGGTTTTCAATGAAATGCAAGAAATACTAGGGGAAAAGATTCCAATGTCCCCCCAGCTGTTAAACATAGTTGCAGATATTCAACTGAAGAAAGAGGAGAGCGAATTGGTAATTATAATGGTTAAGACCTCAAGGCTGATGTTGGCCAAATATTGGAAATCTAATAATAAATTAGTAATGGAAGAATGGTATAAGGAGTTATGGAATTTAGCTATTAATGATAAATTGCCATGTGAAATTAAAATTAGGAAAGGGCTGAGCAAATCTAATGATTTTAATGGAATATGGGATAAATTATTGGTATATGTATTTCAAAAAGACAAGGGGTATACACCTGGAGAAGACTTAATGTACTTCTGGAGAGAAACAGGCTAGTCAATACCATGAAGTTGTAATCTTGTTTAAGTCCTGAGGGGGGTGGGTGGGTTGCACTGGGTTTATGTCTGTATATTGTTATATTTTTGTATACTGTTGTTTTGTTATTTTTTATTCTTATGTTATTTTGCTGTTTTTTCTGTTCTTTTATAAATAAATGTTTTTAAAAAAACCAAAAAACAAAATCAAGAGGCCAGTAAAGCACTGTTCTCTTCCTTGTTGACATTTTCATTTTAAAGAAATACAGTACTTGCAATCTCTCCTCATTTTAGTCTTATCCAGTAATCTCATCCTTTAACAAACTTTATATTCAGAATTCTCATTGCAGTGACTTAGAAACTCTTAAACCTGTCATTAAAATGCTTCATTATGCCAACACCATCAATTGTCTGAAGTCACAGAGAGGCGGGGGGGGGGGAGAGAATAAATTTGCTCCCATATAGAGATGGGCACGAAATGAAAAAAAAATCATTCCGTAATTAGTTATTCATTTCGCTACGTAACGAAATGAATAACAAAAATTGTGATGAAATTGGAATGAACCGAACAGAACAGAACCACGAAAATTAGATTTGTTATGTTTCGTTTTCGTTAATGGCGACGCACAATGAAATGAGCTGTTTTTAAACGTTAAAAAAGTCCTGAATATCCATAAAAACCCAGTGATAATTATTTATTCTGCCTGATAATACCTACCAGGGGGGTTGGGGTCCTTAAAACATGCATTCATGTGTTTTCTCAGATCGCTGTATTTTTTTTTCCTTTAAGGGGAGTTAGGGGACATCAACCCCAAATGGCTCCCAGATGCCTAATATTGATTTCATGGGTATTAAAACACCCTGGACATCCGTAAAAACACAGTGATAATGATTTGAAATTATTACCTACCAGGGGGTTGTGGTTCTTAAAACATTTGTTTTTGTCTTTGTCCCATCATGATGTATTTTTTTCTTTTCCCTTTAAGGATGACACAAAATGGATTCCAGCCACAAGATGGATGCAAGCCATGTGATGGGATCATGTAAATTCTTGAACAATTTCAACCAATAGCATGCCCAGGTTGCAGACTGGGTAGGTGTGGCAGCCACAGAGGGCATAAAAAGCTTTGGCAGCCCCCAACCTCCTTGCAGTCTGCAGAGGGAGTTAGGGTGGGATTGCTGTCTCTGCAACGCGTTACTTTAGGCCAGCCAGGCAGGTGTGTGTCTCTGTGTTCCTGCTGGCTGCAGCTTGGCTCTTAGGGGAGAGAAAGAAGAGATTTCTCTTGCAGCCTCCCTGTGTGCGTGCATACCTCTTGGTGAGTACCCTCCCCTGCCCCACAGTGCAGTCACTCTGTTGCTGCCTTACGCCCTGGGTAACACCTGCCGCTGCCTTTGCAGCCTCCCTGTGTACCTAGTCTATACTGTGTCTCTGCCAGCATCATTTTTTAGTGTTTTCTGGGGCGTTGGTGGATGCCCTGAAAAAACAAAACAAACTTTTTTCAAAAAATTCACAAAAATGAAAATGAACTGAAATAGACCAGGAAATGCTTTAAATTGCACAAAAGCTAATGATGGTAAAAAAAAAAAAATCATTTCACCAAGCGAAAACTGAAAAAACAAACTTTTTTCAAAAAAATTCACAAAAAATGAAAATGAACCAAAATAGACCAGCAATGAAAAACAAAAAACCAAAATGTCATTTTTTCAATTCGTGCCCATCTCTACTCCCATATAATTTTCATGTTAGTACATGCAGCAGCTCGCAAGGAGCTAATGATGCCTATTTTTTAAAAGCTTCAGATAAAACAAATTCTATCAGCTGCCATCATTTCACCAAGCTTTGAAAGTAAGGGGTACAGGAATGTAATCTTGAAAATGTTAAGAACTAGGCAGGTACTTTGGTTTCAAATAATAACAGAATAATTTTATTTTTATTTATTAATTTTTAAATAATAAACATTAAAATAATAAGCATTTCTGCTCTTATTGCTCCCAATTAAGAGTGGATATATGAAATTGATTACCTGGAAATCATTTCTGCCTATACATGCACATGTCTCTTTAGGAATCCAAGCAACTGAAAAGAAACAGGTGTTGATGTTGGCGTGCTGCATTAGAGCTGGCTGTCTGTGGAAGCAATTTGCATCCCAGAGCTGTCAAGTAGTTCTTATCTGGAAACGGAACAAAGCAGCCCATGATTCCTCAAAGACACAAGGATTGTTGTTTTTACCATAAATTTTCAGATCCACAATTTTTCTTCTTTTTCAGTGACAATCACAATATCAATGATAAAAACTAATGCTCATTTTCAATCACTTTTTCAGGCTTTTGATCCCATCAGTTCTTTGCTAAACTAGCCATATATGGTTGATAGTTTCATCCACCTCTTTACAGAGTCTACATGTGGGGGACTCAGCTGCTTTTTCTATTCTAGCCTTAATTGCATTTGTTTTGATAGGTTGTTCTTGCTTACCCAGTGCTCTGGGAGGAATCATGGTGGATAATCCTGTTTTGCAGTTTCCTCCTTTAAATTAGTGGGAGTTCATTTTATTATAGGAGAAAAATGCTATTTTTTTCTTTCACCTGGAAAATGTAAATATTCTTTATGTATTTTCCTACATTTACATATGTACTTAAAGTCTAAAAATGATAACTATGTAGTGCATAAGCATTGACCCAGGTGGCCAGGAATATGTTTGTTTGGAAAAACCTATAGAAATGGTTTTTTAAAAATATCAGTTAAAGATTCCCTCTTTACAATTCCCCATTTTTCCTCCCTATATATTACAGCCTGCTTTAATGAAGCAAGTTTGATGTGGCAATGTCAGGTCAAAACCCTGAGTGATTCTCCCCCACCCCCATACATACCCCATAATATACTCTGAACACCAGTGATTCAGAACAATCTAAACAAATCTGTTTCCTCAACAGATGTTAACTTTCTGACTCAACCTCCTTTTCTTGCTCAATATTATTTGTGAGGGGATTTTAATGGATCATCTGATTTGTTAAGAAATTGTTTTTTGAAGGGAGGAAGAGAAATGTGCACAGTGCACTGAAAACATAGATGACTTATTTTTTTCTTCAGAAATCTAAAGGTTAGAACTTAACATCTTTTTCAGCACACAAAAACCAGTGTCTCCTTTATGACAGATAAAATGTGCACAGCCCAGACATGGAAAGAAATGCTTCTCAGTTCAACTGTACAATACTTATTAATTATCAGAAAATGATGTGCAGTCTTATACCTTCAGGCTCTCTAGAGTTTATGGAAACTCTGTCAGCATGTTACTCCCAGGTAAGTCTGCATTTTACATGTCTCTGGTATCCATGGGCTATGTGTAGTTTGTGATGGGCTATGTAGTCTCCAGAGGCAGGCTGTGTGCCCCAGCTGCCTTCTGAAATTCTAACTCACTGCCTACTCTCTCCAGCATCTTGCAGAGGGAGCAATCAGTGTATCTTGAGGGCCGACATGGCTGATTAGACCTTCCCTGACCCCTAAAAAGGGGGCTAGTGCAGAGCAAGGGAATTCTGGTACTTAGAATCCCCCTCCTACCCCCACGTTTGCTTGGATGAGGGGGGATGAAAGAAAGACAACCATCTAAAGGCTACAGTCCTCGGTTTTTTGGGATAAATGCCCCGTGCGTGTTTAAAATATTGCCCAACAGGTTGCTCTTCCTCTTCCATTTTCTTATTTGAAAGTAAATTATTTGTGTTCCTCAAGCAAACACTCCTGTGAGGTCCTTTTCCAGAGTGGCATCCACCTCTTAGCCCCCAATTGGCATCCATGCATTCCCTTTAGTGTGGCTTTCAAATGATGTGTGGATAATGCAGGTACAGGTAGTTCTCTCCCTGCCTCCTATGTTTGATTGGTTTTGGGAATGTGATTCCACGCATCTGTGAGCCAGAGTTTCCCAGGTGCTTGCTGATCCTTATTAGATCATCCATAACTGTTTCCCTGGTCTTTAGGAAGCAATGAAAGCCATGTGGAAGAGGAGTGAGCATGAGGAGCAGAGGCTCTGCTGACGCCTCTTTCCGGGTTACAGTTCTCTGTTTCCACTCAAATGATGCAAAGTGTCATCAGGACATGTGTAGACTACTGCTTAAAGATGTGAGAAAGCAACACAGATGCCGTCACCAAACAAAGGAGCAAAGAGGCCAGTTATGAACTGCCGGGAGCATAACATGGAAAGTGTATCTTATTCCCATGAAATTGCCAGCAGTAAAAATAATAGCTGTTCCTGTTGCAACTGATGACACATGTTCTGGAGCTTCTCTTCCAGATGTTCCACATGCATGGCAGCAAGGTGACTCAACAATTTCTTTAAACTTCTACACTTCACCTGAAATTTGCCACCAGTCCAGTAACCTCAGAAAGAAGGACCATGGAATAATCCAGGTCGAAACCTGTGTTTTATTCACCACATTTCTGCTGGAAATAATCTAGGTTCTATGCAAAGTTAATTATAAGGAACTAGAAAATAAAATCATATCCTGCATGTTTGTGTTTGCATTGTTAATCAATGTTATTACTTCAATAGTTTTGCATTGAAAATAATGTTGTTTCTTTTTCTGAAGTCTGATTATGACAGTAAACACAGATACACACATTTATTTATTTATTTTTGACATTTCACCTTAAAAAGAACCCATCAGAATAATTTTAGAAGCAGAACCTTCCATTATGTTCTTATATAGATAGATAGATGGATAGAAAGATATAAAAACACTCAAAACAAACCAGCTGCGATAAATAAAATAAAAAAGCAACACTGATGATGATGAGATGATGATGATGATGATGATGATGATGATGATAATCCATCATGCCTTAAGAACAAATGCCATACAGGTGAAAATTGATAAATCATCGAAAGATAGTAAATGTCTATTATGCAAAGACAAGGATGAAACGGTAGATACACCATCAGCTGTTGCCCAAAAATCATTCTGACTATTTATTCCATCATAATAATGTAGCAGCAATGCTCCACTGGAACATATGTAAAAATTACAACCCACCATCATGCAAGAACTGGTGGGAACATCAGTCAGAAAAGGTTATCGAAAATGAAGTCATCGAGGTGCTCTGGGATTTCAGAATCCAATGTGACAGACACTTTGTCCACAATATTATGATAGTATACAATAAAAAAAAAAACAAAGTTCAAATTGTCGATGTGGCAATACCAGGAGACACAAGAGTCAATGGCAAAGAGTTAGAAAAGACAACTAAGTATTGAGGCATAGAAATAGAAATTTAAAAGCTATGGAATAAGAAAGCAAAAAAATACCAATAATAATAGGCACCTTGGGTACAATCCCCAAAGACCTGGATCAACATTTGAAAACCCTTGGCATTGGACTCAGGGAACAGCCCATGATGTTTTGTGCTGTGTTCACTACCCTCTGTGAAGTCTTTCTGTCTGCGGCTGTCAACCCAGTAAACCAAACTGTAATGCAATATGTGAGGACACTTTCTATTGTAGAACAGTAGAAGGAGGTCATCAATTGACGTTCCACATTGTTCTTTCGCAAGAGCCTGAGGAAATAGAGTCTCTGTTGGACTTTCCTGGCCACCCGGGTTGTATTAATTTTCCAGGTGAGATCTTCACTAACATGAACTCCTAGGAATTTAAAGGAGAAACTCTGTCCACACAGCCCCACCCCTTTGATGTACAATGGGGCAAGTTCCTCTATTTTCCAGCACCATCTTCTTTGTCTTGCTGAAATTTAGATGCAAATTATTTTCTAGACACCATGAGGATAATTTTTGGTCAACCCCTCTGTATGCTGATTCATCTCCACTTGTAATATCATCTGCAAACTTAATGACTACAGTAGATCGATCAGATAATAAACAGTCATTAAGTTTGCAGATGATATTACAGGAGGAGATGAATCAGCATACAGGGAGGATGACCAAAAAATTTCCTCATGGTGCCTCATGGTGCCTAGAAAATAATGAGCATAATTATTTGGGGTATTTGGGGTGGCTTGTCAGTTCCTGGGGTAGGAACTGGCAAGCCACTCCAGTGTCCCTGCCAAGAAAATTCCATGGACAGAAACAAAAGGCTAAATTGGCACCTAAATTAATACAACTTAATACAATGTATACAATTAATACAGGTAGGGACTAAGCACAGAGCTTCAGCAAGGTAGATGTAACAGGCCCAATCCTCACTGTTTGTGACCTTTAATCCAGTCACAGATGGTAGGACAAAAGTCCAAGCCAGTCAGCGTTTTAGTAAGGATGCTTGGAAGAATGGTATTAAAAGCCGAGCTATAGTCAATCAAGATGGGTACAAAACGCCAAATTGGTGTTTTGTTTCATTTTTTTTGTTTCTTTTTTTTTCTTTTTTGTTCCATTGGAAATGATTTTTTTTTAAAAAATGTTTCATTTTTGTTTCGTTCTTTGTTTTTTCATTTTGTGTGTGTGTGTTAAAAAACCCCACACCATTTCCCCCAATGCACCTGATTGGGAGGGAGGTGTGGGTTTTTAAACATTTTTAGCGACTGAAGTGCCCCCAGCCACTACTTCATTTGGTGGCTAAAGATAAATTTTAAAACCCCGTGCCTCCCCCGCAATCAGATGAGTCAGGGGGTGGCTCCACAGGGTTTTAAAACTTATTTTTAACCACAGAAGGAAGCAGCCATGGCCCCGATCGCCGCTTCCTTCAGTGACTAAAATAAGTTTTAAAAACCCACACCTCTCCCCAATCAGTTATATTGGGGGAATGGCATGGATTTTTAAAACCTATTTTTAGCCACCGAAGTAAGCGCCTATGGGGCCTGCGGGGGCTCGGCGGTAGCAGCAGCAGCACCTGGCACCAGGAGGCCTCCCCACGGCCTCAGAAGCCCTCCCCACTGGGGCTCATTGACAGCAGCAGTGGCACTGGGGGCTCATAGGCCTCAGGTAAAAGCAAAAAGTAAAGCAAAGTGTTCTGCTTATATACCGCCCCATACCACTACAAGTAGTCTCTGGGCGGTTTACAATTTTAATTACAGTGTGCAGGCTACACATTGTCCCCCCAGCAAGCTGGGTACTCATTTTACCGACCTCGGAAGGATGGAAGGCTGAGTGAACCTTGAGCCTGTTACCAGGGATTGAACCCAGGTTGTGAGCACAGTTTTACCTGCAGTACAGGCATTTAACCACTGCGCCAAGAGGAAGGAACCCCTTTTAAAGACACACCTGATGGGGGAATAAAAAAACGAAAGGAAACAAACAAAAAAATTTCAGTTTGTTTCCTTCCGTTTTTCTTTTAAAAATCAGTTCATTTTTTGTTTCATTCTGAAATGTAATCAAAAATGAAATTAAAAAAATCATTTTGTGCCCATCTCTAAAAGTCAATAAACAACATCCTGACATAATTACCAGGTTTCTCCAGATGACTAGCTGCAAGATGAAATGTGGTAGCTGTAGCAGCATCTGTTGACCTATTCCTTCTGTAGGTGAACTGATGTTTATTAAAGTCCGATGGAAGGCATGTCCTAAGGTGGTTGAACAACCAATCTTTTAAAGTATTTCATCACAACAGATGTTAATACGCCAGTGCAGCTGTTTTAACTACTCTTTTCTTTCATGCTAAGATTTTCACATGCTTTTGTAAAGCAAACTGTTCTGCTTATATACTTATATACTACTTCAAGTAGTCTCTGGGTAGTTTACAGTTTAATTACAGTATGAAGGCTACACATTGCCTCCCCCCAGCAAGCTGGGTACTCATTTAACCACTGTGTCACAGGGCTCCCTATAAGGAACCTCCATGTTTGTTTACTTTGCTTGTATATTTGTGTTCTGCCTTCCTTTCAAGCCAGAGTGTGGGATACATGCCTCCCAACTTTATCTTCATAATGGTAGTTTGGGCCAAGACAGGGTGTGATAGGCCCATGACTTTGTGGCTAGGTGCAGACTTTAACCCAATTCTCCTGGGTTCTTCTCCCATATTCTAGTCACTGTACCATTCTGGCTCTAAGGACTACTACCATGAAGGCCTTTAGTCGAAGAAGAAGAATGGTTTATGTGATTATAATATCACAGCAGAAATCATGTTCAGTCTGGCATGACATAAAGCTACATCTGTGGAAGTGCGCCTAACAATACTCCACCAGCACTGCCCAGTTTGACTCTATGATCCAGTGTAGAGTTAGTGCAAGGAAGGTTGTGTAAACCTTGTGTAGAAGTGCTTCTTAAATGGTACCTTCTTAAATGTTTCACCTGTATCTTCTAGAGAGGAAGATATTTTGTCAGGCAAACCTTTCGAGACTTGAAATTCTTTCTCATTGCATTGTGCCTGTTTTCTGTTGTAGAGAATAAGATTAATGTGTGTGTGTGTGTGTGTGTGTGTGTGTGTGTGTGTGTGTGTGTGTGTGTGTGTGAGTGAGAGAGAGAGAGAGAGAGAGAGAGAGAGAGAGAGAGAGAGAGAGAGAGAGAGAGAGAGAGAGAAGATACTGGCACAGTTCATGTACTAAAGATGTTTCTAAACCTCCTCCTGTAAAGGAATTGCACAATTCACCCAGATTCTCAGAATGTGTACTAAAAACCCCAATATGATTATTTGTATCAGTTTGCAATAAAAATGTTCATACTGCATATAAACAACAAATGAGAAGGTAACAAAACTGGAGATTGTTACAATGCTATATATTATTCTTTCCTTTTGTAAAAAGTGAAAAATATATTTTAGATTACATTTATTTCATTTTGAATGCTATGAAACAAATGGAAGTGCTTACTCCTGATAAGGATAGTGGAAGGACACAGAGATCAAAGATTTTGTAAATGCATCCTTGAGGAGGCACATCAAAACCCCAGAACCCTTACAACGTTGACTCCAAGGATGGATTACAATCTGTAGTCATGAGAGAAGAAATTACTCTGGATGATTATCTGTGTGATTATTCTGCAGTCTGTCTTAGGTGGTGGGTGGTCAGGTATGTGCTTAAGTGTCCACTTATGCAATGATAAATAAGCTTGTAAAAACTGAATCAAGGGCTTTGCATTCTTGCCTGATAGTTGACAGGCTCCATTGCAAGTATGTCAGAAAAGAGATTTCACGAACAGACAAGTGTACATTCCATCTCCTTCCTTCTTTCAGTCCATCTTCCTTTCTCGATTATAAATGTAGAATTATTATTCTGCCAAAATCCCTTCAAACCAAAACACACATTGTAGTTGACTTGGGAGAGGATTTTTTCCCTAACATGTCCCTGATGTTGCCATGTTTATTGAATTGCTTGGCAGATTAGGGAACTTCAAGCACACTGATTTATTTTCATTAAATGAGGAGTAAAAATCACAGCAAGAGTCCATGAATGTTTTCTGTGTTTATCCACTAATGTCCATGCCAAAAAATGGAGAGCTTTCTGGGGGGTTGGACTACATCTCCCAGTATCCCCAGCCACTGTCCTTTGGGACCTGAACTCCAAAAAGGTAACCTTTGCAAATGATGGGTAGTGCTACTTTCCCATGGGTTTTTTTCCAGTTTAATGTAGACTGCATTATGACTTTCTTCCTTACTGATAGTTCAACAGGGCTGTGTTAACATTCTTGTAAAATACCTTGCTTCCCAGAGCCCTTTGTCTTAAGGAATCAAAAGCATTCCACAGTTCTGTTATCTCTTCTTCTCTACCTTTTTTTCTGGTTTGACTTTGCATAAGAGTGATTTCCTTCAAACAAATCCGGTCTCTGGCTCCGTTTTTTCTACTAAGAGCTGCTGAGACAAATGTGGAATCAGGATGATAGAATCATGGAATCATGAAGTTGGAAGGTCATCAAGATCATCAAGTCCAACCCCCTGTTCCATGCAATAATACAGATCAAAGGATATCTGCAAGGTGGTCCTCAAAATATCTCTTTAAAGCCTCCAGTGTTGTAGCACTCACCACCTCTTGAGGTCATTGGTTCCACTGTTGTACTGGTCTAACAAGGTTCCCCCCCCCCATATTCTATTGAAAGCTGGGTTTTCCTAACTTGAACCCATTGTTGCACAGCCTACACCAGTGGTTCTCAACCTGTGGGTCCAAGATGTTCCTGGACTGCAACTCCCAGAAGCCTCCACCACTCGCTGTGCTGGAAGGGGTTTCTGGGAGTTGCAGTCCAAGAACATCTTGGGACCCACAGGTTGAGAACCACTGGCCTATACCATGCGATGACTGAGAACGGATCCTTTCTCTCCTCTGTATGGGAGCCTTTCAAATATTTGAAAAGTGCTATCATATCACCCACAGTTTTCTTTTCTCTAAACTAAACATGCCCAGTAGTTTCAGTCTTTCCACATTGGGCTTGGTTTCCAGGACCCTGATCATCGGTGTCACCTTCCTCTGAACTTGTTCCATTTTTTCCAGCATCTTCACCCAGCCTTGGCTGTTTACGAGGTAAGTGGTGACGGATCATCACCACCACCGCTTCCTTTGCAAACAGTTGAGGCAGGGGGGAGGATCAATAGGATGAACCAAACCCATAGGGAATAATTTGTCTTACAAAACATGCCTATTCCCGGAAATTTTATTCAGAAGTGGTGGTGGTGGTGATACATGGCCGCTGCTTCCCTTGGAAAAGCCCAGGCAAGGCGAAGATCAATGGGTCCCGGTTATACCCCCCAACACCAATTTGGTAGGCATAACAGGGACCCAGGAAGGGAAGCAGCGGCTGCAAATCACCACCACCGCCATGTCCCTTGCAAACAGCCGAGGCAGGTTGAAGATCAATGGGTCCCTGTTATGCCCACCATAACAGGGTGGGTATAACAGGGACCCAGCAAGGGAAGCAGCAGTGGTGGTGATCCACTGCCACCACTGACCTCAGTCCCAGGGAAGAGGAGGTGGTGGAGGTTTCTATTTGCACAAATTGGATGCTAAAAGGAAGAAAAGGCAGGATAGAAGCCTCCTCCTTCTCCTCTTCACCCAAGTCACAGCACACAGATGTGGGTGATGAGGTGGCTGCCCCTCTCAATCACTGGCAGCTGAAGGCTCCTCCACACAGCTGAGACATACACCTGATTTTGACAGCTCTGTGAAAATCATCTGTCTGTTAACTGCAGAGGGGCGGGGGACCAGCTTTCTGTTGTCCCTTGATTGAGGGATTTTTTTAGAAAGCCTTCCCATAGGATTGCATAGAAAATCTATTAAGCCATTCCCTCTGGAGCAGATTAATCGGTTTGCAATGCATTCTTGTGGGAAACCCTGCCTATTGAGATCTAATGGCAGTAGGTTGCCTAGTTCAGAGTGGAAAAACTGTGTTTTTCCAATCAGACAAATTTTATAGAAATATATATATAATATCACCACCATCTTGCTTTCAGGCTCAGGAGAGGATAACCATACACTAAAATATCTGCCAGAAATTTCCAAATACAGTATATTAGAAATCTCTCTCCCTCAAAACAAAATAGTAGGGGTTTCTTTAAAAAAAATCATGGATACATTTTGAACATTTTCAAGACCAGTGTTTGGATATCTATCCTGTACATCATACATTTTTGATAATACACTGGTTTGAGTTTTTCACACACAATATGGCCATAAAATGGAGGATTGGGGGATATTTAATGAAGATATCCAGTTTTGTCTCTTTTGGTTTTGGATAAATAATCTTGGGATATAAATAAATGTAGCATCTTTTCCAATTGAAAACAAAAACTACACAGACGGTTATTTTCAAGGAAATTCAAAAACTGAATGAAGATAGAACTGCTGGATAGCTCAGTTGTTTAGGTCTCTGGCTGTGGAGCCAAAGACTAGGAGTTTGATTTCCCACTATGACTCCAGGACAGGGGCTGGATAGAGATGGGCACGACTAGGGAAAATGACGTTTTCGAGTTGTCGTGTGTCGGAGGCAGTCCGCTTCGGCTCGTTTCCGTTTTTTGCGAAATTTTGCAAAAATTAGTCGGTTCATTTTTTCATTTTTTCGTTGTCGTTAGTACTGGTTGGGGGGGTAGCGGGCTCCTGGAGGGAGCTGCAGCCACAAGTGACGGACTGGCAGACTCTTTGCACCCGCTGTGTCTCACGTACTTGCAGGTAGTGCAATGCAAGTAGATCTGGCTTAGGGTTAAGACGGGTTAGCGCAAGGGCTAGGGTTAGGCTAGTTACGGGTGAGGTTAGGGTGAGTATTGGGGTGCACCTCTGGGTGCCTCTCTGACCCACTTAGAAGGACAGTGTACTGGCATATGGGTTAGGCTTAGGCTTAGGGTTCGGGTTTGGGCTACAATTAGTGGGCTGTTTATGCCCAATTGGCACATCCCAGAAGTCTCTGTGGTCAACCTGGCCAAGTGGCCATGCGATTGGTGGAAAATTTGCATGGTCCACTCCCATGGGCGAGCCCATCATTGCAAATGTGCAGGTGTAAAAAAATAAAATAAAATAAAATAAAATAAAATAAAATAAAATAAAATAAAATCAACAGAGACTTTTTTTTTTTTGCAAGAAAAACCCACTGCTGCTACTGTAAAAATTCAAGCATTTAAAATAGCTAATTTTCGCATGTTTCTGTGGTGCTTTGGTGGGGTTTTGGGCAACGATTTCAAAAAAATATTGCGGTCGCCATTTTGGATCCCCCGCACTGCATGGCAAATGGATGCACCCTCCCAGCCTGGTACAGTCAGCAAAACCTGGCCATGCGATTGGTGGAATGGCTCCAAAACTTTGCATGGTCCACTCCCATGGGCGAGCCCATCATTGCGAATGCGCAGGTGTAAAAAAATAAAATAAAATAAAATAAAATAAAATCAACAGAGACTTTTTTTTGCAAGAAAAACCCACTGCTGCTACTGTAAAAATTCAAGCATTTAAAATAGCTAATTTTTGCATGTTTTTGTGGTGCTTTGGTGGGGTTTTGGGCAACGATTTCAAAAAAAATATTGCGGTTGCCATTTTGGATCTCCCGCACTGAATGGCAAATGGATGCGCCCTCCCAGCCTGGTACCAGCAGCGCAGCAGTAGCAATAGCCAAGGAGAGGGGGTGGGGAAACCCCCCCCAAATAAAACACCCTTCTGGCCTGGTAGGTGCCCTCAGACAGTTTTCGCCTACTTTTAGGGCCGGGAATCGGGTTTTTTTTAACTTTTAAAAACTTTTTTTCTGTGCCGCTTGGCATTGCACGATCGCCGCGATGCAAGTAACGAGCACGACAAATCAGACCAAATTGTTCGTTCATCGGTTCGAGCTCGAATTCTGGCGGAGTAATTCCCGTTTCCGTTTCCGTAGAGTAACGGATACGAGTAACGGAAATGGAAACGGGAATACTGCTAAGTCGTGCCCATCTCTAGGGCTGGATTTCATGATCCACAATGTGCCTTCCAGCTCCACAGTTCTAAAAGTATAAAGGGGAGAGGGAGGGGTTGTTTGTCAGATGTGACTGAAAAACGAAGATTCTGACACAGAGGCAAGTTTCTTATGGACTATTCTATGAGTGGGTTTTCTTCCGCTTCCAAGACATGTGTCTTCTCTATGATTACCATGTGGAGATTATTATGGGAAACAGTTCAGAAAGAGCTAGGCAGTTTCATGGGTTATCTGTTTATTTGCTTTTAGCTGAAGAGAATTATGGGGTAGAGCAAAACACACCAGAGCAGCAGGCACAAATATTATGTGGTAGGCTCCTTAGATTATTTCTAATAGAGTGATTTACAGGGCCCAGCAAGTGACCATAACAGAGCCAGGGAACATTCGGGCCTCTGGGTGTTTTTGCACTGCAAGTATCCTCTTCTCGCATCATTGGCTATGGTAGCTAGGGCAGATGGGAGTTGAAGTCCAACAACATCTGGAATTCAAAATTCTTCCCACAATTGAGCTGTACCAAACACACATGTGTTTTATTACTGGATTTCCTTATTATCTGCTTTTCCACTGCTTGTGGTTGGTATATTTAGGAGAGGACTTCCTATTGTCCCATTTGTTTAAAGACATTGTGGTTGCATCTCTTTGCAGAAAGCAGAAACAAAGAGGGAGGAATTTATACCTACCATAAAGAAAGACTTGTTTTGAACTCAAGAAAATTTAATAAAAGAATTCGTAGATATGTCATGTAGATATTCATGGTTTTAGGACCTTTTTTGGCAGCATTTTTTTTAAATTGTCACTTACTTACTTACTTACTTACTTACTTACTTACTTACTTACTTACTTACTTACTTACTTACTTACTTACTTACTTACTAGGCAACCCAACTGATTTAATGGATTCTTTCCTATTAAGAGAGAGCATTTTCTAGTCCATTTCATGCCTATACTTGAATATGAATATTTTTCAAATCAGGAACAATGGCCTAACACTTCATGTTAATTTAATTTATATTTATTTATTGGCTAATGGGCATACTGTAATAACAAAAGAGATAACAACACTTGTTTAAACAATGAATAGGATCTCAGCTTAATTATTTTTTTAAAAATTGAATTTAGGAGGAGATTGGGGTTTGTAGGGCTTAATTTGAAATATGGGCATGGAACAGAGCCATCTGTCAGAGCTCCTTAGATTCATGCATTAAGCAAGGGTTGGCCTCTTCCAACCCCATGTTCCAATGATTGCAAAAATATTTCACTATTTCCTTCAAATTCAATATGGCATAAATGTAACAGTCAGAAATGTCCATCTTTCTCTACCTATGAATTTGTGATCCTATGATCCTTCAGTAAAGTGAAGTGCCAAGAGATGGGGGACTATTGTCTCCACAGAATCCTCAGTTCTTTTATGGAGTTTATAGAGAGGCGGGTGGCGGCGGCAGGGGTGGGGTGGCGGGTGGGCGGTGGTGGGGGCGGGGCGGCAGGGGGCGGCAGATGGCGGGGGACGGTGACGGGTGTGGGGCAGCGATGGGCGTGGGGGGTGGCGGGTGGATGGTGATGGGTGGTGGGGGAACGGATGGCGGTGGCCAGCAGTGGGGGCGGAGGGGGATCAGCAGGCTGGCCAGCACCCTCTGTCCATTTTGGCGCCCTAGGCAACTGCCTAGTTCGCCTTAATGGATGCACCGGCCCTGGGTGTACCCATTTGTGGAACACTGAATGCTGTGGAGCAGGTGGAGCCTTGGTCTTACTTGGCTCTTTCCCCTTTCTTCAATTACAAGAGCATGGCTGAGGAATTGGGTGATGGGACAGACACAGAGCACCAGGGTGGGGGTCTCTAGTCATCTCATGCTCACCTTTTCACATCACCTCCTCCCTTCTCTCTCCTCTTGCTTTCAAAAGGGTTCCACTGGTGCCAATCAAATATTTAAAAAGAATAATCATAATAAAAGAATACCTCATTTTTGTAGAAGGGTTTTGGGATGTACCGACCGACCTGAAAATCATCTTCATGTAGCACTTGTCCCTAGAATAAGGCTTTACAATCAAGGTGCATGCTGGGGACTTTGTATAGGTCAAAACTGTGGAGGCCCCTCCCTGCAGGCTGACACATCCATAGTGACCCCACCAAAGGCAGTAATACTTGTGGGGGGACTCAGCGAGGAGAAGAGCAAGAGCCTGGATAGATGTGAATATAAAAAGCAAAAGGCAAGAGCAAGAACATGGCTGGGTATGTTTCATGTGTGAGGAACATAAAATCAGTCTCTTTAGGCAGCAGTGCTTTTGGTGCTAGCTGATAGGTCATGCCTGTTCTTTAACTGTATTGGTTTGGGCCCATGCCTTCAGAGAAGAATTTTTCAGGCAACCATTACCCCACCACCCCATCCCATTCAAAGTTCTGCAAGGACACCACCTGTGTTCTTGAAATAATATTTTTGTTTCAGCTTCTGGATTTCTTTCCTCCTCACAGGACTGCCAGTGGCTTTGGTAAGTCTTCCGCTATATGTGAATTAGTTCAAATCTGCCATTCCATTAAGGGTTGGGCAGCTTACCAACCACTCTCTAGTGGCATGCTTCTGCTAATCAGCAGAGACGTGTAAAGACTGGCATTACTATCAATGGTTCTTGTCATCAGATTTTTGACAATCTGGGCTGAATCTTTCTACAAGGCCATTTGACTGGGGAAACTGGGATTACATGCAGTGCGGTGACCATTCTAGATCTTGGCAACCCATCTCATTCCATGAGAATCTGGGGTGCTGTCACTGAATGTTTTACCTTCCATGCTAGGCCTGGCAAAGATTATTTTCTGTCTGGCAATCATTGGTTTACTGCTGCTAGTACTCGGTGGTGTGTACATTTCTGAACAGAGAAAATAATATTTTGTGACTATTAAATAGTCCTTGGAATGCCATGTGAAGAAATCAGCTCCTACTTTTAAGTAAGCCCTTTGGGGATTTGAATACTGTTTCTTTGCCAATGGTTGCTTTTTTCCATAGCTGCTATATCCTGATTAAACCCATGCCAGATCAACCAGTGAAACATGTTTCCCCTCCATTTCTCAATGCCTGCAAGATTTCTCTATGGAAGCGCCTGGAGTCAGCACCTTGCTCCAGTTGAAAGCCATGTATCACACCATGTCTGCATGCATATTAGTTTCTGATACTCATATTACAAGAGCATATGAGCCACCAGTGACTACTTGTTTCAAGATCTCTACTGCTGGATCTTTGCCAGATTCCTCCATGATCAAGGACAATTTTGCATTTGACACTGGAGCAGAAGTAATGAGCATATTCTCACAATGCTTGCATTTCGGCCTCCAAAGTATCCCCCCACCCCATTAGTGCAGTAGAAGGGACCAGCCCTTGACAACAGATCTGTAACAAACTCGAATGCTGTTAGCATGAGGATCCCTACCAAAATTATACTTTTGTAGTCTGAGCACCATTCACTGGATTAGTGAATGAATCATTCACTGGATCTGTAATGCATGGTCATTCAGTGATTTGCTGTACAAAGTGATGATCTATTTAAAGTGTCATGGCTCTCTCTCCCTCTCTCTCTCTCACACACACACACACACACACACACACACACACACACACACACACACACACACACACACACACACACACACACACACTAGAAGCCAAGCTGTGGTCGAGTGTAGCACCGCAGTGGCAGTTTGGCTTCCGATTCCAATTAGAAAGATTTTTTTCCCTAGGGGCACCCCCTTTGAAGCTTCATAACTTGGCCCCCTGAACCTCAAACATTCCCAAATTATGAGTGCTTACGTGGAAGAGCTTGACAAAGCTTCCCAGCCATTTTAGTCCTTTAGGACTCAGGGGAGCATAGCGTTTTGTTTCATTTTGTTTCATAACAAAACTACTTTTCAAATGAAACAAAATGAAATGAAACAAAACTACTAAAGAAACGAAACAAAACAAAACAAAATGCTATTTTTCCATTTCTCAAGTAGGTCTTCGTCAGTCTATGGATATAAAGTTTCAATATTAGTGAGGGACATGGACAACAGCTGCCTGTAGGGATCATATTTTTGTAGGCCGAAAAGCATGCAAAGCAGTTTGAGAGGCATCAATGTATTGACAGGTTGAATGGGAAAGCAGAACTTTTATACTGGCTGGGTTGCCTCAAATCTGCCCAAGAGGCCAACTGTTTCACCTTCCAGCACCACTCCTTTGTCTGTTTGTGAGTCAGACTGCAGTCTTGGGTGGCCAGCAACTGAGTCCTCAGGCAATAACATTGTTCCATGAGTTCCAGCTTGGTTTTGTCATTCACGGCAGCTCTAATCAAGGGCTCTGTCCACCCCAACTGTCCCTTCGCCTGTGTTCCCTGGTGATTGAGTTTTCAGCACTAACCCCCCTGAGCACAGTCTATCTGGTTGGTCCCGCAGTTGCCTTCACTATGGTCCTTGAAAGTTTAAGGGTACTTTTACATGACCCCTAAAATCCGGGGCAAAGGGCTCCCAGATCCGGAGCTTAAAAATGTTTTCCCACCAGCTCCGGATTTTAAACAAAATAAAGTATGACCACACCCACCTAAGCGCGTCCCAGCACATTTTCCAAGTACCTGGTCTCCGAAGGTGAAACATTTCTGATGTGGATATAAAGCAGTGAGTGCCGGGCTCTCCTCGCCTTGTGTTTGTTTGTTTGTTTGTTTGTTTGTTTGTTTGCCCCCACCCCTTTAAGAGACTGAAAGAGACTGGAATGGTTTCCGGAGCAGCTCGACGGCAGAGTGGAGGTGAGCCTGCATTCTTTTCTCCCCTTTTTTCTCCCTCCCCTCACGCAGACAGGAGCAAAGAAGTGCAGAGGGGTGGGAACACAGGAAGAGCAACAAATCCCCAAGATCTCTGGTCCGAATTTAAGTTGCCAGCAGATCTTAGGGGTTGTGTAAAAGTGCCCTAAGTGTGGAATAGCAGGCAGGAAGTAGGAATGCCTGTCTGGAAAATAGTCCTTGTGGGGAGGGCTGGTGAAAGGCATAGTAATAATGACATCACTGTGCCTGCTGCTTGTATCTCCAGTGCTGAAGCTGGATTGGGATGGGCTCCATGGATCCCATCACAGGGTAAGGATTCTAGGATTGGGGATGTACAGGATCAGGGCCAGATGGCCTGCTGGGGTAAACAAGGTGATCCCTTCACGCTGTTCAAGAGCCATTTGGAAAGATTCTACTGGGGTAAACAAACTATGGCTGAATTTACCAAAACAATTCACTAACCCCCTAAAGTCACTGAACATCTTGCCTGTGAGTCTGTGACCATAGAATCATGCTAATAGTCATTATTGTGGTGCTGGTTTCATTCCTAAGTGCGTGCTCCATCACATAAGAAGGCATGCATTGAGGAACTCAACCAGCACCTTATTAATAAATGGCTGTTTGCCACTAAAAGAAACATAGTTTCTTTGTACAAGCATAGACTAAATTGGGAAGGAAGGAAGGAAGGAAGGAAGGAATTTTAAATTCCCAGAAGTTCCCAGGGACCATAAAATTATGATCCATGTAATACATGCTTTGTTGCTCAGCCCTGCTGTGGATATACAAACGGTTCCTAAAGGACATATTTATTTCTATATTCTGTTTCTACACATTTAAAAAAGTCATGTAGGAAATATGTTTTAATACTAATGTCACTGATTAATGTGGAGGAATGGAAAACTGCCCATTAAGCAAAAGAAGGCAAGAGTGGAATGATCATTTTTGTCTGTTGTCAGTAGAGATGGGCAGCCCTATTCCCGCTGTGGATATACAAACGGTTCCCCCCAGACTTCGAAGGACATATTTTGGTCTGATTTCTATATTCTGTTTCTACACATTTTTAAAAAGTCATGTAGGAAATATGTCTCAGGGCACCTAATACTAATGTCACTGATTAATGTGGAGGAATGCCAGCAAAACTGCCCATTAAGCAAAAGCAAGGCAAGACGGAATGAAAAACTTTTAAACTCTCCCCCACCCATTCCCGGGCCAAAAAGCAAAAATTTTTGTCTGTTGTCACCTACCGGAGGGGTGGTTTCTTTCCCCCCGTCCTGGGCAGCTTTAGTTCAAGGAGGGGGGGATCCAAAATGGGGGGCGGGTTTTTGAAATTTTTGCAATTTATAAACTGCCAGATTTTTCAGGTAGCAGTGGGTTTTTCTTGAAAAAATATTCACTGTTTTCTTGAATTTTAATTTTAATTGAGATATATTATTTTAGGAGTGGACAACCATGCAAATTTTGGCCATCCCACCAGTTCCAGTCTTCTATGTACCAAAACCTGCCAACCCTAACCCTTGACTCCGCCATTTTGCAGAATCTCCTTTTCTAAATTATTTACATATGTTTGGCTCTTCAGTAATATTCCATCTGTTGTCCCATTGCATAAGAAATGTTGTGATTCATGGTGGTGCAGACTCTGTTTAATTTTCCTGGAGCTGAGGTTGCATCTGCTTTGTGGGTTGCCATGGGCTAGGCACTGCATTTACCATGTCAGCAAATGAGGGGGAGACCCCCATGCAAAGGTACTCTTGGAGCCAAATGATTTCAGAGAAAGATTAGGAGCCCACTATAGCAGAGGCAGGTTTAAGAGGTGCCTCCAAATAAAAAAAAAAACCAGTACTAACGACAACAAAAACGAAAAAAGCGAACCGACTAAGTCTTGCCTTTTTATGAGTTGGTTAAAATGGGATGTTAATAGTTAATAAAATTTTTTTCAAGTAATGCCCATCTCTAGTTGTCAGCGTCTTTCAACCAGCTTTAGTTCAAGGAGGGGTGGGGTTGGGAAACCGCTTTTTTGCAATTTATTGCAATTCAGGTACTGGTGAAAAATATAATTGAGATATATTATTTTCGAAGGGCTAAGTTCCAGTCTTCTGTACCATTCATGCCATACTTGGCCATTTTGCAGAATCTCCTTTTCTAAATTATTTACATATGTTTGGGGGTTCAGTAATATTCCATCTGTTGTCCCTATAAGAAATGTTGTGAGTCACAGACTCTGTTTAATTTTCCTGGAGCTGAGGTTGCATCTGCTTTGTGGGTTGCTGGGCCAGGCACTGATCTACCATGTCACAAATAGGGCACTAGCAAAGGTACTTGTCAAATGATTTCAGAGAAAGATTATAGCAGAGGCAGGTTTAAAGGAAATACTGTACACAGTTAAGTCTTGCTTTTTTATGAGTTGGTTAAGCATGTTAATAGTTAATAGTTAAGTAATGCTCCAGTAGCTTCTGTGTAAGAGCTTCATTAAGAAAGAAAATGAGTTTGGTGGCCCCAGGCTAACAAGTGACTGATATTGGATGACAGGTCTGGTTAAATGGGAGACAAGGGAATCTGCTGTAGATACCTGGAGTAGGAACTGTCAAGCCCCTCCAGTATTCCTGACAAGAAAACTCCATGGACATGGGGTCACAAAGAGTCGGTCATGACTGTAATGACACAAAAACAACATCTCCCTCCCACACACACACACACACACACACACACACACACACACAAGCATGCATGCATGCACGCACGCACACACACAAGCTTTCTGTTGTCTGGGGCAGCTTTTTTTATCAGGATGCCTAGGCTGAGAAGCAAATTAGCACAACATCCTTTGTCTAGTCCTTGTGAAATGCATAAATTAAAATGCCATATGGTGTTGTTTGTTGTTTAGTGAACAGCTCTCCCTGGCCTTTGATGCAGCCTTTGATGCATGTACCTCTGTGTGGTCTGCGTCACAGGACATCTGGGGTGTCACGGCAAAAACACAACAGGTGGTAACTGCCACCCATTCAAGGCACTGCACAACATGTGCTTCAGCTGGTTTGCTTTTTTCTAGGGCTTGGAAAGAACTTGTTACCAAGAAAGAAACAGTTGCTTGAAACTAATTGTTTTTCCCAGCACATTACAACTGTATCTCAGTAAAGGACAACTCTTGCCATGCAACCAACTCAAGGTTGCATAATAATCATGTGAGGGCTGCTGGTTGATGCGGTGCCCCCCCTCCAATGCTTTGCCATGGGTTTCCAAGTGACAGTGAGTGGGGTAGGAGGAAAGTTTGTCTTGTACGGTGATGCTGTTATTTGGTGGTTTTTTAAGTGAATAAAACCCAACTCTATTGGCTACCTCAGAGACCCAGCATGCTATAGAGTGTGTGCACATCCCTGAGAATCATGGCAGGGATGGTTTGATTACCAGGAAGGAACAGATCAAGAGTTATGTTTTGAATAACGTTAAACAACAGGATTTAGTTACCTTTAAATAAAAAAAACCAGCAAGGATTCTGGTAACTATGTCTGGGTAGCCTGGAAGCAATCATTGTAACTCATCAGAGCCAGCCCTACCATAAGGCAGAATGAGGCAGCGGCCTCAGACAGTAGATTTTGAGTGTTATGAAAGGGTGGCAAATAATTAGTCATTTAATTTGTTTGTATTCTACTTACTGCAGTTATGCTGGAGGGAGCTGGCTAAGGAATTTTATACTTTCTGGACTAAAACAAACACCTTGCCTGACTTAGGACACAACACACCTTAAGCTACAGTACATGATTGTGGTGAGCACCATTTGCTGCTTTGACTCCAAACCATCTTGGCCCACAATTAATTATTGTTAAAAGTAACTTCCCATCCTTTGCTATTTCTTTGCCTGTTTGCGGCCACCTCCTTCCAGGGAGAATTATACCAAATGTATGGTACAGTCAGCTACTTCAATGTATGAAGAAGAAACAGAGGAATTAGAGGTGGCTGGAAGTCAATGTTTTCTTTACTTGGTGGATCCCCCTACAAACCAGTGACCTTAAGGCCACATCAGATCCAGTGTGACTCTCCCATCAGTTCGACAAGCTCTTGTCCATTTCCATCAACACTGCCCCTTGACCACTGCATTGTGTTCTTCTGGCGGGGATGGCTGCCAGAATTCCAGTCCCAGCCCACATGTTTCCTTACGATATCACACATCCAGCCTTTGTGAATAGCTGATGCACAGGAAAAGGAGCAGCTCCTGGGGAAGAGCAGTTTAAGTAATGGGATGCTGGCCCCACCCATGAGTCACACCGTGCCCATGGGTGTGAGCAATCACAAAATAGAGATGTAAATCCCTTCCCCCAAAGTATATCCAATGGGGCTGTGACGTGAGAATTAGAACACCAGCTTTAGTTCTCAAGTGGCTGTAGACCTATGTAAGACACAACCAAAATAAACCTCTAAAACATTAAATCTGCAGTTATCTACTCAATATTATTGCATTTAAATATTCTTTTGCATGCACTTTGCTACAATGTCAGTTATTCTGCAGAAGCAAGAGATCCCGTTACCTCGCTGAAACGCGATTGCAGGCTGATTTCTGTAATTGTATCTGACAATATAATAAGACCTGTCCAACAGACCCAGTTTCTTCAGGCCTCTATACATAAACATACAGGCTACAGAATCTCATGAAACCTTCCTTATGGCAGCGTAGAGGTGAAAAGGCAATGAAGACAGCACATTTCTATTTATAAAATTTGTTGGAATTTTACAAGCTTTGTCTGATACCTTTAAGAGGTTTTGGCTGGGAGGGACTTTTGTGGGCTGCAGTGATCTTCTTCCAATCCAGCAGTCCCCTGTTGTTCCCTCTTTGCCTGATTTCATTTCTTTATTTTTATTTCTTTATTTTTATTTTTTTGACAAGAGCTATGCCTCTCTACTTAAGAATTCTCTCTTTTTTTGGCTCATTTTTCACTCAGTAGTCAGTTAGTGTTGTGTAGTAGTCAGTCTGAATTCTGTCACGGTCAGTCAGGTAGTCTGCTATGATTCAGTTAAACTCTGTTCATGTAACCAGTCATGAGTTTTATACAATATTTAATCTATTCAGAACTGTGAGTAAATGTAATTTTTATTCTTTCTCTTACCATTGTCTTGGAGTGAATTATTGAGATAGTAAGCGTGTCGGTTGAGGAGAACAAACAGAAAGGGTCGTGGGGAGATGGGAAGCTATTTCTGTTCCCTAGCTTCTCTGAACTTTTTTCCAATGCATAGCTGGAAGTTTCAGCTACAAGCATTTCCCACTCTACCAAAAACAAAGCAGTAGCACAAGTTGGGGAAGGGGAGAAGAGACGGAAGCTAGGTAATTCCATCCTCATGCACTTTCCTTCTCAATGTCAGAATTCCCTCTATGTGTTTTCCAAGTTTGGAGGAAGCTACTGTGTAATCCTCTGTGAAAGTTCAGAGTCTGATTCAAGTTTGGACTTCCTCCTTTAAGGGTCAACTTCATTTTTCACCCACAAATATCTTTTCTTCAACCTTCGAAGGTGTTATCTACTATCTTTAGAGCATCATGGTCACCTTCCCAGAATCATAACTTCTTGGTCTTCTTATTTATCATTGGGGCTGCCTTCTTCCTTCACAAGCATGAACTACTTAATACCTTCAAATATGTGTGCTTACTGCCCCGCCCCCATCAGAATGGCCCCTTGAAAGCATGGCAAGAATTATGTGTGTGCCTGCTTTCTATGTATTCACACAGTATCTTTCTCTGAGCTTGAACAAGTTACTGGTCCTTTAGAAACTAAATTTCCAAGAATCCCTTGCCCTGTATGGTCAGGGGCAGGGGGTGAGGATTTGTGGATTTGTGGTCTCAAACAGTAACCTTTCTGAGTGTCAACCATTTCTTGATGAGTATGTTCACCATATTTCTATGAACACCTTGCACTCTACTTGTCAGAATCCAGTGAATGCACTGGCGAGGGTGTGTGTGTGGAGGTGAGGAATGGCATTTCACCCTCCATAGCAGAACACAGACCAAATGTTGGGGAGGTACAGTTCCCCTGCAAATAATGCACTAGGTGGATTCAAAGTATCCATATCTCTCACATGCTATCATACTGGCTTGAGGAAATATAATTTAATTAGCTAAATGAGTAATAATGCAACATTCCCTGTGCAACAATGTACCCATCTGGAGAGGGCCTTCAAGCTGACTTGCCTGACCAGCGTTCCTGTGCCGGGAGACTCCAACAACATCTGCCACCCCCACGCCTTTTGGGTGAGAGCCAGAAGGGGCTGCTTGCAGCTTTTCCCTGTGGGTGCTGTTTGGCTTTGGAGTCCCTGACGTCTCCTTAAGACCAGGACCCTGGGACTTGGCTGCCTGGACTCCCCACACCTCCCTGCTTAACACCAGCCACCTGGCCCAGGGAGGAAAGGGCTTGAAAAGGCCGGGCTGCCAGGGACTGTCGGACCAGCGTTCCTGTGCCGGGAGACTCCAACAACATCTGCCACCCCCACGCCTTTTGGGTGAGAGCCAGAAGGGGCTGCTTGCAGCTTTTCCCTGTGGGTGCTGTTTGGCTTTGGAGTCCCTGCCATCTCCTCAGGACCAGGACCCTGGGACTTGGCTGCCTGGACTCCCCACACCTCCCTGCTTAACACCAGCCACCTGGCCCAGGGAGGAAAGGGCTTGAAAAGGCCGGGCTGCCAGGGACTGTCGGACCAGCGTTCCTGTGCCGGGATACCCCAACAACATCTGCCACCCCCACGCCTTTTGGGTGAGAGCCAGAAGGGGCTGCTTGCAGCTTTTCCCTGTGGGTGCTGTTTGGCCTTGGAGTCCCTGCCGTCTCCTTAAGACCAGGACCCTGGGACTTGGCTGCCTGGACTCCCCACACCTCCCTGCTTAACACCAGCCACCTGGCCCAGGGAGGAAAGGGCTTGAAAAGGCCGGGCTGCCAGGGACTGTCGGACCAGCGTTCCTGTGCCGGGAGACTCCAACAACATCTGCCACCCCCACGTCTTTTGGGTGAGAGCCAGAAGGGGCTGCTTGCAGTTTTTCCCTGTGGGTGCTGTTTGGCTTTGGAGTCCCTGCCGTCTCCTCAGGACCAGGACCCTGGGACTTGGCTGCCTGGACTCCCCACACCTCCCTGCTTAACACCAGCCACCTGGCCCAGGGAGGAAAGGGCTTGAAAAGGCCGGGCTGCCAGGGACTGTCGGACCAGCGTTCCTGTGCCGGGAGACTCCAACAACATCTGCCACCCCCCACGCCTTTTGGGTGAGAGCCAGAAGGGGCTGCTTGCAGCTTTTCCCTGTGGGTGCTGTTTGGCTTTGGAGTCCCTGCCGTCTCCTCAGGACCAGGACCCTGGGACTTGGCTGCCTGGACTCCCCACACCTCCCTGCTTAACACCAGCCACCTGTCCCAGGGAGGAAAGGGCTTGAAAAGGCCGGGCTGCCAGGCACTGTCGGACCAGCGTTCCTGTGCCGGGAGACTCCAACAACATCTGCCACCCCCACGCCTTTTGGGTGAGAGCCAGAAGGGGCTGCTTGCAGCTTTTCCCTGTGGGTGCTGTTTGGCTTTAGAGTCCCTGCCGTCTCCTCAGGACCAGGACCCTGGGACTTGGCTGCCTGGACTCCCCACACCTCCCCCTGCTTAACATCAGCCACCTGGCCCAGGGAGGAAAGGGCTTGAAAAGGCCGGGCTGCCAGGGACTGTCGGACCAGCGTTCCTGTGCCGGGAGACTCCAACAACATCTGCCACCCCCACGCCTTTTGGGTGAGAGCCAGAAGGGGCTGCTTGCAGCTTTTCCCTGTGGGTGCTGTTTGGCTTTGGAGTCCCTGCCGTCTCCTCAGGACCAGGACCCTGGGACTTGGCTGCCTGGACTCCCCACACCTCCCTGCTTAACACCAGCCACCTGGCCCAGGGAGGAAAGGGCTTGAAAAGGCCGGGCTGCCAGGGACTGTCGGACCAGCGTTCCTGTGCCGGGAGACTCCAACAACATCTGCCACCCCCACGCCTTTTGGGTGAGAGCCAGAAGGGGCTGCTTGCAGCTTTTCCCTGTGGGTGCTGTTTGGCTTTGGAGTCCCTGCCGTCTCCTCAAGACCAGGACACTGGGACTTGGCTGCCTGGACTCCCCACACCTCCCTGCTTAACACCAGCCACCTGGCCCAGGGAGGAAAGGGCTTGAAAAGGCCGGGCTGCCAGGGACTGTCGGACCAGCGTTCCTGTGTCTGGAGACTCCAACAACATCTGCCACCCCCACGCCTTTTGGGTGAGAGCCAGAAGGGGCTGCTTGCAGCTTTTCCCTGTGGGTGCTGTTTGGCTTTGGAGTCCCTGCCATCTCCTTAAGACCAGGACCCTGGGACTTGGCTGCCTGGACTCCCCACACCTCCCTGCTTAACACCAGCCACCTGGCCCAGGGAGGAAAGGGCTTGAAAAGGCCGGGCTGCCAGGGACTGTCGGACCAGCGTTCCTGTGCCGGGAGACTCCAACAACATCTGCCACCCCACGCCTTTGGGTGAGAGCCAGAACTTGGGGCTTTTCCCTGTGGGTGCTGTTTGGCTTTGGAGTCCCTGCCGTCTCCTCAGGATCAGGACCCTGGGACTTGGCTGCCTGGACTCCCCACACCTCCCTGCTTAACACCAGCCACCTGGCCCAGGGAGGAAAGGGATTGAAAAGGCCGGGCTGTCAGGGACTGTCAGACCAGCGTTCCTGTGCCGGGAGACTCCAACAACATCTGCCACCCCCACGCCTTTTGGGTGAGAGCCAGAAGGGGCTGCTTGCAGCTTTTCCTTGCGGGTGCTGTTTGGCCTTGGAGTCCCTGTTGCCATCACATATAAGACATAGGACCCACAATAGAACTAAGGGAACAGGAAGGGGGGAGGGCAATGGATGGGGCAGCCATTGGAATTGTGCTGGGTAGGGGAAGATATGGTGGTAGGAGTGGAACATGCCCGCCTAGGAGAAGAGAGTTTAGATACCTCACATCTATCCCCTCTTCTGGTTCCACCCCTAGCCAGAAGGAATCAGGTGACCATATCAGTGAGCCCACAAGCCACACGGTGCTGTTGTTGAATGCCAGGTCGGTACAAAATAAGACCGCCCTCATCCATGATGCCATTCTGGATGAGGGTGCCGACTTGGCATGTATTACCGAGACCTGGGTGGGAGAGGAGTGTGGTGTTCCCCTCTCCCAGCTATGCCCGCCTGGGTACTCGGTCCAGCACCAGTGTCGCTTGAAGGGTCGGGGAGGGGGAGTTGCTATAGTCTATCGGAGTTCTATCTCCTTGACAAGACTTCCTGTCCCCTTGGGAGGAGGCCTGGAGGGCCTGTACTGTGTGTTGGGCTCACGAGACAGATTGGGGATTCTGCTGGTGTACCGCCCACCCTGCTGCGTACCAACAGTCTCCCTGCCTGAGCTGACGGAGGTTGTCTCGGACCTGGTGTTGCGGACCCCCAGGCTCTTGGTACTGGGGGACCTCAACATCCATGCTGAGGCAGCCTTGAATGGAGCAGCTCAGGACTTCATGGCCGCCATGACAACCATGGGGCTGTCTCAATATGTCAACGGCCCAACGCATGAGAAGGGCCATACTTTAGACCTGGTCTTCTCAACGGGATTGGAGGATGGTGGTCTGGATGTGGAGGGGTTGGTTCTAATTCCATTGTCATGGTCAGACCACTTTCTGGTCAAGTTTAGGCTATTAGCTTCTTCTACCCTCTGCAAGGGTGGGGGATCTATTCAGATGATCCGCCCTCGGAGACTAATGGATCCAGATGGTTTCCTGAAAGCTCTGGGGGATTATCCATCTGATATGGTCGGCGCTCCTGTCGAAGCTCAGGTCACCCTGTGGAATAGGGAAATGTCCCGGGCGGTTGACACGATTGCACCTAAGCGCCCTCTCCCCTTACGCAGAGCCCAGACAGCTCCTTGGTATACATCTGAGCTGCGGGCAATGAAGCAGGAGGGGAGACGGCTGGAGCGCAAGTGGAGAAAATATCACTGTGAGTCTGATCGAACACGGCTTAGAGCCCATTATCGGGCCTATTCCGTGGCGATACAGTTTGCGAAAAGGCAATATTTCACAAACCGTATTGCTTCTTCAGAGTGCCGTCCAGCAGAGCTGTTTCGGGTGGTCCGGGACCTTCTTCAACCGAGAAATACGATGGAGGTTCTGGACCACTCAGCAGCCTGCTGTGACGAGTTTGCTGTCCACTTTGAGGAAAAAATCGCTCAGATTCACAGGGAATTGGACTCCACTATTGGTGCAGAATCAAGGGATGTGTCCAGTGTGCCGTGCTTAGGCCCAGTATTATTGGATGAGTTTCAATTATTGAGACCCGAGGATGTGGACAGGGTGCTTGGATCTGTCCGTGCTACCACTACGCCACTTGACCCTTGCCCTTCTTGGCTAATTGAAAGATCTGCCAGGGGAGTTCGCACCTGGGTCCAGGAAGCTGTAAACGCCTCATTAAGAGAGGGAGTGGTCCCCACCATCTTGAAAGAGGCAGTGATTAGACCACTCCTTAAAAACCTAACCTGGACCCAGGGCTGGTGGTTAACTACCGTCCAGTAGCGAACCTCCCTTATTTGGGCAAGGTGTTGGAGCGGGTGGTGGCCGGGCAACTCCAGGCACTGCTGGATGAAACGGATTTTCTGGATCCATTTCAATCTGGTTTCAGGCCGGGTTTTGGTACAGAGACTGCCTTGGTCGCCCTGTATGATGACCTCTGCCGGGAGAGAGACAGGGGAGTGCAACCCTGTTGATACTCCTGGACCTCTCAGCGGCTTTCGACACCATCGACCATGGTGTCCTTCTGGATAGGCTGGCCAGGTTGGGAGTTGGAGGTACCGCTTTGCGATGGTTCCATTCCTTCCTGGCTGACCGTGTCAGAAGGTGGTGCTGGGGGACAGTTGCTCTGCCCCGTGGCATTTATGTCATGGGGTTCCTCAGGGTTTCTCTATACTGTCTCCCATGCTGTTCAACATTTACATGGAACCACTGGGAGAGGTCATCAGGAGGTTTGGGCTGAGGACTCAGCAATATGCTGATGATACTCAGCTCTACCTCTCGTTTTCCACCAATCCAGGTGAGGCGGTTTCTGTGCTGAACTCGTGTCTGGGCCAGATAATGGACTGGATGAGGGTTAACAAATTGAAACTCAATCCAGACAAGACGGAAGTGCTGTTAGTGGGTGCTTCGCCAGACAGGCTAGAGGGACACTTCCCTGTTCTGGACGGGGTTGCACTCCCCTAAGGGACAGGGTCCGCAGCTTGGGGGTGCTCCTGGACCCCGGTCTAACTCTGGAAGCCCAGGTGGACTCGGTGGCCAGGGTGCCTTTCTCCAGCTGCGGAAAATATATCAGCTACGCCCCTACCCGGATGAACGGAGCCTCATAACAGTTACGCATGCACTGGTAACATCCCGTATTGATTACTGCAATGCGCTCTACGTGGGGCTGCCTTTGAAGACGGTTCGGCGATTGCAACTGGTTCAGAATCGTGCGGCGCGGCTGGTAAGTGGTGGGGCCACATCACGCCGATTCTCGTAGCCTACATTGGTTACCAGTTGCTGCCCGAGCCCAATTCAAAGTGCTTGTTTTGACATATAAAGCCCTAAATGGCTTAGGACCTGGATACCTGAAGGACCGCCTCCTTCCATATGAACCTACCCGGCAATTAAGATCAAGCCAGGGGGCCTCCTGAAAGAGCCATCCCTCAAGGAGGTGAAAGGGATGGCTTGTAGGAACAGGGCCTTTTCGGCAGCTGCCCCCAAGCTATGGAATGCCCTCCCAAGTGAGATCCGCCTGGCGCCAACACTGATGACATTTCGGCGCCAGGTAAAAACCTTCCTGTTCCAGAAGTTTTTTAATTGATACAATTTAGATTGTGGGTCTTCTGATGGCAATTTTAGTGTGATGTTTTAGTATAAGTTTTTTTATTGTTGTTTTAATTATTTATTGTTGTTTGATGTTTTTAACTGTTTTAATTCCTTGATTGTAAGCCGCCCAGAGACCTTTGGGTAGTGGGCGGCATATAAGTTGTAAAAATAAATAAATAAATAAATAAATAAATAATCAAATGTTTTCTAGCAAAAAGAGGTGTGTGTGTGTGTGTGTGTGTGTGTTTTCAGGCACAATGAGGAAAGGCAAGCCAGGACACCTCATAACAACCATATAATTCTAAACCTGAGTGTTTAGTTCTCTTTGCCAGCAAAGCTATTAGCTGAGGAAGCCACCGATCCAGATGTTGCTGCTGAGACAGGACAGCATTTGCCATCTGGGTTCTGCTCCAGTCGTGGCTCGAATCAGCTGACTTGATGTAGAAATAAATGCAAAAAAGGTGCAGAGGGAAATGAAAAATGAGCCATCCATGCTTGCCCCCAGTGCCCCCAGCATACAGGCAGCTTCGTGATGAAACAGTGCAGATGTTGATCCTTCTTGGTTACTGATTGTTTTCAGCTGGGCTGTTAATCATTATTAGCATGGCAGATGGAAGCCTCCACCAGCCTAGTGTGCCACAGAGGGGGGAGAGGGGGGAATTACCTATTTGACATCATTAACATTTTCCGTTTTTTACCTCTGTAGAACCAGAACTGGCCCTAAAACAGAGCAAATGGCCTTGGCAGGCTTTTTATTAATCACAAACAAACAAACAAAAACAAACAAACAAACAAAAATCCTTTAGTGCTGGAAGTTAGACTTGAAAAGAAAAAAGGAAGGATTTTATTATTAATAATATATATTATTTTCTTATAGGGCTTTCTCATAGCTTATAAAAGCCGCTCACGAATGCCTACCAGATTTTTGTTCTGGTTCTTCAAGGAAATGCATTTTATTTATTCATTCATTCATTCATTCATTCATTCATTCATTCATTCATTCAATTTATATGCCATCCACTACCCAAAGGTCTCTGGGCGGCTTACAATCAAAGAATTAAAACAATTTAAAATATTTATAAATAGAATATCAGTAAATCATCAAGCAGTAATAAAAACCTTATATTAAAATCATTATCCTAAAATTGTCATCAGCGGACCCACAATCTATATTGTATCAATTAGAAACCTTCTGGAACAGGAAGGTTTTTACCTGGCGCCGAAATGTAATCAGTGTTGGCACCAGGCGGATCTCAATAGGGAGGGCATTCCATAACTTGGGAGCAGCTGCCGAGAAGGCCTTTTGTCTACAAGCCATCCCTCTCACCTCCTTAAGGGATGGCTCTTTCAAAAGGGCCCCCTGGCTTGATCTTAATCGCTGGGTAGGTTTGTATGGAAGGAGGCGGTCCTTCAAGTATATAGGTCCTAAGTCATTTAGGGCTTTATATGTCAAAACAAGCACTTTGAATTGGGCTCGACAGCAACTGGTAACCAATGCAGGTTACGCAGAATCGGCGTGATGTGATCCCTGGCGGCTGCACCACTTACCAGCCGCGCTGCATGATTCTGAACCAGTTGCAGTCTCCGGACCATCTTCAAAGGCAGCCCCATGTAAAGCGCATTGCAGTAATCAATACGGGATGTTACCAGTGCATGTGTAACTGTCATGAGGCTCTGCTCGTCTAGGTAGGGGCAGAGTTGGTATATTTTCTGCAGCTGAAGAAAGGCACCCCTGGCCACTGAGTCCACCTGGGCTTCCAGAGTTAGACCGGGGTCCAGGAGCACCCCCAAGCTGCAGACCCTGTCCCTTAGGGGGAGTGCAACCCCATCCAAGACAGGAAGATGGCCCTCTAACCTGTCTGGCAAAGCACCCATTAACAGCACTTTTGTCTTGTCTGGATTGAGTTTCAATTCATTAACCCTCATCCAGTCCATTATCTGGCCCAGACATGAGTTCAGCACAGAAACCGCCTCACGTGGATTGGTGGAGAACGAGAGGTAGAGCTGAGTATCATCAGCAAATTGCTGACTCCTCAGCCCAAACCTCCTGATTACCTCTCCCAGCGGTTCCATGTAGATGTTGAACAGCATGGGAGACAGTATGGAGCCCTGAGGAACCCTGTGATGTAAACGCCACGGGGCAGAGCAACTGTCCCCCAGCACCACCTTCTGGACATGGTCAGCCAGGAAGGATTGGAACCACTGCAAAGCAGTGGCGCCAAACCCCAACCTGGCCATACTATCCAGAAGGACACCATGATGGATGGTGTCGAAAGCCGCTGAGAGGTCCAGGAGTATCAACAGGGTTGCACTCCCCCTGTCTCTCTCCCGGCAAAGATCATCATACAGGGCGACCAAGGCAGTCTCTGTACCAAAGCCCGGCCTGAAGCCAGATTAAAATGGATCCAGAAAATCAGTTTCATCCAGCAGCGCCTGGAGTTGTCCGGCCACCACCCGTTCCAACACCTTGCCCAAATAAGTTCCAACACCTTGCCCACCTTGCCCATTTTGTTCCCGTATCCCTATTTTTCTTCTTTCTTCTTCTTCTTTTTTCATGACTGCATACTACTGAAGGTGCTGTAGGTGCCTGGAGTAGAAACTGGCAAGCCACTCTAGTAATCCTGCCAAGAAAAATTCCATGGACATGGGGTCACAAAGAGTCAGTCACAACTGTAATGACACAGCAACAAATACTGAAGGACATGTGGCCCATCCAATATGGTGCACAGTTGAGACCACTGGTCTAAGAGTGGCGAAACATGGGCATATTTTGGTACTGAAATCACTAGAATTGTGTTTGGGAGTTGGATGGAAAATAATGGCTGATATCCTATGGCAGGAGAGGAAAATTACCTGCTGGTATTATAACAAAGGTGTTGCAGGGTCTTCACTCTATGTCAACCAGGGGCTCCTCCTTTGGCTCCTGCAAGGTTTGTACAGTGGATATAAAAAGTTTACACACAGTAGATATAAAAGTTTATTATTTTAGTTTTTTTCTTTCCTTCCTCCATCTAAAAGATTTCAGTTTGTGGTTCAACTGAGTTGTACAGTTCATAGCTCTCATTAAAGGTGGAAAAAAGTTTTGAAATGATTTATCTTTGGGCTTTATCACATGTCCTTTAAAATGCTGATTTAATTTCAAGATAAAGTATTTCCCAAAATATTGTTCCCATGGCCACTGGGCTTTAAAAAAAACCTGGTTATGCCCCCTTTAGTGAATTTTCCATGACCTACCAGAGAAGTTGGGATTTTTTTGCTCCGGTAAAAAATGCGAGCCAGAAGTCCGTGGGATCTCACATATGATCCGGTTTTCTGCCCCCCCCCAGCCCTGACCAGCTCACCCTGGGTCTCGTTGGTGCTTTTTAATGTTATTTTTAAATCCCCCCCGCGCTGATCAGCTGGTCTTCGGGCTGTCAGCGCTGTTTTTGTTTTTTTGTTTGTTTTCATCTTTTCCCTAGCCCCACCAGCTCCTGGGGCTGGTCGGTGCTTTTTAATATATATATATTTTTAAATTCCCCCTCCCCCCCAAGCGCTGATCAGTTGGCCTTCTGGCTGCCAGCACTTTTAAAAAAATATTATTATTATTTTCATTTTTCCTACCACCACCTGCTGACTACGGGGCTGAACAGTGCTTTGTTTTTTTAAAAAATATCTTTGTATGTGGGAACGAATGGTCATCTGACCAAGAAAGAAGAAAAGCTGGACTTTCACTATATCTGGATCTTCCTCCAGGTGAGATAGCGGCCTTTGTCTCATTTATTTACATCACAGACACTTGACATTTTTACAGGGGTGTGTAAATTTTTATATCCCAGGGCTTTGACCATGTGGAGGCCCTTGAGGGGCATAGAGACCTTGGCAGCCCACTGGCAGGATGGTCTTGCTGAGGACCAGAGAGGCCAGCATCCTGGCACTTGTTCTCTAGGGGGCAATGCATGCTGCAATGCTAGTCCATCCCAACTGGAAAACCGCAGATGCAGAATCCTCTGCTGCAAACATTACCATAGAAGTTGTGTGTCCTGACTGCATGGGGCTTGCCCAAATGAATCTTTCTGGGATAATCAACTGTGGAAAAGGTTTGTCCATTTCTTCTCTGATAGATGAAGCAGGAGGTAAGAGGCAATTCCCACCCCAGCAGGTGACACCTACACAAATGCATTGATATTCCATGGAAAAATTTCTGAGGCTGAGTTCAGGAAGGTAGCAACTACAGTTAAGCCTTTCTTGGTGCCAACAGCAATATCAAGAGAGGAGATCTATTTCCTAGGACAGATATTTGGCTGAAAGTATAATTAATGTTAGAGATTCCATTAAATCTGAATTGGGCAAGGTTTTTAAGTCTCCCAAACAGTCCAACGAGAAACAGACTTTCCATTGTCTCGCTAATGCCGAGCAGTGAGTTTTACTTCCTCTGTTTCAGCATGATTGCTTTAGCACACCTCAAATTTGATCTTTTAATTAGCAAAAGGGATCTATGGTAGACTTGAAGCTACCTAGTTCTGTGAGGGCGCTTGACCTTGCTTCTAACCTTCACAACCTCAAAGCTTTTAAAAACTTGGCTATTATCTACACTCAGGAACCGTAGTCCATGTATAGAATCTGGGGAGAAAAACATGACTCCGTTAGGATCTCTTTCATCTGACTTGTATCTTGCACCCTTTAAATGATTGCCAGTCATTCAGGGGAATGGTAGTCAGAGGGGCAAAAGATGCTCAGGAAAGGAAAGTTGGGTTTTATTGTTAAAGAAACATTTTGACTGAAACTTATATATTAATTATGTGTTGAGAGATGTTGACAACTGCAGCAAAACCTTACCTTGAGAGTTCAGTGAATTTGAATCCAGAAAAGAGGCCTTGAATAATTTTCGGAAAAAATAGCTTATTTCTTTATTTTGCACCAGAAAAATAAATAGCGGCAATTAATGTGTTGTGTTCTTTCTTAACTGCCCCTGTAAGGTTGGGAGTTATGTGTTATTTCCCCAGGTGGCTCTCACTTTCTGCTATATCCCTGCCTTACCTCTGCTTTGCTAAAACAAAAGCAACAGAGAATATTTTTGGCAAAATGCCTTGGCAATAATAACATGAATGCTACAAAGGCCGCGAAAAGACACCCGCAGAAGACTTAAGTGGGGTTTGAAATAAGCCCCAAGTAAGTATATAACAGCTTGACCTAAGCTCTCCATTATGGCTGTAAAGTGAGGTTGCACAGCTCTGTACAGCGTACCTGAAACTAGCTTTGGGGTCAGACCACCCCTTTGCTTCACACAGAGGAGGGCAGGCTTCATTCTGGTGGTGCAAATCCATTTGGCTCTGGCAAAATATTGGTTTGGGTTGAGTTATCCAGGATGCTTCCTTTTGTTGGAGACCTTCAAAAGAGACAGGGTTCATCCCTAAAGGGTGGCTTTAGGAATGCCTGAAAAGAGCAAAGAGGGATGGCAAGGAGATTATCAAACGGATCGCTTTCCTAGTTGGAAGCATCTGATTCACTTCTAATTTACTCCAATTCATTCTGATTGTGTCCAGGGAGGAGAGGCCAGAAACAACAGAGTAAATTAAAAGGATAGCCACAGCTTTCTTGTAACATTATAATAAATATGCATAAACCCACAGAAAACAAGGGATCACACATCTACCCAAGGCCCTTCAACTTTTAGCCCCCAGATCCAGCCATAGAGGGCTGTTTTGGTTATATCTGATGCACTGACTGCCATGTATATACTCCATGGTCTGACGTTTTGCAGGGACAAGCCACTCATATGGTGGCCCAACACCACAGAGGAGTTACCTAGCCACCTAATCGACTCCCTTACCAAAGACTGCATTCAGCCTCCTACCTCCTTTAATTCTGTGCACAAAGCTGTTGAAAAGTTTCAAGCAGTACATGATTTTAAAAAATAATGGTAAAATAGCTGTGTCCATATGAATATCTAGGCCACATTTCAAGCTGTATGGGGATATCCAAGCTTTGGGAAGAGAGAAAACCATGCCAAATTAATTTTCTGACATGAAAAAGTCCCTTCCTGTCCCCGCCCCTGGGCAACCATCTGGAGGAAAGCTAGCCAGACAAGCTAGCTTTTCAATCTGAGATCTTGAGTAGCATGACACCAGGGTGCCTCCTTTCAGCTCAGCATGTCTGGTGGTGAAGAAAAGTTTCGGTGAGAAGAAGCCAGCTTTGTTTCACCACTGCCCCACTTCTGGTACCATCTTCCTGAAATTTCTTGCAGAGATTTCCCACATCTTCTGACCTTCCTGATCTGCCAGGTTCAATTAGTGCAAGTGCCAGTAATTGAACCTGGAACCCACTGTATGCACATCTTAGATATATATCCTTACCACCCTACTTAAGGTTTGAGAGTTACACATCATATGTTTGTTGTGTGTTGCGTCGTTACAGTCGTGACCAACTCTTCATGACCCCATGTCCATGGAGTTTTCTTGGCAGGGATACTGGAGTGGTTTGCCAGTTCCTTCTCCAGGTGCTTACAGCACCTGGTATTCCCTGGTGGTCTCCCATCCAAGTACTAACCAGGGCCGACCCTGCTTAGCTTCCGAAATCAGGTGAGATTGGATATGCTTAGGGCATCTAGGCAGCTCACACATTTAAAATAGTTCCAAGAGCCATTAAAACTAACCCTAAATCACACAATTCCATTTTCAGTAATGAGCAAACTAGGGATGGGAACGAAATGGAAAAAATAATGTTTAGTTTTGTTTGGTTTCATGCCCACCCCTTTTTCATTTTGTTTTGTTTCTTATGAATTCATACAAAACAAAATGAAACAAAATGAAGCGGCTCTCCTGGGTTCTAGAGGCACCAGATTTGGTGCCTGGGAGCCAGTTTTAAAGGGCTCCCGCTGAGCTGTTATTGGCTGGATCACTTTAAAACTGGCCCAGTTTTAAAGGGGTCTAGCCCATGATAGCCTGGAAGGAGCCCTCTGAAAATGGTCAGGGGGGCAGTTCCGAGAGATCGCGCTGCCCACCAGACCATTTACAGAGGGCTCCTGCCAAGGTATCAATGTCTGGAACCCTTTAAACCTGGCACAGTCTGCACCAGGGGAACACCCTGGTGCTTACTGGGTAGAGATGGGCATAAAACAAAAAAATGGTGTTTGGGTTTTTCATTTGTCATTGAGAGGTCTGTTTCGTTTCATTTCCATTTTTGGTTTATTTTTGGAAAAAATGTTTTTGTTTTTTTGTTTTTTTCATTTTTCGTTTCTACCCGCCTTTTGTGTGATTTTTAAAGCATTTCCATGTGTGGGCGCCCCCCCCAATGACCCAGACCAGAGGGAAAACACTAAAAAAAAATGGATGCTGGCAGAGACACAGTATAGACTAGGTACGCAGGGAGGCTGCAAAGGCAGCGGCGGGCGTTGCCCAGGGTGCAAGGCAGCCGCAGAGTGACTGCACTGTGGGTCAAAGGTGGTACCCACCGAGAGGTACACAGCACGCACGCACACAGGGAGGCTGCAGGACTGAAGCTAGAGTCGCAGAGACAGCAATCCCACCTTAACTCCCACCAGAGACTGCAAGGAGGACGGGGGCTGCCAGAGATTTTTATGCCCTCTGTAGCTGCCAGACCTGCCCACCCAGTCTGCAACCTGGGCATGCTATTGGTTGAACATGATCCCATCACATGGCTTGCCTCCATTTTGTGGCTGGTGGCAACATCCATTTTAAAGAGAAAAGAAAAATACATCGCAATGGGAGAAGACAAAAACAAATGTTTTAAGGACCCCAACCCCCTGGTAGGTAATAATTTCAAATAATTATCACATTATTGCTGCGTTTTTACGGATGTCCAGGGTGTTTTTAAAACAGCTCATTTCATTGTGTGTTGCCATTAACGGAAACAAAATGTAACAACCACAATTTTCATGGTTCTGTTCCTTTCGTTGCATTTTCATCATAATTTTCATTTGTCATTTCGTTACGTAATGGAATGACTAACGAATAATGGAAACGAAAAAATGTTCATTCTGTGCCCATCTCTATTACTGGGCCAGTTTTAAAGGGGTCCAGCCAATGACAGCTTTTAAAGGGGTCCAGCCCATGACAGAAAATGATCGGGTACAGATGGAATGAAATTGTTTCATTTCAATGGAAAAAATGACTGTTTCATTTTGTCTGTAATGAAATGCTGCTTCCCCATTTTGTTTCGTAACAAAATGATAAAACAGCATTTCGTTTTTCCTTTCATGCCCATCCCTAGAGCAAATCATCACACACACAGTTCTCTGCACTGCACCCTATGAGCTGGAGGTGGCTAAATCCACCCCTTTTAGTTTTTTATAAAGGACTGGTACTTTTTGAAGTGCAGTTCTGTTTTATCCCAAAATTTGCGACAGTTTTTGTTAAAACAATACTGGACCAAACATATGCATCTCTCTCACTAAATGCACTTTTGTAATGTTTTCTCAAAGAAATGCTTTTTGTGGGGCTGCATTTCTCCTAAAAGGCAACAGAGACATTAGGAGAAATGAGTACAAAAATGCAACCCTTAGGGTCACTAACGTGTTCTGAATAAATTTATGATGAAATTTATACATGAGAAAACTGAAGGATAATTGGTGAGTTAGCATTACAATATTAACTTCACTAATCTCTCCCCCTGCTCTAAAGTCTCACCACCTCACCAAATTTCAAACTTGTCCTTACAGAAGAACTCCAGGCTGTGATGGTTATCTCCCAAGAGTGATATGACTCTCCAAGGATGCACAGTTCTCCAAACACTGAGGGATAACTTATCTCACAGACATAACATGATTGATAGTCTCAGAATGTTTGTGCAATGAAACATACACTAAAGGTACATTACCAATTGCCCACCTCCAACCTATATTTCAGCAAAACTCACAATTTTAATAGACTCTACCACATTTCTGGTAGAGTTTTTATTTAAACTGAAATGTTTTCCTTTGTTAGGCATTTAAGCTTGGCAAGTTCTTTGGATGGCCAGATTTCCTTCTTCCTTCTTTTATCTCAACAATAGTAGTCTTATACGTTTATTTTAAATGCACTCTTGTGTCACCACCGTGCACTGCATAAATAAATAAAAAAATCTATGCTCTACTTTATAGGAAATTTACTTGGGGTCAAACTGTGTATTAAGCATAAGCTTGTCACTGTGACCAGCAGTCACGATTTTCAGTTATCAAGAGCTTCCTCCTCCCTCCCAACAACTAAGGACTCCAAAAGTTTCCCCAGGTCAAAAGACTGTGGTGAAAGCCAGCAGCTTGCATGGGTATATGATTTATACAACAGGATTTCACCCCATATGTGCTGCTTGTAGCGAATGCCTCACACTGTCAAATGGTAGTTCCAGCATTAAGCTATATTTCCATGTCCTGGAGAGAGTTCAGTGGCAAACCTATTTCAAAAACACTGTTGGAAAAATCATGGCGGTCACCTGGAATTTCTGGCTCCTTCTTCATTTAAATATAAATTCTTCTCAAAGGCCCCAGTCTTGAGCCATGGCATTTTATATCTGCTGCTTCCCCAATGTGATTCTCCTACAGAAGTATTTCCAGGTGAGATTCTCCAGATATTCATGGCACACACTTGACTTAAAACAGGGCTTGCCTCTGTGGCCTCTGTTTGGGGTGAAAATGGACTTCAGCTTAATTTGCTGACTGATATTGTTAAGTGACCTTTGAACCCACACCAACCTCTGGAGCCTAAAAATTAGACGTTAGCCCTGATGGCCCCACAGTTTGACAGATGACCTGTTATTTTTATCTTCAGCAGAAGCAAAGGAGTGTTGGCTGATGCCATTTCTGAGCTAATAATTCTTGCACTCTGTACGTACCTCAAGCTTTCTGTTGTGGCCTTTATCAGTGCCCGAGATCTGAACTTTATTTTACAGTCGGCTCAGTTGTACCTTTTTTTTTTTTTTGTTGAGTGGTTCTCAGAGGCATTTGAGCATCTGCTATTTCTAGCTTTGTGTGACCCTCCTAAGATTTGTTAGGTTTTCAGAAGTGCTTTATCTGTCCCTTCTTCTGGAGAAGGCTTCTGTTTTCCCTCCTTCCAGTATTCCCTCTCCAAATTAGATCTGAGGTTCAATCAGATGGGATTCGTATGTACTGTTCCCTCTTTGTTCCACTTTGCCCTGCAAATTGGCTCTATTTTTCTGGATTTCCTGGGATCGGTGTTCACAAGGTGATTCCCCTCGCCCATGCTAGAGCCATGGAAACAACATAGTTATGGCAAGCAGAGGGAGCTGCTCCCTGCTCCCATGGTATCCAATGGTTATTCACTGTGAAGCAAAACAATAAAGAGGAAGCAGAAATCCAGGGCTCCTGTTTAAATACTTCCCCCTAACACCCACCAAACCGAGCTGAGGCAAAAGGAGAAGTGCAAAGCAGAAATACAAGATTGTGATGCAAAAACATTTCTTTTTTATTCACTCTCACCTCTAATTTTAAAAAGTGTGCAGAGGAGACACTACATTACAGGCAGGTTACTGACAACATCCTCCTCTTTCTCATCCCAGCACCCAACATTCAGCTCTCCTCCCCTTTATGCAAAGATGAGGAAACACTACTTCCCATCTTTGGCATGAAGTGAAATCCCACCCACCCCCAATACACATTTACCTGAATCTTTCCAAGCTGAGTGAGAGTAGAGGGAGGGGATCAAAAAAATGAACTACCTCAGCCAGTGACTGGCCCAGCAAGGAACCACTAAATGATTTCTTCTATTTGTGGATTAGCACTACTTGCTTCTATGAAGACGGGCAAGCTGGCTCTAGGATCCTTAATGGAGTGGCTGTTGGGAAACCAAGGAAGGGGGAGGTTCCTGAAACAAAGGTGATAGAGGAGAGCTGGGTTTCTCTAGACATTCTGGGTTAGGAGGAAACACTTATAGGATTAATTTGATATGTGGAGAGATTTTGTTCGGAGGTGGAATAGGAGGGTGGGAAGGTGAAGGTTGTTGCCATTTTATTTGTCATTGTTTCTATGCACCAAACTCAGGACTGACAATTTAAACATTAATTATAAAATGGTTAAACAACTTAAGCTAACATCTTGGAATGTGAAAGGCCTAGGATCTGTTATAAAAGGGGCAAAAGTTCGAGCAAAGTTGAATAAATGCAAGGCTGATATAGTATTTTGCAAGAAACTCATCAGAATAAAGATGGGATAAATGAATTGAAATGTAAATGGTCTGATATTTATGAGAAATCTTTTGGCACATATAAGTCCAGAGGGTAACCATACTGATATCTAAAAGGGCTGAAATTGAAATTTCTAAAGTTGATAAGGACAATCAGGGTAGGATGGTGATAGTTCAAGGGAAATTAAAAGGAGAATATTGTACCCTTGTGAACTTGTATGTGCCAAATGATAATCAAGAAATCTTTCTGAGGAATGTCTTAGATAATTTAGATCAGATAAGGAAAGGATAAATTATTAAGATGGGAGACTTCAACTTGGTAATGGATATTAGTAGAGATAGGACAAAAACATTGAAAGGAGAATCAGGTGAGAATCAAACTACATTGGATAAACTCATTAAAAACAGATTTTAAAGATGTTTGGAGGGAATTAAGAGGAAATGAGAGGAAATATTCATTTTATTCTCTGTACATAAATCTTATTCTAGAAGAGATTATATATTTGTGTCCCAATATTTAGTATTCAGAATAAATAATGTAGAAATGGGTATAATACAAATTTCAGACCATGCTATGGTAAATATGGAATTTGTATATATCTATAGACAAATTCCATATCTGTATATATCTATATCTATATATTTGTATATATCTACCGTATATATACCAGGGTATGATTATAAATTAGCAAAAAGGCTGAGGATTGATGAATGGATTTATTATCATAAATCAATAATAGATAAAATTTGTAAAAATCTGGAAAAAAACATGGAGGATAAATGAAGAGGGAGGAGTAGAGATAAGTACAATTTGGGACATAATGAAGGCAGTAGCTTGAGGTTATGCATGGAGGGAGGTGTATTTTTGAAGCAAAATTATATAAAAATTCAAGGTATATCCAATGATATCAAAAATTAGAATCTATATTTATTTCAACAAGGGATAATAGAGCATTACTGGAGTTACAAGCTAAAATAAGAGAATTAGAGAGGATACATTTAGAAAGAGTACAGTGAAACTTAGCATACTTAAAAAGAGAATATTATGAGCACAATAATAAAAACTCCAAGTTATTAGCAAAAATAACTCAAATAAAGAAAAATTTAAAAAGATAGGGGTAATACAAGATCAGAATGGTATAAGGTGTAATAAAATGAAGGAAAAGCTGAAGGCATTCCAAGAGTATTATAAGAATATTTATACAAGTAACAGCCCATCTACAAGTAAAATTTATGAGTTTGTAAAAATACAGATTCAGAATGAGAATAGCGAAAAGATGGATCAGTTAATAACAGACGAAGAAATTGAGGGAATTATAAGCAAATTGAAAATAGGTAAAATACTGGGAACTGATGGAATAGGTCCAGAATTTTATAAAGCATTTAAGAAATTGTTGATACTAGATTGAAAGAATTATTCAATAAGATCCTTGAAGGGGGAAATATTCCCCAGTCATGGAAAGAATAAATAATGGTACTGATCTTAAAGCCTGCTCTTAAAGCCTGGTAAAGATCCAACATCTATGGATTCTTACAGACCAGTTTCACTGATCAATCAAGATGCAAAGATATTTACAGCAATTTTGTCTAACAGATTAAATAATTTTGTTGGAAAATATATAAAAAGGATCAGAACAGTTTTATTAGAGGTAGTCATATGGCAGATTTAGTTAGAAGAATTTTGAACAATATGTATATAGCAAATAGTAAAAATGGAAGGTAGGACTAATTTCATTAGATATTTTTAAAGCATTTGATATGGTAGAATGGTGTACCTTAAAGATTTTGATTAATCATTTAGGTTTTAGTGGTAAATTTAGCAATATAATAAAACAGTTGTATTCTCATAATAAGGCTAGAATGTTAGTGACTGATGGAGTAACAGAAACTATTACCCTGGGCCGGGGGACAAGACAGGGATGCCCATTATCTCCAGTTTTGTTCATACTTATACAGTATATATAAATGTTGGCTAATATAATAAGAGAAGATAAAGAAATAGAAGTGGTAGAAGGCGGGAAGGTAAATAAAATCAATTTATTTGCTGATGACACATTATTGATAATTAAAACTCCATTGCAAAAGCAACAGGATTAAAGGTAAATTGGAATCAATCTGAATATATGTTGGCAAATTATAAAGAGAAAGAGAAAGGGTTGTTTAAAGAAGTATTTAAAGGTAAATTAATGGACAGTATTAATTGGAAGTATTTAAAGGTAAATTAACAAACAGTATTAATTATTTGGGAATAAAATTAGCATGGGATTTAAAAGATATGTTAAAAATAAATATAGAGAAAGTAAAGAAAGAGATTAATGAACAAATAAAATAATATAAAAAAATAAGGATTTTCCTGGTTTGCGAAGGTTTCAGTATGTAAAATGAAAATTATCACCAAATTGAATATTTTATTTTGGATGTTACTTTAAAATGGGATGAAAGGGAGCTAAAAGGGATTCAGGGGAAAATAAATATGTTTTGTAATGGTAATAAAAAAGCTAGGATTAAGTCTATGGTATGTACCACAAAAAGAGGGTGGTTTAGGTTTACCTAATATAAAGCTATATTACATAGCCAATCAATTAAGACATATTCCAGATATAATAACAAAAAATGGTAACATAATTTGGAGAGAGCTTGAAATTATGGAAAAGGAGAATATATTATTTAAGGAAGATATTAAAGCTCAGATGAGAAAAATAAATAATCAATTATTGAAAAGCATGGTGGAATGCTGGAGACCCAGCGGCCGAAAGCACCTTCGCCGGATCATGCACCGCTTTCCCCGGCCTCCCGGGAGGTTGGGAAAAGCGGTGCGTGCTTGCAAAGGCACTTCTGGCTGCAGAGCCTCGGGGCGGTATGGAGCGATCAGGTCGCTCCGCGCCGCTCAACCAGTCTCCCCCAAGAAGCCTTGGGGCGGCGGGTGGCTGGGGCGATGGGAGGTAAGATCCTGCAACACCGCATGCACGCACCACCCCAAGGCTTGACAGGTGCCCCCGCCCCCCACCCCCCACCCCCCACCTGCTTCCACATATTGCGGATTTTCATGCATCATGGGTGGGGTGGGTTCCTAACTCCCGCAATCAGCGGGGGATTACTGTATGTTATTAATTCAGAAGGAATATTAAAAAACAAGTTAAAAGAGATATGGCAAGAAAATATTAATAAAGAAATTAAAAAGGAAGAATGGGGGAAATGTGGAATAAAAGAATTGTGGAAAATATGTCAGTGAAAGTAAAAGAAAACCGTTATAAAGTATATTGGAGATGGTTTATAACACATGCAAAGTTAAATATAATAAATAAAGAAATTTCTCCAATATGTTGGAGATATAAAAAAGAAAAAGAGACATATTTACACATGTGGTGGGCATGTGAGACAAGGAAAATAGAATGGTCACTGGTTTTTAATGAAATACAAAAAATATTAGGGGGAAGGAGTCAAATGTCTCCACAAATGGCATTGCTGAATCTGGTTACGGATACACAATTGAAGAAAAAAGAGGCAGAATTGGTAATTATAATGATAACGACAGCACGGTTGCTTTTTGCCAAGTATTGGAAATCCTATAATCAAATGACTTTGGAGGAATTGTATAGAGCAGTGTTGGTGAACATATGGCACAGGTGCCAAAGGTGGCACTCAGAGCCCTTTCTGTGGGCACCCGACATCGCTTCTTCACAGCCACCTGTATTCAGGTTAAATTGGTGTATTGGCACTTTGCAAATAATTTGTGGGTTTTGAATCACAGTTTGGGCACTCGGTCTCTAAATGGTTTGCCATCACTGGTATAGAGACTTATGGAATATGGCCATTAATGATAATTAGACTTGTGAAATTAAAATTAGGAAAGGTTTGAGAAAGTTTAAGAAATTTCAAAAAGGTAAAGGGTATACACCCAGAGATGACTCAATGTATTTCTGGAGGGACATGGGCTGGTCAATATCTTAAGAGTTGTAACTCTGTAAATCCCGAGGGGATGGGTGGGTTCCACGTGGTTTTTTTTTGTTATAATTATATTCATTTTGTTTAATGGTTTTTTCTTTTACTGTATAACAAAGTAGGGGGGGAGGAGGAAACATTTTCGACTGATCCTTACCTTCAACAATAAAGTAAGGCAAGAAATAAGCCATGCCATGAAGGGAAAGGCTTAGAGATGGGCACGAAACAGAAAAATGGTGTTTTGGTTTTTCGTTTGTGGTTGAGAGGTCTGTTTCGGTTCGTTTTCGTTTGTCAGAATTTTTTTGAAAAATTTCGTTACCATTTTTCATTTTTCGTTTGTCATTTCTACCTGCTTTTTGCGCAATTTTTAAAGCATTTCCGTGCACAGGCATTCCCCAATGCCCCAGACCAGAGGGAAAACACTAAAAAAAATGGATGCTGGCAGAGACACAGTATAGACTAGGTATGCAGGGAGGCTGCAAAGGCAGTGGTGGGCATTGCCCAGGGTGCAAGGTAGCCACAAGTGACTGCACTGCAGAGCAGGGGAGGGTACTCACCGAGAGGTACGCAGCACGCATGCACACAGGGAGGCTGCAGGACTGAAGCTAGAGTCGCAGAGACAGCAATCCCACCCTAACTCCCACCAGAGACTGCAAGGAGGATGGGGGCTGACAGAGCTTTTTATGCCCTCTGTGGCTGCCAGACCTGCCCACCCAGTCTGCAACCTGGGCATGCTATTGGTTGAACATGATCCCATCACATGGCTTGCCTCCATTTTGTGGCTGGTGGCAACATCCATTTTAAAGAGAAAAGAAAAATACATCGCAATGGGAGAAGACTAAAACAAATGTTTTAAGGACCCCAACCCCCCTGGTAGGTATTATCAGACAATATAAATAATTATTGCTGCATTTTTACAGATGTCCAGGGTGTTTTTTAACATTTAAAACAGCTCATTTCATTGTGAGTCACCATTAACAGAAACAAAATGTAACTACCACAATTTTTGCGGTTCTGTTCGTTTCGTTTCATTTCATCGCAATTTTCGTTTGTCGTTTCATTACGTAACGGAAACGACAAACGGTAACAGAAACGAAAAAATGTTCATTCCATGCCCATCTCTAGAAAGGCTAATAAATACCTTGGGCTGAGAAAGGGCAAAACATTGGATGGACAGTGGGAGAAATACCAATGTGATTCGTGCATAATAAAGCATGTTTTTAGCCACAAATGCTTCATCTGGAGGAACTAGAAGCTGAGTCAGGGCAACTGGAGTTCTTTTTTGTGAGATTGAAATGTTTCACTACTCATCCCAGAAGCTTTGGCAGTCTTGGATAAGTAGCAAATCGTTTCAATCTCATAAGAAAAAAATGTTCATTTGCCATAACACAACTTCCAGATAACCTCACCTGGATGATGGAGGAGAATCTTCACAGGCATCGGAGGAACCTTTAGACCAGATAGCCAGCCAGGCTGAGAGTGGTTTCAGAAAAAGGGTTGTCCTCTCAAAGTCTTTCAGATACATGAAATGTAGGTCCCAGGGCCACTATCTTTCTAGCAAGAAAACCTGGCCCCAAACTACTGCATATTTGTTTCCTGAATCTGACATACTGCTTCTGGATATTAAGGACATTCCACACCTGATAATTAGAGTCAATACTGCACTAAAGATATAGCTTAAGTTCATCTGTCTAATTTATGTTAAGCACACTATAGAGCATTTCAGATATTATACACTGCAGTGCACAAGCTTAGAGGATGTGGGCTTTCAAAAACAGGCAACTTTTACATTGAAACTCTACCGTCAACTTGCATCAAGAAAGAAAAACCATCCAAATTAATTGCATGGCCTGTGATAATCTTAGAATTATTGCCATGTATTATGGGCATGTGCTAGAATTTATGTTGTATATACCTTCTACACTGCATTAATGTATCTGGCTCCCACTGCATAGCTCCATAGCTTAAACCTGGGGGATTAGCCTATGACAAATTTATAGGACATTGAAACTGCAGTGGAATAGTTGGGACAAAATGAGAAAAAACAATACTTGAAAAGTGTTCAGTATAAATGGCACTTGTACAGTATGTATAAACCACAAAGACAATAAGTAAATATTGCAAGCAGTCAAAAGGAATGCCATAATTTCATGTTATGGAAATCCTGTCCCCACCCAGACTACTTCTACATATGATCAGTGCTAGTCGTACCACTGATTGTGAGTCACTGATCAATTACTATGATATAGAGTAAAACCAATAAAATTCTGGGTGGGATTGACATCACAAAAGTATAAAACCACTCCAGTGGAGAAATGCAGGATTTTCACAAAAGTCGGGATCCTTGTTACAAACAGCAAGGAAATCCTAGATATTTTCTTATGCAACTTCCATAAAACTCAAACCACTTGAGCTATAGATGACATGGTGACCTTGACATGGTGACCACTTGACTAGATGACATGGTGACCTTACATGTTTATGGTGTGGTCTTCACAGCTGCCTTTTAGTGTTGCTTTCTACAGAGGATTTGGGTGTGCACGTATACAAGCTGTTCTTGTACTGCAGCCAGGACGGGGGGGAAACAGGATGGGGTAAAAAGGGATGGGCTGGTAAAGCCAGAGCTATGCCGTATTTACGTCCTGTTGTGCTGAGGTAAATGATGCCTTGAACGGGGTGGTGGTGGTGGGGAAATTATTAGGCAAAGTACAAGCAACTTACCTATTTAAAAGTGCTTGATGTCTGAATACAGCCCATCATAAAAACAGCCCACATATCCCATGAACTGCTTTTTGTCACTCTCACCAGTACAGCATTTCGAAGGAGCCACCTTCATGGAAGTCTCCCATCAGTGGTTACCTTAGAGACGTCTTCCTTCCTGGATGTTAAACTACAGTGGTTCAGGCAGCTAAAAACCCCAGGAGGGGCCTTGATTAAACAGGAAAGAGTAGACAGTTTAATGGCTGGTTTTGCGGCTCTGTTCTTCCACGGTTTACAGTAGTCAAAAGCAATAAAGGTTCAAAAAATCATAATGAATGTTTATTTTACAACCAGCATTTCTGCTGTTGTCTCAGCACATTACTGGAGGGCCTGCATAATTTGTAGTTCACTGTTTACTGGCACAGCAACCTAAATCAATGCAGCTGATGGACAAAGGTTATGCTATGCTGTACAGAAGCAGGCAAAAACCCTTTGTTCTTTGAATAGCTGTGGAAAATGAAAGGAAGGCTGACAGTGTTTAATTATTATTTTTTTAAATTTACCCCCATTTGCTCATATAAAACCCAATAATGTCAACTTTGCATCTTGCTTGACCTTCACTTTGCAGCACAGATGTATAGATGAAGATGAAGAATAGATGGTACTTTTCTTGGCTGCTTTCAAAGGAATAAAGATGTTATAGAAATGTTTTAAATGAAATGAAGACAAATGGCCTATTACGTTTAGGTAATTTTAAAATAAAATTGACAAATATTCATTGTTTAATGACAGATTTTGAAACTGAGGCTCCAGTACTTTGGCCACCTCATGAGGAGAGAGGAGTCCTTGGAAAAGTCCCTGATGTTGGAAAAGATTGAAGGCAAAAGGAAAAGGGGATGGCAGAGAATGAGATGGTTGGACGGTGTCATTGATGCAACCAACATGGATTTGACCAAACTCTGGGAGGCAGTGGAAGACAGGAAGGCCTGGCGTGCTCTGGTCCATGTGGTCACAAAGAGTCAGACATGACTGAATTACTGAACAGCAACAAATGATCAACACTAAATATGACAAGCTTTATCTCTAGAGGTGAAGGATAAGGATGTTGATCATGTGGGGGCAAGCTAGTCTAAGATGGTGTTTGTTGAATGTAGCCGATTAAACCCCAGGCCAGAGTCTGGCAAAGTTATTTTATGCAGTTCTTAGATTTCACCAGTCACCATGGCCACAAATATTTTGTAAGCCAGTGCAAGGACTCAGAGTAACTTTTCCCCATTGTTGTTCATCTCAGCCTCCATTGATCGATTGTTGTTCAAGGAAGGAACAGTTTCCCTAGTTGGAACTCACCTTATTTCCCCTTTGCCCCCCCACCTCAAAACCATTCCCACACCTTGGGCCCCATCTCCCCATTTCCATCTCAACTCTTCCAACTTCACCCTTTATATTTATACCACTCACCTCACCCCACCCCAGTTCTGTCTCTTTCCCAAACTTCAACAACAGTTTCTCTTTTTAGGATGCCTATAAATCCCCGAAGCCTATGACTTAGATCTAATCACTTGTAGTATCAACTGTGACCAAATTAGCTAGTCAGATAAACCAAATGAACATTATTGGACCCAACTGCTGTATCCTTCCATCCAGCGTTGCCCAAATTAACCTGTCTTAACACTCACCGACCACAATGTTTATCTAGCCATTAATGATAAAGTGAGAAGACCTGATCCACCTAGTCTGATGGCAAGCTAAAGCCATATTAGTTCTAGAATGTTCAAAAATGCCCACAAAAGGAACCCTGACAGCCTTTGGCCACCAACAAAGCCTATACTGGGGATTAGGAGGTCCAAGAAGGAGGTGTGTTTGGAGAGAGGCTGGGGAAGGGGGGGGAGGCCAAGCTGGAAATCACACTGTAACTCTTTTGCCCTGGTGTGTACTGCAGCCACACAACAGTGCCTGAGGGGCCCAAGGCACTGCACTTTCCTCATCCCTGTCCACACACCCATCTTCATCTAATGCTACAGCATGGAAAATGCCTGCTTTTTTGGAATACTTAAAGCTCCATACTTCTATGGGCTGCAGTTCAAGTTAACCTCTGATGCCAACTCTCCAGAAAAATCCCAGCCCCGTAAAGAACCAGAGCTATGCTGGAAGAGAAGTGCAAGAGACAAATATTTAAAACAGATATAAGAATAGCAGCTATTACTAGTTCCATCTGGAAATGACTACAAGGACTTGTTCCCTATGCTTTTGAAATGTTAACTGCACCAGTAAAATCTGTGAGAGTTACAGCTGCCGACCTGGAGATGATAATAGAAATGCAGAGCAGAAAAAGAAAACAGAAGGGTGGCAGTGGTGGATGGGATTTAAAAAAAAGAAAAATAATTCTGAGGGATTTGTGTGGATCAACTACCCTGGTCAACCAGGTAAGCTGAATTAAAAAATATTTTATTTCATTTTAAGCATTTTTGCTTCTGCTGCAGCCAAGATGGTTCCCAGAGCAGCTTTGAGATCAACAAGGTGAATAATACAGAAAAACAACAGGCCTGGCCTTTTGCCTTCAGTGGAGCTTGATTGACAGCAATATGCTACGGGAGTTTTTTTTTTTTTTTTTTTTAGAGCACAGAGATAAATATAATCATCTGTTAATTGTGGCAGATCAGCAGTAGTTACAGGCATGCCAAACCCACCAGAAAATCCATCTTTTTGCTCAGAGAAGATAATATTTGGAGCACGCCATGAAGCCTTGTCTTTGGGGCTCATTGTGCTCTATTTCACCAACATTTCACCAGCTTGGGTCCTTTTAAGGAAAATGATGGGACAAAAATAGGTTTATAAATAAATAAAAAATAAATAAATAAATAAATAAATAAATAAATAAATAAATAAATAAATAAATAAATAAATAAATAAATATGTGGGGGCAGTGGTCAGAATGCAAGCACATCAACTTGGCTGCATCTGTTCCACTGGATCAAGGTTACTGGTGTTTTGGGGTTTGTTTACAAGTACACCTTGCAAGTGAAAAAGAAAAATGTGGATATTAAGTGGTCCTTCTTTACTTTGATTGTACTTGATATAGTGATTCATCCTCCTAAATCTGCTTTATAAGAGCTTTCTGTGTGACAAAACATATATGTAACACTCATGGTAATACTAGTTTTACAGGTGTCATTTTAAACCCTTTAGCATTTGTTTGTAACAACCATAGGTTCTGTGCAACTGCATATACAGAGAAAGAGCCTGAACAAATGTATCCTGGTGATGAGGAACTTTAAGAAAGAAAATGATGTGGCTGACTTTTCTTTATGATCTGGAAACCTCCTTTCTTCATGCAAGTAGCTGAAAAACAGATTTGAATTTTGAGTAAAATGAGCAGTTGAGTCAGAGAGATTTTTTTTTTTTGCTAAAAAGAAATCTGTGTCAAGTGCAAGTGCTATTTCAAGAAAGCAGATGTAGGTCTGATATCCCATGTTCCACTTTTCATCCCCAGTAGTTTTACTGCCTGCCAAGGGTGAGCCTAGCATTCCTGGTTGATCAAGATCTCCTGCCTTGGGCAGGGGGTTGGACCAAACGACCTCCAAGTTCCCTTCCAACCCTACGATTCTAAGTAGAATGGAATCAACTTTTTTAGCCTGCATGCAGACGACCACCATTTGGAATGCATGGAATCACATCTTACAGAGAGAAAACCAGGATAAGATACAAAGGGCCAGACTAGTCCACTTCCAGCCTCCTGTGTTATATCTCTCTGTGTTATGTTATAGTAGTTTATGTGGGTGACATGCTAAAAGTTGTACATCTGATATGCAATGTAAAGTGGTATGATCCATTTTGTGAACTTGGTGTTTTAATAACTCATGATTATTGCAGGAAATGATAAAGAATTTGCTCCTAAGATGCTCCTCTTGGATATTTTCAATCAAAGCAGGGACATTTTAAATGCCCATCCAAGTGCCTCTATTCCAAAGGAAGCCTAGACATGAGTGCCATTTTTTTGCCATTTCTTACCACAAAGTTTCACAGCACCTCAAGCTGCAAATTAGATTTTGGTTGTTGATTAATCATTACAAGAGAAGCATGGGGTTAATTTTCAAGTGGACTGTACAGGTGTGGAGGCTTTGAAAAATACTGTAATGCTCTCCACATTCTAATTATGAAGCTGGCACCTTGGCAGTTTCTACCCTAACTTATCAGGAGTTAGTGATGAGTGTCAGACCTTGTGAATCATCCAAAACACCCAATTTTACTTACTTAGTTTAGGAATTGGCTTTTTGCTTAATTGGGAAGGCCAGATTTATTTAATGGTGCTGCTATTTCCTATGCTGTTGGTTTTTACTCAGAGAAAGGACATCTGACATAAACCTGGAAAGTGCTTCTTTTAAAAAAATACTCTTTTATTTGGTATTTAGAAATAGGTAATGCAGCAGTTTAAAGGTGAAGGATACTGGAGCTCTTGTTTATTTCATCAAGATTCAAAAGATGGGAAACATCTGCCACTTACACACCATGTAAGTCCTGAAAACAAAGAATCCTCAGCATCAGTCCGGCTGAATAAGCAGCTTGTGGCAGGCTGCTTATTTAACAGGATCATAATACAGAAACATCACGTGGGGCAGCAAAGAGGATCCAAGAATAGGATTGTAAGGGAAGAGACTGAAAGTCGTGAATCCATCTTAAAAGCAGGGTTGCCAGGAAGCGGGGCATCAGCTGTTTTGAGGAATGGCTATGCTCTTCCAGATGTCCAGACAAGGAGATAGCACTCCAAACAATTGGCAATTGAGGGGGGAAAGGGGTTGAGTTTTTTATTTATTTATTTATTTATTTATTTATTTATTTATTTATTTTATTTATTTATTTATTAACCACCCAAATTTCCCTTGGGAACTCTGAGCGGTATACAAAAAATTGCCCGAATAAACAATTTGTCCAAAAGAACAATCCCCACAATAAATCAAATTAAAAAAAGATAAAACAAAACAAACAACATATGACAAAAGATCCAGCAAGTAGGGATGGGAAAAACAAAATGAACCAACTGAGGAACAAACATACTATCGTGCACTCAGTGATCACCGAAGGATTCCCTAGAGCCAGGTTTTCAAAGCTCTCCTAAAAGCTGGCAGTGACTCAGCCAGCCTTAGCTCCAATGTCAGTCTGTTCCAACGTGCCAGAGCAGCCACTGAGAGGGCCCAGCTCTGGGTAGAGACCCTACGGGCCTCCTCAGAGTGGCCACCTAGAGCAAGAGGGAAAGCGAGACTCTGGTCGGTCAGGACGAAGCTGATCTCTGAGAAATCCGCTCCACCAGATAGTCAAGTCCCAGGCCATGGAGGGTTTTGTAAACCAAAACCAAAACCTTGAACCTTATTTGGGAGGCAATGGGTAGCCAATGCAGGCGAGTCAAAATGAGGGTTGTGTGGTCAAATCTGCCCACACTAACCACCAGCCTGGCCACTACACTCTGTACCTGCTGCAGTCACCGAACAAGAGTCAAGGGGAGCCCCTTGTAGAGAGTGTTAAAGTAGTCAATCCTCAAGATCACCAGTGCTTGCACAACCGTCCTGAGGGAATCCATGTATAGGTAAGGGAAGATCTGGGCAATAACCCTCAGTTGGTAAAAGGCTGCCCTGGAAACAGCTGTCACCTGGGCCTCTAGGGACAAAGCTGGGTCCAGGACAATTATTTATTTATTTATTTATTTATTTATTTATTTATTTATTATATTTTTATACCGCCCATCTTCCAGATGGAGCTCTGAGCGGTTAACCAAAAAAATAAAAACCAACATCAACTGCAAGTAAAATAAAACAAAAAGCTAAAAAAGGAGGGAAAATCCTCCAAAGTGGGTGGCGCTGGTGGGGAAGAAGGAAAAAAAACACTCAGACTCCTCATACTCTCTGCCAACTGGAGGGTCAATTCCTCCCCCAAATTGGGGAGAGGGCCACTGTACCCATCGGGAGACCCCCCCCAAGGAACAGAACTTAGTCTTCCCAGGGTTGAGCATCAGCCTGTTAGTCCTGGTCCATTCCACGACTATGGCCAGGTGATCTTAATCAGCCAGGCTGGGCAAGGGTCAAATGGAGAAGCCACCGGTCGGCAATAAGCCAGCACCCTGGAGACCTCAACAGGAGTTACAGGCCCAAACTGCACAAATCAGGGAGACCAAGGGGTGCAGCACAAGTATTTATCAGAGAATGACTGGTGGAACCAGAGTTCAGGTCAGCTCAGATGGCCCCAATTTTAGACTTAAAATGGCCTGTAAAGGAGTCACTTGTGAAATTACTAGGGGGAGGCCTCTGCTGACCAGGATTGGAGAGGTCCCGAACCACCCTGAAGAGCTCAGCCTGGCAGTTTGAAGCCTCACAAATTCTCAGGGAGGCATGAGATCTTTTTGCCTCCCTGATCACCCTGACATAGTGCCTGGTCAGCATTTTAACTGCTGCCCTATTACTTTCTGTTCAATCCTTCATCCATCTGCTCTACAGCCTCCTCCTTTCTTGCTTTGGTGCCATCCCAGGCACCAAAGGTGTCCCTGGTCACAAATGGGCTTTTGGGAAGATCTTCTTCAAACAGCTCGGTGCAGACCAGGCACCCAAAGGAACCAGTCCAGTCCAGGTGCCCCAAGCCGCAGGCATTTGAGGGAAAACAAGGTGGAACAGCAGACTCTATAAAGGGGCAAGATGAAAAGACCAGCAACTCCCCCCTCACGGCGCAGGTCACATGGGGTCATCCACATGATGCACCACATGGTCACTCCAGACAGTGAGCCAGGCTACGGACCCAGCAAGAGTGCTGCCACCACCTCTTCATGACTTGTAGAGCCTGGCACTTGCCCTCGCAACCACCGCCATCTCTTCACAACTCTCCGCTGCCACCCACCATGCCTGAATCAGCGCCAGCCAAAACGCCACCGCTGGGAATGCCGCCGCCGCCGCCGGGACCAGCTCCATCAACATTGTCACCAGATGCAGCACAACCGCTTTACCACCACACTTCCACACCATGCCGTCATCATGACACCACCAACCTCTGAGCGGGAACAGACAGTGAGGCCAACTGGCACCATAGCCTGAGCTCACAGGGGAAACTCTGGCTGGCAGATGAAGAAGCAAGGGAGAAGCAAGGGAGGGTAAAAAAGGTGGAGAAGCACCGGAGGGTCAGGAATAAAAAACTTAAAATACAAGGAACGTAAAATAACCAAGACAAAAAAGGAAAGAAAAACAATGAATATAAGAAAAAAGCTCACGGCAGCAGCGGAGACATGCTGCCTTTGCCGCCTGCCATCTTGCTGGAACGTTAATTGTGTTTTGAGTGTGAAATAAATCCACATACATGACCACTCATGCCCATACCTATTTTGATTGTGAGCCGCCCAGAGACCTTTGGGTAGTGGGTGGCATACAAGCTATATAAATAAATAAATAAATAAATAAATAAATAAATAAATAAATAAATAAATAAATGTCCACCCGTGTGTGTGTGTGTGTGTGTGTGTGTGTGTGTGTGTGTGTGTGTGTGTGTGTGTGTGTGTGTGTGTGAAAGAGAGAGAGAGAGAGAGAGAGAGAGAGAGAGAGAGAGAGAGAGAGAGAGAGAGAACAGGCTAAATATGGGAGATCTAGACACTGCGAATTTTCAGTGGACTAAGATATTGCAGGAGATTACTGAACCCAGGCATAGGAGTTATGCTGTCTGACTGAAAATCTGCTTGTTTCCATTAGGCTCTGCTTTTCTGTGTGTAAACAGATATTTTACAAAGGCACCTGTACACTTTCTCATCCAAAGGAAACCATGCTAATCCATGTAAGTGGGGGAAGTGGGAAATGATACCCTCTAACAGGACTGCAGAGCTTTTCACCACTCATACTATAATATGCTGTTTTGATGTTGTCTGCTTGAAATCACCCTCCGAGCTAAAACACTGATATCCTTGGCTTTGAGGGAGGTAATATTGCCAGCAAATGCAGAGGTCTGGTGATCCAAGCAATTTCTATAACCAGCATTTGGCACTCAAACAGGAAATTAAGGACTGTAGTAGGCAAAGCAACCTTTGCCCTTTAATATATTTCTAAATAAAAACCATTAAGTGAAAAATACTCCCTGTCGCATGTGAATGATTAATGTCCTATGTAAAACATATTTCTTTTGCATGCATGGCCCATAGAATAGCAATATCTTATTAATTCTTACTAATTTTGTATTAATGACTTTGCAAGCAATATGGTTAGTTCAGCTAGAGAAGTATTGTATCCAACTCGGGTGTTAAGGTCATCAGGCCTTTCTTTCCATCCCACCACTCTCATAGGTACATCTCATGGGAACCCATGAAAGGGTCTTTTTGGCTGCTGTGCCCAGACTCTGGAACTACCTCCCACTAGAGGCTAGGACTGTCTCATCCAAGCAGGCAAAGTCCTTTCTCTTCATGCAAGCTTTCCCTGAATGATGGACTACCTATTATGTCTTTTATATGAATCTATTTGTTCACATAGACGTGTTTATAACCACTTATAACCTTGTGTGATTGCATTGACTCTATGCTTTCAATGTTAGTTCCATCACTCGTAACTTTTACATGGAATATTACTCTCTAACTGTTCACATTCTCTTTTAGCTTTAATGTAATTTTAATGTTGTAAGATGTCCGTCAATTCCCTGTTCTCAATATTTGAACATGTCTTAATTATACTGGACTGTATATTATCTCTCATTACTTTGAGCTGCCTTGGCTCCTTTTCCACTGTATTTCTTTCCCAAAAGAATGTACTTTATTTTCCCATGTATAAGACTATAACTGTTAGACTAAAAAAATAGAGTCATCTTATACATTGAAGGAAGCCAATGAGAGAACTGCACAGTAGAAAAACTGTTATTTTGGGCTGGAAAATTGGGGGTCTTCTTATAAATGGGAGCATCTTATAGATGGGAAAATGTGGTAGTTCTAATTCACCTGAGAAAGATATCCTATTTTTATAAATTGTTCTTCCTGCAGCCATTGCTCCCTCACCCACTGTGCATATGTGTTATTCCAGAGGGCTACCTAATTCTCAAGAAATGGAGGAAGTGACTCAGGTGATGTAGTAGAAGAAAGAAATGGGAAAGTCTGTTTTAAATGCTCAGAACTCCACTCACAGAGTCTAAAAGGCAGACAAAATTTGCTCTATACAGAGTCAAAAGTAACAAGAATCCAGCAAATTCTCACAGTTGTGAAGTATGGAGTGCAGCTTGCACTTGTGGACTGAATCATACATAAATAAGAGACATTATTTACAGTGGCTTGAAATGACTGTACCAAACTGTACCAGGTATTATAGCCTGATAACAAAACAGACAGAGGTAAATATGGATAGATTTGGTTTTATGCCATATGCCATAATGTGTGATGCATACCTGTACCACAACGCTGGTGACTGAAGGGTAGAGTCAGCCCAAGAGCACCTGCCACATCTAAAAATCAATGTGATTTCATTCAGAGGTAAGCCTATCAGAACTCTTTGTATATATAAGCTGAGTTTTTATTCCAAACTAACTTTCAATTAAAGTCAGGATCAGGGATTTGTAGAAATGTTTGAATCTGAGAAAATTCTCTAATCAATCCAACTCAGATAGACATGCTTTAAACTCAGTCTCAGGTTTTGTCTGTTTAAAAAAACTTTCCCCATTTCCTAATTTATGAATCAGTTATGCCAGCCAATGCCCAGGGACCTTTAGAAACCATATAGTAAAGTTCTACCACAAAAATACAAATTTGGCATTAAAACTTTTGGTAGTGAAATGAGAATCAAATCAAACAGTAAAACAAATAAACAGAGAAACTTGGACTCAGAAATCTTAAACTTTAAAAGTGAGGGCCACTCATTAAGCAGGACAGGGAAGTGCCTCAAGTCTCAGATTCAACTTACAAATAGATCAACAAGTTGCAATTGCTTAATGGTTTAGAACCATGTCTGGGAAAAACCAAATTCCAGAAAGTGTACAATGTCCTACAACTCTCATGATCCCTGATTAGGACTTGAGGTCGTCTAGCTCAAAAGTGGCTTCCAAGGACATTTTGGTGTCCTCCCAGACCAAACATATTTATCTTTTTTTATGGTTAAAACTTAATTATAATATTTAACTTTGTTTGCGATAGTAATGCCTCTGCCGATCGACTACTTCAGAGTTTTTGCACCAAACACATTTAAGGAATATCACTAGAACTTAAAAGACTTTAAGAAATATCTTTAGCTCAGCTAAACAACCAGTTTGTGCTACCCACCACAAGGTTTATTTTGCAATTTTCAGAGTCTAGGTCCCAGACATAAAACTGTTTGCTGAGCTGCAAAATCTTAGCTATGGACATCTTATCAGGTTCATTTCTTTGATACAGTTGTATCTTGTCAAAAGGTCATTTGTGTAACAAATATATATATATATATATATTAAAAGCCTTGGTTTCCCCTGATTATTTTAACGTATCATCTAGTTATAGTCAAAACACCCAAAATGTAATTGTAACTTCAGTATTTCCATGGCCAGTGCCAATGCAACATCATCTTATGCTACACATTATTTCCAGTTCTAAAAGCGGTGACTGTGGAGTCCAGTAATTCCTGTCCTTGAGGAAGACAGCTCCAAAATTGATACAAACCAGAAAAGAAGAATTATCCTCGAAAGAAAGAAAGAAAGAAAGAAAGAAAGAAAGAAAGAAAGAAAGAAAGAAAGAAAGAAAGAAAGAAAGAAAAAGTTTAATGTGTACATCTGCAAAAAGCTTGAACTATTTTGACTTGGGGCAAACTAGTTATGGCCTTAAGTGAATGGTATGAATATGATGCTTTTTCTTGTTAAACAGCAGTCTGGAGCATGGGGGCTGGTGGAGTAGGGGGAAAGTTTAGCTCATTTCTCCCCACCTATGTTCTGCATTAAAATATATTTTATGAAGGTATATTTCCATGCTATTGGGTTGCAGACATATTCTGTATAGATGTCTTTCTGTGTGACGTACAACAGTAAATGATGTTCTGCTGCACACTCACGTCCAGCCCAATGAGATAGACCGTCCCTAAAGCACCTCTCCCTGTCCCTGGAAAGGCATCAAGACAATAACAAGAACATAAATGGCAATCTGCTGCCTTTTCATAACACCCCAAAACATCTTGCTTTACTCAAACGATAGGACCAACGCTGTTCTGAAAACTGTTTTTTTAATACAAGAAATACAACCCAGTTAATGAAGCTAGCAAAATCCAAATTTCCCCACAGTCAAGTTTGTAAAATAGAAAGATTGAATGGAAACATTTTAGGCCAAAATGTGCTGTTATATTTTATGAATCCTGCACATTTTGTTTAACCGACTGGAAAGAGTCTCCTGAAAACAACTCCACTGTATTTTAAAGGAGCATGTGTTGGAGGCAGCGTATCCAGTAGCTGGCATGTCTAAAGTTGTAAAAGTAGATTTACATTGTATGTCAAACACTACACATGAGGGTGCAAAAATCAACATTGATTTGGGGCCTAAAAGATATATATGTATTTCCTGAAAGTCAGCAAACTGTGCCATTCACAAGGAGTTTGGGAAAAGGCATATCTACTGCAGGCCACTCAGCCAGGAGCACATGATTTATAACTAACAGAAGGGGCTACTGAGGTTTTATGTACTTTTAATTCCTGCTTCAGGGATTTACTGAAAGGAGTAAAAGTTTGGCCCCATTAATTCTATGCACTGGAATTACCAGTGACATCATACACTGGGGTTTGATTATACCGCACTTGAGTTTTTGCTGTGCACATACGCAATATGTTCACTTCAGAAATGAGTTAAATGAGCCATGGTAAAATTAAGCTTTATGAAACAAGGTGGAAAGACAGACTGCAATTACAGAAACCTACTGCTACCATTAGGTAACTTTCAGGGTCTTTAGTACTGGTGATCTTTCTATTTTGTAGTTCAGACAGACGAACAGACAGTCACACAGGCACACCTGTTCAAATACCCTTCAGCAGGAGACGGAAGAGGAAGTCTGTGTCAGACAGAAGGCTCTAGAAGTCTGGCTTTGCCTGTGGTAGCTTGGTTACACCCTTCACCTACCCTGACTACGTTGTATCAGATACTGTTATGACACAATGAGATGTGCATGTATGTTTAGAGGCTGCTTCCATGAAGCACTGAGGATAGAAAGGTATATAATGAGTATATGATTTCATGGCTGAAATCCAAAGTAAGTCACAACTAGAGGAGGCCCAGACACTCAATGAAATGTGGATAGGTGTGGACTGGAGATGGGGACAAACTGCCAAAATGGTGGTTCATCTTGGTTCATGGTTCATGAATCATGAATTTCCCAGCAGTGGAATACAGAGATGGGCATGAAACGAACAATTTTTGTTTCTGTTTTTGTTTTTTCGTTTCGTTATGTAACGAAATGACAAATGAATTTTGTCTCTAAAATGAAACGAAATGAACAGAAACACCAGAAATTTTGTCGTGCATTTCGTTTCCGTTACTGCAATATGAGTGAATTGCTTAAAATCCTAAAAAAACAGAAACAATTGAAATAAATGGTAATGAAATGGTAACAAAACGAACGAAAATGAAAATGAATTTTTTGCAAAACTTCACGAAAAACAGAAACTAACCGAAATGGACCCTCCAAATGACAAACGACAAATGAAATGCCATTTTTTGATTCGTGCCCATCTCTAGTGGAATATGCTGCCACAGACAATGGTGGAGTCTCCTTTGGAGGTTTTTAGGCACAGCCTGGATGGCCCTCTGTTGGGATTACTTTGATTATGGTTCCTAAATGGTGGGGTTGGACTGGACGGCCCTTGATGTCTCTTCTATGGTGTGTTGATTCATTGGGTCTTTTTTTAGAGCCCCTGGGGCTATAAAAAATAAAAGCAAAAACACCAGAGCCCACCACCCCCACAGTTTTCTCACTCATTGCTTTCTCCCTGGCCCATCAACTATATTCCTTGTTTGCCTCTGCTACGGTCATTTTTAAAAATAATGCATTTTCACTTCACCAGCCTGTTGGCTGGCCTGGGGACATCTGTTCTAGCAGCATAGCTTGCATGTGAAAGGACAAATAAAAAGGGCAGATATTCATCACTTCATATTCCTCAGGGTCTCTGGATTGTAGGGGAGCCTCTATACCACCCCATAGCACTTAAAGCACTCTCTGGGTAGTTTACAAGCAGGCAACTCCTCCCCCCCCCACTGAAAGCTGGGTACTCATTTTACTGACCTTGGAAGGACAGAAGGCTGAGTCAACCATGAGTCTTCTACCTGGGTATGAACCCCCGGTTGTGAATAAAGTTACAGTTGCAGTATTACATATAACCACTGTGCAGGAGACTTTGAACAAGAAAAATGTCCCCTTTCATGCGCTGATAGTGGTGGCTACTGCATTAATTGTAGTATGTAGAGAGTGCAGGTATGCCACTAGAACACATCTGAATTAACAATTCTCAGAAAGGTTGAAAAGGTACAAAGTGGAGAAAGAATATTTTTTATAAAATAGAGAAAGATTGATCTGATATGCATCACACAGAGTGTTATCATGTGCATGCACATACTGTAACATTATATGGGAAAGCAGTACAGAGAACTGGATTTCATGAGTTTATGATTCCACCCAGAGGGGCCATTTTAGTTGTCGCATCTATGAATTGCAGTTCAGCAAGTTAACATTTCCTATTCTCTGCCTGTGTGTGAAGTGGAACAAATGGGGGTGGGATGGGGAATGGCTGCTCCGCACGGCCTCGTGCCGAGCAGGGGCACCTTTGCCGGCCGGTTGAGGGAGGCGGCTATTGGCTCCGCTATTAGCGTAGCCTACGTAGGGGAGCGCGCCCCTTTATAAGTCCTTGGCGCGCTCCCCTCAGCCTGCCTCCGTAATTGCCGGTTTCGTCGGGGAGCGATCGGCACGCCAGCCAGGAGTGCCTCCTGACGAGTCCGGTGCCTCGGTTCGGCGAGCTGCTTGCTGCTGCCTCTGACAATCATCTGATTGTCGGGAGAAGTCTTGACTGCGCCTCCCGGAGCCCCTGCTAAGGTCCTGTCATCCCAGGGTGGGTCCGGGAGGCGCGTTACCCGGCTGGGCAGGCTTTTCGAGCCTGCGTGGTTGGGAGCCTTCTAAAGGAGCGGGAGCTCTTGAGCCCCCTTTCAGCTCAGCTGCTTGTCGGGTCCCGACGAGCAGCTGAGCTTACTGATAAGCGCTCGCTGTGGGGCTTTACAGACTGGCTTGAATTGTGGCTGGATTTATTTCGGGGAAGGGTATGGGAGGCAGGTTTCTGTGATCGCGCAGGCTTGGCGAAGCCTGCGTCCTTGACGAGCGCCGCACAAGCGGCGTGCGGGATCCCTTGAGCCCCTGCTACCCAGCTGTTTGTCGGTCCCGACAAGCATCGGAGCGCGTAGATAAGCGCCCCCTGTTTAACTCCGATGGCTTGCATCGCCAGGTTCCAGTTACCCTGCTGGGCTTATTCCGTGGGTGAGGGAGCCAGCGGGAGAAGGGGGGGTGGCTGCTGGGCTCGATTCCCGCTCGGGTTTTTCCTTAGCCTGTTATCTGTGGGTTGGAGCCCCAGCGGGGTGGAAAGCGTTGACAGCCTGGCGTACTGAATTTCCTAGTGTTTAGGGATCCTTTACTACAGCCACCCCGAGCATTCAGCGTGTAGCTGCGTGTAGTGGTTATTCCTACCTTTTATCCGGGGCGCCTTAGGGAAGCTTATTTAGATTGTTTTTGCACGGGGCGGCCATTTTGGCCGTGCCTTATGGGCTCATCCGGTGGGCACTCATCGACATCCATCCGCCCGGCTGGACATTCCAGGTGGCCATCAATCATTCTGCCTTTTGTCGACTCCCGGGTGGAGCAAGGCAATTTTGTATTATTCGTCTGAAAGCTATATTGCTGCCATTTTCCCTCTTGGTGATAGCCAGCTTAGCCCCCCCCCCTGTTCGGCCATTTTGGGAGCATCACCTTACAGGTTTTTCCGGGGGTGGGTGTAATCTGCATCCATCCTCCCTGTTCGTTGTTACATAAGAACATAAGAACATAAGATGAGCCATGCTGGATCAGGCCAAAGACCCATTTAGTCCAGCTTCCTGTATCTCACTGAGGCCGCATCAGACGTTTTGGGGAGGGCATGAGACTAGATATCTGTTTCCTGATACCACTCCCCTGCATCTGGCGCTTGAAGTACCCTGGTTTTAAGCCTGGGATTACATATATACATCATGGTTGGTAACCTGTGCCTTTGGGTTGGGCGGCTATTTGCTGCTTTGCCACTCGGTGGCCATTTTGGTGGGACTTTCTGGGCCTACTCTTAGCTCTACCTACCTCCAGTTACCCTGGGCTGTAGGCCTTCAGCTTTGTTCAGGGGATATTACACCCTTCCATCGGGGGTGGCTCATGGACACCAATTTGGTTTGGTACCCGATGGTCATTTTGGCCATGCCTCATGGGCTCATCCCTTAGGCATTGATTTGCATCCATCTCTCCGGCCGAATATCCTGCGTGGCCCTGAACCCCTCTGTCTGTTTGTTGACTTATTAGTAGAGTCTCGCGTCTTTGTATTGTTCCCCTTATGTTTTGCTATGCCATCTAGGCCCCACCAGATGTTTTTGGGAGGGCATGAGAATGGATGCTGGTCTCCTGATACCACTCCCCTGCGTCTGGCCCTTGAAGTCCCCGGGTTCCTCCATCATGGTTTGTAACCTGTGCTGGACTGTTTCCCCAGGAATCTGCCCAGTATCCCCTTTTAGGCATCCAGGCCACATGCCATCACCACTTCCTGTGCCAGGGAGTTCCATAGACTTACAACGCGCTGGGTAAAATAAATTAATACATAAACAAATAAATGAATATTTTCTTTTGTCAGCATTTACACTCCCAGCCCTCAAGTTGAGTTTATTCCGTGGTCCTGGTATGTGGGAGGGAGAGAAGAGCTTCCCCCTAGCCACTTTACTCAGACTCTGCATGGTTCTGTATGTCTCAATCATATTCCCCCTCAGGCCCCCTTTTTCCAGACTAAAGAGGCCCAAATGTTTTTATGTCTTTCTTGAGATGCGGTGACCAGAATCGTGCACAATACCCCAGGTTGGACCTTACTATTGTTTTGTGTAAATGGCATTATAATGGTGATTGTTTTGTTTTCAGAACCCCTCTTTCGATAATCCTTACATTTGGTTACGTTAAAACACAATTGCCATTTCTCAGCCCATTTCCACAATTTGGGGAGATCCTTCTGGAGCTCTTCACAATCTTCTCTGGTTTCCACCGCACAGAACAGTTTTGTGTCATCTGCAAACTTGCCCCCCCACTGTTTATCCCTGTCTCCAGCTCATTTATGCTTGTTAATCTTTAATCTACCGATTAGTTCTCAGACCCCCTCTCTTTCAACCTGTATTTGATTTGATTCTTTCGCCAAGAGGGGCGGCTCAGGCAGCATACCCCACTCAAGGTCCTCTGTCATGGAGTCAGGCACCCCGAATCGTGGGGGCTGTTACACACCGCAATCTGGGTTGGCTGTTACATACCAGGGCCACCCTTCCCATTCTCCTTGAATCCGTTTTTGGTTTGTGCTACGCACACGCTATGGGTTACTTTTCACCTGTTTGCCCCTTATATTCAGCTACGCCGTTTAAGGAGGGAGGTTCTAATGGGAAGGAGAAAGGTAAAGCCCCTGCCATGAAGAGGCCTATTCAGCAGCCCCTTACTTATCCATCCTCTTCATCAGGTGATGAGTCACCTAGTCTTTTGGCAGCTCGGTAGAAGCGGCCTCGTTTGGAGCGCGAGCACGCTGAAAGGCAGGGGATGGCCGTGTCTTAGGGGAGAAGGCTTTCTACGAGCGTGGCTAAGGCTCAGAGGGGGCGGAGCGTACACTAATAATGGCTAATGGTGACATGCAATTCTTCTCTTGAGTCCGTTTTAGCAGGATCTGCCAGTGTCGTTTCTGCAGGTACAACATCTGTGACTACTGAAGTAGCCGTGTCATTGCATGCTCCGCTCAGACCCCCCCTCAGTTGCTGTGTCTTCCAACATAGTCATGTTCCCACCTGCCACCGAAGACTCATCGCTTCCGGCCCTGGTTTCGGCCTGGGCTGTGTATTCGTGGGGTAAGTCGGCTCTAGCAGTCCAGCATCTACCCTTCATGGAGTTGCGGCACCTGGTCGTCCAATTTTGCGCAGACTGTGCTATAGTATTGTGGGACTTCGTAGTCCTCATCGTACGCACCGCATTTCAGCCGAAATTTAGTGCGCTGCTTCGTTCCACCTGGGGTGTCGGCGCAGTGGTATTACCCGGACCTAACCCAATTTTGAGTTTGTCTGAAGTTTCCGACCTCTCCTATAGGTTATGTAGGCTGGCTAATGCATAGCCTCGAGTTTGTTCTGCCAGTTATGTGGTTGCCTTGTTTCAAGCTGCCAATTTGGTACCCCCTTTTTCGCTGCCTCATGTGGTTAGCGAGCTGCTTGCCCAATCCAAGAAACCAACTACTAGCTTATGCATTACGTTGGTCGTGTATGGTCCGCCTGCAGGATCTGGTCCCTCAGCATATTTGTAGATTGAAGACTGACCAGCGAGGTAAGGCCGACACGATACACCTTCGTAGGTGTTCTGTGCTTCAAATTTGCTCGGTCCTAGCGTTATATTGGTCCGCCCTGCTTGCTTACAATAATCGGGGGTACCTATTCCTGCTCAAAGAGGGGTCGCCTTTGACAGGTTGCCAATATTGGACAATTTCACTGAGGGCAGTGCAGGTCGCGGGCGTATCGGGCCGGCATTTTGGGCGTCATTCGCTCCGGATAGGCGCTGTTTCCACAGCAGCTGCCTTTGGCGCCGGTTGGGTTGGCAACCAACGGATTGGGTGACGGAGGTTTGGAGACTTTAAATCTTCTGTATGTTTACTAATGGAACGGTAAAACCGGGCCAGTTGTTCTTTTCTTTCCATTACAGCTTCTACCCCCCGGGAGCCGGGTTCGAGCGTTGGTTACGGCCTCAGTTTTTGTTTACTGGGACCCTGAGTTGCTACCCAGTCGGGACGTGGCCGCGCTTTCGGCCTTGGACGTGGCTGTGCTTTCGGACTTGGATGGGGCCGCGCTTTCGGCCTTGGACGTGGCCGCGCTTTCGGCCTGGGACGTGGCCGCGCTTTTGGCCTTGGACGTGGCCGCGATTCGGCCTGGGACGTGGCCGCACTTTCAGCCTGGGACATGGCTGCGCTTTCGGCCTTGGCCAATGGGCCAGTTTCCTGTGGAAGGGCAAGAAGGTGATGCCTTGACGCGCCTTTCTTACTGTGGCTGCCAGTGACCTCCCCCCTGCCACCTTGCCGAGCATCGTGGTTGCCCATGTTGGGAGGAATTGACTTGGCCCATAACTCGGGCAAGTCTCTCATCCTCAAGATCCTCGTGGATCTGAGAGCATTCCAGCGTACTCGCTCATTGGTTCGTGTTGTTTACTCTGTGATAATTCCCCGGTTGTACGGGGGTTCGCGCCACCAAGGGTAGCGCAATTTATTATTTAACCATCATGCAGATCTCTATAAAATGATCAAGGTCCTCGGCAGTCCTATCTTAATAACCAGTTAGGTAGCTGGTAGGCTTCAGTAATAATGACCCCAATGTTATCAAGTGGCCTGCCTAGAAATGGGGAATGGGGGATGCCCAAAACACTCTGGCATTCTCATTGCATGCATAACTGGCTGCAATAAATTACTTCAGAGAGTGGACCTGACAAACCTTAACCATTGCGTTAGTTGCCCGCGTTGTGCAGGCCGAAGCGGGAGCTGTCCTGTGGCACTTCAACATCTCTGCTGGGGAAACCACCTTAATCCGTCCGGATGGTGTGCATTTATTGGACAAGGGCCTGGATATCCTTATTCAGAATCTTAAGGAGGGCCTGAGGGCCGAATTGTTCGGCTGTGGGGTAAAGAGCCGCAGTGCGCCTCTTTGGTGGCGGGTAGCGCATAAAAGTTAACCATTTAGGTCCCGAATCTAATTACATCTTCACATCTCCGGCAGCCTTCCATTAATAACCCAATAGGATTTAGTTAGGGAGCAAATAATAATAACAACCCCAAACCCTAGGAGGGCTGCCAACCTTTAATCAAGCGTTGATGCCAAAAGATCTCATTGGCATCCTCACTGCGGCAGTTCAACGGGCCGCAGGAAATTGGTGGAGTAGCGGGACCTAATCAATTTGTTGTTACCATTTTGATGATGCGCTACGGCTCCGGCCCTCCTAAAGTTATTGCTCATTGACAAGTAATTTAAAATTCGTTACTGTAGTTAATAAAGTTGTGGCCCTTATTTAACCCAAGCGGAATGTGTGTCGCCTCTTTCTTTCAACCTGGCTCGGCAATAATCTGAATTGCAGGACTGTAGAGGAAGTTGGTTTGAGGATAGGCTCTACTGATTTGGGGATAGAAAAGGAATAAGACATTGCTTATTTGTGAAGATTAAAAGAGATGCCACCATTTTACAGTGCATTTACGACTCGAGTACTATTATCTGACGTCTTCTTATGAACAGATCACACTAATTAAAATAAGGTATGTGCTTTTTGTAATAAACTTGTGGTTTATAAAGTTGGGTATGGTTTCAGATAAGATATTTGGTTTGCATGGTTTTTTGCCATGCAGTGTGAGAAAGGTCGTGGCAGGTTGAGGCAAGAATTTCAACTTCAAGTCAGTTTGGCCCAGAAGGAGCAGAATGTATGGGGAATGAATGTCTTACTTTGTAATTAACTTGGCTGTGTTTGATGAAATCACACCATGAGCCTCTGCGGAGGCACAACCAGCTGGCTAAAAGAGAAGCAGGTAGCTTCATAATAAAGAAATGTTTTGAGACCAAAAAAAGTGTCCTTATATTTTCTCAGAATAAGATTTTCAGACTCTTCATCCATGGCACTCAGATTACTAAAAGAGTACTACTAGCAGATCATTCATTGTGAATGTTTGTAATAAAAGTGGGAAAAGAAATAACAGAGTTATTAAACTGTCAGTTTCAGCAGTACCTCTGTGGCATCCAAGGATATGAAAAAGACAAAGACGCCTCTGAATATGTCAAAATGGCATATGCTGAGGCCCTGAGAATTACTATTCCCATCCATCACCACCCCAGCTGCTGACAAATTTACAGTTGCCCAGTTGCCAGCATCCTATTCCTTCAGGTTTGAAGACCAACGTCTGAGATCCAAGGGACAGACATGAAAATCTTGAGTTTCGAACCATGTCAATTCAACAATTGTCGCCTCACCAAGCACAAGGCCTGAACTTGATTGGCTGTGAATTCAAACAAGATCAGCATGTATGATAAACACATGGAAAATGTCCTAAACTCTCAGTGAGGCAAAATGTATGCAGAGACAGCCCTTGGGAGAACCAGTGATTGCTCATGAAGCATAGCTTCAATGATTTGCAGTCAGGCTTCTGACTTACTAATGATGTTTCTACATCATTTCTACATCAGTGCTCGGAGGCAGCAACTCCCCCTGACACAGAGGAGCTGCAGTAAATGCGAACCAGGCCTCAGTTTGAAATTATGCTTTATTTAATTCGTAATCTTGCCATTTGGAACATATTTTTCCTATGAACCATGTGGTTGTGATATCTGGGCATATCTGTAGCCGATTACTTTAGCAAGTCAAGTTCCAGTGTTGGACTACAGAGAAAATGCTCTGTGGCTGTTAACTATCAGAGTCACCACACAATGGAAAGGCCAAACTATCAACAATTATAGAAAAGCACAGAGGTTCCATTTGTCAGGTTATCCAGAGCCTCCTGTCTAATTATTAATGCAATAAACTACTAGTTTAACGTTCGGAAAGGAATGACTCACCTGCATGGTCTCCTATTTCATGCCTTAAACAGATGTGGCACAATCCTTCAGGGTGGGGTGCTGAAGAAACTGATATGAAGCAGGAAGTTTGGGTTGGCAGATTTGGGTCAGCTATTTCCAGAAGAAACCAAGAACTGCTCAGATGACTGCCTCTCTTCCGTTTCTGAGCTCCTTTCAGTGTTTGAAATTAGTATACCTGTGACTACATGAGGCTAAGGATGGAAAACAGTGGAGGATTGTGCTTGTAACTTCCCAGTGGCACCTGGTTGGTGGTCACTGTCTCATACAGTGAAACTAGCAAGCTTTGAAATGCTACTTTTTTGAACTATAACTTCCAGAATTCCCAAGGCAACAACTGATATGACACTTTTTGGAAGGGTAGTCCCCTTCAAGGGCTCTTCCAAATGGACCATGTGTCCTCCACCTGAAGCATTGTTGATGCATTCAGTATTTTGACCCCAACTTCCATGTGATGTAAGCCTTGGCTTGAAAACAACAGTGACAAATTCTGTGCCTTCTGGTGCTTTTTAAAAATTCCTCTAGGCATGGTTTATTTTGTACTGGGATTTGTTCCAGGGCCAAGTTAATCTGTGCTGTAGTGGTTTCTCTCAAAGTTAGTTTCTGTTCTCAAAAGTTTGCTGGCAGGAAGCTTTCAGTTAAATTGAAACAATCGCGGGGATGGGGGACGGGACAAAGAACCAAATGAACAAAGGTTTTAGCAAAAAGAGAAAGAAAAGTGTCCACAGTGATTAAAGCACTCTCTGGGTGGTTTACAAGTTACATGTTGCCCCCATAGTGACCTGAATACAGTGATTCCCCAGCTGTTTTGCGGTTCATATACTGCGGTCCCGCTATATCGTGGGACTGCAGTACTGAACACTTTTTCTCCCCCACCCCAGTGCCAATGAGCTGGAGCCTGTGGCTTGAGGGAGGGGGGAAGGGTTTTAAAAGCCCCCTTCCCCAAGCCCCAGGCTCTCTCTGGCCTGTAGTCCTTCTTCAGGGCTGCCAGCTGGGGTGGGGGGGGGGGGCATCTTAAGCCAGAGGAGATGTGGTTGTGCCTTCAAGTGTATTGGGATAAGGCAAGACAGTCTGGAAGAAGGTGACCTCGGTGGCGGTGGCGGCAAAGCGAGAAGCTGAAAAAAAACACGAATGGAAGCCCTTCCAGGAAGGCAGCGGGAGGCCTGAGCAGGGCTGTTGTTCCCGGGTGAGCTTTTTGGGGAATGCCCAGTCACCCCCTCCCCAAAGGCAGCCACCTCTTCCTCCTCCTCCTCCTCCTGCTGCTGCACATCCCCTTTAAGTGTCCATTTTGCAAGCCTCCTCGCCCATCCTGCTCACCTTCCGCCACGTTCAGAGTGTGATGGTGGTGGCGGCAGTGGCTCTTCCCCACCTACTGCTCCTTCCATCTCTCCCTCCCATGCTCTTGGTCTGCTCCAGCACTGGCAGTCAAGGTGGCCTGCACGGCCCCTTTAAGTGCAGCTGGAGCCGCCCTCACTTCCTCCTGCTGCTGCAGCAGCAGCGGTGGCAGCTTATGCTGGCCAGGCACGGCCGCTTGTTGATCTCAGGGCTGCTGGGCACTGGCTGCAGTGGTTGCTTCTTTCCCCACTGAACGGGGAGGAGGGAGGTTGAGGAGGAGGAGGAGGTGGTCAGTGGGGCCAGGTGGGCCACTTGCTGGCTGCCTAGCCATGGGAGTCCCTGGGGCGCCTGCCTTCGCAAGCCTTTTCTCTCCTCCCACCAGCCCTCCCCCTCATTAGGAGAGCTTGGCGGCGGCAGCAGCGGCAGTGACAGCTCTTCCCTGCCCACCTCTCCCTCCCTCCCATGCTTTCAGGGTGAAAATGACTGCTCTGGCCCTGGCAGTCAAGGCCGCTGGCGTGGCCCCTTTAATCGCCATTGGAGCCACCCTCGCCTCCTCACCCTCCTCCTCTTCCTCCTGCTGCTGTTGTGACAGTGGCAGCAGCTTAGGCTGGCCTGGCACAGCTGCTTGTTGATTTTGGAGCTTGCGGGTGGTAGCTGCAGCAGCTGCTTCTTTCCCCGCTGAGCGAGGAGGAGGGAGGCAGTGAAGGACGAGGTGGTCGGCATTGTTGGGCGGGCCTGGGTGGAGAGGTGGGCTGCTTACTGGCTGCCTGACTGTGGGAGTCCCTGTGGGTGCCCACCTTCGCAAGTCTCCTTGCTCCTCCTGCCAGCCCTCCCCCTCATTTAGACAGCTTGGTGGCGTTGGTGGCTCTTCATTGCCCACCTCTCCCTCCCTCCCTCCCTCCCTCCCTCCCTCCCCTTGTTCCTGGGGCAAAGATGGCTGCTCTGGCCCTGGCAGTCAAGGTGGCCGGTTCGGGCTTGGGCAGCTCCTCTCTCCTGCCCAGCCCGGCCGCTGCCCTCCCCACTGCCCTCTTCCTGGAGCTGGACTTCAACTCAGGCACCTGCATTGAGGAGCTGAAGTGTACCCAGGTGGGTCTCCTACCGCGTTGGCCCGTGGCGGAGGAACGGGGCATTGTTGGGCCCTGATCTGTGAGAATCAGGCCATCCAAGGAAACAGAGACATGCACCCAGCCCTCTCACATCCCTTTCCCAGGATGCGCCCCACCCCACCTGCCCATCCCTTGGACTCTGCAGCCCTGACTTGGGGGTCAGGAGAAGTGGTGTGTGATGTTTAAAATATCTTTAAACATTGTACACCCCCCACCCAAGCTGCATCCGCATATCACAGATTTTCAATTATCGTTGTTGGGTTGGGTCCCTAACCCCCGTGATAGACGGCGGGGGGGACTGTATTCATTTCACCAATCTCAGAAGGATGGAAGGCTGAACCAGATTGCTGGGACTGAAGACTAGATTGTGAACAGAGTTTGGCAGCAGTGCAGCAGTTGAATCATTGTGCCACAAGACTCACAGAAGACAGGTCATGGCTGGAAAAATGAATGTCTGTGCTTAAGTATTTAATAAAGCCTATTACAATTGTTGGCCATTAAACTTGGCCACATCTATGTAAGCCACCCTGGGACCTTTTCCAAGAAGAAAGGTGGGGTAAAATACTCTAAAATGAATGAATGAATGAAAGAATGAATGAATAATGAAGAGAAAATGAATGGATTGGCTCATTGCGTTTTGGCGGCTTGCGAAGACCAGATGGGCTCCCACGTGTCATTTTGGAACCGGTAGCTTCTGAAACGAATAGCTCATCCCTACTGACCACCACAACTTCCCTAGATCCTTGACAGACCTGACTGATAAAATCTGCCAGGCCTACAAAAATGGAATGAGCCACAGCTATCATCAGTGTGTCTCTCCTTGAGGACCAGCTTCCTCCACCTCTCAAAGAGACAATAAGACACATTCTTTAAAAACCTAAGGCAGCAACAGATGATATACAGTGGCACCTTGTATAAAGGAATTAATTAGTTCCAAATGAAATTATGTTAAGCAAATTTTCCTTTATACAAATTCCCATAGGAATGCATTGAAAATGGAGTAATCCCATTTTATGTTGTACAGATTCTCCCCATAGGTAATTATGTTAAGCAAATATCCCCTATCTCTGGAATTTTTTATGTTGTACACATTTTATGTTATACAAACTGTTTGTTATACAAGGGTCCACTGTATTAATAACTCTAGACCTGTGCCAAAATCCCATTCCTAAGCAAGCTAGTGAAGAGGGTGGTAAATCAGCTTCAAGGTCTTCTGGAGGAGACCAATGCCTTCAATCCATTCCATTCTGGATTCAGGCTGAGTCATGGAACAGAGGCAGCATTAGTTGCTTTGCATGATGACTTCATGAGGGACATTGACGGGGCAAAATGTCATTGTTGGTCCTTCTCAACCTTCTATCTATACAATTGACCATGGTATCCTCCTGGGAGGCTCTCTGGATTAGGGATCGGAGGACTGGCCTTGGCCTGGCTCCAGTCTTTCCTAAGCGGCAGTCCTCAGAGAGTTCAGCTTGGTGAAATGCTGTCCACTTCTTGAACTCTTAACTGTGGAGTCCCTTGGGGGGTCAATCACCTTACCACTGCTATTAATATCTATATGAGGCCACTGGGAGAGGTCATCCAGTGATCTGGAGTTTCATGCCATTGGTATGTGGATTACACATAGCTCTATATCTCCTTCCATCCCTCTGCAGATGAATGTGTCCCTTCCCTTGAGCATTGTCTAGATGCCATACTGGAATGGATGAGGGAAAAGAGATTGAAGCTGAACCCAGTCAAGATGGAGATCCTTCATGTGGGTACCCCCAGTGTCTGGGGATTGTGAACATTCCTCTCATTTAGGGAGGAGTGACTCCACGAAGGATCTCCATCTTTGCAGCCTTTGCATCCTGCTAGACCAAATGCTATCCATGGAGTCCCAGACAGCACCTGTGGTGCCTATTTCCATCTAAAGCAGATCAACCGACCTGACAAAACACCTTATCCCACCAAGATCAGCCTGTAATACCCGTTCATCTCAAACTGGGTGATTAAGATAAGTAACACTGAGGGAGGCACAGAAAGAGAGTACAATCTTCCACCCAAGGCTAGATTAGTCCTCTCCCGGGAAGGTTTTAAAAGGGACATGAAAAACTATGCTGTTTAGGCGGGCCTTTTTGGAGTTCATAGTTGCAGACAGTGAGCCAAAGATACATGTCTGGAATCTTAATTTTAATTTTAGTTTTCATTTAGTTTAATTTACTCTAACTGGGCTATGTATATTATGCTTTGTTTATATTGTATAGTGCTACAATTTTGTTTGTATCTTAAAGCTTTTATTTTGTATGATGTTTTATCAAGGTTTGAATGTTGCTGTCCACCAAGAGTAACCATTTGGCCATATAATAAATAAAATAAAATAAAATAAAATAATTCATGAAATGATCATGAAGGCGCCATATAGTCTCCTGAAGCTGAAAATACCATCACTCTGCTAATTCATAATCAAACATATTTCCATGCGTGGACAGGTTCAAGGTGGCAATATAGAGTGTGACGAATATTGCTCCATCCTGTGCGTCAGCTCTAGGTACTCATTGACCCTTTTCTTCCTTTTGCCTGAGAGACAAGCCGTGAGAACCCATGAGATTTTATCTCCAATCCATATTCTTAGCAGAGAAGAATAGAAAATACTGAACTGGAAATGAACTATTTTATCTTGTGAGATGCCCCAGCCCTTTCCTTTTGAAAGGTCTTTTGTGAAAGGGAAAACAAATTGCATGCTATGTAACAAGAGTAACCTTGTTTCCAAGGATTTGGTCATAAGTTAATAAGACCTTCATTTCCTTCATGCACTGATTCAGATATGCTGAATGGGCTTCTTACATACACCTGCTAAAACAAAGCAGATTCCCTCTGGTTAGGGTGGGTCTTTCATAAGAACATAAGAACAGCCATGCTGGATCAGGCCAAAGGCCCATCTGGTCCAGCTTCCTGTATCTCACAGTGCCCCCACCAGATGCATCTGGGAGCACATGAGGCTAGATATCTGTCTCCTGATAGCACTCCCCTGCATCTGGTCCTTGAAGTACCCCGGGTTTAAGCCTGGAGATTAAACATCTCCATCATGGTTTGTAACCTGTGATGGTCTTTTCCTCCAGGAATCTGTCCAATCCCCTTTTGAAGGCATTCAGGCCAGATGCCATCACCACATCCTGTGGCAGGGAGTTCCACAGACTAGCAACACACTGGGTGAAAAAAAAATCTTTTGTCTGTTCTTACTCTCCCAGCCCTCAGTTTGAGTGTATGTCCCCTAGTTCTGGTATTTTGTGTGTTAGAGAAGACCATCCCTCTATCCACTTTACTCATGTCCTGCATTATTTTGTACGTCTCAATCATATCCCCCTCAGGCACCTTTTTTCCAGACTAAAGAGCCCCAAATATTGTAGTGTTTCCTCATTTTAGTCGCTCTCTTCTGCACCTTTTCCAGTTCCACTATGTCTGTTTTGAGATGCAGTGACCAGAATTGTACACAATACTCCAGGTGCGGCCTTACTATCATTTTATATAGTGGCATTATAATGTTGGCTGTTTTATTTTCAATCCCCTTTTTGATAATCCCTAGCATGGAATTGGCCTTCTTTACCACTGACTAAGTGAATCTAACCTGGCAGGTTTAAGTAAATAGGTCTTTCCCTTGCATTGGTACCTTCTGAAAGGGGGCAATGACAATAAAGATTCCTATCCTATCCTATTCTGATAAAGAGCAAAGCAGTTCTCAAAGGTATACAAGCAACCCATAAAGCATACAAAACAACCCATAGAGTTCTCTGAGCCATGCTCCAACTATTAGGCAAAGTGAGGTCTTCTGATGTTGGGGACAGGGCTGGAATGTCAGCCTCCTATGTATCCCTCCAGGACAATATGGCAGCTTCCCTTCATCCTCTGCCCAGGACATAACATGTCTTCTGCTTTCCAAGCTACTATTTTGACCTGCAATGTGATGGATAATATTTATCCCACCACTAGAGATGGGCACAAAACGAACAATTTTTCATTTCCGTTTTTGTTTTTTCGTTTTGTTATGTAACGAACTGACAAATGAATTTTGTCTCTGAAATGAAATGAAATGAACAGAAACACAGGAAATTTTGTCGTGCGTTTCGTTTCCGTTACTGCAATATGAGTGAAGTGCTTAAAATCCTTTAAAAAATCACAAAAAATGAAATAAATGGTAACAAAATGGTAACGAAATGAACAAAAACAAAAACGAATTTTTTCCAAAATTCACAAAAAACGGAAATGAACCGAAACGGACCTTCCAAACGACAAACAACAAACAAAATGCAATTTTTTTTATTCATGCCCATCTCTACCCACCACCACTACTGAAGGAAGCTGTGGTTGCCAATCCAGGCATATAGAAGGGGTGTCCTGGTGTGCTTCTCAGGTGGCCATCACTAGCTATGCTTGGCCTGTCCCCCAGCTGCACATGTTCAGCATCATTTATGAAGATTTCATCACAGGCTGCAGGTGGGTTGCCAGGTCTGAGAGTTGCATCTGTTTGTTGGGTCTCCAGGCAGAGAGAGATACTGTAGCTCTCAAGCTGAGCACTGTTGAAGGAGAAGAAAGTCAATTTTCATTTGACAGGTCGAACTAAAGCCTGAATAACCATCTCTACCAATTCCCAACTGGTGCTGTGGCTCACTGGTTCAGTCTGAAGTTGTGATGTCAGAAATGCTGGCGCACCAGCCAGCTATTCCAGAAGTTCCCAGTCCATATTGGATGTGGGTTTCGGGCAGCTGTAGTCAAAAAACCCAACCATTTCCCATCACTTCAAGGGATATTTTCATGTTACGAGCCCAGATGTCCAGTTTCCTGGCACCAGAACCATAGGGGGTATAGTGATGAAACCTAACCGCACCCCACACCTGCAGGAAAACGCTAGGAAGAAATGATGAAACCTACCACTAAAATATCCCCCTGGCTCCTATACAATGTAATGATTCTTTTTTTTGTCTCAAAGACAAAAGCTTTATTTAAGAAAGAAAGAAAGAAAGAAAGAAAGAAAGAAAGAAAGAAAGAAAGAAAGAAAGAAAGAAAGAAAGAAAGAAAGAAAGAAAGAAAGAAAGATCCTGCGTAGCTCTTAATACATACATTATACTCTATATGAAATACTGCTTCTAAAAGAATCAACATTGTTCATCTACTTAACAAAGCAGAAAGTAAATAAATTGCCACTACTGCTTCCTTCACCAGACATTTGCAATGTGGTTGCCAACAAACCATAAAATTTATTAGCTGTAACTAGCACCCTCAAATCTCTCTCACTCTGGGTCATTTTTTCTCTCTCTCTCCTTTTTCTGACCTTCTCAAAAATAAAATCTTGTGGCCCCAAGAAGTGATGTACAGATGTAAGAAGCATAAACAGAAACAAGATATTTAGCACTATTTTCCTGTTAACATGGCTGACAGTCTATGTTTAGGAGGGCAAAGGTTGGCCTTGGGGCAACATTTATTCTCTCTTCTCAAAAATGATGTTTTTGCCCCCCCCCCCTCCAGCTGCTTCTTTTCTCTCTGTCAACTGTCATTCCTGGAAACCTCCAGGAGAGGCCATCCATCTTTTACATAGGATACCACACATCCTTCCTCACCCATCTTCTAAACCTGAGGTGGATTTTTAGCAGTTCATCAGCTTTTGTTTTTGTTGTGCTTTGTTTCATTTTGGTATTTGTGGTTGCCTATGTAGCCCCTTGAAAGATCTGGGGGGAGAGGTGGAATTGGCCTCTGGACCCACTAAAGTTGTCCCCTTTATTGTACAGACCAACAGTGATGGAGCAGATCAACTTATCAATGTAGTGTATACTATAGGGGGAAAAGTTTATCCTTAGAGATGGGCACGACCAGGAAAAATTACGTTTCGAATTGTCGTGTGTTGGAGCCAGCCCATTTCGGCTCATTTCCGTTTTTTGCGAAATTTTCCAAAAATTTGTCGTTTTGTTTGTCTGTTTTTTGTCTGTCGTTAGTACTGGTTTTGGGGGGGCATGCTCCTGGAGGCACCTCTCTGGGGTGGGTGCCTCCTCTGGCCTGCCATGAAGGGAAAGCAGGCTCCTGGAGGCACCTCGTGGGTGCCTCCTCTCCTCACCCGCTACAAAATGGCATGCATAGCCAATTGGATATGCATACCATTAAGTTGCAGTTGCAGCAGGCAGAGGCACCTCTCTTTCGGGTGCCTCTGTGACTCACTGCCTGCACTTGGGCTGGGGAACGAAGTGAGAGAGGACCCCTACAGGCGCCCGCTGTGACTCACTAAGAAGGGAAGTGTACTTGCTGTAGTGCAATGCGAGTACACAGATCTGGCTTGGGGTTAGGGGTTAGCGCAAGGGCTAGGCTTAGGGTTACTGGTAAGGTTAGGGTGAGTTACTGGGGTGCACCTCTGGGTGCCTCTCTGACCCACTAAGAAGGACAGTGTACTGGCGTATGGGTTCGGGTTGGGGTTGGGGTTGGGGTTAGTGGGGGTTTGGTTTTTATGCCCGACTGGCACATCCCAGAAGTCTCGGTCAAAACCTGGCCAAGTGGCCATGCAATTGGTGGAATGGCTCCAAAAATTTGCATGGTCCACTCCCATGGCCAGCCCATCATTGCGCAGGTATAAAAAAATAAAAATAAAAATAAAATAAAATAAAATCAATGGAGATGTTTTGTTGCAAGAAAAACCCACTGCTGCTACTGAAAAATTTCAGGCAGTTTTAAAATAGCTATTTTTGCATGTTTCTGTGGTGCTTTGGTGTGTTTTTGGACCACGCGATTTCAAAATAAATATTGCGGTCACCCCATTTTGGATCCCCCGCCCGCACCGCATGGCATGGCGAGTTGGCGAGACGATGAGGATGCGCAGCCCAGGAGAGGAGGGGAGGAGGCCGGGGACCCCCCCCCTAGAAACCACCCTTCTGGTAGGTGCCCTCACTGAGGCAGGCATATTTTCGCCTGCTTTTTTGGCCGGGAATCGGGTTTTTTTTATTTTTAAAACTTTTTTCTCTGCCGCGCCGCTTGGCGAGTTGGCGACTCGACGAGGATGCGCACTTTGCGCAGCCCAGGAGAGGAGGGGGGAGGCCGGGGACCCCCCCAGAAACCACCCTTCTGGTAGGTGCCCTCAGGCAGGCATATTTTCACCTGCTTTTTTGGCCGGGATTCGGGTTTTTTTATTTTTAAAACTTTTTTCCTGTGCCGCTTGGCATCGTGCGATCGCTGCGATGCCAGGAACGACAATGACAAATCAGACCCAATTTTTCTTTAGTCGGTTCGAGTTCGAGTTCTGGCGGAGTAATTGTCGTTCTTCGTTTCATTACTTAACGGAAACGAGGAACGGAAACAGAAACGAGAATTTCACCAAGTCGTGCCCATGTCTATTTATCCTACTTAGTTGAGTGAGATGTTCTCTCTGTTAAGCATCCTAAATTACAGAAATGGATAGAACAGATTAGGCTGCAGTCCTATAGACATTGGCCCAGGATTAAGTCTCATTGAACTCATTACTCATTGGAGCAAACATATATGTAATCACACTTTTATAAACTTAGACTTATTTAAATAACAGAATGGTAGAAATTACTATGAATGGAAGGCTTATTTGCTATTAACTTGAACATGCAAGTTATGCATTAGTAATAGTATTTTGCAGAAGTGCGGTAGATTACTGTTTTAAACCAGTAGCTCTACAGAATACATTAAAAAACAGTCAACCCCATAGGCATGAACAGATATTATCAAAAGCAAATCAAGGTATATTTTCTTGTCCGCAGAATGGCCCTCCAGTTTCAACATGCAGTGTGCACAGTTGCTACCAATCATTCCTTCCTTAATTTCTTGCATCTGCTAATTGATAATGCTTAATATTTAAGAATATAAATACTGTATCATGTGTATTTCATTTATTCACTATTAAATCTGGGTCAGATGAAATGCACCATGGATTATATTCCTTTCAAAACAAGACTACCAATGTAGCAAAATTCAGATGGAGCAATTGCTGATCTTATCTGGCCTGCTTGCTGAATTCAAACAACTCTGGAGGGAGAGACCAAAAGAAATGTGAGGCTACAAAAGCAACCAGGCAGAATTCCTTTTCAGTCTCCTGTTCCCCAGTTCTCAGCAAAATATATTAAAACCTCTGTGACTGTTTCAGGGTGGTTTCAAATCTCTCGGCTTTCCAGGTGATGCTTATAATAAGTTCTTTTAATATTAATCTTTTTAAGATCATTGAAATTGTCAGAGGGCTCACCCCTAAAGTGATCAAAGTTTTCAAGGAGTAACTCGGGATTCTTGTCGGAAAATAAAACCAATTCTTGGCTAAGCACTACATGGGATGAAACTTAAATCGTGGTTAAAAACAAAGCTCTTCTCACACCTTATCTCAATCTTTAGTGTTTTAAAGGAAACCTACACTCACCATGGAGGATGAGAGGAAACGTCCACACCATTCCCTATGCAAGACCTGTCAGATTCAGAAAAACCTAGCAGGCACACAGGGAATAATACAGAAAAACTATGAAAGATCGAAGGAACATGTCTTTAGCAAACTTAGCTGCATTGGTAACTCTCTTTGACTTCCATTTTTAGAAGCACAATGTGATTGCATAATTAGAAATCTCAACATTTTAGAAAGTGTGCAGAATTAGAGTTTATGTCAATTGAGGTCAAATTGATTGATTGTGAGTCTGTTTGACTAGGCTGAACTTGACCAGCTTTTTGTAAACCACCCAGAGTTCCTTCGGGAAGATGGGCGGTATAGAAGTCCCATAATAAATAAATATTGGATGATATTATTCAACCACTAACATTTTCAAAGGAGGTCCGTGAGATTCTGATTATTAAAAAGCAATTTGTTGATCATTACTCATTATTTCTAAAATAAGCAATGAGTTTTTAAAAACAATTTTAAAAATACAAAGGCAATATTCTAGGAGTAGTGTATGTGAAAAATGAGGTCATCACCAGCTACATTTTTAATTAATTTATTTATTTGAAATATTTTTACCTCACCTTTCTCCTTCAAAAAGACCCAAGGTGTCTTAGAACACTTAAGGATAATATTTAAAGTTGAAGACATTGAGTGTACAATGGTTGTTAACAATATTCAAGACAATATTTAAAGTGAAAAGCAATGACTGTGAAAAGGCAATATTAAAGTAAAGAACAAGAAGTAAACAAATATAGAAAAATACCACTCTGAAAAGTGGAAAACACACATACACACTCAAATTTTAAAAAATTGAAAATTACGTTTTTTCATACTACAAAACCAATCCATAATACTACAGATCGGTTCCAAGCAGTAATGCATAACAATCCATCCAAAAATCACCTCTGACTCCTAGGCCAAATTCTTCAACAACATTTAGTTTCATTTTGTTTCCTGTTTTTCCATTCCAGTTACCTATGATTATCAGCACATCCTGCATTGTTACGTGGTCAGTTTCCTCCTGGACACTTGCCTAGAAGATTTTTCTTTTTTCTACTTCTTGAATAATATTTAATCTTGGCAGGTTTTCAAAGAATTCTGATATTTTTCAGGCAACTTTTGTCATTATTGCCCCTATTGCTTGTGCTATGTCTTGCCTCACTATTGGAGCCACATTGTTTTTGGAGTAAATCACTTTGTGGGTAAGACATATTTTTTGAGTAGCCATTATTTCCCTTAGTTATGAGCAGGAGGTTTGGCAATCCTGTTATTGGTTGGAAGCACTGGGGGGGTATGAGATATGGGATATTATGCAGAGAAAACATTCTTTAAAATAACATATTCCTCTTCCCTTAAACACATAAAAATGCAGAAATAATATGTGCTACACATGACTACACTGCTGGTGGTGAATGTATACTGGACCACAATTAGTAACACAAGAGTGGAAAGGATCTGGATGATTGATGGAGTCTAACTGGGATTGGAGGAGAGGATTTGGTCTGCCACCACATTAAGTTTTTTTTTCTTTTTTTCTTTTTTTAGAATGGGCCTAATGAGTATCTCCTTGAGGGCTAGGGGTACCCAAGGAGGCTGGGCAAGGACCCAAGGAGGAGGAGGAGGCCTGACAGCCATCAAGGGTTTTGTCCACTTCTGTCGGCATCACTGGTTGAAAGCTAGAGAGCAATGCTGGGCAAGGCAATGTGCTGGACATCTCGGGTTGATCTACTGTTTGCAAATGGTGGTTCAGGCCACAGTGGATGGCCTCTATTTTAGCTTTAAAATGCTGCAGATTGGTCACAGGAGGAAGGCCTTTCACTGTGACCAACCCCAGATAGATCGTGCACTATGCAAAACAATCCAGCCTGATGATTTTGAGCTTCACTTATCCAGGTAGCGAAGTAAGCTCTTCTTGTGGCCTTGATCTTAGCTAGGTAAATAAAGGCCATGATCCTAACTGCTGATAGATTATTTTTTCGTTAGGATCTGACTCCAAATGCTCTCAAGCTTCAATTTTTCTTTAAAGCCCACAGCTCCTGGTTGAACCAGCACCGGGCAGACCCTGTGATGGAGGGGATGTTTGGGTGTGATCGTGTCCACTGCCCTGATGGAAACAGTATGCCAATTATCCACCAGAGCATTGACAGGAGCTTCAACCAGTTCAGCTGGTAACCCACCCATAGCATCCTGGAAACCAGTAGGATCCAGTAGTAGGATTCAGTGGGTGGACCATCTTAATGGGTCCAAGCTCCCTGTGGGGAGAGAGTGCCACTGTGAGGCTGCATTTGATCAGGTGGTTGTCCGACAATGACAAGGGGGCTGACTCAAGGTCAGTATTTGGTCTATGGGGGCTGAATGAATAATCTGAGTTTCCATTAGTTTTTATGGGGAAATTTGCTTTGATATAAGAGTGTTTTGGTTTGCAAGCATGTTTCCAGAACAAATTATGCTCATAAGCCAAGGTATTACTGTATTTGAAATTGATCCAGAATGCTTATTAAGGTTAAACTAGCTCTGGATTAGAAAGAAAGAAAGAAAGAAAGAAAGAAAGAAAGAAAGAAAGAAAGAAAGAAAGAAAGAAAGAAAGAAAGAAAGAAAGAAAGAAAGAAAGAAAGAAAGAAAGAAAGAAAGAAAGAAAAGTTTCCAGGATGCTAGAAGGAGGCTGGCAATCCAAAACCTTTTGTTTATTGGCATGAAACACTGCCCTCCTCCCACCTCCAAGAAACTGGTTATGTCAAACAGCTTCTGTCCAGGCCTGTGAACTGCCAATAAACTTCAGGAAGGCATGTGAGGCTTGACGGTCTGTTTAGAAATCTAACTTTTCCCAATGACTGATTGCCAAAATAAAATGTGGAAAGCCTAGTCCTTTGAAGAATTCCTTCACCTTGTTATTTGAGAAGAAAGTCCCAGTGGCAGCGGGTGGGGTAGGGGCAGAGTACTAGAAGATGGATACAGAACACCACTTTTGGATTCTTAAAGCAACAGTGAGGTTGGTTGGACAATTAACTTGCCCTGCCTGTTGGAAACATAGAGGAAAGAATCCATCACAACAGATTCCATTTAGTGGAAAATAATTCCACAGGCAAATATTACTATTGGAGATGAAATCCTGGTTTCCCTGAGCTTGTCAACAACAAATATATTTCTCTCCAGGAATTTTAATGCACTTGGAATTTCCTTTTGCATTCTATATATTCTTGTGCTTCTTACTGGGTAACATCTGTTCATCCTTTTCTCTCTTTCTGTTTACTTCACATAAGGGCATTTCACAAAAAGGACTTGAGATGACAAAAATGTACACAACATAAAACTAAGAAGTTTTTTAGACAACAGGATTTACTTATATTTATTTATTTGTTGTATTTTTATACCGCCCATCTTCCAGACGGAACTCTGGGTGGTTTACAATTGAAATAAAACCAACAATATATGACAAATAAAATAAGTGAGCAAGAACTAGTAAAATAAGGAGGGAGAGACCCTCCACAAGAGGCGACGCGGGTGGAAAAAAAATGGAATTAAATAAAAAGGTTGTCATATGCCTCTTTAAAAAGTAGGGTTTTCAGAGCCTTTTTAAAGGCGGGCAGGGGCTGTGCTAGGCGCAGCTCACTAAGAAGATGGTTCCACAATGTGGGGCCCACCACAGAGAAGGCGCGGTTACGCGTGAGCGATTTCCGTGCCTTCCTGGGTGTGGCCACCCTAAGTGAGTGCGCCTGCACCATTCTAGTGGGCCTGACCCCAGTTGACCTCTGGGAGATACGCTCCGACAGGTACTCTGGTCCCAAGCCGTGGAGGGTAGAGATGGGCACGTAAACGTTTATGTTTACGTTACTGTTATCTGTTATTTGTACTGTTACATAACGGTACAAATAATGACCACTTGGACGGGTTAGGCTCGAACCAAACAGCACCAAGAAAATTTTCTTCAGTTCTGTTCGTTTTCGTTAATGGCTGTGCGATGAATGACCTACCTGGTGCTGGCCTTCCTGGTCCAGTCTTCCGGCTTCCTGGTCCAGTCTTCCGGCTTCCCACAAAAAATGTTCTCCTCCAGGGACTACAAAGTCCAGCAACCCCCCACCACCACGACCGTCTCGTGCTCCAAAGGGGGTGCTTCCCTGGAGGGCTGGCATTCAGGTGTGCAGGGCTCCATGGAGCCTCCCCTGAGGCAGTGGATGGAGCGTGGGGTGGAAGCGCCATGCCCCCTTGCTCACTCACTCTGCCCTGACCCGCCAGGCTCCAGCCAGCCAGCCAGCCAGCCAGCGTGCCCACGGGGCAGAGCCCTACTGCACTGACTGACCCACCCACCGAGCCGCCCCGGCCGGCCGGGAAGAGAGGCGATGGATGGCCCGTCGTGCAGCAGCAGCAGCAGCAGCAGTGCCTAGGAGGAGATGCCGCTGCCAGGTTGGATGGTGAATGACTGGGGGTGACCCCCCACCACACATACCGGGGGGCTCAATGATTCCCACCCCACTGCCCCTTCCCCACCAGTGCCCCTCGACGGCACACCCACCTGGTGTCCCCCCCAGGATGCGAGACCGCCGCCACCACCTCCCCAGAGATTGGAGCCCCCTCTCACCGCCCTCCACCCCAGAACCTGACAGCCCACCGGGTTGGTAGCAGCTCCGGCAGCGCACGGCTCCGGGAGGGCTCCCCACGGCTCAGGGGGGCTCTCCTAGGAGGCTTGCCACCAGCTCCAGCGGCGCCCAGCCCCAGGAGGGCTCCCGCAGCCATTTGAATGCTTTCCCACTGGGTGCCGAAAAACGACTCCCAAAAAATGGAACGGGGCCCTGGGGCCCGAAAAACAGAAATGACCCAAAGCGGGCCCCAGGGTCCAAATAATGAGCACGAAATGCCATTTTGGCATTTCATGCCCCTCTCTAGTGGAGGGTTTTGAAAATCAAAACCAGGACCTTGAACCTTATCCAGAGAACAATGGGAAGCCAATGCGGGTGAGCCAGAACTAGGGTGATGTGGTCGAATCTACGAGCACCCACCACCAGTCTGGCCACCACATTCTGCACCCGCTGGAGCCTCCGGACAAGGGTCAAGGGCAACCCCATGTAGAGGGCACTGCAATAGTCGATCCTTGCAGTGAAGGTCACTGTTTACCTCTCTGTTAACTCGCCATAGCCTGTTATTCTTTGTAGACTGGTGTTCCTTCAAGGGGAAAATAAGTCTGCAAAATACTTAAGAAATTCAGTGAGATATATCATGGGGGCAGAGGAAATGGACAGTAAAATAGGGATTATCTTCTTAGTTTATGTTCAAGAGAGAAAGAGGCTGGGAGATTCATACCCATGATAGAAGCACTGTGTTTCATTGCAACAGAAGAAAGAAAGGGAGGATACACCAAGGAGAACATCATTGTTGTGTTCTACTAGAGGCTATATGTTATTTGAATCTCTCACTCAAGGCTTCATGAGAGACATGCATCATCCCGCCTCCCTGTCTGATTGGCCAGCGCCAGGGAGAAGGAACAGTAATGTGTCAGAGGCTACTTCCTGGTTGGAGTTTAGCCCCACATGAGGTAAGGCAAGGTAAGTCAGTAGGTGATTTCATTTTGGAGGGTGGGTCCAAGTTCCAAACAGCAGCTGTGCTACCGTGATTCGGTTCAGAAATGAACCCATTCTGAAACAAAAGGTCCATGCCTATTTCAAACACTGTGCCTGCTAAGTAGCAGAGAGACTGAAAGTGGGTTTACTTAGCTGATTGGATTTTACCTAATTTCTGGACCCATCTGCCCTGATTCTCTTAGTGATTCTTTTTTACTTATGCTTCTGAGAAATCATGAGGACTTATCCCCTGCTTTCAGGTGTTGGCCCTGAAAGTAGCATTTCATTCAGCTGTAGCAGAGGGAATGTTGGAACAGTGAGACTCCACTCTGCTGTCCTTTCTGCTCAAGAATTATTTCTACTCAACTGGGTTATCTTATAATATGACTTAATTATAATATAATATAATTCTATTGTATTATATTATTATAATAATATAATATAATATAATATAATATAATATAATATAATATAATATAATATAATATAATATAATATAATATATGTATGCTGTCAAGTCAATTCTAATTTATGGCAACCCTTTTGGGGTTTTCCAGGTAGAGAATATAAAGAATATATAAACCTTTTTCTCAGGTTATCCTGGAACTGTGCAGCTTGCCCAAGGCTACATAGGCTGGTTAATAGGGGACACTGTGGGGAAGCTCCCAACTTCTAGCTTCTCAGGCAGATACCTAAACCATGGTGCTATAATTTCATCTACTACTTCAGTAGTTATTAAGATGTTTAACATGCATGTATTAATAAAAAACAAAAACAAAACAAACAACCCCTCTCTGCACTGAATCTTTGGGGGGAATCCACTTTCAATGTGAAATGGACAAAAAATTCGGGGGGACATAAACATGAGGAACAGCCTTGTGGTGCAGTGGTTAAACTGCTGTACTGCTGCTGTATCTGTACTCACGATCTGGGGTTCATTTCCAGGTAAGAGGCACAAGGTTCACTCAGCCTTCCAGCCTTCCAGCCTTCCGAGATCAGTAAAATGAGTATCCATCTTGCTGGTGAACAACGTGTAGTCTGCATTATTACTTGCAAACCACTCAGAGAGTTTTATATGCTGTGGGATGGTATATAAGCAGCACACTTAACTTTGCTTTTTAATGAAGGGCTAATTATTACACCTGTGCACAAAAACTATTTTATAGGAGGCACTTGGTAGCAGAGTTCAGTGAGATAACAGAATTAAAAACTTAAAATCAGTTTATACCTGTAAAAAGTATCCACACTTATTTGCTGTTTGAAGTCCATTTTTTTCCTACTGCTTTCCTTTATTAACCTTTAATAAAGTTTTCTTTTTTATTCTAGTCTTCTGGAATTGAAAATATATATATAAAAAAGAAAATATAAAACAGCTCTGCATGCAGATATACCCTCTTCTTTTGTCTTTTCCCAGCAGGCACTTCAGACTCATAGCATGAGGAAGACTGGGCCATAACCACTTTAGCAGCAGCTGTGCAAATAATATAATGTTGTACACTCTGATTGTGTTAAGCTGCAGTCTTGGCCATCTTGATATCTCTGCTTGTTGAGCTAGTGCCTAAGGCAAGATAAGGAAAGGAAGCAAAGATATTGAAGCCGCAGTCATATAACTGGGAACAGATTCTGCATCTTCAATAAAACTATGAGCTGGAACAAAGAATAAATAAATGTAGCATCAATAGCCATTATTGAGCTCAGCAGTTACAGCCTGCAAAAGAAACAAACAAAAAGTCTTTTAAAAGAATAATCAAACAACTACATATCAATGTATCCTTCTGCTGTTCTGCCATAGGGCAGTAGCACAAAGTCACACTCTCCATGTGATGATTGCTTTGTACCTGCTTCATTGATTTTCCTTCTGTCACTGGTCTGGTTTCATTATCATATGTTTCCATTCTACTCATCAGTGGTGCTGTCCAGGTAGGACTTTGTGGCAGAGGTCTACAGCATCGCTCAACAGAAAGCTCCAAAACCACATCCAGTGCAAGAGAGCCAGACTGCCTTCTTCTAAAGCGCAAGTCAAGTGGCACTCTCTGGATGCTCTGGGATGCAACTTTCCCATCCAGCCCTAGCCAGCAAAACCAATAGTGAGGAAATCTGGGAGTTACCATCCAGTAACATCTGGAAGTGGGCACTTTTCCCATTCCTGATGATGGACAGGAGCCAATGGCAGAATAGCAGAATTCAGAAGAATGGGGAGGAGGTGATTTCTTTTTCCCATAGTAGCCCCTAATAGACTCCACACACTTCTCTGGAAGACTGAGGCCCTTTGTACACGACCCCTAAACTCCTCCGCAAATGGCTTTAAGCTCCGGAGCTTAAAAATGTTTCCCCACCAGCTCCGGAGTTTACAGGAAATTAAGTGCAACCACACCCACTTTAGCGTGTCCCAGCGCACCTTTCAAGTACCTGCTCTCTGGAGGTGAAAATTCTTTGATGCAGTGTAACGATAGTGAGTGCGGGGCTCTCCTCGCTTCTGTTTGTTGTTTTTTGGCTCCCGCCCCTTTAAGAGCTACTTAAGAGAGTGGAATGTTGCCGCGGCAAGAGCGAGAGGCAGAAGGGAGGTGAGCCACGTCTCTTTTCTTCCTGTTTTTTCTCCCTCCCCTCACGCAGCCGGCAGCCAGGAGTGCGGAGGGGGTGGGAACGCAGGAACAGCGGCAGACCCCTAAGATCTCTGGTCCGAATTTAAGTGGCCAGCAGATCTTAGGGGTCGTGTGATAAAGTTCTGAGACACTCTCCCAAATCAGTTTCTGGGCATCTTCCAAGTACTACAGAAGAGGGGGGGAAAGACAACATTTTGGCAGGCCGTCCTGCAACAGATGCACACGACTGGTGTAATGAGGTGCTCCATACTTCACAAAAATGAAGTACTTCCAACTGCTCCTATTTCCTTTGTGCTACTTGTTTGCAAGGCCTTCTGGCAGGGGGGAAAGCTTCATCTTAGGACTTTTTCCCCCTGAATCTCATCTATTCTTTCCAGTTTCTAGTAGCAGAACTATTTGGGAATGGGGGCAATTCCCAGTAGTACAATACAATTACATTACAAATGCAGAAATCTCCAGACTAGAGATGGGCACGACTCAAAAAAATGGTGTTTCGTTTGTCGTTTAGGGGGTCTGTTTCGGTTCGTTTTTGTTTTTTGTGAATTTTTTGCAAAAATTTCATTTTTGTTTTGTTACGGAATGAAACAAAAAATGAAAATGAAAATGAAAAATTGCTGTTTCGTTAGCATTCATTACAGTTTAATGTGTTTGCCGCAACGAAAATGAAACACACAACAAAATTTCTGTTGTTTCGGTTTGTTTCATTTCATTTTGGAGACAAAATTCATTTTTTGTTTTGTTACATAATGAAACGAAAAAATGAAAATGAAAACGAAAAATTGCTCATTTTGTGCCCATCTCTACTCCAGACATTAAAATGTGTCAAGATGGCTATGAAAATTTACCTTGTAAGAAAGGAAAAAAGGTTCACAGATCCACTTAAGCCAGTGTCTGGTTTGTTCTGCAAAAACAAAAACAAAACCAAAACCAAAAAAAACAAAAACAACCCAGCTGCTAAAGACACAGACAGGTAAGTAAATCAAGAATACAAAACAGAAACTTATTTTCATTCCAAACAGCAAATGAAAACTGAAATGTAACTTGAAGTTTAACATAGATAAACTACAGTTGCTCCTGATAAATTGGAAGGCAGAACAAAGAATAGGAATTAAGCTTATGCTCAATAAAATTATGTTCCCATCTAGGTCTGCAGTTTGGTTTTGCTCCTGTTTTAGCCTTGAGCCTGGACACACACACTGGTGATGGCCAAGAATGCATTTCCACAATTAATGGTAGTATATTAACTTTGCCTAAATCTGGTTTGTCATAGTGACACATACGTACCTCAATTACCTTTTACATCAGGTATTGCTGTATGTGTGCCTGTTTTTAAGAGTGCTCAGAAACGTCTGCTGGTTCAAAACACTCCAGCCAGATTTTTAACTGAAGCCATTTAGAGGAAATATATAACTCATATCCTAAAGCAGCTTTTGATAGCTTCCAGTCTGTTTTTGGTCACAGTTCAAAGTGCTGGTTGTCATCTTTAAGGTCTTGTGCACTGGGCTCTCTTGGTGATTATATTCTTCCATAAAAAGCCTGCAAGGGATTTGAGATTTGGAGGAGAGGCCATTCTTCCAGTACTGCCAACTAGAGAAGGGCACAAAACAAAAAACAAAATGCTGTTTTGTTGTGTAACAAATCATTTTGTTACAAAACAAAATGGAATAATGCATTTCATTAAAAATGAAATGAAATGCCATTTTTTCCTCTAAGAATGAAACAATTTTTCCTAGAGGAACCAAAATGGCAGGGGATCTTCCTCAAGCTCTTCTCGTAAGTCCCTGAAATTTAGAGAGGTTTGGGGTTCAGGGGGCTGAGTTATTAAACTTCAAAGGGGTACACCTATGAAAAAAGTTCTAATTGAGTCAGAAGCCACTAATAGCCCTGCCAGGGAGAGCGATTAGCATCTTCCCAACTCAATTAGAAATATTTTTTTCCTGGGGGACCCCTTTTTTTAATCCCATCCCCTGAACCCCAAACCTCTTCAAATTTGGGGGTTTACAGGTAAGAGCTTGCAGAAGTTCTGCAGCAATTTTGGTGCTGAAACATGCCTGTGATCACTACTTTGGAGTACATATTTTATGTACTTAAAAGTACATAAAAAGGAAAAGTAGCTTAACCCTAATTAACCCTTATATTGCTACTGCACACCGTACACACTCTGGCAATTAACTATGGGGAATCACCTTTGGAGCTTAATAACTCAACCCCCTGAAACCCAAACCTCTCCAAATTTCAGGGGCTTACAGGGAGGAGCTTGAGGAAGCTCCCTTGCTATTTTGGTACCTCTAGGACCCAGGGGAGCATAGTGTTTCATTTAGTTTTTTTCATTACAAAACTACTTTAAAAAGTCATTAGTAATGAAATGAAATGAAAATTCTAAAGTAATGAAACAAAGCCCTATATCTCCATTTTGTGCCCATCTCTACTGCCAACCTCAGGCACTTATTTGATAAGGACAGAAGAGAGGGTCTTGCTGCTGGCTGCTCTCAAGATTTTGAATTGCCTTCTCAAGGAGGCTAAGCTTAGCAGCCACCCAAACACAAAAGTGTAGGAAAAAGAAAAAAGAAAAAAGAAGAAGCTAAGCTACCATTACTATTAGTGGGGGTGTCCATTCTCAATAAAATGTGTCAGATAAATATTTCATCTCCCTGAATAAACACATTGAAATCTTCATCCCAGTTGCTGTGTCATCAAATAACATGAAGATCAGCTTTCATCTCTATGGGTAGTTCCTCCACTGAGATACACTGTGATAATTCCATATCACACCATCAACATGCTGTTCATACCTGCTGTGGCCAGTTGTAGCTGTTCTAGGTACGCCAATTTAAAGATGCTAAAGTAATGGCTATCGGATTTTACTGTCACCCATCTTCAATAAATCAGAGGACTTGTTGAAGTGTGAATATCTGGGTTGCTAATAATTGACCAACCTTACATAAGATGGAACAATAAGCCAGGTATGAGTTAGTTGTCCTGAATTCCTTGATGGCTACAGCCCCTTGAAGAAGGCAACAGTAAAACAAGGTGAGATAAAACAAGGAAGAAAAAAAAGGGGTGCTTCTTCTCCTTAGTAATAGGAGAAGTGGTTTTGAAACTGCTCACATCTTAGTATAATTTAGTACTGTTTCTGTTTTGGAGAAACCCAAAAGTTCTGTTGGTTTTAATGAGAGAGTATGGAATTATTTCTGCTACAATCCTTAAAATATAGGAAGCACTCAAGAGATTACATGCATCATGATGACTATTCATGTTAAAAGCCACATGAGCATTAAAAATGTTCCTGTCAATAAGGGAGGAAAAAATAATTGACAACAGCTGGTTACAGAAACATTTTATGTGCTGCCCCCCATCAAGTAAGAACAGCAGCAACAGAAACCTTTGGCATTTTTAAAGTTTGTTTTACTTCATAGCAGTATATTTTTAAGGGCCAAAGGAGATGTCGTGAAGGCTCTAATAAAATGTTCCATGCACACACCCTCTGTTAAAACCATGAATGCCAATATAGTTCTGCATATGTCACATCATTACTCTAGGAAGAAGTTGGCCAAAAGGGCATGGTGCTCTTAGCATGCTGGCAGAACATGGCTGCCCATCTGCATGTTCTCTCTGAGGAAGGGGATCAGCTGCAGTTTTGCCTTCTTTGGCACTGATATATAAGCATATTAGGTGCTTTCTGGACATGTCCGTGGGAAGATTTTAAGAGGGGTCAAGTCTGCATGGTGCCAGCTGGTCTAAGTTATGCCTGTAGTGCTCCCCACAACAATACAATGATCTGTCTACATGAATTAAAAGAAGAAAGGATTTAGGACCAGTGGGAAATGGCTCCTTGCCTCCTGCGGATGACACGTGTGCTTCTGGGATTAAGGGTGACATTGTAAGGCCATAAACTGTGACTTCTAAGCAGCCCTGAGTTCTGACATCTGCCATTTTCAAATTTAACCAGTCCATTGGTTCTTGTTCAAGCCCCAAAAAGAGAGACGTTACAGCAGAAGGTTGAGCACAGTAGATGTGGGAAAAGGAAACAAACATAGCATTATATCATTGATGAGGCCTTCTAAAGCCTTGGAGTTAAAGAGCACTTCCTACAGGAAGTGGCTTCTCATAAAAGAAGGCCTAACTTACATGTAATTTTCCCCAGGTTTTTGGAGCAGGGTGAGACAATATAGATACAGCTGCAGCATACTAAGGATTCCCTGTGCTGTGCACAGTCTCTCCTTTGAGGCTACACACTTAACGTTTCTCAATAGCCTCCATTGTAACATTCTGGCTCCTTGTTTCCACTGTTGCCATTGATGCACTGAGTCCTTAAAGTCTGACAATCATTCAGATGGCGATTATGCAAAAAAAAAAGCCCAGGGAACTGATCCAGAGCAAACTTACTAATCATTGATTTATTTCCTCTCTTAACTTCCCATGGCAGGGCTCCAAATGACAAACCATGGGTCACTATTTCTCATTCTGAACTCATCCGTTTACTGTATCTTTGCATTGCATTCCCCTCCATTCTCCCTTCTAATATACAAGGCCTTCTGCATGCGGATATCACAACAGAACTGCCATGTGTTTTTGAGTGGAACTGAAGTGGAATCTTATTCAGTTTTTCCCACCAGGGCTAAAGTTCTCAATTCACTGTGATTTTCTAAAAAAGAACTATGCTGTGGATGGAGAATTAACCCCAGATAATTGAATAAGATCCTGCTACAGCGGTATAGAAAATATATGATATAGCTTAGCATGGGCTGTGCATCAAGGGATGGCTGTTTTCAGTTCTAAGATTACAAATTATTATTATGCATTATTGTAATTATCCCATATTATTTTTCCAGTATACCACAAAAGTCTTAGGGCTGTAGTATTTCCTAGCCACCTTGAAATAGCTTTATTGTTTCAATGGTATTTTGTGGGCAAAGTGGAAGGAATAATGGGCACAGCCATCATTTTGATTCGTCCCCAAATGGATGTTGTGTGAGTATTTTGTTTATAAATAAAATGGCTGCCTCTATTTTAAAAAGCTTGCGGAAAAGCCTTTTGTGAGACAGGTGCTGTGCTGTTAAAATAACTTTTTAAAATGAAGTACTTTTAAATTGCTTAAATTGCTTTTAATTCAATTGTGTTTTAATAGTTTTAACATTATAACTTTTTATAGTTTTACTTGTCTCTGTTTAGTTAATTTTGTGAGCTTTCTTAAATCCCTTTTTGGGGGGTCGGGATGAAAGCCAAACTACTTCCAAGTAGCTTTTAATGTGAAAAGTATTTCCATCCCACTTAGAACAACAGGGTAATGACTGCTTTGTTCTACAGTAAATCATTACAGAGATATCCACTAGATTTTAACAAAGAAATGCATCTCAAGGTTACTACTGTGTGTAGAAGATCAGCCCTACATCTGAGGTATGCAGTCTGAGAGGAAAATTTTCCCCATAACCATTCCTTCTCAGGTGGCCCTATGAGGATGGCTTGGGGACAGGGTGGGGATGCAACTACATAAAAATAAAATTAGTGCCACATTTGCTTCAACCAGAAGTATCTGTGAAGTAAACATGCATTCATCTCAGAGCAAAAATTCTAGTGAACCCTCCATTTCTTCTATCTCTTGGTTCATTGCTCTCTCTTTGAATGTCACACATATCTGAGATGCATTTTATTTGTTTGTTTATATATTACATCTGCATTCCTTGACTCGTATCCCAAGAGCTGACCTTGTGAATCAACTGCTAAAGCAATAACTGTCTAATATATCCCATTGGGTCAACAGGTCTTCTCTAGTACAGACCAGCAACAACATGCTTGCCCATATTTATATTCTGGATGGCCTGGATGCAAGGAGCTAAAATGTGATTAAATATGGCCCTCAAATGTTGGGGACAATGCCCACCTGAAGGGATTCTATAAACATAGAGCCATTATTGGCAGAGCAAGACACCCCCCCACCCAAATAATGTGTTGATGGTAATTCAGAGATGGAGGGTGGGTTTCTCTGAGATGCCCTAGCATGTGATCCATTGACTTTGCCCATCTGTAGGTTCAAGAAGGGAATTTCCTCCTTGTAGGGGATTTGGAGGGAGAAAGTATCACCAGAAAACCCTCCCATAAAAAGCTGACGTTCTACCACTTGACTGTTCCATCCTTTATCTCTACAACCCAATAGTCTTGACATAAGTCAGAAGTGTATTTTTCTTGACCAAAAATTCCTACAAAGAAAGAAGTGTAAACAATGTTCCCTGTGCTTACCAGGAAGGACTGTACAATTGTGCTATGTCTTCCCTTTTTCTTCACAGTTCTTTCAAGGAGTTCTGCAACATATCAAGTTTCACGTCCACACTTGTTCAGTTTTCAGATGAACCTGCAGGAACTTCTTCTCTAAGACTTAGCTGGAGAATCCATGGCTTCCTCAAAATAAACAAAAATGTATGATGAAAACCCGGGGGGGGGGGGAGAGCAAGTGAGAGAGACAGATATAGATAAGCATAGGTTTCCTTCCAGTAAGAAATGATGCTCAAGCTGTATTATCATGACCTCATCTGTGCAAAATGATGTTGTAAAAGATGGTCTTTGCATGGGTCTCATACAGTTATAGCCTCAGTGCTTTCTGGAATTGGCTGATTTTTAACACTCTCAATTTTAGCTGGAATGTGCCTTGGCTGATGTTTACACAGACACTTGAGATAACAGATCTACAAGGAGCCCAGTGTGCAGCTTAGTATTGCCATTGTTTTAGATTTAGCCTAAGAAAAGGTTTTCCTACTTCTAAAATCTGTTACACTCAGTACTTTCAAAACATAGAGATTGTTATTATCACTTATCACCATCTTCAAACTTCCCCACTTCCTCTGAATTATGCAAAGTTCTTGGGAAGTGTATTTATCCTTCATGGGACAGTGTTGTTCCAAATTATCCCTACTATAAATGCAAAGGATTTGGGGATTCTTTTCTGACCAGACAGTTAAGAGCCATTAATTTTATCTAAGATAAAATGGAGGAGTTACGAGAACATGCTTTCCTTAGACTGATGATGAAGCTGTTTGAATAAGCAGTGAGATGTTTCAATCTCTCAAGAAAAGAAGTCCAGTTGCCATGATGACTCAGCTTCCAGATTAACTCACCTGGATGACTGAGAATCTTCACAGATGTTGAAGGTGCTCCTCATCTGTTGATATGGGCTGAATTGGTTGCCTGAATTTTTTGGTCTCTCCTTTTTGTGGTCTTTCCTTGGGATAGGCTTGGCTATATAGGGACTGCCATGATGAGCAGCTGAAATTCAAAATTTACCCCCATATCACTGTTGCCATAGGTATGCCTGCAACAGTACTGGGTAAATATTTCAAGCTTTAAGATGACTCTACTGTTTTCCTGTGAAACAGTTAAACCTGTGCTAGTTAGATTAAATGCTACATAGGGAAAGTAAAAGAACAATGGTGGGAATACAGAGGACAATGAAACTGAATAAAGCAGATTGGCCCCTTGGCAGATTATTTTACGTGGAATGTAAGGTATGCATTCCCCTGCATGAGGAAAGGGCAATGTGTACAGTGGACCTCGTGCATGTGATCAAAATCTGGCAGCAAAGGGATGTCAACCCCATTTATAGCAAACATTTTGTAACTGAACTGTAGTGTTCTGTCACTGAAATTTTGTGATGAGCCACTAGACATTGGTTAAGTGGACATTTGCTTGCTTTAATTAGCTTATTTCGGTCTGCCACAGAATTTTGGTGGCAAACCACTGCCATACAGCTAAATCAAGGGTCAAAATGCTTCCTTTAAATGGGATTCCTCTTTCAGTTGCTGCAGAAATTGGTGGTGCTATCTAGGAGAGCCAAAATTTAGTGGCACAGGGCTTAGGTGTGCTGGGGAGGGGGATGCAGAGTGAGATTCTCAAACATGGCAAGGGAAGCCACATGCTGCCTGCAGGCCATGTATTTTGCACCCTAACATTTAGTGGTGGTGACTGTATTTTGTCAGGTTTATGCAGAAATTCAATTCAATTAAGTGGCCTGTGGATTGGTGGGGGTTGCACCACACGGGGGCACTCTAAATATAGCTGTGGAGCTTACTAGATAGGCATCTCATTTTATTTATTTATTTATTTATTTATTTATTTATTTATTTATTTATTTATTTTAGAGTATTTTTAGCCCGCCTTTGTCCTTGGAAAAGGACCCAAAGTGGCTTACAGTAATGAGGGATAATATAATATACAGTCCACTACAATTGAGACATGTTAAAGTAATTGGGAACAAGAAATTGAGGGACATCTTACAGCATTAATAGACAACATTACATTAAAACTAAAAGGTTATAAGTAGTTATAAACACAAAGTCTATGTAAACCTTTAGAGTCATATAAAAGACACATAGTGGTAGTCCATCATTCAGGGAAAGCTTAGGAATAGGAATAGGAATAGGAATCTTTATTGTCATTGCCCCCTTTCAGGAACAACGAAATTTTGTGGCTGCTATATAAAAACTCATTTAAAACATTTCACATAGACTTAAAAACAGGTACAAACACATAATATGACATATAAAATGACTAAAATATGACATATAAAATAAGCTGACTTCAAAGTCCAGGATTTCCATTTAAGGCCAATATTGCTCTAAAAAAGAAGCTATTTTTGAGACGGTTTGTTCTAGCCCTAAGTACTCTATATCTCCGTCCCAATGGCAGCAACTCGAAGAGGCGATGACCAGGATGTGATGGATCTCTTAATATATCTAATGCTTGCTTTACAGTGGCACCTGGTAGTATACATTTGTTCTAGGGTGGGGAGTGAACAGCCCACAATATTCTCTGCAATTCTTATAATTCTGTGCAACACTGTCTTATCCCGGTGGGTACAACTTCCATACCACACACATAACCCGTAAGTAAGCACACTCTCAATTGCACAATGATAGAAGGCCAGCAGCAGCTTTTGTGGAAGATGGTTTTTCCTTAAGGTTCTCAAGAAAAATAGTCTCTGCTGAGCCTTCTTTGCAAGCCCCCTTGTGTTGACACTCCAGGACAGATCCTCCTGTAACTCAATGCCCAAAAATCTAAAACCTGTAACCCTCTCCACACCAGTCCCATCAATCACCAGTGGTTGAATATCAGTTTTCTGCCTCCTAAAGTCTACCACAAGCTCCTTTGTTTTCTTTATATTTAGGTGCAAGTTATTTATTCTGCACCACTTGGTCAACCTCTCCACTTCATCTCTGCAAGCCACCTCACTCTCCTTGCCAGAGATGAGCCCAATCACAGTTGTGTCATCTGCAAACTTAATGATCCTATTGCTAGGATAGGCAGAGACACAATCAAATGTGTAAAGAATATAAAGGAGTGGGCTAAGTACACATCCCTGTGGTGTTCCAATGTTGGTACTAAGAGTATTAGAGGTGTAAGGGCCCAACCGGACCTTCTGAGAACGTTCTGACAGAAAATCCAAGATCCATCCACAAAGTGATGGTGGAAGCCCTAGGCCTTCCAGTTTAGAGATCAAACGTCGTGGAAGAATGGTGTTAAAAGCCGAGCTGAAATCCACAAAGAGCAATCTAGCATAGCCCCCCCTCTGCTCCAGATGTTCAAAAACAGCATGAAGAGCACACGCCACAGCATCCTCTGTTGATCTCTGCTTTTTATAGGTGAATTGGAATGTGTCCAGTCCCTCTGGTAAACAGGCAATAACATAGTTCCGTACCAACTTTTCAAAGCACTTCATGATTACAGGTGTAAGTGCTACTGGACGAAAGTCATTCAAGTTTTCTGGATTTGGTTTTTTTGGTATCGGAACAATAATGGCAGACTTTAGGCATGATGGCACAATAGCTTGGGATAGGGATCGATTTAAAATCCCAGTGAAAACTCCTGCTAATTGATCTGCACAATCCTTCAATACCCTTTTGGCAACTCCATCTGGCCCCGTAGCCTTCCTTGGATTGATCCCCTTCAACACCTTCCTCATCTCTCCTTCCTTGCCTGAAGAGAAAGGTCTTTGTATGTTTCTGGAAGGACAACAGAGATGAGGCAGTCCTGGCCTGTTAGTGGAAGGGAGTTCCAGAGTCTGGGTGCAGCAGTCGAAAAGGCCCTTTCATGGGTTCCCATGAGACGCACCTGTGAGGGTGGTGGGATGGAGAGAAGGGTCTCTCCTGACAAACTTAACACCAAGTCGGTTCATACTCTGAGATTCGATCTTTGAGGTAGCTAGGACCCAGGTCATATAGTGTTTTGTAGGTTAAGGTCAGCACCTTGAATTATGCCCGATAGCTGATTGGCAGCCAGTGGAGCTGTTTTAATAGGGATCTAATGTGATCTCTGTACCTCACCCCAGTCAGCAGTCTGGCTGCTGCATTTTGGACCTGTTGATATTTTCATATATATATTACCCCACCTTTCTTCTTTAAATGGAACTAAGGTGTCTTACCTCATTTAAAAAAACCTGTATTTTAAGCTAAAAACATTCAAAGCCTTAAGGAATAACCATCCAATTGATAGTCCCAGTCAGGCAGCCAGTCACTAAGGGAAAACCTGCCTTAAAGGAAAAAGTCTTTGTGGACGGACATCAAAGATGGAACCAATCTGGCTTCCTGTGGGAGGGAGTTAAAATGTCTGGAGGCAGTAACACAGAAGGTCCTCTCTTGTCTCCCCATCAAATGTACCAGTGAAAGTGGTGAGACCAAGAGAAAGGCCTTTCCTGATTATCTTAACACCCATAATGGGAAACACAGTCTTTGACATAGCTTGGACCCAAGCCATTTTGGGCTTTATAGGTTAGAACCAGCATTTGAATTGTGCTTAGAAACAGATTAACAGCCAATGAAGCCTCATATCAGGGCAATGGGGGGAGGGTATAAGTAATCACTGTAACCAATCCCAGTTAGCAATCTGATTGCTGTAGTTTGGACCTGCTGAAGTTTCCTGACACTTTCCATGGGCAGGCCCACGTAGACTGCCTTAAAGTAATCTATCTGGGATGTAACTATTTGTGATCAGGTCAGATCTCTCCAGGAATAGGTCCAGCTGGCACACATGTTTAACTTGCTATGACAGAATAGAGAAACAGGAAAGTTCCCCATGTGCATGGCTTGCAAAATTATGACTATAGAAGAAGTACATAATTTTAATGCTGAGAGGGAAGAAACTGAAATAGTTAAATATTTTCTGTAACTTGGTTCAGGCATCAATCCAAATAGCAATTGCAGCCAAGGAATCAGAAGAATGAGACTCAGATGAGTAGTTGTGAAGAAACTATAAAAGATGTTTCAGTTGAAGAATGTGTTTTGGGAGACCAAGCCTGAGATAACTCATAGAATGGTGTTCTTAATTACTATGTACAGATGTGAAACCTGGAGAATGAAGAAAGTTGACATACAAAAATACCAAATTATTTGAAATATGGTGTTGAAGGAGAGCTGTCTAGATACTGTGGACTGCCAGAAGAATATATGTGGGTTCTAGATTTAGTCAAGCCTGAACTTGGGAGGAAAGTAACTAAACTGAGGTTATAACATCAAGAACAAAATTTGTAGATGAAGAAAACCTGCAAGCTATAGGGAGAAAGTTTAGTTGTGATGAATTACCCACTGTAGGCAGCACAACCGTAAATTTGAAATTTCATTGATCTGTGTGAAATACACTTTTTAGAGTCATTGAGGCTCTTTGCTGTTCAAATAGTGTACTGTAGTCTTTTAGCATTAAGAAATTTGCTTTAACAAGGGGCAGGCAAACTTCACACCAGACAGCAATGTTGTACTGGATGTTAAAGAAAGAGTGTGTAAATATATTTAAGGCAGATGAGCAAACCTGGCTTTCAGCTTTGCAAACACAGATGTTTGCATTGGGATTCGGGATGCTAATGTGGAGCTAATCAACAGGTTTTTGTTACATTTTTAAACAGAGGAAGCGCCTGTTACATTTGTCACACATTGAAAGTAACCACAAAATATGGGAAGGGGAGGACTGAGTCTCTGACTGTTGTCATTCCTTAGAAGTGTGTCTCAACTTGAAGTGCTTCTGCATTTCCTATGCATGATTTGTACTGTTAAAATTTCTATTGTCGAGTACGGCTGAAGTTCAAAATACTCCACCTTCTGAACTTTATTTTGCTACAAGTTTTTTGGCAGCTAAATGAGAGCAGTTTTAATGCAATAGCCAGATGTTCTTCTGAACATGCACACCAAGAGAGAGTGGAGGGGAGTGAGTTCTTCTCAGGCTGATTCTCAGTTCGTAGGAGTCCTGAATGGCAGGGATCCGTTAGCTATTTTGATATTATTTCATTGTTATTGCAAAGGAGTGAAGTTCATGAAGCATTCTGTTTCTGCCAAAATAGCTTGTCTAGTGTTGGGTATAATGTACCTTAAACTGGAAAGGGGGAATTTGGTGTTCCATTTCAAGTAGCAAAATGTATTGGACCAGGCCCAAGTCATCATTCAGTTGCAGATACATTTCACTGCATGTAGAAATTCTTGGGTTCAATCCCTCTGGTCACTAGTCGAAAATATTTGAACAAAACTGTCTAAGATTCAAGAGCACTTGCTCCAAAGACCACAGGACAACATACAAGGTCTGATTCGACAGCCTCATCAGGCCCAGTTCAAAAAAGATTCATTTCTTGAACTGCAACTCCCAGCTGGCTTGGTCACTGTGAAATGCTGGTAGCTGTAGTTCTAAAAAAGCATTCTTAGAACCTGGTTGAGTAATGAAGGAATGAAAGTTAATGGGGCAAAAACAGTACCCCATGCTGAGGTTTGGAAAACATGTATATTGACAAATGACAAAGTATAGTAGGACCCCGGTATCTGCTGGGGATTGGTTCCAGGCCTTCCCATAGATAATGAAAACAGTGGATAAGAGAGAACGCCTACCCACCCACCTCCACACTGCTGTTTCCTGACAGAAGCTTGCTTTATGACTGCTGTTTTGAGACAGTAGCTTGATTCATGGCTGCTGTTTGTGACAGTAACTTGCTTTACAGATGCTATTTGTGACAATAGCTTGCTTTGTGGCTGCCGGATTATTTAATTTTTTTTCCTCTGCCAACCATGAATAACCAAATCAGTGGATAATGAATCAATGGATACGGGGGTCCTACTGTACATGCATTGGATGTAGAAGGTCCTGGATCACATCCCCACTATCTCCAGCTGCATGGTATCTTCTTAAAATGCTAAGAAAGTGCTGTCAGTCTTAATATACAGCATTAGGTCACATGGACCAATGGTCTGGTGTGATACTAGACAACTATGAAGAAGATGAAAGGAATGGGACAATGGATGGTCAGAAGTTATGTCTGCCATTTCTATAGAAGAAGCCATAACCAAGATAAGGTTGTCTTGTGTGTGTGACCCCACAACGACCATTAGTGTTCAGTCATAATGTTCACCTTGTGTTTCCCTTCATGGGTCAATCTTTTCATTGAACAAGGCTGCATTTTGACTTAGTATGATTCAAAGGCTGATGAGGAATGAAATTTTAGTATGTGCCAGTCATGCAATACGTTAATGGAAAATAGAGAATGCTAAGCTCCATGTTTATGGTCAGAATTACAAATGTCTCCTTTCGTCTAGTTACCCACAATACAGTCAGTGTACCAAGGGCTCCCACCAGCTTGCGTTGCTGCTTTTTCTGTAACATATATTTATTAAAGTTGTATAACTGTAACAAAATAAAAAATAATAATAAAAAGGAATACACCACAGTTAATAATACATAAATATAAAATTACTGGTAAGGTAAGGTAAGGTAATAGTTTATTGCTAAAAACCATTGGTCATCGCAATCTTGATAAAAAAAACTTATAAAGTTACATCCGCAACAAATATAATTAAAATCATTTATAATTACTGCATCACATATGACTTTCACAGGTTGATTGGTTGTCCAGTGGGCTTTTTCCCTTGAATATCTATCCAGAAGGAGATATGAGATGGTCAATATTTACATGTGAAATAAAAATATATATAAAAAATAACATTTTGTACAAAAGTCACCAATGTTCAGTGAACCTGAGAGCATTGCCTTCATGACAACTTTGATTGAAATTTTATCCTTGTGTGGAAGTGAAACTGAAGTATTCATTGACTCCTGTATTAGAGTTCTTCCAGTCAGGGCCGGCGTGTCCGTTAAGGCGAACTAGGCAGCTGGCCAGCCTGCTGCCCCCCGCCGCCCTCCTGCCGCTGGCAACTGCTGTCTGCCCCCCACTGCCCATTGCTGTCTGCCCACCACCCCCCGCGCCCATCGCCCCCCTGCCCATCGCTGTCCCCCCACCATCCGCCGCCCCGCCGCCACCACCCCCTGCCCCACGCCCCACCACTGCCCACCCCATCCCCCACCCCTCACCTAAGGCACACAAAAAACCTAGCACGGGCCCTGCTTCCAGTGCTATGCAACTTCTAGTTGTATCACTCCAGTAGATCTGTTTTGGTTCTCACACACAGAAGTCTGTGAAGATTCTCAGTCTTTATTGTTTAACTGGGAGTTGAGTCATGGCTACTGGACTTCTTTTTTGAGAGATAGAAACGTTTCGCTGTTCATCCAAACAGCTTCATCGGACTGAATACAGCTAGTGCAAGAGACCTTCTTATAGTCAGCTTTATTTCAAACCCATGAACACACTAAGGCAAAGACTTGTCCACCCAAAGGATCCGATACCAAACCATAAAAGGAGCAATATAGTATATGCAGTCCAATGCAGTGAAGAGTGTTCAGACCTCTACATTGGAGAAACTAAACAGCCATTAAACAGAAGAATGGCCCAACATAGGAGAGGTAACAGCTCAGGACCAGAATCAGCAGTACACCTCCATTTGAAGGAAAAAGGCCACTCTTTCAAAGATAAGGATGTACACATATTAGACAAAGAAGAGAGGTGGTTTGAGAGTGGTGTAAGGGAAGCCATTCATGTTAGCATTGAAAATCCCTCCCTCAACAGAGGTGGTGGGCTCCGGCATAGTCTATCTGCTTCTTATCAGGCTGTACTTTCCAAAGTACCCAGGCAAATCAAGGAGCCTTCACCACCAGGTCACAGCTAATGACCCATTCTTGATGGGTTTCAGCACCTTAGGCCATTGTTTACCTTAAGGCCATGGACACCAATGTCTCCCTAATGAGCCTATTCAGGCTTTGTTCATCTTATGAGCCAATCAGACCAGGGGACAAGAGGTCAAGCTGACTATAAGAAGGTCTCTTGCACTAGCTGTATTCAGACCAATGAAGCTGTTTGGATGAACAGCGAAATGTTTCTATCTCTCAAAAAAGAAGTCCAGTAGCCATGACTCAACTCCCAGTCACACACAGAAGGTAACATAAACACAGAGGGAGACCTTTTACTGCATGAACTGTTAAGGAAATACTTCGAATATTCATTAAATACTTTTAACACAGTGAAGTCCTTCAGCCAAGGTTACGATGTATACTAAAAATTAAGGTGTCTGTGTGTTGGTGCTGGGAAATAGTCACACAAAGCTCAGTAGGATATGCAGGTCCCTAAGCCAAGCTTACACAGCTGACCCATTTATGGATAGGATGAGGGGATGGGGTTGCTTGATATTTTTTATTGAATATACTTTATTCTCTCGAGATCATTCAGCTGTATAATGTTTGCCCACTTCCCTATCTCTGTGTATATATCAGAGAAGGAGCAAGAGGGAGTATAAATGGTCTCTTTTTCTTTTTGGCTCTGCTTACCATTGGTTCCTGTGCCTTCTGCCACTTCAGCCAAAAAGAAAGAAGCAATACACCAAAATGTTCCCACAGTGCTTTGGCCTCTTCCATAGGTATTCAGAAAGGTCTACTTGAAAAATCAGTGGCCACAATGAGTGCATATTATTAGGCATGCTTATCCAAGCTCTGCTCATAGTATTTTAGAGGATAATTTGGAGCAGAGAAATTGTGAATTGGGAAGATTATTTACATGTATATCCTGCCATTTGTTTTCTTGTCTGAAGGTGTTCTCCATTTCAGACAATCAGCATTTATTTCACTAAGGCTGCTATATCACCTGGGGATTATCCTGATCTTCTGAAGGTTTGGCTTTTCCTCTTCCTCCCATCACGTGACTGAAGATGTGGGATAGCAGTTCCCACGAACAAAGGTGGTTTTTTTTAAAGCGCAGTTCAGACCCATGGCCAGCAGATGGTGCTAGGATTTTAAAAAGGACCAGCTGACTGGCGGTAGAGCTTGGGGAAGTTTTAAAAAAGCACCCAATCCAGGTTCCTGGTGCTCGGAGGGTGGGGGAAAATAATAATTTTTAAAAAACCCAGTGCCAATCGGCCCCAGGAAGAGCCGGTCATGTTATGAGGGGGAAAGGTGGATTTTTTAAGGGAGGCAAAAAATCGCCTACCTCTCCGGTAAATCTTGGAAACCTCACTTAAGGGGGGTTTCTTTTTTCTCCAAAAAGCCTGGTGGCCATGGGGATGGCATTTTTGGACATGGTTTATCTACAAATTTAATCTGCATTTAAAGGGACGTGGGATAGAGGCCTAAGTTGCATGCACAATGGAATTAACCCTTCTCAAAAGCACATAAGGGCTCAGAATTGGGCTAAAAACATTTCATTTGTTATGCAGAAGCAAGCCTCAGTGGTCTCCCACATGTAATAATGAACAGCCACAAGCATCTGCAATAGGTGACAAAGATCCACTCTGAGGATTGCAAGACACCAACCAGAAAGAAGTATGTATAGTTTTGGAGCCTTGCATGTGGAGAATGTCCTGTTGAACCCAGTGAGATTTAGCTTGAGAAAATTATAAGAAATCAGATGACAAACATAAAGTTCAGAAACAGATGAGGCAGCAGCTTCACAAGTAGAAAATGATAAAAAATGCAATTGCTTTAGAGGGAGATTCTTCACAACTGCCATGTCTGCATAATCAGCAGGCAAAATATACCAGCCAATGGCCAATCACCAGGGTCAGTTGCACCTTGCAAGCAGAAAAACAATGATTAGACAGTGTTTACTTCTTAAGATCTCTTTGCTTCAAGCTTCCATCTTGTCTTTTTCTGTACTAAGACATACATAGCACCACAATCTTCTACTGTTTTCCCTCTCGCATACCTGGGGCTTTACCTGTGACATGGACTAAACCAGGTTTGATTAGGAAGTATAAACTTAAGAGAGCAGTGGCTCTGAACTTTATGCCAGACATATTTCTCCATCTGATACAACTCTCGGTCTAAGGTGTTCATCTGACTATCAACTCACAGTAGCAGGGCCATGTTTACTCACTGCAGCACATCCATGAGGTTTCTTAACAGGAACAGCTGTTTTGGTCCTTAAACCTCCAGCTAACAGAATCCACCACTTGACTTTAAAAACAGCAGTTTCATCAGCGACAGCAGTGTTTTATAATGTTCTCTAAACTGTTATCTTGTGTGGCCTTGGGTCTCACCAGGCCCTCCAAAAAGGGGAATGGTAAACCATTTCTGAGTACCTTCTATGTAGAAAACTCTGGAAAGGGTGACTATCAGTCAGAATTGTCTTGACAGTGTACTGTTGTTGTTGTTGTTGTTGTTGTTGTTGTTGTTATTATTATTATTATTATTATTATTATTATTATTATTATTATTATTATTATTATTATTATTATTATTATTATTATTAAACTATATGTTTGGCAACAGCAAGATCAAGAAAGGAAGGAAAGTTTTGATCATTCACCCACTCTTTCTCTGGAATCAAGGTTAGACCAAAATAAAGATCCCTGGGGGTTTAAAGGATCGCAAAAGCCACTCCAAAGCCAGACACGCATGCTGAAACTGTAACCAAGCATGGAGAAGTGTTTCAGTGGTATCAATGCTTTTGTAGCATCCTTCAACTGACAGCCAAAAACAAACTCTGTAGCTAATCGACAGAGCTTGTCCAATAATTTCCTTCCTGACCCCAGGCTGCTGCTTCTTGGGGGTTTTTTTTTTTAGTTGTTTCTCTCTCTGCCAAGCTTTTAGTGCTTTGTTGCCTTCTGTGTTGCATAGCCTCTGTTGGTTCTCCACACTGTCACATACCATATCTTGAAGACTCCAAGACAATGATGCTGTGCCATTATAAACCAGAGAGAATTTGGTCTTCAACTGCTTCACATGTCTTCTTCTTCTTCTTCTTCTTCTTCTTCTTCTTCTTCTTCTTCTTCTTCTTCTTCTTCTTCTTCTTCTTCTTCTTCTTCTTCTTTCCCCTGGGGATGTGTGGAAGAAGCCAAGATGTGCCTGTGAACACTTCATCCACAGTCACTTATGGACAGGGTGGATAAAAATAAATGATTTTTTTAAATTAAAAAAAAATGATTTTTTTAAAAATCGATTTTTAAAAATTTAAATCATTTTTTAAAATTAAATGCTTTTTGAGGAAAAATCGCTCTAAAGATCATGTTCTAGTTAAGATACATTATAGTCCAAAGGTTATTTTAGTTTTTAATTATGTAGCATAAGGCTGTATTAATCAATTCACAGTGCCATGCTCTCCCAGAGGTTTCTGATTATTTGGGGCAATTTTTCTATCTATTATCAACAATTTTCTAGCTATTTACAGTGCTTGGTTTTGCTATTATCAAAACTGCATTTGAATCTGCAACAATGACATGCCTCCTTCATAGCAAAAATGTTATAAAATAAACATCTGAATTGAGAAAAAGACCTTAATCCCATTGTTCCCCTGCAAATCTGTGTACACGGAATCAACCTCCTTACCTCTTAAGTGCTACAAGACATTCAATGAATAGAAGGTCATTTGGAGTGGAATAGGTCAGGCCTGCCCAACAGGCCCGCAAAGGGTTCAAAAGTAGCCCACCAGCCACCAATAAAAAAATGAAGAGATAAATTCTCCACCACTCCCTCCCCCATCATCCCAAGGACCACCATTGCCCCAGCAAAGTTTTGGGTCTGCCAGGCCACTGTCTCAGCTGAGTGGGGAAGTTCAAGGGCCATGGCATGGTCCCCTGCTCCCCCCGCTGGCCAGAAGATTGAGCGTGTGCAAGGGAAGCATAGCATGGTCAGCCTTCCCATAGGAATGCATTGAAAATCAATTAATCCGTTCCAGAGGGAACAAATTTCAGTGCATTCCTATGGGAAACTGCTGCTCTACTTAATTTTTTTTTTTTTTTACTTACAAGCATGTGCTTGGAATGGATAAAAATCATAAGTAGAGGTATTAGTGTAGTAGCCCTCAGGCACTTTGGGTCAGAAAAAGTAGACCTCGGCCTGTTGAAAGTTGGACAGCCCTGGAATAGGTCTACATAAAGAGCAAAGTTTGAGAAGGGAAAGGCAAGCAGTAAAATGAAAGTAAAACCTTTTGAACACAGTACTCCACATCTTGAGATCTTTATGTTTATAGTGGCCTTAGGGTTATTATCATACTGTTCTCTCTCTCTCCCTTGAGGAGAAAAACCTGTAATGTTATTCTTTTGGTTAAATAAAACTATTTAAATTGTTATTATTAAAGTAGTGATTATTTTTCTCCTCCCAATAAAATACAACAGAACAGTTGTCCAAATATGAATGATTAACTTATTAAACTGGAGATACAGTAGTTCACCTTGCAATGATTTCATAATTATCTATCTATGCATATATAATGGTATATAACCACCAAATCAGTAATTTTCTAATATAACTGTAAGACTAATCTGAAAAGTTATTATTCTAAAAATGAAACCATCTGATTGTAAATATCAAGATTAAAACAACTCTAGTAAAATGACTATGTAGAAAATCATGATTTAAATCGAGCCTTACTGACTAGTGATTTAAATTGTGATTTAAATTATTATTTAAATCAATCTGATTTAAATCATAGTGATTTAAATTGTGATTAAATCATTATTTAAATAAAACTGATTTAAATTGTGATTTAAATCACATCCACCCTTGTTACGGAAACCTTTATTCATCTTTTTATTTATTGACAAAATTGATTAAAAATAAGCCAGGACAGCAGTTGTTTTCCATGAGAAGAACAAAACTCATTGAGATATTTTGAGGGGAACACTGTGCTTAGGGGAACACAGAAGGAATATATTCTATCAAATGTGGATGATGTGTAAAAATATCTTGATTGGTTTCCGTTCATTTATTCCACAACCACTTGGAATAAGATTAGGACAACAGGTTGTGTAAACAGAACCGGAGTGAAATACTTCTGATTAGAGATGGGCATGAATAAAAAAAATGACCTTTCGTTTGTTGTTTGTCGTTTGGAGGTTCCGTTTCGGTTCATTTCTGTTTTTGTGAATTTTTGCAAAAAATTGTTTTTGTTTTCATTCGTTTTGTTACTGTTTCATTACCATTTATTTAATTTTTGTGATTTTTTTAGCATTTAAAGCAGTTCACTGTATTGCAGTAATGGAAACGAAACGCACGACAAAATTTCTGGTGTTTCTGTTCATTTTGTTTCATTTTGGAGACAAAATTTGTTTGTTGTTTCATTGCGTAACGAAATGAAAAAACAAAAACGGAAATGAAAAATTGTTCATTTTGTGCCCATCTCTACTTCTGATATTTCTGTCAATGTTTGTGAAAGAAAATGTGGGGCAGAATTATTGCTAGAACGTATTTAAGGCAGAAAAAGAGTATAATATTTGTATACATAACCCTTTCTAGATGAAAGAAGCAATAAAAATCCTTATAGCTATCTCTTTTCAGACTTGAAAATGTAATTGCACTTCATAGGGCTTTGTGCTTCATTACCCATTTAGTCAACAACATACTTCTTAAACTGATTTAAATCATAGTGATTTAAATTGTGATTAAACCATTATTTAAATAAAACTGATTTAAATTGTGATTTAAATCACATCCGCCCTTGTTACGGAAACATTTATTCATCTTTTTATTTATTGACACAATTGATTAAAAATAAGCCAGGACAGCAGTTGTTTTTCATGAGGCGAACAAAAATCATTGAGATATTTTGCGGGGAACACTGTGTTTAGGGGAACACAGAAGGAATATATTCTATTAAATGTGGATGATGTGTAAAAATATCTTGATTGGCTTCCGTTCATTTATTCCACAACCACTTGGAATACGATTAGGACTAGACATGGGCACGACTAGGCGAAATTGTTGTTTCCGTTTTCGGTTCTCGTTATCGTTATGTAACGGGTAACGGTAACGAGAATTACTCCGCTCCAGCTAGAACTCAAACTGAAAAAGAAAAATTGGGTCTGATTTTTCGTTATCATTCATGGCATCACGGCGATCGCGCGATGCCAAGCAGCACAGAAAAAAAGTTTTAAAAATAAAAAAAGCCAATTCCCGGCCATAAAAGCAGGCGAAAATATGCCAGCCTCAGTGAGGGCACCTACCGAGGGGTGGTTTCTGGGGGGTCCCGGCCTCCCACCCTCTCCTGTCCTGGGCTGCTTGCACCAGGCTGGTGGGGGGTCATCCTCGTCATCTCCATTTGCCATGCAATGGGGGGGATCCAAAATGGCGACCACAATTTTTCTTTTGAAATTGTGGTCCAAAAACCCACCAAAGCACCACAGAAACATGTGAAAATTAGGTATTTTAAATGCCTGAATTTTTATAGTAGCAGCAGTGCGTTTTTATAGCAATAAAACATCGTATTGATTTTATTTTATTTTATTTTATTTTTATTTTTTTTTACACCTGCACACGTGCAATGATGGGCTGGCCATGGGATGGGACCATGCAAATTTTTGGAGCCATTCCATCAATCGCATGGCCAGGTTTTGCTGAGACTTCTGGATGTGCCAGAGAGGGCATAAAAAGTCCACCAACCCTAACCCTAACCCTAACTCTAACCCTAACCCTAACCTGAACCCTAACCTGAACCGTTACCCTAAGCCTAGCCCTTACCCTAACCCCAACCCTAACCCAGATTCGTACGCAAGTACACTTCCCTTCTTAGTGGGTCAAAGTGATGCACCCAGAGAGGTGCCTTCAACTCCAGAGACCCACTCCCTCCCTCCCTAAGCGTAACCTGTACGGCAGTACGGCAGTATGCTTTCCTTCTTAGTGAGTCAGAGAAGCGCCGACGAGGTTCCTCTGACACACTAACCCCCACCCTAACATAATGTTCTTAGTGAGACAGAGAAGTGCCGACGAGGTTTCCTGTCACACTAACAACCCCAACATAATGTATAACGGCGGCTACACGTTACGCTCCCTAAACCACTGTACAAACGACAGATGACAAACGGAAATGACAATTTTTTGAAAAATTTCGCGACAAACGGAAACGACCCGAAACAGGCCCGTCCCGACAAACGACAACTCGAAATGTAATTTTTTCTGGTCATGCCCATCTCTAATTAGGACAACAGGTTGTGTAAACAGAACCTGAGTGAAATACTTCTGATATTTCTGTCAATGTTTGTGAAAGAAAATGTAGGGCAGAATTATTGCTAGAACGTATTTAAGGCAGAAAATGAGTATAATATTTTTATACATAACCCTTTCTAGATGAAAGAAGCAATAAAAATCCTTATAGCTATCTCTTTTCAGACTTGAAAATGTAATTGCACTTCATAAGGCTTTGTGCTTCATTACCCATTTAGTCAACAACATACTTCTTAAACAGTGTCAATGCAGTTTATTAAGTATGATAAATCAATCACTGCTCCCTTCCCCAAGGATTTTACAGTTTAAATTTTGAAGACCATGACAGGAATGCAAGAAAAACAAGTGCAAACATAAAAATGAACAAGGGGATAGTGGTGTTTGAATGTATGCATATTTACAGCAGCATCTCGTTCTCTGAGATGTAAGGACCAAAAACCTGAGATGAAGGTTCATGGGGAGTGCACTTGCAATGTCACAGAGGCAGGGCTGGTAAGTGCTGGGATGAAAGCAAGTGCAATGCATAGGCAAATACTTCTGCACTAAGCCAGTGAGCCTCCGAAGCAGGTGAGAATGTGGTTATGTGATGCCTCCATTTTAATAATTAGCTTAGAACAGTAGAGATGGAAGGGACCAGAGAGATCACTGAGTCCAGCTTCTGTCATGAAGTCACAGTGGGTAATCAAACTCTTAACCTCTGGCTCCACAGACAGATACCTAAATCGCCAAGCTATGGAGCAGTTCTTTAAAGACACGTCACTCCCCAAAATCAAGCTTTTTCCACCTCTAGGGATGCTTGCTCTCATTGCCCTATCTAGAGAAGCACAGCAATGCCACCAGACACTGGCCTACACCTTGAGAACTAGCAAATCAATATTTATATAAAATATTTATGATCCACCTTTATCCTCAAGGGCACCCAAGGTGGTCTCTAACATTAAAAGCAAACAAATGAAGGAAGGGAAAACAAACAAACAAGACGGAAGCCTAACACTCAAAAAGCTACTCAGTGAACAACAGTTTGCCTGAGGAGAAAAGTTTTTGCCTGGCTGGGAAAAGACAATGAGGTAGGAGCCAACTTGATCTCCCACGGGAAGATGTTCCATAGTTTGGGAGCAGTATGTGAGAACGTCTTCTCGTGTGTCCTCACTGAAACAAAGCTGTGAGGTGTCAGGATGGAGATAGAGGCCTTCCTTGATGATTTGAAACCCAGGCAGACCCACAAATGGGAATGTGGTCTTTCAATCATAGTCAAGGGTGAGGATGAAATTAAGAGTACCAGCTTGCAACTTGGTGGAAAGGTTGAATTTTGCAAGCAGAAGTTGGAAGGCACATACAGATCTTTCCTTTAGGCATGTCATGCAATTATCTGATTATCTATCTATCATCATGAAGTTGTACATCTGGTAAACTTGAAATTGTAATGCAGAAGCTTGAGACTTTATTGGCAGAGGAATGGCCACATGGCCGATACTCTTTCTTAAACACTGCAGCGTCTATCACAAGGGGTGGGTGGAGGGACAATAAACTACCTGCCTCCTGATTTATGTGGTTGACATGGAACGTTTCTATGCACTTCCACAGGGACAAATTTAAATTCAAAACCTCAAATACCAACTGATAATGAGTTACACATTTTGATATGAATTGGAACCATGCTCCTTTTGACTGAGCAGGTGTGATATCATGAAAGTGATTTGCTGGCGGTTGCCAATCTTGACATGAGTCATTTCTCTTCTCATGTGTTGCAGACAGTGCAGGTATGGAAGTGATCAACGAATGCCAAAGCATACCTGTGCCATTTGTTTTCGGGGAAACGTAATTCAGGGACTACAGCTCAGATCTGCTTAAAAACTACAAAAAGAAAACATTGAAATGAGTTCTGTGAAAAGAGCCACAATTAAGTGGTGAAGATCTTTCTTTGCATTAAGAAGGTCCCAAAATAAATCCAAAGAAATAGGGCACGGTGGCTCAGCAGATTAAGGCTCCAAAAAATGTCGGCTGCAAAGTCAGCAGCTCGGCGGTTCGAATCCCAGGTGCCACGCAGCAGTGTGAGCTCCCACTGATAACCCCAGCTCCTGCCAATCTAGCAATTCGAAAGCATGTAAATGCAAGTAGATAAACAGGTACCACTGTAAAAAGCAGGAAGGTAAAACCATGTTTCCTTGCAGCCATGCCGGCCACGTGACATGGACTTGCACAACACTGGCTCTTCCGGCTTGAATACGGAGATGAGCACCACCCCTAGAGTTGGACACGACTAGCACGTATGTGTGTGGGGAACCTTTACCTTTTACCTTTTACTTTTACCTTGATGTCCTCTCCCTGGGATCTTGGAAAGATCCTACCCATTGATGCAGACTATATTACACCCAATGGATCGATAATTTCATTCAGCACCATACTCTTTAGCAGTTATGCCTTCTGAACACAGATTTATCTTCTTCATTTCTGTCATAAGCAATCCGAGGGTGCTTCTGGAGTGGAAGGATCCGCCATCAGGATGTTGTTGTTGCCCAGCAAACATCTGAATGTACTCAGAGTCCTCACATTCTTCAGGAAGGTTCCTTCTGTTCAATGATACAAGTGCAGAGGCTGCAGAGTAGGGATGGTTATTTTTTCCTGAAGCTGTTGTTCACTGTGAAAACTAGGTCCCTTTTGCCTTTCTTAACCACTGCCTAGAAATGCTGGGTTGCTGAGAACACAAGAGAGGTCCTTGTCAATAGCAGCATTACAGGTGTGGGACTCCTTCCTAAGGAATCGTTTCTTCTGCTGGATTTCTGATGTTTAATATTCTGTAGCTACTTAATTTTGATTTGAATTCTATTTTCAAAGATTGCTGTATGGTCTTTGTGTTGAAAGTCATTCCCTTAATCCTTTGTTTCATTTTTTAAAAATTGAACTCTGAAACAAATGTGTAGAATGAATCTTTTAGCAGCAACCAAAATCCAAATGTTTTGGGAAAACATGCACACAACGTGTCCACGGAGCTTTTGATCCAATATAGCATTTATTTCTCAACTTGACTAACTCAAAGAAAGGAACTGGAAATTGGAACACAATTTCCCAGTCTCCATTTGGTGGTGTGGGTGTGGCAATATTAGTTTAACTGAAGCAGTTCGCAGTTCATTTTTCAGTTTATGTTCATTGGGGGCTGGTTGCCTGCTCTTGTCATACCACCGACATCATTCCATTGCACTGCCCTCACTGTAGCCCCCATCAAGGACATAAAATGAAAACCAAACTGTGAACTGGTTCAGTTTTCTACTTGGTCCATGACCAGGTGGGAATCTATTTTGCTGAAGCAACATTGAGTAACTAGATGAAAAATGATTGGTGTTTCATTTTGCTTGGTGTGGTGTCAAAATCCACTTGGGGATATCATACGTTGCCTACACAGTAGTGCTGAGAGCTCATACCTTTTGTGATAGGCTTGTAGATTGTACAGCATACACCTTTAAGAAGCAAAAAATCTTTTTTATTGACAGGTAATTTTGTGTCTTTGGGGAAAATTGGTTGCTGTATACCAATGCAAAAATAAATAAATAATAAATAAATAAAATTCATTTTGTCTCAATATCCTTCCAGTTTTCTCCTGAAATTATTCCATATATTGTTCAACACTTTATTGTAAGTGAGCAAGCACGTGCAAAAAAATTAACAAACTGAAAAATCAAGAATTCTCCACAAGGCTTTGGTACGTAATTAAAACTAAAGTACTTTGATGTGAATCTTACATAATAATTCTTATGATATTAAAGTCAATATTTGAAGACATTAAATCATAAGGAAAACACAATCTATACGTATTAATAATAGAGTCTCACCCATTCCCAGCAGAGGATGATGTTTTAATCATGTCTTATCTTCTCGGACACAATAGTGATGCTTTATACCCTTGGACAAGCAATTCTACCAAAGTGACTTCCCCAGATGTAACTTTAACTGGGATACTTTCCAAAAGTTAAGAGTTACCTGAGGAAAATCACTTAGGGTGTTTATACACGACCCCTAAGCTCCGCTGCAAATGGCTGCAAGCTCCGGAGCTTAAAAATGTTTCCCCACCAGCTCCGGAGTTTGCAGACAATTAAGTGTGACCCCACCCACCTAAGCACTACCCACCATACTTTTCTTGTACCTGCTCGGGGAGGGTGAAAATCGCCAGGTCCGGATTTAATCTGGTCAGTGCGGGGCTCTCCTGGCTTCTGGTTTTTTTTTTTTTTGCCTCCTGCCCCTTTAAGAGAAGGGGCGGAAGGGAAAAAAAGCAAACAAAGAGAAGGAATCAGCACAACGGAGCTCCGGCAGCTTCTCAGAGGTGAGTCTCCCCCACTTTCTTCCTCCCTCCCTTCAGCAGACAGGTGCGGAGTGGTGGGGAGGAAGGAAGAGCAACAAACCCCTAAGATCTCTGGTCCGAATTTAAGTGGCCAGCGGATTTTAGGGGTCGTGTGAAAAGGCCCTTAGAGTTCATACCTTTCCCATCTGAAACATAGATTGAGGTTATATAGTATTAAATATATCATGGGTGATAATGTACAAATTTAGTAGTACATTGTGGTAGATTTTTGCTGGCCACTTCTCATATTTTTAACATTTAACGTTGGGCAAAACATGATCCCCAACTGGGTCACAAACCAAATTACAAACTAGCCTAATTCAGTGGTTTTTCTGATGTGTAGTTCATTTCATCCTCATATCTAGTGGTGATCACAAATACTTCTTTTCCCCTTCCTATTTCCTTCTGCTTTTCATGGGTGCCATTCCCATGGGTACAAAATCACATCTGCCCTATAATCACAACCAGGAAGACCATGTTTGGTAAAAAGAGACATTTCTTTTATTGCCTATACTATATACAGTAGTTGAGTGGTTGTCACCCCAACCCCCACCCCCAAAAAATGTGTTTAGCTTTACCCAGAGTGTTACATCTAAACTTGGTCCATGAGTTGATGGGGAAGCTTGGACTTAATTTACTTGTTCTCTCTTTACCGGCTACAGCACTTGATCCATTCACTTTGCTTCTTGATAAGCATGGTCAGGATCATATATTCCCTTGTACAAGGGGTGCAACATACAAAGGTTTCTGCTTTCCCAGCCCTTAGGGAAGGGTGCATTGGCACAATGTGGGCATTTATTCTTATTGCAGAAGTTCATGCAGGTCAATGTGCTTTCTCTGCATGTGCCAATATGTAGGCCCTAGCATCCAAAAAATAAGATCATGCAATGGGGATATCATATTTGCAGTCTCTCAGTTGACGTATTCGCTTGTACCACAGTGATCTGGACCAATTCTGTCAGCAGAGATTTATGCTGCGTAAATGCTGGATGAGATCTTGTTCTCGGTATTCAGAAGTAAATGGTGAATTTATGCCACAGAGATTCTTACATTGGTTTTGACATTTCATCCGCCTCACCCATTAGGAGAGCACTCTGACTAATAAAGGATGTAAGGAATCATCTTATCCTAAACATGGCTAGTAACTCAGCGCTAGCAGCAGCTTTCCAAAGTGTCACAAATGGGACCTCTGGGAGATCTTAGAAGCCAAATAAATGATGAAGTACACCGTACTCTATAAACAAGCCAACACAGAGAAAGAAGAGATTTGCACAAATCTGTGGGATAAAATCATGTCTCCACTTCACCATCCAAACAGAGGATGAGAAAATGTTTATTTCCTAGCAACTAGAGCTGGCATGAGAAAGGAAGGAAAGATGTACATCTTTAAAGCTGACTACAGACGCACACTCCAAATGTCTTCTGCAGAATTCCCAGCGTGTCTTAACAATGAAGCATTTGAAGAAGGAATAGTCTAGTTGAGACGTCCAAGAAAAACAGCTGATAGACAAACAACGCCTGACTCCAAGCGTTGTCAGCCTCAGCAACGTAAATATAATTTAGCTCTTGGAGGATAAGCATTGAAGATTTGGGAAAACATTAAAAATAACAACAGCTGAAAGGGAACACAAGATGCAAGAAAGCCATATTTTGTATCGAGTTGAAGGAATTCTACAGAGCAAAGGGTTTGGTTTGTAGTTGTGCAACAGGATGGGTTGTCACCAAAGGAGGAGTTTGTATAGACTGGGTTTAGTATACATGGTCAAGAATTTATGCCTCATGTCCTCAAATCCAAAAAGCTAAGAGCCATAGGCTGAGAAAAAAACCACCAGATATCTGAAAATGTATCCAGAGCAGAGTTTCAGCAATGGACATATGACTGTCTAAGCAAGGAAAGTGAGTAGATGATGTAGCATTCATTAAGGGAAGAACCCTGCCCACCTTCAGTTTCAAGGACTTGCTGTTAAACAATAATCTCTTCTCTTCCATATGATTTTAATAACTCCAAGCACATGTGTTGTAACCCTTTGCTGCAGTGCAATATGAATGGCTAAATAAAAGATCTCTCCAGATCCAAGATTTACTGTTTGCAGTGGGAAAAGGCCAACCGGATGACATCATTCCATTTTGAATATGACTTTCTGCCAAGTTCAGTAATGCAAAAGTAGAGAAATCGATCTTTTTCTTGTTTTAGTTTTTTAAAAGTTCCTTGGTCCAACTGGGTATTTGTTTAAGTTATTTATGTACATGTCACTGTCTATGGTAAATAAAGTCACCTTGGCCCACACCTGGGCCAAAAAAACTTATCTTTCTGTATGTTTATATTGCATTTGATTAAGGAGAAATTAGTTGCTGGATCTAATAATAATAGTTAAATCTAGAGATGGGCACGAAACAAAAAAACAATGTTTTATTTAGTTCTATTTCATCCCCGCCTGCATTTCATTTCATTCCAATTCATAAGAATTCTTGGAAAAAATTGTATGAAATGAAACAATAACAAAATGTTTTGTTCCTTTGGTGGCTTTACCCACCCCTCCTCCTCTTTCTGGGCTCCAGTGGCTTCTGGGCTCTGGTGGGGCTGCAGCATCAGCGGTGGGACCTAGTGCCAACATTGCTTACCCTTCCTGGCCAGTTTCCTCAACAAGGCTGCCCTGCACTGGATCGGCAGTGGCAGTGGGCACTGGAAGGCCTCCTCACAGCCTCATGATGCTGCCCCACACCAGATTGGCAGGGGCAGTGGCGTCGGCCGTGGGCACTGGAAGGCCTCCCCATGGCCTCACAAGGTCGCCCCAGATAGGATCGGCGATGGCAGCAGTGGCAGCAGGCACCAAAAGGCCTCAGGTAGGGAGCCTTTTATAGATGCACCCAATTGTAGGAATGAAAAATGAAAGGAAATGAACCTAAAATTTGCAGTTTGTTTCATTTCATTTTTTTTTAAAAATCAGTTTGTTTTTCATTTTGTTCTGAAACAAAATGAACAACAAAATGAAAAAAAATTGTTTCGTGCCCATCTCTAGTTAAAACTAAAAGAGCAATGTATTCTGGGGTGGGGGAAAAATGTGGTTCTTGTACACTATACCAAAACATGGTAGGTGATACTTTGTTAGACTATAAAACTTTCACAAATAAGTGCTAGCTTTTAAATGGTTAGGGATTAGGTGTTTGGAAACCAAGCCCTATGAAGAAAGAAAGAAAAAATGGGAATGTTTATTAAAAAGAAGACTGAGGGCAGGATCTGTTCTGTTCAGCTCAAACTGCAGGACACATAATAATGGGATCAACTTACAGGAATCCAGATTTAGGCTGAAAATTTGGGGGACCTTTCAAACTATTAAACCAGTACATCAGTGGAACCAATTACCTTGAGCGGTGGTGAGTGCTCCAACACAGGAACCATTCAAGAGAAATTTAGACAAGCACCTGGTGGATAGCCTTTGATTTCCATTCCTGCATTGAAAGGGAAGGGGGGACCTTGCTGCTTTAAATGTGGATGAGATCCACAACAGGCATAATCATACACATTATCTGACCCAAGAATTTTGCTCTGTTGGTCTTGCATCTTGGGCTACTTGAATTAAAGGACTTTCTCACTTTTTGAATATGATCTAGTTACATAATAGAAGCAGAATATAACCATATGCGAGCAGGAACTGTTTTAATTTCCTGTGATTATGGAGGGCAGGTAGAAGCAAAAGATTATATTGTTTTGTGTAACTGGTTTTGCCACCATTATTGGAACCAGTAGAGCAGTTCTTCCTGATAACATGCTTTGTCACCAAGATGAATTTTGCTGGTATGTTAATGAAAGATCTCGATATATAACAAGGGGCAAGTGAACACCACCCCTATGTCCCCCATAAACCAGAACTCACTGCCCTTCCATACAGGGCTTTATTGCCAAACTGTGGATGAAAGCCGTCATTTGCAGCCCTTCAGCAGAATGTGTTTAAAGAGTTCCCAAGACTTCATGACCATGGGTGGAGCAGCATTACATTCTTGTCCATATACAATTCCCTTTCAGAACGATTTTTCTGAACACTTCATTCAATGGTCCACAACGACTTTCCCTATTTTGTTGTTAAGTAAAGTAAATAGCATACAGAAAGAATAATGCATCAACTTAACATGGTACCAGAATTTTGCTATGCTGGTTAATTTGAAAATAGAGAAGGGAGTTTCTCCATCTTTCTTTTTAATGTCAAAATCCAGCTAATTGCCCCCTGAGTTAACACTGTGCTCAGCTCCATTTAAGTGTGAATAAATCATTCTCATTGACTACACAACAGGATGATTAAGATGTTGTATTTTCCCAGCGAGAAGCCCTAGCCCTACACAGCAGAAAAAGCAAGACAGGTCTTAAAGGGACCCAGCTGGTCGATCTAATTAGAAAGATAAATGGACGATGCAATTTGGTTTGAACCACACCATGACAACAGTGATCCAAACACTGATCTATATACCTGTATGGAGAGCCCCAAAGTGACTGGTTCAGGCAAATTTATAAATAGACTTTATCACCATAGTCTGAATGAGAGGGCCAGACCATAAATTTGGTTCTTGGAGAATATATATCTGCCTAGTTCTAAGGGCAGTTCCAAATTTTCAGCAAGTAACCTACTACTGGCTCTCTGCTTTCCTTCTCAGAGGTTTCCAACTCTCTGAAAATATTTTAAAGAAGACATGACACCAGGAAACTGATTGAATTCTGCTTGTCTTTTCTTAAAGAAAAAATAAGTTAGGAAGTATTATTTTTATCTTTAACTGAAACCTTTACTACTAGGCACCTTAAGGTTGAGTGCTCGAGTTCAGAAGCCCTTGCAGGTTTGTTAGCAAACCCAAAATATTTACCAAGGACATTCTCCAACAAGGAGTTTTATATCCCTTTTCAAAATGACAACCTACGCCGCATTTTACAGAATAGATTTTTTTCTACTCTGAGGTAAAAGAAGGGGAAATTGTCCAAAAGCAGGAAGCAAGTAATCACAATAAAACTGGGCCACACATTTCTATAGGAATAGAAGGAAGAAGGAAGAAGGAAGTAGGAATAAGGAAAGGAATATTTTTTTCTGAATGCCACAATGGTAGATACCACCCTGCATTTCTCTGTGTATTGATTGACCTTGAACATTTGGTCACTTCAGCTACTTCATGAACATGAAATAGGTATGACTTTTTAGTTGTCCTGAATAGCTTACATTTGTTGAGGCAGTCATGGGAGTGCTCAGTCAGAATCAAGAATCCTAGAATCATGAGATACAGAAGAATCATATACCTATTATATATGTTTCCAATGAGCATGTTGGTTTTTAGAGAAAAAGGTGAGCTACGCCAAGTTCTTGATGTAATGTGGGGAAAATGAATGTGGGAGTGCAAACCACTCAGCAGGCACTTACACTGGTTTCTGGAACCTCCAGCAAAAAGGTAGCCAGATCGCCCTTCTTCTGCTTTCACAAAATGGATGTACCTGCTGAGAGTGCCAACTAGGGGGGCTGGCTAAGATGCAACTGCTTCTACAATTTCCCTATGCAAAAAAAAAAAAAAAGGATTGTAAGAGCAATGTATACTCAGCAGACACTTCTAGGAACTGTCTGAATGCTAAGCCAGTAGTTACTTGGCTTCTGGAAGTGTTGGATGTGAAAAAGACATAGGGTCTCCGTTGACTTCAATCGGAGGGAAGCAGAGAACTGAGGAAGGGGCAAGATTAGCAGACAGCCTTTGACAGATTGGGTACCTCAAGCCAGGTTAGGCCTGAGGCCTGAGGGCTAAGGGCTAACTAGTGGACTCATTCAGAATGATGTGCCTGTTGGTAAGCCACTGATGACTGCCGGTTAGCTTGCTGGTAGATAGCAGGACATGGGAAATTGGCAAGTAAGGAGGGCAAACTGAAAGGGAGTGTAGAAATGGGGCGCTGTTTTGTATTAATGAATGTTTGAATAGTTGAGAATATATGTCATTTGCTAAACTTTTGGAAACTCTGAGGCTTCAGCTATAAAAGTTATTTACGCCTTCCATCATGACAGAAAAAGCTGAAGTAATCTCATCTGTTTTATTTCAAATGGCTTTCAATCAGGGCTCTGACTCAAAAGGAAAGCCAGAGAGCTTGAAATATGTGCGTAACTCTGCATGCTTTCCCTCCTTTGCCTTTTTCAGCCAGGTCTTCCACAGGAGCAATGGAACCAAAGGGTGGACTGAGCCCTGGTTTAATGTGCTAATACTCAGGAGGACAAGTGTTCCAATGAGAAGGCACCCCAGGAGGCTGTGCTCTGAAGGTCAACACCATAAGCACTTGCTCATACGCTATGTTTAGACAACTGATCATCATGACATTGCAAACATCATGTTCTCTTGCCCTAACTTGAACTTTTATGGATAACTCGTTTTTAAATGGATGGTTGCAAGTGTCCAACCAAAACATGTGAAGTGCCCACAGATGTGTTTTGGTTCATGAAGAAGAATGTCAATGAGGAACTCAGAGAATGTTCTTAGCACTGTTCTTTCTGAGGAGATGAGTGGAAATATGTTAGAGTATCACTCTGATCCCTATGTGTCAGTATACATGTTTTGACCTATTTGTCATATTTCATTTTCACTCTTTTAAATATTTGAAATGTAGCAAAAGCTCTATTATCCAGCTATGTTCCTTGAGCATGAATCGTCCCTGGACATAATTCATTGAGTATCTTCTTCTTTGTCAAATCTGTCTTAAAGATAGCAGGAATATAATCAGCCTGCTAGTTCTTCTCAGGAAGTCCTTATTTACAATGAATTGGGGATTGATTGTAACCTTTTGTTCCCTTCTTTCACTCCTAGTAACTTAAGTGGCCTATGCCCCGGAGAACTCTCTGTTGTATTGATCCAGTGGAAATGAGATGGGTTACCACAAACTGGATTGTTAACAGCTGAAACAAAATAAATGAACACTGAATTATCAAATGTACCTGTTATGGCAAGATGTGAATTAAATAACATAGTCTACCTTTCCACCTCCTATGTTTTCTGCTCCTTGGACTTTGAGATTGATTGTATTGTCAAGAGTAACCATAGATAGCTTCTAACTATACCAGGAAACAGGCATCTGGTTGAGCCTTTCCCAGTTGTACCATGAATTGGACCCATGGATATTGCCCTATTTAAATTCCACAGGTTATTAACTCAGGACCCAGCAGAGAAAGATGAGGAAGTAGCTGTGTTGTAACTGTGCCTAATAATTTTTGTCATTGTTTAGGTCAAATACAATGCTGTGGGAGTCATGTGCACTAGAGATGGGCACGACTAGGGAAAATGATGTTTTCGAGTTGTCGTGTGTCGGAGGCAGTCCGTTTCGGCTCGTTTCCGTTTTTCGTGAAATTTCGCAAAAATTAGTCAGTTCGTTTTTTCGTTGTCATTAGTACTGGTTTGGGGGGGGGGGTAGCGGGCTCCTGGAGGGAGCTGCAGGAGTCAGCCAGAGCCAAAAGTGAGAACTGGCAGACTCTTTGCACCCTCTGTGTCTCACGTAATTGCATGTAGTGCAATGCAAGTAGATCTGGCTTAGGGTTAAGACGGGTTAGCGCAAGGGCTAGGGTTAGGCTAGTTACGGGTGAGGTTAGGGTGAGTATTGGGGTGCACCTCTGGGTGCCTCTCTGACCCACTTAGAAGGACAGTGTACTGGCGTATGGGTTAGGCTTAGGCTTAGGGTTCGGGTTTGGGCTACGATTAGTGGGCTGTTTATGCCCGATTGGCACATCCCAGAAGTCTCTGTGGTCAACCTGGCCACGTGGCCATGCGATTGGTGGAAAATTTGCATGGTCCACTCCCATGGGCGAGCCCATCATTGCAAATGTGCAGGTGTAAAAAATAAAATAAAATAAAATAAAATAAAATAAAATAAAATAAAATAAAATAAAATCAACGGAGACTTTTTTTGCAAGAAAAACCCACTGCTGCTACTGTAAAAATTCAAGCATTTAAAATAGCTAATTTTCGCATGTTTCTGTGGTGCTTTGGTGGGGTTTTGGGCAACGATTTCAAAAAAAATATTGCAGTCGTCATTTTGGATCCCCCGCACTGCATGGCAAATGGATGCGCCCTCCCAGCCTGGTACAGTCAGCAAAACCTGGCCATGCGATTGGTGGAATGGCTCCAAAACTTTGCATGGTCCACTCCCATGGGCGAGCCCATCATTGCGAATGCGCAGGTGTAATAAAATAAAATAAAATAAAATAAAATAAAATAAAATAAATTAAAATCAACGGAGACTTTTTTTGCAAGAAAAACCCACTGCTGCTACTGTAAAAATTCAAGCATTTAAAATAGCTAATTTTCGCATGTTTCTGTGGTGCTTTGGTGGGGTTTTGGGCAACGATTTCAAAAAAAATATTGTGGTCACCATTTTGGATCCCCCGCACTGCATGGCAAATGGATGCACCCTCCCAGCCTGGTACCAGCAGCGCAGCAGTAGCAATAGCCAAGGAGAGGGGGGCAGGGAACCCCCCCCCCAAATAAAACACCCTTCTGGCCTGGTAGGTGCCCTCAGACAGTTTTCGCCTACTTTTAGGGCCGGGAATCGGGTTTTTATTTTTACTTTTAAAAACTTTTTTTCTGTGCCGCTTGGCATTGCGCGATCGCCGCGATGCAAGTAACGAACACGACAAATCAGACCAAATTGTTCGTTCGTCGGTTCGAGCTCGAATTCTGGCGGAGTAATTCCCGTTACCGTTTCCATAGAGTAACGGATACGAGTAACGGAAACGGAAACGGGAATACCGCTAAGTCGTGCCCATCTCTAATGTGTACAATATGTTTATCAAATAGAACTCTGTCGGGTTCTTGCCCTTCCTTCCCCTTTGGTTGCTTTGGTGTCCTAGCACTTAATTAGCAAACCTTTTACAGGGGAAAACCAAAGAAAGAAATGGAACAGGAAAGGAGATGAAAGGCACGAGATGTGGTGAGGATTGGGTTAAAACGGCAGCCAATTTCCCTACTGCTTTGCCTCTCTCTCACTGTTTCTAGTGCTGCCTGGAATGGTATTAAATATAGCAGCTACAACCCCCTCTACACCAGCTCAAGCATCTGAAACAATGTGGATGCATTCAGTTCCAAAACACCAGATGCCCCATTGGCTTATATTGGTAATCTAGAGAGCAGCCTGAATGATCAACAAAACATCTTGTTAAGCTTAAGTGTGTGGTCAGATATGTAGGATCATGATGGATCAAGCAGGAAAGTCACTTCACTGGGTGTGATCTCCTTTAAAATAACCCTTCTGTGTATCTGTGATCCAGTTCAGCCCCACAACACCAAAACAGTAGATCTTCCTTTACATAAGAAAGGTCAGAACAGGGAGCAGAACAGCACTGGACTGGTGGGGGCGGTCATGATTTTCTGTAAATCATGGTAGTCATCAGCTCAGACTGGACAACACCACCAGTGAACCAAAATACAAGCAATACTGCCATTTGATCACATCCTCTGTGGATGTACCTTCATGCAGCTGTGACAGATATTTTGTTCTCAAAATGTTTTAGTGAGAAAAGTAAGATATGTATATGTTATCTTCAGTGTTTGCCCAGTACAAAAGGCTGAGAATTTCATTTAATATATCACTGAAGCTATCATCAAAAGTTACAACTCACATATCTAAGACACAACGAATCTGAATTTCAGAAGCTTAAAAATTTGAAGGCAGGAGTAAAATAAAGTGGCCAATTTTCCCATTTTCTTTCTTTCTTTCTTTCTTTCTTTCTTTCTTTCTTTCTTTCTTTCTTTCTTTCTTTCTTTCTTTCTTTCTTTCTTTCTTTCTTTCTTTCTTTCTTTTTTTTCTTTTTCTTTTTTTTTTGGAACACAGAGCCAAGCTATATATTACAGATAGGATGTTGTTAGAAGAGTGGACCCCTTAATAACTGAAGTCCATGGGGGGAAGGTAGACATTAGAGGAGCCTCCTAATATAAGATTGTTTCCTGTCTCTGAACAGCCTGTATGCGTATGTAACTCCTGTGGTTCCTGTGAGTCTAAGAAGAAGAGACAGCTTTATATAGATGGGATGGTCTTTAACTCATTTTAAGGCACCTTAAACATAGCAGGAAAAAGCTTGGGTTCAGATTATGGTTAATCTAGTGACACATGAAACCATTCCAAATGCACACTGATGTTCATCCAAAACCTGATGAAAACACATAATGAAGTCATGTGAAAAATGAGATTGTCTGCTTTCATGCTAATCCTTGACCCACAATTTAAAAGAAAAAATCACTTTGACTTTTCTTCCAAATTCCTTAGCCTCTCAAACCCATACAATTAATTGTGCTCAATTGGTTTCAACAGTTTGTCAGTTTTGAGGACCCTTCAGGATTAATTAGCATCAGTAGCGATTCACTCCTTAAAGTGCCATCTTTATATATATAGATTTCTGGCTTTTGATGTAGACTGAAAACAGTTCACAGTTCTTCAGGAAAGTACAGTTTCGGCAGAATTTTTGAGTAACAAATTAGTGGACAAGAGTGGGGTTTTGCTTCATCCATTCTCAACTACAATACTTCTGAAATTGTACCTTCAACATCTTCCTCTGCACTGTCAGAAGAACTGGACAGAAATTTATGGGATCAAGGAAAGGCTGATCATTAGAAATCATATCCCTGTCCCCAGTAAAAACTTCGCTGACATGCACCGAACATTACCAATGGATGGCTCTTGTTTCATCTCAGATAATTATTATGATGAGTTCTGGCTCTCATTCTCTTTAGGCTATTCCACAGAAATCCCAATTAGAGGCAATGCTCCTGATTATATAATGAAATTTGCTGGTTTTAGCTAGGATGTTATTTAATTCCCTCTGCTAAAAACATATGTCTGGTTCAAGGGTAGGCAAGGGTACTGTCTTGGTGCCACAGGGCTCTTTCTCCAAGACAATGCTTGTGATTATCTCATTCATCTGGACCTCTCCCCCAAATCTTTAGCAGAAAAAAGTAAATTAGTATTCTGAGAGGCATCCAAGAGTAGCAATTCACCTTTTAAAATAACCTCCTGTACCATTTAATGTCCCCAAAATGCCAGTTTTCAAAACCAGTAGATTTGAATAATAGAACAAAGGCAATTCCATAAATCAACTTTTGGGTCTTTTTATGCCATTTTACACCTCTTATGAAACACACCGAGAGCTCCATGTGTGGTTTTGTTTCATGACACTATGGCCGAGGAATACTTTCAGTGTATAATCGGTGCATGGAGGGAGAAAGCTTAATACTCTGCCTCTCATTGCTTGCCTATCACTTCTCACTCACAGGCTATTTTTCATCAGTTTTTCCCTTCACAGGTTCCTGAGAGTAAGAAGAAGCCTGAAGGCAGATATTTCCCCTGATTTCCCCTGCAATACTTTAGAACTGATTGTACTTGTGTGGCAGGGGCAACATGTGGTCCTTCTCTATTTACAAGAGCAGCAGAGGTGCTTCTCAAATATAATGAACCCGATGACATTGCAAATAATGCCTCTGCATTTGTAAAATCAATGTCCAACTGATGCTGTGCCTCATCAAAAGCATGCTATTTATTTATTTTATTTTTTTTTTTTTATTTATTTTTACAACTTATATGCCGCCCACTACCCAAAGGTCTCTGAGCGGCTTACAATCAATGAATTAAAACAGTTAAAAACATCAAACAACAATAAATAATTAAAACAACAATAAAAACCTTATACTAAAACATCACACTAAAATTGCCATCAGAAGACCCACAATCTAAATTGTATCAATTAAAAAACTTCTGGAACAGGAAGGTTTTTACCTGGCGCCGAAATGTCATCAGTGTTGGCGCCAGGCGGATCTCACTTGGGAGGGCATTCCATAGCTTGGGGGCAGCTGCCGAAAAGGCCCTGTTCCTACAAGCCATCCCTTTCACCTCCTTGAGGGATGGCTCTTTCAGGAGGGCCCCCTGACTTGATCTTAATTGCCGGGTAGGTTCATATGGAAGGAGGCGGTCCTTCAGGTATCCAGGTCCTAAGCCATTTAGGGCTTTATATGTCAAAACAAGCACTTTGAATTGGGCTCGGGCAGCAACTGGTAACCAATGTAGGCTATGTAGAATTGGCGTGATGTGATCCCTAGCGGCCCCACCACTTACTAGCCGTGCCACACGATTCTGAACCAGTTGCAATCGCCGAACCGTCTTCAAAGGCAGCCCCATGTAGAGCGCATTGCAGTAATCAATACGGGATGTTACCAGTGCATGTGTAACTGTTATGAGGCTCCGTTCATCCAGGTAGGGGCGTAGCTGATATATTTTCCACAGCTGGAGAAAGGCACCCCTGGCCACCGAGTCCACCTGGGCTTCCAGAGTTAGACTGGGGTCCAGGAGCACCCCCAAGCTGTGGACCCTGTCCCTTAGGGGGAGTGCAACCCCGTCCAGAACAGGGAAGTGGCCCTCTAACCTGTCTGGCGAAGCACCCACTAACAGTACTTCCATCTTGTCTGGATTGAGTTTCAATTTGTTAACCCTCATCCAATCCATTATCTGGCCCAGACACGAGTTCAGCACAGAAACCGCCTCCCCTGGATTGGTGGAAAACGAGAGGTAGAGCTGAGTATCATCAGCATATTGCTGAGTCCTCAGCCCAAACCTCCTGATGACCTCTCCCAGTGGTCCCATGTAAATGTTGAACAGCATGGGGGACAGTATAGAGCCCTGAGGAACCCCATGACGTAAATGCCACGTGGCAGAGCAAATGTCCCCCAGCACCACCTTCTGGACACGGTCAGCCAGGAAGGAATGGAACCACCGCAAAGTGGCGCCTCCAACTCCCAACCTGGCCAGCCTATCCAGAAGTACACCATGGTTGATGGTGTCGAAGGCCGCTGAGAGGTCCAGGAGTATCAACAGGGTTGCACTCCCCCTGTCTCTCTCCCGGCAGAGGTCATCATACAGGGCGACCAAGGCAGTCTATGTACCAAAACCCGGCCTGAAACCAGATTGAAATGGATCCAGAAAATCCATGCTATGTGTGCCTTGTTTCTCAAGGGGCAATATCCCTGGCTTTATTCTATTCACACACTGTCTTGTACACCATCTCCAACATTTCTCTTGTTGTTTCAGTAGAATAATGGCCGATGAGTTACTATGATGAGATCTGTGACCTAAAATGATGGGTTTGATACCCATGTGACTATTCTGGAGCCAGAAAGCCAAAGACAAAACATGATTTCAATAGTTCAGGCTAAAATGCCATATTTCATGGTCCTGACTGGGTTGCAAAACTTCCTCCACCATTTGTAAGCACAAAAAATCCCTGTGTGAAGCCCTTTTGTAATCATGCCACAAACCCATGCATTTTAGAGGGAAAAGTGGGGGGCTCTGTTTCCCAGCAGATGTTCTGTGAACAAAAATATTAGTTTTGCAATGATCAAAATCCAAAGCTGTTCCTTAATTAAATGTGTGGTTGAGATAGCCTGTCATTTATGTTTTTCTTCACAATATTATGAAAGTAAAAACAAACAGACACAAAAGAAAACACTCTAATCCAGACACACCTTGTAGGCACAGGAACACAGAGATAGAACAACTGGAACAAACCTGCACTTCAATGAGCCACAAAAAAATTGTACTTAAAGACTGGATGTCTCCACAGAGGATGTCAACATTTGAGAGCTGTGTGTGTATTGTTTTCAAAAGGTAGGTTAGGGGGCCAACCAGATATCACCCCCTTTACAAGGTCAGACAATCACAACAGTTGCCAGGCAACCTGGATCTCTACTACAGTCATTGCCTAATGCAAGGTTGGCAATGCAGGGTAGAGTGACAGCCATCCAGCATCTGATAAAAGATCTCTACTAGCCAAGAAGAACCCACCACCTTCCAAAACAGTCTGTTCAACAGGCAAACAACTCTTATTGTTAGGATATTTTTCTTAACATTTAGCCTTTGGTTGCGTTCCTAGCTCATTGAAGTACCCAAGAATACATTAGCTCCATATTCTACATCATAGCTTTCCAATATTTGGAAACCACTGTCAGGTCTGATTTTAATCTATGCTTCTCTTAGAGAAATAGACTCTGCTTTATCAGCTGGGCCTAGTGAGAGAAAAGAATGTCATTGAAGTCAACAGGCTCAACAAAAGTGAAATATCTTCACCACTCGAAATTCATTGCAAGAAGAAATCCTCCTTGCCTCTAAAATTTGCAGTTTGGATGGGCATCCAGGTTATTTTAAAAAATAATGTATACACAAAACTGTGCTTGTATGTTTCTGTGAGAACAGCTTTCCATGGGGGAAAATGGAAACAAATGAACAAATACACTTTAGTTAATGGGGAAAATGCAGAAATATACATATTATCCAAAATACACACAAAAATGAACTTTTCAAAACTGGCTTCCTTGCAAGATGTGCTGTTTTAGTTTTCAAGATGAAAGTCAGTTTCCTCTTTCCCACTGCTATCACTTCCACAACCAGTGCTTCCCTTTTTGTTAAGATCAAGACCAGGTTAGCAGATAACCTTCCTTCTCTACCTGCTGAGGAATCAAGTTGAGGGCAAGATGAGTAAGAAATGCCTTGTTCTTTCAATTCCATTCAGAGTTAGCCATCCAGAAGATGAGAGAATAGTTGAAATGTCCAAGTACACCCATAGCTATCCTATGTGGAAACGGTGTTTTGCTCCTTGTGACCACAATCCGCATCTCCCAATTCACTGGGTAGCCTGCAGCATAAGGGGGAAGACAACAGCAAACTCATTTCTCCTCCCCAATGTTTATCTTTAAGCATCTCCTTTTGACAGTTTTTAACTGGCTTGGATCTGGAAGCTGGCTCATGGCAAATGGACTTCTTTCTCTTGAGGGATAGAAAAATCATCCAAACTGCTTCATCAGTCTGAATAAAGCTAGTTGCGAGTAGACATGGGCATGACCAGAAAAAATGACGTTTCGAGTTTTCATTTGTCGGAACGGGTCCGTTTCGGGTCATTTCCGTTTGTTGTGAAATTTTTCAAAAAATTTGTCATTTCGTTTGTCGTTTGTCGTTTCCACCGCGATTTAGCGTGATTTGACTTACCCCAGAGCATAGGGGCGTCCCACAATCAGGGCCGGCGCTAGGTGTTTTTGCGCCCTAGGTGGCAGGCGGGGTGGGGGGCGGGGGGGGGGGAGGTGCGGGCGGGCAGCAGTGGTGGGGGCCATGGGTGGGCAGTGACAGCAGCAGGGGAGGCACGGGCGGGCGAGCGGCGGGCGGCTGCCTCGGGCGGGTGACAACGCGGGCCGCAGGTGGGTGGCAGGTGGGTGGACGGGCGAGTGGGTAGTTAGGATATCACTTAGGATAGAGGTTCTGTTCTTGGCTTGCACCCCAAATGTGTGTGTGTGCAAACAAATTGAAGTTGGGAAAATAGAAAATAAATGGTAGTATATAATATATATTTAAAATAAATCCACATCTCCCACTCCCAGTCGAACCTCCCCCTTTATCCAATATCAGAAAAAAATCCTCACAAACTGCCAGAGAAGAAATAAAGAATAAACTGCTATTCCCTTCAGCAGACAAAGCTGCAGGGAATCAAAGAAATTATTTTCTAAATTCAATTCCCTCCCTGCCTGCCTAATGTAAATCCTAAAGCCTCCAGCCTCCCTCCTCAATCTTGATCAGATCACACCAGCACCAGCAGCCAGCCCTCCTCCTCAACCACATCCATACACCCGACTGCGATTTCTGGAAGGTGCCTTGGTTTTTTATGCCCTCCGAGACATCCAGAAGTGTCAGTCAAAAACCTGACGATGCCATTGGTGGAATGGTTCAAAAAAATTGCATGGTCCCATCCCATGCCCAGCCCAAATGTGCAGGTCTAAATAAAATAAAATAAAATAAAATAAAATAAAATAAAATCAATACGACATTTTATTGCTATAAAAAAAAACCACTGCTGCTACTATTAAAATTCAGGCATTTAAAATAAATAAATTTCACATGTTTCTGTGGTGATTTGGTGTGTTTTTTGACCACAATTTCAAAACAAAAATTGCGGTCGCCATTTTGGATCCCCCCCTCCGCATGGCATGCAGCGAGACAGACGATGAGGATGACCCCCCCAGCCTGGTGCAAGCAGCCCAGGACAGGAGGGGGGAGGCCGGGGACCCCCCCCCAGAAACCAACCCTCTAGTAGGTGTCCTCAGGCAGGCATATTTTTGCCTGCTTTTTTGGCCGGGAGTTGGGTTTTTTTTTTTTTAAAACTTTTTTCTGTGCTGCTTGGCATCGCGCAATCGCCATGATGCCATTAACGACAACGAAAAACCCGACCCAATTTTTCTTTTTTTGGGTCAGGTTCGAGCTGGAGCAGCGTAATTATCGTTACCATTTCCGTTACGTAACGGAAACGATAACCGAAAACGGAAACGACAATTTCGCCGCTCCGTGCCCATGTCTAGTTGTGAGTCCTCCATATTCTAGTTTGCTTTGGCCTCTTGTCACCCTGGTTTGAAATAGGTACATAAGATGAACAATGGCCTGAATAGGCTTGTTAGGTAGACAACAGTTTCAATAGCCTTAAGGTGAACAATGGCCTAAGGTGTTGCCTAAGGCAAATCAAGAAGTTTGATTTTCTCCTCTCCCAGAAACAGTCAGTAAAAGAAATCGGCAGGAGGAAGAAGGATGAGGGGACCATGACAGGAGATGTAAAGGACAAATGAATGAAGAAACTCTCAAACAGGGAGCTCACCAAGACAGAGATAGAGAGTCTCTGCCTCACTCTCCAGTGCTCAACCACCACCATCCAACCTCACCAGCCAGGAGAGAAGTGATCTGACATCTCTCAGCAGGGATAAGAACATCACTATTTTTCCTGCGGACAAAAGAAGATGCACTGCCATCCTCAATACTGTGGACTACCACGAAAAGATTATCACACTTTTAGATGACCAACACATATGAAAAACTAAAAAAAAAAGACCCCACCAGCACTTACAAGAAAAAGTAATGGAATGCTTAAAAGTCTTGGAGAAGGATAACTCAATTGACAGGGTAACTTACCACAGGTTATAACCTGGAGAGACCATCCCCTGCTTTTATGGACTTCCCAAGATCCACAAGCAGGGAATCCCCCTCAAACCCATCATCAGTGACTTACAACATTGCAAAATACCCGGCGACTAACCTAGCCCCACTGGTTGGACTCACGTACCACCACTGTTTGACTCCCACCATCTATTACAACACATGGAGTCATCGGGACCCTAAACCACAGAGCAGAGAGCATCCTCACCTCCACAGAAGCCAAGAAGGAGGAAGACAGGCACCTAAAGACAGCACTTAAGATCTGAGGATATCCAAAGCGTGCCTTCAACAAAGCATTGTGCCAACGAAGAAGAACAAGGGATCAGAATGAGATCCAGAACCTACAGAAGAACTTAGCCATTCCCTACATGGCTGGAGTGTCTGAGAAGCTTAAAATGATTTTTGGCAAACACCACATCCCTGTTTATTTCAAACCCACAAACACACTAAGGCAGGGACTTGTCCACCTAAAGGACCCAATACCAAAACAAAAACAGGGCAATATAGTATATGCAGTCTAATGCAATGAGAAGTGTGCAGAACTCTACATTGGAAAAGCTAAACAGGTACTAAACAGAAGGATGGCCCAACATAGGAGGGGTAACAACTCAGGACCAGAATCACCAGTACACATCCATTTGAAGGCACTCATTCAAAGATGAAGATGTACACATATTAGACAGAGAAGAAAAGTGGCTTGAGAGAGGAGTCAGGGAAGCCATATATGTGAGCATTGAAACCCACTCTCTCAACAGAGGTGGGGGGTTTTAAGGCATAGTCTAGCTGCTATTTTTCAGGCTGTGCTTTCAACAACACCCAGACAAATCAAAAAGCCTTCACCACCAAGGCTTTATGGGTTTCAGCACCTTAGGCTATTGTTCACTATAAGATGGAGGACTCACAACTAGCTTTATTCAGACTGATTAAGCTGTTTGGATTAGCAGCAAAATGTTTCTATCCCTCAAGAAAAAGAAGTCTAGATGCCATGACTCAACTTCCAGATAAACTCACCTGGATGACTTAGAATCTTCACAGACAACTGGGTTAGATATAAATTCTTTCAGCTAGGCTTTCTTTCTCAGGATCATGGATTTCTTTACAGATTTCGGTAATGTTGTCCTTATAAATAAAGCTGCTTTCCCTCTCTTGGACTTGGATCTTTCTTATTATGAACATTTACTATGTTCCAGTCATTAGATATCCACCCAGTCATCCAACCATATCTTAGTGATATCTATGCGGTTATCACTGTTGTTCGCATCAGAAGCAACCTAATGGGCCTTGTGGACTGGAAGAATAAGACAACAGGCAGCTGCCATTGTCCAAGGGATGCCTAAATCTGTTGACTGTCCTGACATTCTTCAGTGAGGCTCCTTCTGTGTCCCCCACCTATCAGATCACTGTAAGTCTGTTCTGTGTTCCAATGTTGTTGCTTCATCTTCTTTCCCTCCCCCTTTCTATGGGTTAGAACATACATGCTAGAGTCCATGGGTGCTGCATATTCCTAGTTTCTCTGTTGCTGCTCTTGTTATATGCTATCAAGTCGCATCCTCTAAATCCACCCATACCACAGCCATTTTACATTTATGGGAAAAAGAAAACACACAATAGAGAGCTTGTCTTTCTTTACCACTGATTGAAACCATGAAATACAACCAAGAGTAGAATAAAACATAAGCTTAGTGATAGCCAAAAAAGAAACACCCAGAAGCCCATAACTCGTTCTTTATTTCTGTTTGGGAAAGCCAGAAGTAAAACTTCTGTTTGGTGAACATTAGATGACATTAAAGACAGATGAGAAGTTAAGTGAACACCCAGTAAGAAAACTCTTTTCAGTCTCATTTGTGATTAATAAGGACTTTTGTTTTTACTTACCCCACTGGGTTGGAACATCCTCAGCCATTGTTTTAAAAGTGCATTTTCTAAATAACAATCATATTCTTTGGCTTAAGTATCCACTTCTCGTGTGTTCAAAATGCTTATGAAGAAATGGGGAGAGTATAACTTTTCCTCAGGCTGGTGTTTTTACTGCACTTCCTTCCGGGTTGGAAAAAAATCAGCTGGTTACATGGCAATGTCTGGTCTGCATTTGGGAGAGACTGCGTCCCAGTGGGGGGCTCATATGCTTTGCATGAAAAACAAATGCAAGCATCATTGTTGAGACTCTCTGGTTGAAAGGCAACAGGACTAGAAAAGGCTGCTGCTTAGTTATACAAGAGAAAGCCATTTGTTTCACATTTTAATTTTAATATGAACCAACCTAATTCTCCCTTTAGGGCAGAATGTCTAGTGTCTAGGGCAGCCTTTTACCAGATTAGGCTAATCACCCAGATTTGCCCATACCTGGATGTGGATTCCCTTAGGACGGTTGAGCAGATGCTGGTGATCTCAAGGATTGATTACTGTAACGCTCTATACATGGGCTTCCATTGACCCTTGTTCAGCGCCTGCAGCGGATGCAGAATGTGGTGGCCAGGCTGGTGGTAGGTGCGGGCAGGTTTGACTGCATCACCCCCATCCTGGCTCTCCTGCATTGGCTGCCTGTTGCATCCCGAATCAGGTTCAAGGTAATGGTTTTGGTTTACAAAACCCTCCATGGCCTGGGACCTGTCCATCTGGTGGAGTGGCTCTCCCAGAGATCAACCTTGTCCCAACCAACCAGAGCTTAGTTGTCCCTCTCGCTCCAGGTGGCCACACCTAGAGAGGCCCGAAGGGTGTCTACCCAGAAACGGGCCTTCTCGGTGGCTGCCCCGGCATATTGGAACAAACTGCCAATGGAGATTAGGCTGGTGGACTCACTGCCGGCCTTTAGAAGGTCACTAAACACCTGGCTCTTCAGGGAAGCTTTAGGTGACCTCTGAGTACATTGTGGTTTTTATTTAGTCTGTATGACTGCTAGCACCAGCCCCTTTCTACTGGATCCTAGTCTTGTCATTTGGCTGCATGCTGTGTTATGTCCATTTTTTTTTTATTATTCTTAATACTCTATATATTATTTTTCTATTATTATTTTTATCATTTTTTCATTATTTGTACTTTATGTTTGTCTAGGATTTGTATATTTGGGCAGTTGTTTTTTCGCAACGTGTTGTACACCACCCAGAGTTCCCATGGGAAAACAGGGCTGTTTAACAAGCATAAATAAATAAATTTAAGAATTAATACCCAAACTGTAGAGCCACGACACCATGTTTTTCCCGACTTTTCCCAATTTTGTAACACAGTTCTTCAGTTAGAAAATGTGCATGTCAGTGCATGGTTCAAGAGAAATTCATGTTTAGGAGAAATGTGTATAAAGATGTATATTTTCATTTCTGTGTTTCCATTACATGCATTATAATAAATGTGAACAGTTTATGTGCATAGAAATGTGAAGAGTTTATGGGGGAAGCATTAAAATGCACATAACAGCAAAAATACATCTAGAGCTCCTGGCACTGAGAGAAGCACGACATGTGATGTCCATGCATGCACTTCTGTGCATTTTTAAAACTAATAAACTTGCAAGTTGATGCAGAAACAGACGAGACTGTGGATTTGAAAAATCTAGTGGTTGAAAAATCCCCCCAAAAAACATTTGTCTTTCCCTGCCTTTATCTGTCATCCTGAAGGATTGCCACCTGAGTGAACAACAGGTTGCAGTTCGTTAGAAATGACAGAGAAAGACAGGGGAAAGTAAGATGTACCATTTAAGAGACAATTCGATTTTTTTAAAAAAGATGGCTTCATTTGTGTTGTAAATTAGTGGCAGTTCCATCACTTACTGTACTGAGTTCCAACTAGAGCAGACCCATTGAATTGGGGGTATTTGGTGAGTCAAAAAGCTTCCAAAAATTCACTTGATTTAAATGGGCCAACTCTGGTCGTGCCTTACTGTGTTAAGCCACAGGATGTGAGCACCTGACACCTATCTTCACTGCAAGAAGGAGGTAAAGAGGATGCCAAGGGGAAATTATTCACCTTGCCGGTCCAGTGTGTAGACTGACAAAACTGAGTGGGGGTTTCTCACCTGTGAAACCAAATGCTCTGGCCCATTTTGCTACATTGGCTTTTTGTTTTTTTCTTCCCCTAGACGTGGTGGAAAGACCACGTCTAGAGATATGAAAAACCAGCCAGTTCCACTTTCCTTGCATTCCTCAGAATCCTACCTATATGAGAGCCTGTTTTGGCCAAAGTCCGGTGAGCACTGGTGTCTTTTCAATCTTCCTTTGGAACTCCTTTCTTTAGGTCAGATTCAGAAGTATTTGGAGACTCCGGGCATTTAATTGCACACAATCTGTAAGGGACGCTGTAGCAGGGGGCCACCAATAAAGAACATTGGCTGCAAAAATACTTTTACAGGAGATAGCTGTGACACAGGTATAGCTATGGCAACAAAGGATATAACTCTGAAATATACGGCTATGGCATAAATTTCTAAAATCGACTACAAATGTGTATCTCAAATGGCCACCATATGGATGACATCATTTTCAAAGCAACATGATTGCACAACCAATAATGGAAACAGAGCAAAAGAAGAATTTTTGTGATTGCCCTTCTGCATATAATTATATAATGCAAGAAGACTGTGGCCCATATACTTAAGATTCCAATCACGAATCGCTTGCCTGTTCTTTTATTACTTTCACCAGGTTCATATCCTGGGTCTGTGTCACCCTGGGCAAACATGGATTCCAAGGCCCCGTACTGCCAGCAATATTACAAATACTATTTTATTTTATTTTGGCACATGCCCCACCTGTCCCCGCCCCCCCAGATGTGGCCCTGGCTTTCACTACAGAGCTTCTTGCTTTAAAAACAAATCACGGATCCTACTGAGGGAAAATTACTAGGTTTTTGACTTGCAATCACAGTGAGGCAACTTTGTGTACAGAGAATGAGCAATTTACATAAGTAACACAGAGCTACATAATATATTTCACATATTCAGTTTTACTATGGTTAGAAAATGAAGTCCTGCTTATGACCAAGTAGCATCAAGTGGTAAATGTGACATGCTTTTGATAAGTGCCTTGTATCGTAGAATACTTATTCTTAGCAAACTGTTGTTTATTTTTCTCATTAGGCCTGGGTTTCAGGATAGGAAAGTTTCCATGGCTTGTGGTTGAAAGTTTTCTTCTTCTTTCTGTGTTCACTTTTTGCTTGTCTCCACTATTGATTGCATGGGCAATGTATTTGTTCTGTAAATGACTAAAAATGGATCTCAGTCAGTTTGTGAAAGCTCGGGTGTTTGGTAGCGGTCTGGCTGGAGACAGAAACATGGATGGAAATACATTGCCGAGTCTGAATTTCAAGTATCAAATTCTTCTCCAGCCTCCACTTCATTATAATAATAGTGACCTATGAACTGTAGAGCTGGAAGGAACGTCAAGTCCAGCTTCTCTCAAGGAGGCACAGTGGGAAAGTGAACTCCCAACCTCTGGTTCCACAGCCAGAGACCTAAACCACAGAGCTATCCCGCCATTCATTGTGAACTAGAGGATTGGGCATCAGTTCAGCTTATTACATGTATGCACTGTCTTCAGATCAATATATAAATGCAGATTGGAACAACACTATTAATGCATGTCTGAATTGATCATGGGATGGAGCAAAGAGTCCGGGCCATTTACAAATTGGAGCAGCAGCCCCCTGCAGAATACAGTGGACCCTCATTTAACAAACGGTTTGTATAACATAAAATCTGTGCAACATAAAACATTCTGGAGATAGGGAAAATTTGCTTAACAGAATCGCCTGTGGGGCAAATCCATACAACATAAAAATGGTCGTGATTAGGGATTACTCTGTTTTCAATGCATTCCTATGGGAAATTTGTATAAAGGAAATTTTGCTTAACAGAATTTCATTTGGAATGAATTAAATCCTTTATACAAGGTACCACCCATCATTGGGTGGAAGAATTTTTTCAATGATGTCTGCTTTAAAGTGAGGTGAAAAATAATCAGAAGTATCAGTATCTTATAAGGAAGAAGCTCAACTGGCAGCCAAAGAGATGACTGGCTACTGAAGTGCTGGTATCTTTTCTGTTTATGTCACTTTTTGGTATTACCTGTTCCCCTTATTTATTTATTTATTTATTTATTTATTTATTTATTTATTTATTTATTTATTTATTTATTTACAAAAAAATTAGCCACCCCACTACCAAGAGGTATCTGGGCAGCATACAACAAGTATTAAAAACTATAAAACAATAAAATTATTTAAAACTATAAAATAAAATACAGTTAAAACAACATATAGTACGGATGATAAAGTATAAAACCATGCTAATAATGTGTCCAACCAAATAATCTAATTAAACTGCTGGCCAAACAGGAAAGTCTTTGCCTGGCACCGAAAAGCCCAAAGTGTTGGCGCCAGGTAGATCTCCGTAGGGTGGGCATTCCAGAGTTGAGGGGCAACCGCCGAGAAGGCCCTGCTTCGACATGCCACCCCCTTATCTCTTTATCATTTATCTCTTCAGGTGTGGATAAATGTCTGCACCTGAACAAGAGGGTGATAGTCCACAAAAGCATATCCCAAGTAAAACTGGCTAGACTTTATGGTGCTCAAAGACTGTTATTCTTGCATGTTCTCCCTTTCCCTTAAAAATGTATCCCTTTCCTGGTGGAGGTGACTTCATTCTTTTGGTTAGTTGGCAATCCCCCACCCAGTTCCGACAGTTGAAAGGGTCTGTGATTTTTGCTTTCCTGACATGTCAGATCTCAAGAATGTGTTAGGCAGACTTCAAATCCCGTCAGCTTGGTCATTTGAGATAATGGGGTTGCTGGCTTCTGTCCCTGCATTTCTTGCTTGTAGTCACTGGAATGCATTTTCCCCAATTGGGTATTGATTTAAAAAAATGGAAAGATGAAGATCAGTGGGTGAATCATTTTGTGTACAGGAAATGTTGACTAATTCTGTGTTAATGGTATGGAATTAATTCCAAAATAATCTTCCAAATGCCTCAGATTTGGGGAAATTGTTTCAAATTCCAGTCTGATGAAATTTTGGGTCATTCCTGGAAGCAAGTAGAAGCTTGGTGGCATGTGAGGAGGACAATTTAAGGACTGCAGGATTTGTGGTACAGTAGCTGTGCACATATGAGTTTATTTTATCTATAATTACATATCTTGAAATCACATAGAAACTCCAGTTTCTTCAGTTGCCATAAAAATCCTATTTAAGAAAATATCATTATATTCCTCATAGATGAAGGCACTAGGTCAAAAGGGAAAGGAAGCCTGGTGTAGGTCTATGCACAATAAATCTGCTTGGGGTGTCTTTTTTTTTTCTTCTTGAAGCAAAGCGTGATCTCAGTTGAAGTCCTTCTATAAATACTGCTGGGGTGTGTGGTTTGCTTGCTCTGTTGCTGATTGTAGGTTCCTTTGTTCTTTTGTGATCTGCTGTGTGGCTGAGGCGATCGTTAAGGGATTAAGTGCTGGTGGGTTAGATGGCTGTTTAGAGACATCCTGTGTGGGTGAGGTGCTGGATGTGTGTCTATCAGCCTTTTGTTTCTTAACGACCTTGGTGGTGGGCGTTCTGGCAGCATCCTGGGCTTTGGTGGAGTGGGGTCCTGTGTCTTGTGAATTCATTTTGGTCTGGCTACTGTGGTCTCCCAATGTTTTTTGGCGTTCATGTGGTGGCTGGAGTGGGGTGCAGATGGTGCAGTCGTGGTTTTGTTATTGGATGGTGGTTTCGTTTCATCTGTGGGAAGGGTCTGGGTTTGTGTTTGGTGTGGATGGAAGGTGGTGGCATCTTGTGTCCTTTTGGACCTGGTGTCAGTCTTTGTGACAGAGGCTCGTCTGTTGACCAGGGCTAGTTTCAGATGTCAGGCAAGCGGGAGGTGTCATCACGTTTATTCATGTTGTTTGGGTGTTTCTCTATTTCAATGGCTTCCATGATTATTCGACTGTTGAAGTGTTCAGTTTTGGAGATGAGTTTGGTTCTTTCAAAATCAATTTCATGACCTGTTGTTTTTATGTGCTGGAAGAGAGAGGAAGATTTTTCTTCTTTTTGACTGCGTTCTTGTGTTCTGCGATGTACTCCTGTTTGTCTGTCCGATGTATGTGGCTGGGCAGACTTTGCATGTCATTTCGTAGACTCCTTGGTTTTCTAGCTCAATCTTGTCTTTGGGGTTTCTTAAAATGTTGGCTATTTTTTGTAAAAGGCTGTCTTGATATTGTGTTTGTGGAGAATTTTGCTGATTTTGTCTGTGGTGCCTTTGATGTATACATTGTTCTCTTCTGTTTCTTGGTTCTTGGGGGTGTTTCCTTTTGGATTAGTTTGGTGATGGTGTTTTTGGAATCCGTTAGCAATTAAAACATTCGAGAGAGTGTGTAATTCAGTTTTTAGGTGGTCTTTGTCAAACGTTTGGTTCTGGAGATGAGGGTTTTTGCAGGAGTTGATCTGTGCAGGGTGGTGGTGTGATTGTGCATTTAAGTAGCGGTTTGTATGTGTTTTTTTCTGGTAGATGGTATGTCCTAAGGAGCCGTCAAGATTAGGACGTCCAGGAAGGGAAGTTGGTTGTTGGCTTCTATTTCCATAGTGAATTGTATTTTGTGTAAAGATGTGTGAGGAAGTTGTTCAGTTTATCTTTCCCGTGTGGCCAGATAACAAAGGTGTAACATATCTGAGCCAGAGTTTGGGTTTATTTTCTGAAAAAGTGTTCAAAAATTTGCGAAAAGGGGTGATCCTGGGTGCTCCTTCTATCTGTTTGTATCTTTGTCCATTGTGGATGAAGTATGTGTTGGTTAGGCAGTGGTTGGTCAGATCTAGATGTGCTTGGGGGTTGTATTTGTTGTGGATAGCTGTCAAGGCTTCTTGAATGGGCACTTGTGTGAAGACCAACATCGAAGCTCACAGTAGGTCATTGGGTTGTATCTTGTTTCTTTATAATTTCTATGAAGTGGAACGAGTTTTGTACAGTATGAAGTGATGGATTCTGCATAACGCTGGAGTTGTTTGGCAAGAAATTTGGCGAGGTTTTGTAGAGGTGAGCCTATGGAGCTGACTATGGGTCTGAGAGGTGTTCCTTCTTTGTGAATCTTGGGGAGGCCGTGGGCATCTGGATGATTTCTCTCTGGGGATGATGCTTGGCTTGATTTCTTCACTTAAGGGAGAGGCTTTTATTTTGGCTTTGGTGGTTTTTTCCAGGTAGGTGGTGGGGTCTGTGTTCAAAGGTATGTAAGCAGGGTCTTGTAGTAGGTTGGATAGTTTGGCTTGGTAGTCGGATGTGTTCATCACCACTGTGGCATTGCCTTTGTCTGCTGGGAGAATGATTATGTTGTTGTCTTTCCTCAGGTTGGTGAGGGCTTTTGTTCTTCTTTGTGTAAATTGCTTCTGGGTGGTTTGCTGGAGCAGAGGACATTGGTGACTTCCTGATTTTGTTGGCTTCATCTGGGTTGATTTTGGTTAGGCTGGCTTCCACTCCGCATATGATGTTTTCGGTGGGGATGTGTCTGGGGGCGACTGCAAAGTTGAATCCTTTGGAAAGGACCTTTATAGAAGGACTTTATAGAACCCTTTATAGAAGGACTTCAACTGAGATCACGCTTTGCTTCAAGAAGAAAGAAGCCAGAACACCAGCCTGAAGATGACGAGTGAGACCTCATCGAAACGTCGCCAAAACAACCAGATTTCTACACGGGAAGAAACCCGAATCCACCCTAACATGCATACCTATACCCAAAATCTACTATATATATATAGCCAGACCAAAATGAATTCACAAGACACAGGACCCCACTCCACCAAAGCCCAGGATACTGCCAGAACCCACCAGCCATCTAACCCACCAGCATCTAAACAGCCATCTAAACAGCCACCAGCAGTTAATCCCTTAACGATCGCTCTCACAAAAGAACAAAGGAACAAAGGAACCTGCAATCAGCAACAAAGCAAGCAAACCACACCCCCAGCAGTATTTATAGAAGGACTTCAACTGAGACCACGCTTTGCTTCAAGAAGAAAGAAGCCAGAACACCAGCCTGAAGATGACGGTGAGACCTCGCAGTAAAACAACCAGATTTCTACACGGGAAGAAACCTCCACCCTAACATGCATACCTATACCCGTGAAAATCTACGAAAACATATATTATCATGTTCAAAATATATATATATATATATATATATATATATATATATATATATATATATATATATATATATATTTGAATGCAAGCCATGCTTTGAAAGCAGTACTTCTATATATATAGGCAGTGTGTGTGTTGGGGGGAGGGGACAATGGGTAGCCTGCATCATAAATTGTAAACTGTCCAGAGACTGCTTTAAGTGCAGCAGGAAGGTATACAAGCAGTACACATTTTAGCATGTAAATTTGCAATTTGCAATTTAAATTTGTTTTGAAAAACAAAAATAAAACCTGATGGAATCCAGATGAGACAAACATGAAGATTTGGAAAACAGATCCTCAGATGCAGACCTCAAACTTGTATATCTCTCTACTCCAGAATAACCTTGGGATGCTGTTCTAGTGGCTGTATAAGAACCTCATCATGGATTGGCTAAACTGTAATATTGCTCATGACCCGGGTTCAATCCCAGTAATCAGCTTGAGGTTCACTCTGTCTTCCACCCTTCCAAGGTCACTCAACAGTGTGTGTGCGTGTGTGTGTTGTGTCATTACAGTCGTGACCGACTCTTCGTGACCCCATTACCCCAACTTATTTGCTCTCTCTCTCTCTCTCCCCCCCCCTTTCTGTGATGGATAGCCTTCCCTGAAAGTGCTTTAAGCATGATTGGGCAGTGTACAAGCAGCATGCTTTACTGTGCCTGGACTATTTCATGTTCAAAAATGTTGACAACACTGGAAGTCTGGCGGCTGCCATCTACATCTACTGTATACTCTCCAGACTACATATATATCCAGTTACTTCTTCCTACACAATTTCTGGTGACAACGGACCTGAGACCTTCTCCCTTGAAAACATGTACTACCTTTGTGCTTTGCCTTTCTCCTCTAAAAGCATTCCTAATCTGGAAAACCTCATTGCTCTATTTTCATACAGGTGCTGTAAGTAAGGGCAGCTAGTTGCTTAAGGAGGTGACCAAAAAGTAGGCCAAGTACATAAAGAGCTCTAACAGTTCATAAAAAAACTTTTCTATGCCTTAAGTGATGACATAAGCACATTCTTTATTGGGAGGGGAAGCCACCCTTTGATACTAATAGGAGTCTTATTCTCTGATCAAGAGGGTCAGCAAGGTTACAGAATTTCTTTAGCACTGAAATGAATTTTGCCTACTCAAACCAGTATCTAACTGGCCTGCCCAAAAGGCTAGATTTCCTTTCAATATTTAGATAAACTTTGCTTCAACTTGCTCTTCAAGCATTTTTACTGCATAATTGTTTGGAAAACAAAACTGAGTACTGTACCAAGAACATCTGAAAATAGACCTAAAAGACCAGGAATATTATAAAACTTGATTTCGAAAGAATGTGTGCAGTAATTATTCAGGGCTGCATTAAATTACAAAAATTGAGAAAAGCTGTGACCTAGATTTTTTTTTTTACTCCTCCCAACATACATTGCTTTTTATTTCAAGGATCCTTTTTAAGGCCCTTCCACTGTTCTTTCTAATAGAAAGCATGCATTTCTTGCTGGTTAACATTCTTATCTTTGCAGAATTATTCTGCTATATTGAGAAGTTGCAGGGAACACTTAAACATCACATATAAGGTTTTTTTTTAATTCCCCAAGGAGAGTGCTAGGGGTTGATATGGAGACAGCGAAACAGATTTCCAAAGAGGAGGTCCTGTAAACAGCCAATACTTATTAAAAACAGAATGTTGTTGTTTTCTTTCATTGAAAAGAAAAGAAAAACATTATGTTCTGTTCACATTTCAGCTGAGTTACTCCAAACAAAAGCATGAAACATTGTCTCTGTAGATAAAGGAGGTCTGAAGAGAACGTCAGATTGAAAAAAAATCAGAGTATAACCCCTAAGTGGTCAAGATGGCTGAGATGACCTAAGTCAAATAAGGCAGCTGTGAATCCAAAGACCTTGGGAATTACTCAGCTCTATCCTGTTGTTGGCCTTACTTTGCACTGATGTAGTGGTTATGAGTCTAGCCCAATGTTGGCAAACCTGTGGCATGGATGCCCAAGGTGGCACTCGGAGCCCTTTCTGTGGGCACCTGACATGGCCCCTTCACAACCACCTGTATTCAGGTTAATTTGCTGTATTGGCACTTTGAGAAAAAAATAGTGGGTTTTGAATCACAGTTTTGGCACTCGGTCTCTAAAAGGTTCGCTTTTAAAAGGTCTGGGCAGTGTGAAGTTAACACAGGTTTTCTCCTGCTTCTATTTTCCATCTGTGTTTTTTTAAAATTCTTCATGTGATAGTACCACTCTATTCTGCTCTGGTCACTACTGTATCCAGTTCCGTGCACCTCAGCATCAAAAAACAAAAGTCTTTTCTCCCCCACCCCAGCATCAATCAGCTGGAGCCTGGGGCTTGCCTTTGGAGGTATCGCATGCCACTTCTCCCCACCCCCTTGGGGTGCGGGCAAGCGGCGTCGATGTGCAAGGGGCTTTCGGCTGCAAAGCCAGGTGCTAGGGCTTTTGGCCACTGAGTTGAGCGCTGGGCTCCGCGGCCAAGAGCACTTTTGGCAGATCGCGCGCCACCCGCTCATGCCTCCCGGAGGTCCAGGCAAGTGGCGCGTAATGCACAAGGGGCTTTCAGCTGCTGATCCCAGCGGTGGGCTCTGCTGCCAAGGTCGGTTTGGCAGATCATGCGCCAGGTCCCCCTGCCTCCCTGGAGGTCCAGGCAAGTGGTACGCAATGTGCAAGGGGCTTTCAGCTGTGGAGCCCAGTGCTGAGGTCTGAGACCGAGAGCCCTTTCGGCAGATCACCCACCACCCACCTGTGCCTCCCCAGAGGTCTAGGCAAGTGGCACGTGATGCACAAGGGGCTTTCAGCTGCAGAGCCCAGCGCTGAGGTCATCGACCAAGAGCCCCTTCAGCACATTGTGCACCTCCTGCCCACACTTCCCTGGAAGTCCGGGCAAGCGACACATGATGCACAAGGGGCTTTTGGTCATGGAGCCCAGCACTGAGGTCTGCGATCAAGAGCCCTTTCAGCAGATCACGTGGCGCCCACCCATGCCTCCCGGAGGTTCAGGCAAGTGGAGCGCAATGTGCAAGGGGCTTTCAGCCACGGAGCCCAGCGCTGGGCTCCATGGCCAAGAACCCTTTTGGTAGATTGTGCGCCACCCACCCAAGCCTCCCCGGAGATCCGGGCTAGTGGCGGGCAATGGCAAAGGGGCTTTTGCCATGGAGCCAAGCTCTGGGCTCTGCGGCGGTGAGCCCTTTTTGAACATTGCATGCTGCTCCCCCACACCTCCGGGGTGCAGGCCAGTGGCACACAAAAATTTTGCCCCCCCCACATCTGCATCCGCATATCACATATTTTCAATTATCACGGGTAGGTTGGGTCCCTAACCCCCGTGATATGCGGGGGCTTACTGTATATTGTTAACCACCTAACAAGTGTTTATCTTATTTTTCTTCTAATTGAGTTAAAATAATTAGAAACAACTTTAGACCCAGAGTAAAAGTTACCTTACAATGCAACTGCAGTGCACCATTAAGGGCGAAGAGTGTTGGTATCAGTATGCATCATTTTCATGTTGAAATGAATGAAATTAAGTCCTTAGCTTTGTAAAATATTTGTTACTTTCATAAGCTTATGAAAACAATCTGGTAAACATACAAGAAAGCTTTCTGAAGGGGAATCGATTGTAGAGCAAAAAACATACATAAAAATACTACTTTAGAACTGTTTATAATTTTAAAAAACTATCATTATTTCCATTGTTTCTATTATTATATTATTAGTTTTTGTTTCAGTTGCCTAGAAGTGCATGCTTACAATGCCATGTCAATCAATATCTTCTTCAGAGGCTGTCCAGGGCTGGACAGATCTAAGTTTGCCACAAAGAACTCCCTCTATTGTACTGGGCATCTGGATTATGGAATTGCCTCCCAAGACAGATTCACATGGTACCTTCTTTGCAAACTTTCAGTTGCTGGGTGAAATCTGGGATGATGAGGTTTAGTAACCTACAGTAAGGGAGAATTCTGTGCCTTCTGGTTGTCCAGTTGTATGGGGTTGTTTGAGATGTTCTCTGCTCTCGATGATGTCTCCATAACTTATAAATAGGATCATAGGTAAATATTCTCATCATTAGGAGGTGTTACTGGTGGCATTGTCTTCTTGTATGGTTATATTGGTGTTTCTGCAGCTACAATTGTACTATTCCCTCTGTTCTTGGATAAGCATTGGACCATGGTAATGTCATGCTACCCTTAACACTGAAATAATAGAACCAGAGGATTTCCCTGTTAGTTACTACTGATGCTTTCATATTGTGGCCACTCTTTTTACTTCCCATGGTCAGGATACTGGAAAGCAACTATTGTTTTGGCACAAGGAAGGCTGTTATTTTAGAACCACCAACATTTTTTTCCCACAGCAAGCAGAGCAGCAAGCAATTATATTTTAGAAGATGTTTGTTGATGATCCTAATTGGTATCTGTGAAGAACAGGGAACAAAAGAGGGCAACTTATTTTTCCTTTGCTGACACTGGGGCACTGAGAGTGATTCCTTTCTCAACTGGAAACTAAATTCAGAAACTCAACTTGAGGATGGGAGCAACAATGACCTATAATGTAATCTGAAATGGAAGAGATTGTTAGAAAAAAACAATTGAGTAGAGATGGGCTTTTTAATTTTGTTTTTCATATCATTACAGAACAAAACAAAATACAAAGTGCCCTTTAAAAAAGAAATGAAATGGAAAAAAAATTGCATTTTGTTCCATTTCACTTTCATTTATTATTTATTTTAACAAGCGCCAATCTCTGTGCTTGTCAAAATAAATAATAAAAATAAGCGCTGACCAGCTGGGCCCATAATTTTTAAAATTATCAGATTTCATCCATATTTTTAAAAATTTAAAAAAGCACCAGCCCTCTTGTGGGCCAGGAAAAAAACACCAACCAGCGCTAGCAAAAAAAAAAAAAAGCAACAAAAAAACACCAACTTGGCCCAAGGGCCAGCTGGTTGGTGCTAGCAAAAAAAAAAAAGTGACAACCCGGCCCGTGGGCCAGGATGTCAGCGCTAGCAAAAAAGAAAGAAAGACAAAAAAGTGCTGAAATAAAACTGAGAACAAAATATTTTTTAAAAAAAAATCATTTCATTCCAAATGAAATTAATTTAAAAAATCCAAAATTAAAATCCAACGCCATTTTGGCATTTTGTGCCTATCTCTACAATTTAGTCAATATTTGCATAACTCTTGGGTCCATGCAGAAGCTCCCCTATTCTGATGTTTGAGTAGAGGTCTTCCCTTAACATACAACATTCCAATGCACAACATCTTGTCCCACAATCCAGTTAGTGTGAGAAAGCTTTACATCAATGATCCATACAGACAATCGTCTCCAGGAGACAGCAGGCTTTTTTTCAGTAGTTCAAAAGCAGTTGCAAAGTTATTTGTTCATATAACAATGAACATTTTCTGGTTACCACCAAAGTTACTGGTATAAAGCATTTTAGGGCATTTTAGAGGTATTTTGATTGGAAGTTTCCAGATTTTCTGCCATTCTTTTTGGGTTTGTTTGTTTGTTTGTTTGTTTTTGTGCTTCCAAACTTCAATATCAGAACTGGCCACTAGAGGTAAGCAGAGAGTATTGTCCTGCACTTTCCTGGCTTGCTGTTAACAACAATTAAACATGTTAATAATGCAAACTGAAACAATTTACCTTTGTGTGTGGACCACCAATAACAATAATGCCCACTTACCTGTTGCAAGTAAAACAATTAGTTTTCTCTTGAAAAAAATAAAAAATTCTGGTGTATGGCGAGTGAATAAACTATTTGCCTGCCTTTTCAAGTGTTCACTAACTAGAATATGTATGTGTGTTGTGTTGTTACAGTCATGACCAACTCTTTGTGACCCCATGCCCATGGAGTTTTCTTGGCAGGAATACTGGATTGGTTTGCCAGTTCCTACTCCAGACACCTACTGCACTTGGTATTCCCTGGTGGTCTCCCATCCAAGTACTAACCAGGGCCGACCCTGCTTAGTTTCCAAAATCATGCGAGATCAGATGTTCTTGGGGCATTTAGAATATAACAATGAATATTGATGAAAAGGTTCAGGTAGCCAAAGTTCTGTGCCACTGACTCTGCTAAAGATGACTGCCTCGACAGCATCATAGGATGGATTGAATAAATGAACAATGAATCTGCTGCTGCACAATAGGCCCTTAAAACATATGGAACTTACAAAATGTCAAGGATTTTACATTTGTAAAAGTCGTTAATGTCCATTAATGTAGAGAAATGGTCAAAGTTTTGACATGAGGGGGCAATTCCACAGCTTGTACCATTTATTGACAGGAAATTGGAAACAATTAGATCTCTATGAGGGCAGCAGTGAAGAAAAACTATTAATGCACATGGTCCAGCAGCAGAAAACCCAAGAGAAGAGGACTATGGAGGGGATTTGTCCATGTTTTACAGATATACTATGGCCTGTGCATGTGGTTTTCCCCAAATGCTTGTAATACTTTCATTGCAATTTTTCCATTCTTATTAAGAAGGAGAAGAATATTTCTCTCTGCCCATGATTTCTGGTCTTCTTACAGGAATTATTGTGTTCTGTTAAAAAAACCCCGAAACTCTTCAGGATCATGGAAGGGAGAGGGAAAGTAATTAAGTCCCACAACAACTGCGGTATAGCTAGTTTCCTGGGATTGGACTAACTTCTGAATAAACATATATATTGATTTTTTTCGTGTCTTGGTTTGTGTTTTAATTTAATTATGATTGTTATTTTTGTATGACTTATGCAATTTATGCTTAATTCATATTGCTCCTTGTTTCATTATGTTATTTTCTAGTCTGTATACCACCAATGCAAAAAGTTGTAATGATTACTGGGCAATCAGTTTGATGAGCCGCCGCCGCCGCTACTCGAGCGAGGAAGTAACAGCGCAAAGCGATGAAACGATATAGCGATGCATCGATATCCCTGTTTGAATATTTTTTTAAAAAACTTGAAATAAAAGCCAAAAAACGAGACCACACGTCACGTTGGGAGTGAAGCGAGATGCGAAGCGAAAAGATTCCCAGCCGCTGACAGGGGAACCACTCACCCCGCTTGGAGCACGGTAAAGGGGGCGTGGTCGGGGTGGCATCGCAGCCAAAAAGGAGGAGCGTGCAGACTGAAACGATCGATTCGCACAGAAATGAGGGCTTGCCACGAAGCGAGCGGTTCGTGAAGTAACGGCCCATGTCAGCCAGGAAAGGTCTGGCACCTAGCTTGATGCAGGGCAAGCTGGCGGCTTTGGCCTTCTATGCCAGGTCGCAACGGTGTGCTGATTCAACCAGTAACTTTCTAATCAGGAAAATATTAGAGGGCTGGGGTGGGGAGAGAGTTAGGGTGCCAGATGACTGTTTCCCTTTGACCTCAGATATTTTAGCTAGATTGAGCCATGAATGGCAGGTTGTTTTCAAGGACAGTTATGAGGCCGCACTGTTCAGGGCAGCTACGTTGTTTACATTTGGGGGGGGTATGGATCAGTGAACTGGTGGCTGCCAGCAGGGAGGATAGGTCTGGCGTAGCCCTGCAGATTACACATGTAGTTAGGCAGCAGGGGAAGTTTACCTTATGTTTGTGGAGATCCAGGATAGATCAGTGGGGCAATGATCAGCATGTGGTGCTAGGAATGTGCTTTATAGCTGACATATGCCCAGTTAAGGCTTTCCACACCTTTTGGGGGCTTAGAGGTGAGGAGAAAGGCTACTTGTTTTGTCATGCCAGTGGTGCACCATTAACGAAATTTCAATTCTGGAAACTAACTGACACGGCTCTGAAGTGCTTGGGTTTGGTGAATCTGCATTTTGGTACTCACTCGTTCAGGATAGGGGCTGCGTCTTCGGCAGCTGCCTTGGGCTACATCACTGAGTCGATTCAGTAGTTGGGGCGGTGGTCATCGCAGCACTACAGGGTATATGTGAGACCACTGCCAAAGTGTTAACATTGTTTTTGTCACTCTTGCAGGATTTAGGTGTGGTGGTCCCTGTTGAAACATCCTCTTCCTTGGGCACATTTTTGTATACTGGGCTGAAAAATATGTAGCTAGAACAGCCTGGGGAAAAATTGGGGGGTTGGGAGCTATAGCTTTTGTGGAATGGTAGGAAATGGCAGCTTACGGGAGACCACCTGATATTCTAGTAGTGCCTTTAGGAGGGGACGCTCTAATGCCTCAGTCTGGGAATTCACTGGTGGTTGGGATAATAAAGGACTTAGGCAGAGTATGTACCCCAGTGTGCCTGTGGTGTGGTCAACTATGGTGCCACAGTTTCATTGGGTGGCTGATTGTGATCCTCAGGCCAACAGGTCCCAGAGGGGAGTTAATAGGGAAGTGTGTAGAGCTATTGTACAGAAATTCGGCTCAGTCGTGGACAATCCAGGAATTAGTCTGGCCAGGCCTGAGTAATATGGGATAGTGCATCTATCAGATGCAGGCATGGAGATGTTCCTGATGGATATGCAGAGGGGCCTGCAGCTCATGGTGTTGCGCCTGGTGGGGAGGCATGGGCCATAGCAAGGCTAGGCAGTCAGCTAAGATAAGGCAGTGGGTAACTTCATCTTCTCACCCATCCAACATCTCGGCACTGTGGATCGTGAGATTACAGTATTGGGAAAAGGATGTGCTTGGAGGCTGTCCTGGGCCATGAGTCACCAGTGGGGGGGTTGTGGATCCAGGGAGTGGTGTGGGAATTTACCGGCCATGGGTGAGCTGTCAGATGGACAGGGCATGGGGGGGTTGGACTTACCCAATAATTTGCCAGTTGGAGGGGTCCCGGGTGACCCTGGGGTTCCAACTTTGAATCCGTACTACAGCAAGCCCCTCTTGAATTGCTGTTCAGTTTGTTTGTTTTAACAAGTAATAAAGTGTGGCCCACATTTATACCCAACTCAGTTGTCTTGCCTATTTATTTTGTGGTGGAGGGGGCCAAGTTACAGTTGTGGCAGTTCCTCAGAGGTGGACTGCCATGCTGCAATCTCTCCAGGTGGAGGAAGAGGTCTTGAAGTGTGTGCAAATGCCAGGATCAACTACGATATAAAATTTAAGAGAAGCACCATTTTGGAGGGAGAGCAAACATTTCAGCTTGAGTCATTTTTACCTCAGGAGAAAAAAATATCACGTTGGTTCCTTTGTTTAAGCTAAACTCTCCAACGCTTACAACGTGCTTGCCCATGCTGGCATCACTAGTTTGGCAAAACCCCTTTCCAAATGCTTATTCCGCAGCTTTATTTTCCATCCTCCCCACTGACTCTGCCACTAAAAATAAGTACAAAATTAAAGAAACACTAGTAAGAGGGAAGTTAAATTATTTTAGGGGTGGTCCCCTGGCAAGACTTTCAGTGTCTACAGAGCTGTGCTATAATCAGTTCCAGATTATCACAAAATGCCATTATTTTGCTTCATATCTCTTCCTTGTCTCTGCACTCCCAAGTATGCAAAAACCTCAAGTCATGTTCAATATGTGGGAAGGCTGGAAAATCACCAGACTTGGCATCTAATCAGTTGGGAGCATGGCGGTTAGGTTCTGCCTACTGTGGGATAGGCCCCCTGACTCTGCCAGGATTTTCATCTGATCTATCTAAGGAGATAGGAGCTTATTTTTCAGAACCACAGTTATAAGGGAGGCTCTTCCTTTATAGAAACATGTGTGTTCAGATTACAAGAACAGCCTTATTTATTTATTTATTTATTTATTTTGACGGGTGGAACAAGTTGGGTTAAATGTGCCCACTTCCTTTTTATATGGATAGATTTGCAGTGGGATGATATATGCCTAGGAGATCATAGGAGGAGGCTGTCTTTTAAGAAGGCTGGAAAGTGAAAATGCAATTGGTTTTCAAGAGGGTTAAAGGATGGCATAGTAATATCCCAAAAGGGCCAAAGGAATACAGTAGGAGCCCTGTATCCACTGATTCATTATCCACTGATTCAGTTATCCACAGTTGGCAGAGGAAAAAATAAATAATTCAGCAGCCGCAAAGCAAGCTACTGTCACAAAGAGCAGCTGTAAAGCAAGCTACTGTCATAAAACAGCATCCGTAAAGCAAGCTACCATCACAAATAGCAGCTGTAAAGCAAGCTACTGTTGCAAAACAGCAGCTGTAAAGCAAGTTACTACCACAAAACAGCAGTTTTGGGGACATTTTGGCATTCTCTCTTATCCACGTTTTTCATTATCCACAGGAAGGCTTGGAACCAATCCCCAGCAGATACTGAGGTCCTACTGTACATTCATAACCCTCAGGCAATTAGGAACTGGTCACATTCCTGTGAACTTTCTTAAGAACATCCGGTAGAAGCAAGATTTGTTTCTTTAAAGCAAAGATCCCCTGAAGATCATAATCATGGGATGTCTGAGAATCTCTTTCTGTCTGACACTGGACATCCATATAGATTGCCGTAGCTCCCTAAGTAGTCTGGATGTGAGCAACATGTGGTCAATCCCATTTCTGAAAGAAGCCCCAGTGAGTCTAAAAATGACCTCTGCTATACAGCAGTTGCTATGATTCAGAACCAAAGGATGATGGATTTCCACTATGCCTAACGTGCAAAGGCAGAGAACTGCTGTCAGTCTGCCCAGATTTCAAATGCCTGTGTCTTCCCTATTGTGAATGGCAAAACTCCAAAGACAGTTCTCCATTGCACACATAAGGTAACATTTATCCATTGCATTCTGGAGGAAAATAGTATTCTAGGGCAGCATTAATGGATTCAAGAAACAACCAAGCATATTGGATGAAGGTGTCAGCCACAAAAGTTTGGCAACCCCTTTGCTCTTTGTTTCCAAAAGACTGAGCAAATTAGAGTTGCCAAATGAACCTCACAGGCAGGGACTCCCTCTCAATTCCTCATTTTCTAATGAGAGTCTTAAAACGCTAGAAAGACATTAAATATGCTCTTACATTATGGCTCGTTGCTGTTACCAAAATCATATTAGCAGCCCCAAGTTCTTCTCGCTCTCCTTTTCCATATAATTGTTTTATGGGCAATTGCATTTTATGAACCAAAACATTGCCTTTTAGTAAAGAAAGTACATTTTTACCCAAATATTATGCCAACTAGATTTGTGTTTTGAATCAAAGAGGTTTTGAAGTATCTGACAATACTGACATTTACATTTATGGCTTAGTGTATTTCTAAATTGTATTTTTTTTACATTGGGGGAGTACTCAGAAAATATAACATTAATTACCAGTATGTGTTTTCTTTTGTTTTATTGACTAAAATTCTTATGCTTCTGTCATGTCAGAGAGTCTGACACCTGAATATTTCCCTAAAAGACCTTAAAAATGTATGCACCTTTAGCGGGAACATCAAAAGCCTGTGTTAATCACATCTGGCATTTATCCTTAACGGTTAAGTCTGGGATGAACCAGACAACCTTTTCCAATCATACTGAAATTCATCTGGATATCAAGACTTTTCATTGTTGCTGTGATTCCAAGAAACATCAGCTTCTCTAATGCAAAACCTTTATTTGTCTCCATTGCTTCTATGTTCCATATGCACAAAATACTTTAAAGCCTTACAACTATGGAACAACTATAGCTGCCTAGATGCCCTAAGCACATCCAATCTCACCTGATTTCGGAAGCTAAGCAGGGTTGGCCCTGGTTAGTACTTGGATGGGAGACCACCAGAGAGTACCAGGTGCTGTAGGCACCTGGAGTAGGAACTGGCAAACCACTCCCGTATTCCTGCCAAGAAAACTCCATGGACATGGGGTCACGAAAAGTCGGTCATGACTGTAACGACACAACACATAGACACAAATACTTCAAATATATATGAAAAGTAATTTTAAGTGGTAGAAAAATAATGAAGTCAGAATTCAACCCCAAATATAGGAGCATAGAAAGTATGATAAAATACCTCTCCCCCCCCCAAAGAAAATGTTTTCATTACATTCTAAAAATGCAGGAGCTAAAGCCTAAAAAGCACACTGAAAAGTGCAACAAATGCAGAAATAAAACTCTAAATTACATCATGAAAAAGTAAACAGCATTATAATTTTGAACAATCTCAAGCCTTTAAACATATTATAACGACACACTGAAGATTAATCAAAATGCTCAGTCAAGCCAGTTTGAATCTATGGAGGAAAATCCATGTTGCCCTTATCTGCTGCCATTGTTGCTTCTGCTGCTGCTACATGATGTTTGACACTCCCTGGTATCAGAGTTTTTGATAAGCAGAAAGGTGTGGCATGGTGGCATCTAGAGCTGTGTGTATGCATCCCATGCCTTTGTACATTTATATTTATTTCCGCTGCTTCTGTTTCCCTTCAATTGTAAATAGTTGGTGCTTCTTGATGTAGCAACTTACTGGGACCTGGCCTTTGGCCAAAAATTATATAATGAAAATTTCTATTGCTTTTACTGGAATGACAAATTACAACTTGAGTCAAGTTTGGTGAGGTAGAAAAACAGATACGGGAGTTAAGAACTTGTTTTAACTAATTGATGAGTTAATCTGTAAGGGAAACCAGTAGCACTGGACACAAGGCCTATTTTATCAAAATGCTATGGGCTTCAAGTGCTGGTGGACTAACGTGCCCAGTTACCAATTTATACTATCCAGATGTCAGGATTTGATGAGGGTCCCCCCCTTCTTTGTTTGTTTGATTTTCAGTCATGGAAGAAATTCTTTTTGCAAGGCATTTTATGGTTTCCGCAATGCCTCTTCTTTGTTTTTGGAGATAATTGAGGGAACTATGAATGACAGAACTAAGACTGTGCATGTTCACACTCTTTCCCTCTCCCTCCCTCTGTCGCACTGAACTCAGCAGGATATGGGCCCAAAGAGGCATATGAAACACAGTGCTTTAAGTTCTGTTTATGGCAAACTTTCTTCAAAAACCAATGGGAATCCATACCGGCCAATTTGTGCAAACCAAGGGTGTGTGGATATCACTTGTTTCAGTGCCGGCCAATTTGCTTTGAGCTGATTTGTATCCCATCTGATTTTATTTGTATCTTAATATTTTAAAGAGCTGGTACATATTTGCCTTGTCCAAATAGTGAGGGGAAAGGTGAACATGGGGGGTGGGGGGAGGTTCTGCTCTGGAACTAGTGTGTGAAACTCAAGTGTTATCAATTACTGCTTAACTTCTAGAATGCAGGCAAAACACCCACCACTTTTTCACTCCATTCCCCCCCCCTTCATATTTCCTTTCCCCATCCCTACCGGGATCCATGCTCTTAGGTCTTAATACTATTCCAGATTTATCCTCCTCATGCCCTTCATGGTGTGTGTGTGTGTGTGTGTGTGTGTGTGTGTGTGTGTGTGTGTGTGTGTGTGTGTGTGTGTGTGTGTGTGAGAGAGAGAGAGAGAGAGAGAGAGAGAGAGAGAGAGAGAGAGAGAGAGAGAGAGAGAGAGAGAGGAGGGAGGGAGGGAGGGAGGGAGAGAGAGAGAGAGAGAGAGAGAGAGAGAGAGAGAGAGAGAGAGAGAGAGAGAAATCAGCTTTTTTTGTAACCCCACAAAAATCAAAGCAATATTTGCTGCTTCGGATAGTTCTGGTTTAAAGAGTTCTGGCCTCTCTTCAGATCTACTCTGGGGAAAAAAATGCCCATTATATGCTCATGCTGGATAGCGTGTCCAGAATCCAGATTAAATCCAGAAATCCTACTCATGCCTTATATGACCTGTTCTGGCTTTTCCATTGAAAGAAACATACTCTTCACTGGCAATGCAGTTGGCTTCAATACAAAGAACAATCACGTGATTCGGAATGGGGGTTTCTGTGTCCTAACAGAGGGTGCTGTATTAATCACCTAAGTTTCTGTGACATGCAGCAATACACCAGTTTCTGTGATGTTTCCCTGCTTCTGTGTTTCAAACAATTTTTAAAAAGTCTCTATGCTGACATATCGCCTTTGTTGTGTCACTGTGAACTCTGCAGTAACATGTGCAATTATAGTTATTCTTACATCATGGTGTTTAATAAGGAAATTTTCAGTAAATTTTCAGTAATAGGGAAATTTTCAGTAATTTCAGTAAAATACGGGCTAGTGCATTTGACAGGGGCTTGCCAGCATATCGATATCCTTAAACCATAATTTTAAAAATACCACAGGAAGTAAGCACAACGGGGAACAAGAGAAAAAAACAACGGCATTTTGGAGTCCCCACTTAAGTTTGTGTCACCTTAAAAGATACATTGAAAGCGACTCCAAAAACTAGTAACCCCCTCCCCAGAGATAGTTGCTGGAAGACCTGCTGGGATGCGCTTAAGGGGGCGTAGTCATTTTTTTTTTAAGCCGGCTGCTTGTGGGGGCATAATTTTTTGAAGATGTTTTTTCCTAAATTTACAAGCACTTTTGGTTGAGACAATGGTATTCAATCAGTTGCTGTGCCAAAAAGCACAAGCAAACAGAAAACCCAAGAGCTACAAAGGATCTGCCCACTAATCGCCTTGGGATTGGTATCACTCCAAGCAATTTGCCTTGATTGTTGGTGGATCTCTCTGCGTGTTTATTGATTAGAGTTGTAGCTGAATGGGAGACCAAAAGTAGATCGCAACTTTCCAAAGGACCACCCTGAAGATATCATTTAACTTGTTACATTTTTTTTTGAGAGAGACAAAAACAAACTTCTACCTAATATAAATAGCATAAATGATCTATGTAAAATGAAGCAGGAAACAGATCTTATTTTGGACTATGGGAGAAATTATATTTGAACCTGTGAGGTAACAAGGGAGAAAAGGGTCTGCAGGCACAATTTCCAACACATTTCATATATTAAAGAAAAAATCAAAATGGGAATTGTGTGAACTTCAGCAGCATTTCCAAACTGAAGACTACTTTTCTGGACCAGATGGGAGCAGAAATTGTACAAAATCACAATGAATATGCCTCTTGGTCAACTTCCCAAATGATTGTGGGATTATGACTAATGCTGATTGTCATCAGCAGAAGCTTGTGTGTCCTGTGTAGGCAGAATGTGAGGCCCAACTCTGAAACGTACAGTGTCTCCTGCTAATATTACATACTTGGCATTGTTTGCTATGTAATGTTGAGGCCACCTGAAACAAGTGTAGATAACGATGGCATTTGACCAAATCACATATAAAGATGACTTGTGGAAACTTGCCAGGGCAATGTTGCATCAAAGCTAGGAACCGGGTGGAATGGCAACTGACAAATGCAGACAACTCCAAACTTCATCAAGCAAGGAAGATACCTTGGCCAAGGTTCATTTCTCAACACTAATTGCTTATTATATTTTCTTTAAACATGACATAATGCTGACATGATTGAACATTTTGCACATCAGTACCTGGATCTCAGAAACAAAGCGGGCAAAGAGAGCCCAGGAAGAGGAAGCTTCAGTTAAGATCACAAATTATGTAAAAGGATCAATGTTTTTTCACTGATACGATTGCTGGGTGACCCAAAAGGAGCTGCCAGTTCCTCATAGTTGCAGTATGGTGTGTTTATGTTTTTATGTTTTCAGATGGCAGCCACTGGTGGCTCAGACAGTCTTCTTGATCCTTAGCTGGTAGGAAAGCAGCTGGAGCTCTTTTGCAGCTACTGATTTTCTGGAAATATGCATTGAGCCTCCACGAATGCTGTAGGCATCTGACTGTGATATTGTTTGTTGCTCTTTCTCAGGCCTTTGACATTCTCCTTCTCCCAAATGGCCGTGATTTTTTTAAAAACTGCCGCATTAAGCAGGGTTATAGGGTTCTCTTCATCGTTAGTGTACACTGTTAGTTCATGCACACTAAATGAATGTCAACAAAGGACAAGCGCTGCAAGGATGAGTGAGTTAACCAAAGGTGAAGTATGCAAAACCACAGTCTGGGGAACATCCGAATAAACAGCCTCTGTTTGATGAATGTTGTGTTTTCCAGTGCATGTGCAAGACGGAAAAGGAGGCCCACCTTTTGCCCTGTGATTCCCTAACATGTCTACAGTTCAGCATTAGTGTGAAAAGGGATGTTGTGTGTCTGCAGAGAGATGTCTATTGTTCAGAGGTCAGGGAAGTTGCTTTTTGGACTACATACTCCAGATTCCACCAGCCACTGGCTTGGATATTATGGAGTATATTATCCAAAAAAAAGCAACTTCCAGCTCATGTGGAAGAGAACAAGGTGTTTGCTTCAGTGTACACCCTAAATCTAATGAGGTGGCCACTGGCATGTGCGGGGAGTGGTATCTGTATGATTTTATTCCAATATAATGCTGGCAGTATTCTGAGTCTGAATGCATTTGGACTCGATTCTGAGCATTTTGTTTCAACACTCAGTGGTATAGGCTCACACCTCTTCGAAATCCTTGAGAACAACTGGCAAGACTTCACCCTAGGAGACACATAAGCCTATGGCAAGTTCAAAGACAGTGGCTCTTTCTACACAGAGGCAGACAAAATGGCTGGGGAAAATGATTTCAGTGGTGGGAATTGGAGGGGACTAACCCTGAGTATAGTGGTGGTGGTGGTGGTGGTGGTGGTGGTGGTGATGATGATGATGATGATGATGATGATGATGATGATGATCATCATCATCATCATCATCATCATCATCATCATCATCATCATCATCATCATCATCATCATCATCATCGAACTGCTGAGCTGGAAGAGACCTTATGGATCATTCAGTCCAAACCCTATCAAGGAGACACAGTGAGAATGAACTCCTAACCTTAATCCAACCTTGCAGAACACATTGTTGTTGTTTTTTGTAGAATTCTATACTAGCCATCAGGTCTGCTTAGTTCTTCCTTCTTTCAGGCTTCTAATCCACCAGGACTGATCATTGAAATCAATCATCATAAACAAACAAAATGTCTGTTCAGCCACACCCACATTTAGATAAAGGGGAAAAGAGGGAGGGCAATCTCACTTATTTGCCAAACCACTTGAACAGAGGGAATGGAAGCTATTTATTTGTATTACAGAAAACTGCTGTGAAATTCTAGGAGCTGAAGCCCCCAAAATATCATTTTTTTCTAACAGTAGCCTTCAAGACCAACACAAGTGCTGCTCAGGCACACCCTGGATGTTGAAACAAACAAAAAAAGAAAATTTCACATATATATATATAAAAGACTCCATCTACCATGGAAGTGGCAACCCAGATTAGACAGGAATCCCATTTCTGTGAATTAGCCTTTGATGGAGGGGTTAATCTGCAATGTCAGTAAACATCCTTCCACAGTAATCCCCATAACAAAACTGTTGAAGGTTTGACTCATAAATGCACCGATGTCAGCTGTAGTGGCTAGTAATGTGATACCCACGAGCCCATCACTTTTTGTCCACAGACTAGCTGAATGATGCTAATTGGTTCATTCTAAATGAAAGCAGGAATTGGGAATGGCTTTCTGACAAAAAAAAGATATTTATTTATTTATTTATTTGCTTGCTTGCTTGCTTGCTTGGTCTCAACTTCTTGAGGTTCCTCCACCAGTCTTGTGTTCTTGGGGGATTCTTGGAGTTACAAAGGCATATTTTCCAAATATCTGACCAGATGTTTCCCCTTGTGATTCTGGTTACTGGATCATATCATGGTCATATAACAAAATAAAACAAAACCTCCTGAGACCAGGAAATGGGTTCTTCTGACGTTCCATGAGGTAGATGCCATGGAATCATGTCTCCTGTGTAGCAACTGATGAATTGTGCCTGTGTCTGTAACAAACAGTGTGGAACATCTGCACCACCCCCTAAACAAATGGGTACAATGTACTGCAAGCGCAACATGCATGTAAGATTTTGTACTGAGCCAATCAGCTTTGATGCCATTTGGAGTAAGGAAGTGGTTGCTACTCAGGTTTCAAAACCAAGACACAGAGAGGGGTTTACCCTTTCTACCCTTCACAATAACACCACAAGAAGCTGTCTTCTAAGACAACATGAGTTATAAGCATATGATGGCCATGTGGTGTTGAACTGCTCCTTGTATTTTCTTTTAGAATGCAGCATACTGCATGGTAAGCAGCTGGGGTGCTGAATCCTGCAGCCATTGAGGTGCCCCCCTCTGATCCCTGCAGCAGCCAGCTAGCCCCTGGGAAGAAGCTTGTTTCAAGCAGCAGACAGGCACCTGTTATCTGGTTTGCGCAGTGCCTGGAAGCCTCATTCTCTGATCCATAACACAAGAAGCAGCACTGTGCAGGCAATGAGGGCAAACACATCCTCTCCCCAGGGACACCTGGCTGCCCTATCTCCTTTGCTTGTCCTCTTTCCAGCAGCCTAGTGGCTAGACCAGTGACGGCGAACCTTTTAGAGACCGAGTGCCCAAACTGTGATTCAAAACCCACTATTTTTTCAAAAAGTGCCAGTACAGCAATTTAACTTGAATACAGGTGGCTGTGAAGGGGTGATGTCAGGTGCCCACAGAAATGGCTCCGAGGGCCACCTTTGGCACCCGTGCCATAGGTTCGCCAACAGTGGGCTAGACCAGAGGGATTGAGAAGGAGGCTGCCAGTGCCTCCCAGCACAGTAATTCCTTGAAACATTAGCAAACACCTTGAGACCTTTGTCTATGATCCTCTCAATGACCTTTTCATATGTCTTTTGTTTCTATGACCCTGGCTTTATCTACCATCCTGTCGCCTCCTAGAACACAACTTCAGAGGCCCTTGTTTGCCTCCGTTTGTAACCTATGCAGTGAATTAGAAACAGGCACAAACTGCCAAACTGGGTGGGTGTGTGTGTGCCACAGTGTTCTGATTATAGACCGCCCCATATTGCTTCAAGCCCTCTCTGGAGAGTTTGCAATTGAATTACACAGACTACCCATTGGCCACCCCCACCCCAGCAATCTGGGTACACATTTTATCATCCTTGGAAGGATGGAAGACTGAGTGAACCTTGAGTGTGCAACCTGGGTTATGAGCACACTTAATTATACCTGCTATACAGTACTTTAACCACTGTGCCACAAGGCTTTTTTTTGGCCCAACAGATATTCATTGCTTCTCAGCCCTGCCTCCTCCAGTGGTTGCCCACTCAGAGATAGCACCCCAGCTTCCCTGCCCTGCCTTCTCTGAGTGGGCACCTACCAGAAGTGGCAAGGCAGGGAAATACTGAACACCGGTTTGGCCAAAAACGAACCAGAATGAACCACTGGTTCAAAAATCCATGCCCATCGCTACTGTAAAAAGGGATTAGCCATTTGCTTCCTTCTTTGGATGCATTTGTGAATTTAAAAAGCAAGAGACTTTGGCAAGGAGAGGGCTGTCTTTCATGCAAAGTTTTAGTTCCTCAAGGGAACACATATAGGATGACCTGGAAGTAGAGATGGGCATGAAACACAAAAATGGTGTTTCGGTTTTTGTTTCCGTTTGTTGGAAAGTTTTTGAAAAATTTCGTTACCATTTTTTGTTTTTTCGTTTGTTGTTTCTACCCGCTTTTTGCGTGATTTTAAAGCATTTCCATGTGCAGGCATACCCCAATGCCCCAGACCAGAGGGAAAACACTAAAAAAATGGATGCTGGCTGAGACACAATATAGACTAGGTATGCAGGATGGCTGCAAAGGCAGCGGCGGGCATTGCCCAGGGTGCAAGGCAGCCACAAAGGGACTGCACTGCGGGGCAGGGGAGGGTACTCACCGAGAGGTACGCATCACGCACACACACAGGGAGGCTGCAGGACTGAAGCTAAAGTCACAGAGACAGCAAACCCACCCTAACTCCCACCAGAGACTGCAAGGAGGACGGGGGCTGCCAGAGCTTTTTTTCCCTCTGTGGCTGCCAGACTTGCCTGCCCAGTCTGCAACCTGGGCATGCTATTGGTTGAACATGATCCCACATCACATGGGTTGCCTCCATTTTGTGGCTGGTGGCGACATCCATTTTAAAGGAGAAGACTAAAACAAATGTTTTAAGGACCCCAACCCCCCTGGTAGGTATTATCAGACAATATAAATAATTTTCGCTGCGTTTTTACGGATGTCCAGGGCGTTTTTTAACATTTAAAACAGCTCATTTTATTGTGCGTCGCCATTAATGGAAACAAAATGTAATGACCACAATTTTTGTGGTTCTGTTCGTTTCGTTTCATTTTCATCACAATTTTCGTTTGTCGTTTCGTTACGTAACGGAAACGACAAACGGTAACGGAAACGAAAAAATGTTCATTCCGTCCCCATCTCTACCTGGAAGTAGAGTCATGGCAACTGGACTTATTTTCTTGAGATATTGAAACGTTTCACTGCTCATCCAAACAGCTTAGTCAGTCTGAGCAAAACTAGTTGCAAGTCCTCTATTTTTGTTCTCATGTCATCCTGGTCTGAAATAGGCTCATAAGATGGACAATAGCCTGAATAGGCTAGTTAAGGTGGGCAATAGTCTCAATAGGCCCATTAGGTAGACAGTGGCCCACCTTTAAAACCTTCCCAACTCCCATAAAGTGTAGGTCATTAGCCATGGCCTTGTTGGTGGAGATGTGACGTGTTCTTGATTTGTCTGGGGGTTGTTGAAATGGTCGCTTGATAAGTAGCAGACAAACAGTCTCTCAAGAAAAGAAGTCCAGTTGCCATGCCTCAACTTCCAGATAAAATCACCTGGATGTCTGAGGATCTTCACAATCATGGGATGACAGCTGATGTCATTTGTGAAACTTCAAGTCATGTACAAAAAGGCTACTATAACAATTCTCTGCTGCCTCTGCACACGATGAAGCTTATACAAATTCTGGGGCTGATAGGCAGACCACCCACTTATTGCACAACCATTTTTTCATAAGCTAGATCTCATTCTTGTTGACTCTTGCCAGCACATTCATAAACTCCCAAGTGGCCAGAGGCAGAACACATTTAAACTATAAATGCAAGGCAGGGGAAACACAAATAGTTACACATTGAAACAATACAAATGTGAAATTCGAGCTCTCAGGGCACTAGAGAAATCTTACAACTAATATGTGTTATTCTTACTAATTTAAAAGCTCTGAAAATAAACTTCCAGGGCTTAATTTCTGCCTGGCATTAGCACAGGATTCCCTCTACCTCACTCCCATGTCTACTATGTTGTTACTTTAATTCAGGGCTGGAACCTCTGTATTAAAGTTAGAATGTATCACGCTCAAACAGAGAGCCTCCTTCACACCACAGCATTACCATTGCATGTAAGATGTTCCCATCCAGTAAGCAATCAGAGAGAAAGGTTGCTTTAAACCAGGAAGAGCAGAATTTGGACAAGGGACTCTCCAGTACCCATAGCCAACATGGCCATGGGGGAACTGAGGGAGCCACAGCCCCAAAGTAACTTTCTCATGCTCAGTGAGAAAAATGATACCCACCACCAGCATCACCAGTTTGACCTGAGTGCAGTTGAGAACCCCTGACAGTCAAAGTGGCACCAATAGGCAAGAGCCTGTTACACTTGCATACATTTGAAATGGAACGGATGCTTTGGTTTCCTTAATCCTCGTTTGTCACTTTATAGTCCTCCATGTACAGGACTATGTTTTACCCATGAAAGCTCCTTACGTGACCCAGAAAAAGATAAGAGGTTTTGGCTTCCACAGAGAGGCAACATGGGCTGGAACACCTACTCCATCTTCTGCACAGGATGAAAGTCTCATCTGAAGGAGCAGCACTGGCACTCAGCATGGATGGAAGACCAGCATACTTTAGGACTGGCTGAAAGGTTATTCCCCCCCCCTGTTATCACAGACCACCATGGCCAGGGATGTAATGAACCCTCTCAGCACCTCAGGCACACCAGCATTGTTTCCCCCTCAAGGGGCATGGATGCAAGCCCTTCCATGGAAAAGGAGGATAAGAATGTGATTCCCCCTGCCAATAAAGGAAACATTATGCTTTTGAAAAAAAAAAGAGGGAGGGGTATGAATACAGCTATGAAGCAACACTGTTTATTTTCTAGTTTATCACCACTAGATTCCCCTCTAGAGTTGGGCACCCTCTAAATTTTGTGGCCAGGTGTTACACCCTAAATAAGGCTCTGGCCATCTGCAAGCAGTAAAAACAGAGATGGGTCAGAATGCATTATGAGAACTAGGAGTATGCATCATCAACGGATTTGGATCTGACCCACAATTCGGTGATTCAGAATGCAGATTGTTTTAGCCTGAACCCCATTGGCTGCTGTCAATAGATACAGTGCCTGACAAATGGGTGGATCTGGGGATGAATTATTGGGTAAATCTCTCTGATTCTGCTCAAAACCATTTTGACCAGAAGCAGGAAAAGATTAATCAAGAGACAGAGTCTGAAGGGTGGGAGGCTAGACAAACATTTAGAAAGCAAGCAACATTTGGAAGTTTGCTCCAAGCCAGCTTTTAATTAAGAATTGAATAAACATATACAAACATTGCAACATCTGACTTCTCATGACACTGAGGGCCACTGCCAATTGGACAATTTGCCCCTCTCTTGTAAACACTGTGGGGCTTGTCATCTCAGCTGCCACATGCACCTTTGCAGGATTACACAATTCTTCAGTGCTGCAAAAATATGTTGTGTCTCTTAAAGTAAAGAAGAAAAAGAAAGCAGTGCGGTCTCATGAATGCAAATGAAGCAATCCAATAGAAATGCAATGAATCTACAAACCCTGATGAGGTGGTGCCAGCGATATGGCAGGTGGGGCAGCAGGAACATTCATCATTTAGCAACACAAATTGTTTTACCACTGTCTTCTGAATGTCAGTCCATTGGTGTCCCGCTTTTGGCACTATGGTTTCATATCATTATTCCTCTGTATCCAGTGCCCCATCCAATGCCCCATAACAGTCCTTTAGAATGTTAATGGATAAGGGACTCTATACATGATCTCAGGATCTCTGCTGGTACTTCACACATTTCTAGGTCTGAAAGCAAGTTCTGTCACAGAGTTCTGACTTGGTTTGAGGCTAATTGCTATAATAATTATTTGATACATACATACATACATACATACATACATACATACATACATACATACATACATACATACATACAATAAGCCAGTCTGTTGACCCTCTTCTGTTTTTCCATCTTTTCAGTTATTGCTAGATTGAACCAAGGCCAAAACCAAAGGCTTTCTGTCCTTCAACCTCTCCCTTCCCATCTCTACTTATCCTTCCCTTGTCTTGGGTCAAAATATCTAACCACTGTTCAAGGAGATTAACCCTCCCCCTGACACACACACCCCACACACACTGATGAAGGGGAATGTGATGGCATGCCTGTGCCTCATGGCTGACATCTCCTGAGAGGAATGCCCCTCACATTGCTGTTTCCAAGCAGGTGGAATGCTACCAGAGTTGACCTCCCAGTGCCAAAACCACTCTGAGCAGATGGCATAGCAAATCCTTGAGGAAGTTACTTTTCTTTTTTAAAACATGAACACCAAGAATAGCCCTAATCCATTTAGGAATTCTGGGAGATTCACTCAAAAAAACACATAACCTTCTCAAGCTCTGGAAAGAAGAAATTTTACTTTTACAAAGATCTAAGAAACTGCAGAGGGGGATGGGTCAGAAAAATCCCCTCCTTCAACACATCTTATGCCCTGGGCAGTAGGAGCTGCTGAGTTGGCAAGTTAGTTCTGCCTTCTTGTCTGCCCACCACCACCACCACCACCATGTCTCTGCTCAGAATTCTTCTGCAAAACTGCAAATGAATGTCTGTAGTGAAGCCCCAGCTCCCATTGAATGGACAGAATGTAGGCTGAGGAGTATTTCAGCTATTTGTGTAGGAGAACAACAACCCTGAAGGGGATGGAAAGGGGCAGGTTTGCAGTTGCTTGCATGCTTTCCCCCCAAACATGCACATTTTCTTTTTCTTCATTTTCTTCATAACTGAATAACTAATGGAAGGCAGATGTATTCTCATTCCCTCAGCGACTGAAGACATCATTATTGGCACTGATATATATCAGGCTTTATTTACAGGCAAATTACTGTATGAGTCCTGTCTTTCTCTCTCATACACATGCACACGTATACACATACTTGCACACAGCACAAAGATAGTCAATTGCCTCAATTTATAAATTAATTAATTTGATCAATTTTTATACCACCCATCTTGCAACACAACCACTCTGGGTGGTTTCCAACAACCAAAACAATGAAAACATAGATATACAATACATTCAATTTAAACTAATAAGCACAATCATTTTATAAAGCATTAAATTACATAAAGCAATGATACACATTAAATAAAAATAAGAACAAGAATAAGAATAAGAATTCCTTAATGGATATAGCAAGATAGTAAGAAAGCAACCGCATTGCCAAAAACTGCAAAAATTACTACAGGTTTGGGGGTAATCTGATTCACTTTTGTGGAGGAAGGGTTGATCAGATTACAACAGACTATGGAATGCCCTCCCAAGTAAGACCCGTGTGGCACTGGTGTTGATGACATTGGCTGTTACTTCACGAACCGCTTGCTTTGCGGCAAGCCCTCATTTCTGTGCGAATCGATCATTTCAGTCCGCACACTCCTTCTTTTTGGCTGCGATGCCACCCCGACCACGCCCCCTTTACCGTGCTCCAAGCGGGGTGAGTGGTTCCCCTGCCAGCGGCCGGGAATCTTTTCGCTTCGCATCTCGCTTCGCTCCCAACGTCACGTGTGGACTTGTTTTTTTTTTTTAATAGTTACTTTTGTGCCGAAATATTGATGCATCGATATTTCGGTTAATTGATGCATCGATACACAGAGTTAATATTTTTTTTAAAATAAAAGGAGGGTGGAACCGGACGTTGCAAAGCAGTTTTCTAATGCGAAGGGAGCACGTGAGGTAGTAATCGATTTGGTCCTAGAAATGCTCCACGTGAGTACTGAGAAACAGGGGTGGAATCGAAGGGAGAGCACGTGACCGCCACCGAAATCAAAGCGAAGGCAATGCCGCTGCGAAGCAATGCACTTCGTGAAGTAACGGCCATTGTGGCACCTGGTAAAAACATTCCTGTTCCAGAAGTTTTTTTAATAACATTGATGTGGGCCCTGATGACAATTTTAGCATATTATTTTAGTGTATTGTATTTATTGTATTTAAATGTTTTTATCATTTTAATTTTATTAGGATTTTAATGTTATAATTGTTTTAATTGTTTATTTTACTTGTAAGACAGCCAGAGACCTTTGGGTAGAGGGCAGCATATAAGCTAAATAAACAAATAATATAGAAAATGCCAATCCACTCTGAGTCCCCCTTGTTCTGCAATCTATAGCTTTTCCTCTCCACAAGGGAGCCTTTTACTTTTTAAAAATTGGAATCTTTTCAGATTGATTCAAGCATGTGATCACTTGAACTGATGTAGGAAGGGAGGATGAGGTGTGCATGCACATACAATCAAAGCACCTTCTCTCCTTTCTTCTCTCACTGCTCACCTAATTAGGGTTGAAGGAGACACACACACACACACACACACACACACACACACACACACACACACACACACACACACACACACACACACACACACAGTCCAGCAAAGCCTCTCTCCCAAGACACTTCATTATTTTTATTTTTAAAAATAACACTCTACACAGGAAGTTGACCATTGGAACAGAAAAGAGCCTGTCTCATTGTCTATTAATGTTGTTCTTTGATCGCCTACAGAGCTGTAAGTTGAACTGAAAGCAATTGGATTTAAGCATGGCCACTTAAACTGCATTAACCTAAATTCCCTGGGGCAATTTCACAGTGAACTGAATGGACATTCCCCTTGCTGTGTAGTCACACCCTAACTCTTAAACTGATATTATTATGAGATGAAGCCTTTTCCAGTGGTTTGGTTTTTTTTGACTACAATTCCCATAACCGCTGACTCTTAGCCATGCTGTCTGGGCTTGCTGAGAACTATCATACCAAACATCTGGAGGACATCATGTTGAGGAGGTGGGGGAGCCCTGGTTTACGAAAAGCCTGGTCTTCTAGTAAGACCTGTGCTTTTTATTTATCTTCTGGGACCTATTCTGGCATTCTATGGGTTTCAACAGATGTCCAAAATAGGTCTGAAAATCCCCAGATCCCCTAAATCCAGAAGTTCACGGGCAATGGCCTGTGAGCATTTTTCTCAGAATATAATGAAAATGGACAAAGTAGCGTGTGTGTAGATATCTCAGTGGAGAAATGGTAAGATAATCTACTGGTGAGCACATACAGGAACACATGTTAATCCTTTTATAAAGTTCAGATCCAATGTAAATGACAGGCTGCTTCTCATGCCTGCTGTGGAAGATCCATACACTTAGTTTGGGTGGGTAGTTGTTCTCCCTCTCTCTCTCTCTCTCTCTCTCCCTCCCTCCCTCTCTCTCTCTCTCTCTCTCTGTGTGTGTGTGTGTGTGTGTGTGTGTGTGTGTGTGTAAAGCCACGTGTTTTCAGTTGATTGCACCTATCTTCAGTTGCTGCTAAACTTACTGAAGAATTTAAACTCTCTCTCTCTCTCTCTCTCTCTCTCTCTCTCTCTCTGTGTGTGTGTGTGTGTGTGTGTGTGTGTGTGTGTGTGTGTGTGTGTGTGTGTGTGTAAAGCCACGTGTTTTCAGTTGATTGCACCTATCTTCAGTTGCTGCTAAACTTACTGAAGAATTTAAACTCTCTCTCTCTCTCTCTCTCTCTCTCTCTCTCTCTCTCTCTCTCTCTCTGTGTGTGTGTGTGTGTGTGTGTGTGTGTGTGTGTAAAGCCACGTGTTTTCAGTTGATTGCACCTATCTTCAGTTGCTGCTAAACTTACTGAAGAATTTAAACTCTCTCTCTCTCTCTCTCTCCCTCCCTCCCTCTCTCTCTCTCTCTCTCTGTGTGTGTGTGTGTGTGTGTGTGTGTGTGTGTGTGTGTGTGTGTGTGTGTAAAGCCACGTGTTTTCAGTTGATTGCACCTATCTTCAGTTGCTGCTAAACTTATTACTGAAGAATTTAAACTCTCTCTCTCTCTCTCTCTCTCTCTCTCTCTCTCCTACCAGAATAATCTTCAATTTAAAAACCAAGCTTTTTGGGATTTAAGGCAGACACACTCTTTAGCCAGCATTATGGAGAGAAATATCTTCCCTGGCTTTCATAAGATGACTTTTCAACACCTGCTGGACCAAGTGCAGTTTTAAAAATAAAGCATTCTCCTTTGAACCACAGCAGAAGGTAAATCTCTCATCTTGTAAAAGGGCAAGAAATACAGAGTCCTTTAAAACAGAGTATCATCTAACAAGAAGAAGAAGAAAAAGAGAGAGTGTGTGCACCTCCTAGGATTTCTAAGAACAGCTGGTTTCAGTTCATGGATGCAAACACGAAATAGCCTTGGTTTTTAAGATGCATTGTACTGATTTACAAGTTTTATTGCCCAGATTTTTTTAAATTATTTCTTGCCTCCAGCAATTTCAAAACCTACTGATGGAGGCAAAGATGTAATGCAAAAAGAGGACTATCCTTCATCTCCATTGCAGCTGGGAACTGAGGGGTGGGGTATGTCTGCAGGGATGTCTGCCTTCAGGTACTACTATAATAGTTTCTGCTATTTCTTTGCCTGAGCCAGAGCTGCTTATTTCATAAGAAAATATTAGCCCTATTCAAGAACTCTGTTATCTAGTATAAGACTGGAATGTAAATCCTAACCAAGTGAAGTCTTGTGCACTGCATAATAAAGTGCAAAAAAAGAGAGTCCTGAACATTTGAAGATTAGCCGAGAGTGGGGGTGGCTGTGCCTTTACATAAATGCACATCCTGGAAAACTACAATATGTTCTGACAGGTAGTGTGTAGAGATGGACACGAAACACTAAAATAGTGTTTTGCTTTGTGTTTTGTTTCCATGCCATTCTGTTTTTTTTTAAAAAAAATATTTCATTTTTCATTTTGTTTCGTTTTTCATTTGTGTACTCTCTCTCTCTCTCTCTCTCTCTCTCTGTGTGTGTGTGTGTGTGTGTGTGTGGTGCTTGTGTAACTTCCTGTACCCAATTGGGCATGGGAAAAGGCAGGAATTATACACTTTTTTGCCACCCCAAGCACCACCCAAATTTATAAATCCTACATTTCCCCCCCACCCGATTGTTATATATTGTTATTATATTAGTTGAGATTATTTTATATTATGTGTATTGTTTTGCTTTTTGAACATTGAAAGCTGTCCAGAGTGGCCCTTCAGGCCAGATGGGCAGGGTATAAATGTAATAATAAATAAAATAAATAAATAAAATTGTGTGCATGTATGCTTAGATTAACAAAAGGATAAGATATTAGGGATTTTTGTTCAAATTACAGAAAGTGCAATGGGGAGGAAGTATTTGGTATCTCATTCTTGTGCTGCAGGTGAAATTTCTTGAGAGGGCTTGAGAATCCACAACAAGCTGTCTCGCTGTATTGAAATTGATTGTCTCAATCTTAAACAAGACAAACTGAAAAAAAATCACAACTCCAATTTCTTGAAATACAACAGGAATGGGGCATGCTAATGCCACCATCATCATTTTCCTCATGTAGGAAGTGAGGACAGCATCACTGCCTGTGGAATGCCTCCCCACAATGGAAGACCACTTTAGACTGCATGTCGACAATGATGGCAGACAGGGTAGGACTAACATGTTTGATTCTCACATGTTTACCTAAACAAGATAAAATAAATGCCTGAATGGGCCAGCCATTAGCATAAGTTCCACTTGGTTACACAACAGTTCCAAGGGTACCCCATGACCCAAATTTCCCTTGGAAGAAACAATCATTGAAGACATAAACTCTTTGGTAATATCGGAGGCATGGAATTATTCCAACGAATATTAGCCCCATATCAGATCTCCATAAGGACAATCTCATAAACTGTGCTTTCAGGGGCAACAGACAGATTGGGATCTCTAGGTTACTGAAATTCAGACGAGGCAGAATGGAGAACTTCCAAGGCATTAACAGCTAAGCAGAAATTCAAAACCATAAGCTTCTGCCATGCCTGAAAGTGTGTATTTTGAGAGCCTTAAGGCCCAAAAGAGAGCTTTTCCAAACTCTACATCTCATGCCAATTTATCAGAGAGCAGTGCCAGGAAGAAAGACGGGAACCTTTTATAATAATCTTTGAACTGCATAGCTGGAAGGGACCTTATGGATCATTAAGTCCATCCTATGTCATGGAGGCACAGGAGGAATTGAATTCCCATCCTCTGGGTCTGCAGGCAGATATCTAAACCACAGCATTGTGCAGAACTTTGCCCATGAGAACTGATTAAGCCAACTGAGAAAAGTCATGACATTTCGAACCACAAGGTAGCTTCCTGCAGCAGCAAGCTTTCCGTAAGTGCTGGAAACAAATCTAATGAGCCCTGCGTTCCTTTGGCAAACATCTCTCCAAATTACAGCTCACTCCCTTCCCGTGTGTTTAGTTATGTGGCTAACATTGGTTAAGAAAGCAGTGTTTGCTCTATAAACTGCTGGTCTTGTACGTACTTCCTACTAAAGTGAGGTTAGACTGCATTGATGGTATCCATCAAAATGTAAGAAACGAAGATGAAGTGGCATCTTGCAAAATCAAAGGAGTAAACAGAGCCGCCAAAGAGCAGCCAACAGAGCCACTCAACAAGTACATAAGAGGCTGAGCCATTCCACAGTTGCAATTCGAATGCAGTTGGGTATTTGTTTATTTATGTTTGGAGATCTATGGATGAAATCTTGTTTCGGCAGCTACCCCATGGAGAGCTGATGACATCATCAGCCATGATGACTTTGCAGAACATAAAACATTACCAATCCACCACCACCCTGGCCGCTAAATATCCCAAAGCTCCCATGGCACCACCTACTCTACAGATTAGGCTGTTGGGAATCACGGGATATAAAAATCGTTATTTTTGGTCAGGAACGCCATGACTGCTAAAATCCTCATGGCAGTGATGGATTTCAGCAGTCAAAGACTTTCAGAAATGATCTCCCAAACCTCCTAATGGCTTCTTCATGACAAAATGAATATCATGGCATCCTCAAGACCTGTTTTATTTTAAATGTTTTATTGCCAGAAAATCACCACATTCAATGAAGTTGCCAACCTTATGTGGCACAAGATACAGATTGGGATTTTAGCCATTCTTTTTAATGTCCTTCCAAACAAACCATGAAGGGGGCCAGCTGGCATTGTGTGAACTGAATTAAAACAGCATGAACAATTTTTTTAAAACTAAATGCGAAGAATATTAAAGTAATAATATACCAACAAATCAAGAAGTAGAAATGCATTTTAAAAATACATTTAAAAGGATGTACTGGCTTCAAGTATAGGGTGACTAGCTAGGATCAAGTTAAATGTTAAATATGAAAAGCCTATTCGAACAAAAACATTTTCAATTACTGCTGAAAAAAGAGGGGGCCAATGTAGCCTCTGGGAGAGGGCATTACAGGGGGTCAAGTATTGACTATTATTACAAAATATAACCAGATCTTGGCTAAAATCCTGTTGAGCTTTTACAGCAGTGAACTCTAATTGCTCCTTCTGTAGGGCTACTACTGTGTAAGCCAGGCTGGAGCAATTCTCTGCCCATGGCTAAAAGGGAGATTTTGTAATTGATGTAAATCTTGTTGATGAATTGCCACAAGTTAAAAGGTTAGGATAGGCATTTGCTGTACAGTACAACCCAGAGCACAACAGCCGATGCCTGCGCTAATTTCTTAACTTCTGTCATACAACCAATGGGATTTACATCAATTGTATTACACTGGCAGTCATTACCTATAATGCTGAGCTGAGATTGCTCACTTTTTAATAAAATTATATGTGGTGGAGCCAAATATAACCAACCAGGCAACCTCTCAGTGTGATGAGACAGATGCATAAGGACACACCTGACTGCATCAGAAAGTATCACTTGCATGGAAGGGATCTCCCTTTTAGCCATCCTTCCACTTGGCAGAGAATTGCTCCAGCCTGGCTTACACAGTAGTAGCCCTACAGAAGGAGCAAAAAAGCTCTGACTTTTGAAGGATCAGGGTCAGCCTGAAATGCCTTGGGTCCTTTTCCAAGGAGAAAGGCGGGGTAAAAATATTCTAAATAAATAAATAAATTGTAAGTCATGTTGATTTCCAGGAAATAGATCATATCTAAGTGCTCCACAAGTGGTCTCAGTTGTGATCTATTTCCGTATGTGATCACACCTTCCATTTCTTTACATCTTTTCATCATTCCTTGGTGGACTAATTAAGTACAACACTCTTGGTTTTGCTCATCTTCCATGGAAATGACGTGTAATTGGCTAGGAGCCTTTGGTGGACTACTGACATTGTAACATCCCATTTTTCCATGATCCCTGATTGGGTGGGGTCATATCCCTGATTAATCCCTGAGAAAAGCAAGGGAAACAATAATCACAAGCATGTCAAGGGCCGTTATTTGCAAATGTCAAGGCTTTGTATGTTCACAGTAAAGTGAGTCCCATAAACTCAGTAGGGATATCTTTGATGCTATCATACAGGGTCTGTCATTTTTGGGAGACATTTCCCACCCACAGTTTTTCTTGCATCAACCTCAAAACTTAAAATAATAGAATATCCAGAACAGCCCTGGTATTGTTCTATTTTGTACACCAAGAGCTTAACGTTCTTATCTCATTCATCTTCCCAATAGCTAGTGTGGTTTATTTAAATGCAATATTAAACCAAGAGGAGATTTGAAAGCTGTTAGGCTCATGAATATTCTCATATAAAATGAGGAAGGACTACACACAGTGCATTTTTAAAGCTTTCAGAAATGTGACGTAAGTTATAATGACGCCTCTTGCTGGGTCCCATATTTATTATATTACTAATCATCCTCCCTTAGTTTTACGAAGAACACAGATGGAAATAAGTGTGTGGGTATTTATTTATTTGAATTACTGTTCCCATAATTCCCTTCCCATGTAGGGAATGCTGCCTAGTTTTTGTTGGATGGAGCATTCTGCAGAGTAAGAAAATGTGACATTTTGCTTTCTGACCAGTATCTTTGTAATTTCCTGGAAAGTCATGAAGAAGCAGGAAGTTTAGATTCCTTCCTTAAATTCTTACTCATTATTTGTTTGGGCTTTTAAAAGTTTCTCTCTAGGAACTAGCCTATGAAGAGCTGTGGTGTTCATATGCCAGCCAGGAATGGCTGCTACTCTATCTCTCTATACGAGAAACAACATTTTGGTCTAGCTCAAAGTACATGAATAGCAATGGGCACGACATGGAAAATTATGACTTTTTAATAGAAGTTTCATAGCAAAATGAAATGAGTAAAGGAATGATTCAGAAGCTGCCACCACCCAGATGGGTTTATTTGACAGGTCAGGGACACCCACCTGGGTGGCGGCAGCTTTCAAATTGTTTCCCCACAGCCTGACCTATCAAACAAACCCAGCTGGGAGGCAGGCGGCAAGGCAGAACAGAGTAAGCAGCGCTCTGTTTGAATTTCCCACTGCTTACTCCATTCTCCCTTGCAACCCCCACTTCCCAGGTGTGCCCCCTCCCCACACCCCAACCTGTCAAAATAAATAAATAAATAAATAAATAAATAAATAAAAACCCCAGAAAAAAACAGAAAAAAACCCTGCAGCGGTCTGAGAATTTGATCACTGACATCAGTGCTCACCTTCTCAGACCCCTGCTGTGTGGGGGAGCCTAGGAAATCTCCTGGGCTTTCGACACAGCAGCAGCGATCTGAGAAGGCAAGCACTGACATCAGCGCTTGCCCTCTCAGACCTGCTGTGAACTGGAGAGTGGAGTAGGTATGGAGGGAGGCTTTTGGGATGGGAAATTCAAAGGCCTCCCTCCTCCACTCATTGGTTCTCCCCACCGCCACCCAGCTTATTTTGACAGCTCGAGCTGTCAAAACAAGCTGGGTGGTGGTGGCAAGAACAGAGCAGGGAAACAGCCACTGGCTCTCATTGCAGCCCCTTGCCTGAAGCAAGATCTGGTGGAGGCTCCCTTGTTAGGTTCCTCCAAAACATCATTTCAGTTCAGTTCTTGACAACACACTGTCTGCCATTTCATTTCATTTTGAAATGTTTTGAAACCTCACAAAACAATGAAACAGCATGTCATTTTTCATATGGTGCCCATCCATATACATAAATATTCCAGGATGAAAACAGTCCTTCCAATTAGCAAGAAACTCTCTTAAACAGAGCAATCACAATGTACTCTAAAGTTGGAACACTCCAGCATTTCCAAAACTCTGCCAGATGCTTCCTCCTTCCTGTGCTTTTCTAGACTGTTTAGAAAACTTGATTTCAAACTGTGGCAAGCTGAACAGAACTTATGGGCTGAACTCAGGACTCCTGAATCCTATTCTGTTGTTCTATTCACTATACCCCACTGGTTCCCACATACAGTATGACTCCCTTGTCTGCTGAATCATTAACCGCTGATTCTCTTGTCTGTGGTTTGAGAGGAAAATATTTTAAAAATAATTCAGTAGCCGCAAAGCAGCCCACTGTCACAAACAGTAGACGTAAAGTAGGCTGCTGTTGCAAACAGTAGCCACAAAGCTGGTGACGAAGAGGGTGGCTGGCCACCGCCACTGGCAAGGAGGGAAAAAACAAAAGAAAGCTTACCAATGCCGAGCCCCCTTCTCCATCTCTGCTCCCTCAGGCTGGCCCCTGAGCCTGAGGGGGCAGGAGTGAAGAGCCCCCTAGGCAGTGAAGAGGGTGGCTGGCCAGCGGTAAAGAGGAGGGCTACGCATTGGTAAGTTTTCTTTTGTTTTCTTCCTTCCTCGCTGTCACAGCCACACTACCAAGAAGAGATGGGCACGAAATGAGCAATTTTTTGTTTTCATTTTTGTTTTTTCATTTTGTTACGCAACAAAAATGAAATGAATTTTTTTAAAAAACAAAACGAAAACGAAATGACCAAATTTGCCATGTTTTTCATTTTCGTTGCAGCAGATGCATTGAACTAAAAAGAATGCTAACGAAACAGCAATTTTTTTTTTTCGTTTTTGTTTTTTCATTTCGTTACCTAACAAAACAAAAATGATATTTTTTGCAAAAAAAGTCACGAAAATGAAAATGAACCGTAACGGACCCCTAAACGACCAAACGACAAACAAAACCATTTTTTGAGTCGTGCCCATCTCTACTACCAAGCATTAGGGTAGCTGAAAGCTTTCGCTCCAGCACCCCACCACCCCTGCCTCCACCATTATCCTCAGATAAGAGCTTTTGCTCTTATCCACAGATTTTGCTATCCACGGAGGGGGGTGTTCCCTGGAACCAATCCCCCAGCGGATGTGGCGTTCGTACTGTATATGCATATGGAACAAGCTGAAAAGCAGATGGTGGCAAGGATGATCATGGGGCTGGAAACAAAGCTCTATGAGGAAAGACTGAAAAAAAAAACTCAACATGTTCAACCTCATGAAAAAAAGTGTGAGGGGAAAGCACTTTTTAAATATTTGAAAGGCTGTTACCCAGAGGAGGGACAGGCCCTAGTCTCGATTCACTCAGACTGCAGGACATACAACAATAGGCTCAAGTTATGAGAATCCAGATTTAGGCTGAAAATCGGGGAGGGGGATCATTTCTCTTAGAGCAGTATGGCAATGGAACCAGTTGCCCTGAGAGCTGGTGAACTGTCCAACATTGGAGGTATTCAAGATAAATTTAGACACCCACCTGGCAGATCTCCTCGAAGTTCCATTCCTACCTTGAATGGGGTGTTGGACTTGATGGCCTGGTAGGCTCCTTTCAACTCCACTATTCTATGATTCTATGATTTTATATAGGAAAAAAATCCATGACTGAAAATGCAAACATTTGAACCAGAATGAGCACTTGAGGTGGAGTATGTGTAAATAGAAATGGGTGTAGAGGACACAACTGAATGTGTCTTTTCATTTGTTCTCTTTTTCAAAAATGTGAAATTAATTTTTTAAAACAAAAATGTTGCATATTTAAATTGTCTAAGGAGATCCATACCATTCTGTAACAATAAAGATACATTTTCTGCAGATACAAGCAGCTGAAGAACTCAGGGCCCCCATAATTCCTGCTGATTGATCACAGATTATTCAGATATTTACTCTATCTATTTCAGGCTGTTTCTTATCTCTCTAAAGATTTGTTTCTGTATATTATGCTTTCACAGAGCTTAGCGTATCTACAATATGTACACAATATTTCTCAACCACCCATTTTAGGTCAGACCCATCATCTAGTAGAGAGAATTGTGGAAGCCCCATGTATACATAAGTTCTGGGCCATAGTTCAGCTGCAGAGTTCTGAAGAGTTCAGTACCACTCTCAGAATGCTTCAAGCCACCAGGGTTACTGGCTACCAAAGGGATTCTAGACTCAGTAATAAAAACAGTACAGTATGTGTCTCAGGTTCTGCTCATGAGTTCTGCTAAGAGTATCACAATATGTGAGTAACAAGGAAGAGCTTGGTGGTATCTTAAAGTTTTGTTATGTGTTGTAAAGTTGAAACAACTTAGGTCATTCCTAATGGGCTTTTGAGGTAAGTGAGATATTGAAAGAGTGGACTCACTAGTTCCGCCCCACCCCACAGTCCCGTGGGTTTTTGTGGCCAAGAAAGACTAATGAGGCTATTGGGGGAGGGGGGAGAAAGGCATTATAGTACTATTGACATATAAAATATCCTTTTCCCACACAAATGTGAACCATTTTCCCTATAGTTCTGTAATAGGACATGAAAGTGTCTGTCTACCTGTGCTCTACTGTCTACGTTATATAGACACATGGCATACAGTAACTGACATACAGCTATGTTTCTCATAGAACAAGACAATGGATTTTGCTATATGGAGGGTGTGTGTGGAGTAAATGGAATGAAAACCATTCCAGTTGCAAATTTGTTGCAAGTAGGAAATGAATGCCAGGTGTAATGATGTAAATATTGGCATATGTTACCTTTCAGCCAGGAGGAAGGGAGGTAGACCCCAAACTTTCATCCGTCTTCATTTACTCACATAATTTCATCAGAATTCTCCCCTTTCCCCAAATTAGACATCCTTCCTTCCACTCCCTTGATAGAGAACAGAAACACATGCAAAAATATGGGAAATGTATAACTCAAAATGTTGGCATTTGGTCTCTAGCAGCCAAAGCTCAATGCCCAGCACCGCACCTTCTCTAAGCACTAGGTTATAAGCTGAGTTGACTCTTCTTTTTTAAAGTGAAAATATTTGGCATGCCTGAACCATGTAAATAAACATTTGGAATTCTTAGCATTTTAAAAAAGCATTCATGCAAGGTAGCTTTTTGCCTACTTTTCTGTCCAACTAGACAGCTCAGAGAATTAAAACACGTGCTATTGGTCATTGCCAGCAATTATGAAATTACTGTACTTTCTTTTGAGCTGTCATTCCCAAACACTCATCATCACACTGACTGGGGGCTAATGGGTACTCTAATTTCAAAAAGCAAAGGACCTAGGACCTAGATACCTGAAGGACCGCCTCCTTCCATACGAACCTACCTGACAATTAAGATTGAGCCAGGGGGGGCTCTTGAAAGAGCCATCCCTCAAGGAGGTGAGAGGGATGGCTTGCAGACATAGGGAGTTCTTCTCAGCAGCTGCCCCCAAACTATGGAATGCCCTCCCAAGTGAGATCCACCTGGCATCAACATTGATGACATTTCGGTGCCAGGTAAAGTTTTTTAATTGATACAATATAGACTGTGGGTCCTCTGATGGCAATTTTTGTGTAATGGTTTTAGTGTAAGGTTTTTTATTTATTGATATTTGATGTTTTTGCTGGGGCGTGGTTTTGCTGTTGTGGAAAATGGCAGCATAGAAGATTAGCTCCACTCTATGCCCAAACATATTAGTCAAAATAAGTGTGAATAGTCATAAATAAGATAATAGAATCACTTTGAACTACATAGTTATGGGAAAGCCAAGGAAAACACCAGAAGAAAAAAAGCCAAAACTCACCTCTGATGAGGAGGATCAAAGAGATCTGACCGGGACATCAGAGGAGTCCGAAAGTGAAGCAGACATGCCGGGTAAGAAGAAAAAAGGGAGAGGGTGGAAAAAAGCTGGTGCACCTAGCAATGAGATGAGACTGCTTATTAAACAATTAAGAAAAGACTTACAGGATGATATGAAAAGTCTTATTGCGCCCCTAACACAAACCCTTTTGGAGGTCAAAGAGAGCATTAAAAAAATAGAGCAAACTGCTGATGCTGCTTTTGAAATGGCACAGGGATTGCAGTCTAGAAATGATGAACTGGAAAAGGAATTGAAGCAGTTAAGGGACAGAGTTGTGGATCAGGAAAATAGACAAAGACATCAGAACCTTTGTTTGAGATTTTTTATGGAAAATGAGAGAGACAGTGATCTGGAACAAATAGTCTTGAACTGGTTCCAAGAACTCTGTCCCGATATGGAGATAAAAAATAGAGATGTGGACTGGGTACATCGAGTCGGACCTAACCAACAACCAAGGATAAGGGATATAATTGTGAGATTTGTCTCATATGCTGTGAAAGAAGAGGTGTTTCGTGCTTTGAGTAACATCAAAGAACTGGCATTTGAAGGACAGAAAGTAGAACTGTATCGTGATCTCGCACCAGAAACAGTGGAAAAACGTAAACAATGGCGATTATATACGAGAATTCTGCAGGAGAAGAAAGTGAAATACAGGTGGGGTTTTCCCTTCAAACTGATTATCTGGTACAGAAACACATCAAAGAGTATTGTTTCAACTACTCAACTGGTGGACTTTTTTGAGCAAAAGAAGAGTCCTCTTCCTGAGACTCATTTGACAGAGTTGAAGGCAGATCAGCTAGAGAGAATGCCGCTTAGCTGGAGAAAAACAGAGGGAGGGGGAAAAAAACCTTGAAGGAAATTGGTGGAACATAGACTGGGCTAAGCAACTGAACTTTTCAAGGACAGTGTAAGAGCCATTATCTGGAAGGGATGATAATTGCCAACATGAAACAGCTGCAGTTTGTTAAACAAACTCCCAGAAACTATGTGAGCATGTCTATTAGTAATGAATAGAAAATATAACGTAACAGTAGTTAATAGTTAATAGTTCACGCGTAAATATGATTAAAAAATAAATTAGTGTTTAAGTGTAAGTAAATTAAAAATAATAAGAGAAGTGAATATTGTAGAATATAGACATATGAATAGTATATTTATGAGTTAAGAGAACGCTGTGTTTAATATATTGTTATAATTAAGGGTAAGGGTGGGCTGTAAGGCGGGGTTATCTCAACTCAGGAGTTTGTTTCAACTCCTGGCTCCACATACCCCATTAGGCTCAGCTCAGAATTTTATGAGCTGGAGGTTTCATCTCATAGCCTATATTGGGGAGGTGTGGGGAGGGGAGGGAGGGGGGAAGAGGGAGAGGGAGGGAATAAGGGAGAATTTAGCAAGACAATTCAATTTAGGCAAAGACGTGTGTAATTATAAGGCAAATCGTAAAATATCTCAAAGGACAAAACTGATTTCGCAGTTTATATAATCCAAGTATGTAATGTTAGATAATCTCAGTATTGTATTGTACAACACAAATGGACTAGGCTCACCAGTTAAAAGGTACCGGGTTATGAAAACGATTCAAAAGCTGGGGGCAGATGTTCTGTTTTTACAGGAAACACATCAAAATAAGCAAGCAAAAAATATTATAAAGCACCCAATGCTAGGAGACCAATATTTTGCAAATTGGACAAATAAATCAAGAGGAGTGGCTATAATCCTCAAAAAAAATTCAAAACTTGAAGTGATGGACCAAATAAGGGATCCTGAAGGAAGATATATTCTAGTAAAAGGAAAGTTTGAAAATAAACGGCTAACATTGGGTTCTTATTATGCTCCTAATACAGGACAAGCAGCTTTTATGCAAAAATTGTTGTGAGTGGTAAAAAAATTTGCATGGGGTGATATTATTTTGGGTGGGGACACAAATTGTATTTTAAATCAAAAGCTGGACACAACATCCAAAAAGGGAAAGTTGCAAGTGATGGAAGCAAAATTGAAAAATTAATTAAGAAAGCTGGTTTAACAGATGGTTGGAGACTTTTAAACCCCAATATGAAAGATTACACATTTTTGTCAAAAAAAATATGCCACTTACGCAAGGATAGATCATAGTTTTATCTCAGAAAATTTGATACCCCATCTAGAAAGCATATATTTTGCTCCTATCATAACTTCCGATCATGCAGCAATAAAAGTCACATGGTCTAACAAGGAAGTCAGAAATAAGCCTAGAATCTGGAGATTAAGTTCCAACATATGTTTAAATACAGAAATCATTAAAAAAAATAAAGGAAGATATCAAGATTTTTTTATGAAATAAATGATAAAGAAGGAATGAAACCTGCATTACTGTGGGACACCCTAAAAGCATTTTTATGGGGGAAATTTATTATGGAAATCTCCAGATTAAAAAAAATAACGAAATAGATTGCAAGAACAATTAGAAAATAAGATAAAAAATCTTTCTGACAAGCATAAAAAATCTGGATCAAACAAGGTATATAATGAACTAGCAAGAGCCATAACAGAACTAGAGGCACTAGACACAAGTAAGACTCAGATAGCAATGAATTATTTAAAGAGAAATTATTATGAACATGGGAATAAAAATTCTAAGTTATTATCTCATGCAGTAAAAAAGAAAGCAATAAAGAGGACAGTTGTCTCAGTGAAAACTGAAGATGAAAAAATAGTAACCTCACAGCAGCAAATAGTAACAACATTTATGGAGTATTATAGAAATTTATATAAGACAGAATTAACACCAGATACAAACATTAAGAAATTTGTAAATACATTACCAGTTAGTCAAATTACAGAGAAACATAAAGAGCAACTTAACTCCCCAATATCAGTAATGGAAATAAAATCAGTTATTAAAAAATTAAAAAAGGAAAATCGCCAGGTTGCAATGGGTTTATACCAGAATTTTATAAAATTTGGGAAGAGGATATTATAGGGCATTTTTAAAACTGTTTAATTCAATAATGGAAGGTGAAGAAATTCCAAAATCATGGAGAACAGCTAAAATAATAACTATATTAAAACCAGATAAAGACCCAACCCTCCCCTCGTCATATAGACCAATAACATTACAAAATCAAGACCAAAAGATTTTTTCTTCAATATTGGCACAGAGAATAAATAGTTTTATTACTGAGTACATTCACACAGATCAATATGGATTTATGCCAGGAAGGCAGATGCAGGATGCTATTCATAGAGTTCTGAATGTCATAAATACAGCAAATAAAGAAAAACGGAAATTAGCAGTACTCTCGTTAGATGTACTTAAGGCTTTTGATCGTGTAGAATGGCGGTATATGTTTGGTCTATTAGAAAAAATGAATATGGGTGGAAAATTCATTAATCTTTTGAAAAATTTATATATAGGAGCAGAGGCTAAGGTCCTTATCAATGGAATAGAATCTGATAAATTCACTTTTTGTAGGGGAACGAGACAAGGGGACCCTTTATCCCCAATTATATTTGCAATAGCAATTGAGCCACTTGCTTCACAAATAAGAGAAAATGGAAATATTAAAGGATTGGTGATTAAAAATAAAAAACATAAAATAAACCTTTACGCAGATGACATGCTCCTGTTTTTGGAGGATCCATTAAAAAGCATAGAATCATTAAAATACATATTACAAGAACATTGTTATTATATAGGCCTTAAAATTAACTATCAAAAATCCAAATTATTATGTATAAATATTTCTACAGCAGAGCAAAAGGAAATTAAAAAAAAGTCAAATCTGGAGTTATGCTACTGAACTTTCAAATATTTGGGAATATGGATAACGAAAAGTAAAAACCAATTAATATATAGATATTACAAAATAGTATTTAATTCAGTTAAAGAAAATATTAGAAAATGGTCGAAACTGAACATGTCAATGCTGGGAAGAATAGCATTAGTTAAAGCATATATATTACCAACATTTTTATTTTTATTTCAAAATATACCATTACAACCTGAAATTAAAAAAATTAAACTATGGCAAAAATTTGGAGAAGTTTATTGGAGGAAAGGGGAAGAAAGTAAGGTTTATAAGCAGTGTTAAATATGGTCAAAGCAAAAAAGGGGGGCTAGGAATACCACAATTAATAAAATACTATGAAGCCTTTCAAATCACTCAAGCTATAAAGTTTATTCAGACAGAAGAAATCCCAGATTGGGTCGAAATGGAAAAAGATGAGAGAACTGGAATAGTTAATACCTATATTTTTACAAGGGAACTAATTAGAAAAAAGGAGCAAATACAAAATCCTTATACTTGTGAGACACTGAAAATTTGGTGTAAGTATATGAACATTTTTGCTCCACCTATATCTCCTTTGTGTCCTATGCTGGATTATCCTAAATTTAAATCAAGAGAGAAATATGCACAATTTAAAAATTGGAAACAAATAGGAATTTATAGAATAAGAGACTTATTTGAGGCAGGGAAACCAATAACAATTAGACAGTTGGAAGATAAAACAAAGGAAATAAAAGCTAATTGGCTACAATTAATACAAGTAAGAAATTTGGCAAACCAATTATATCAAAGTTACGGACCCATGAGTACTCGAACAATACAGTATAGAAAAGAATCGAAATAAAAGAAAGGGTATAACTTCAATTATATATAAACATTTGATTGAAAAAGCATTTGTTAGGGGCATGGGATCTAAAGTAGCCTGGGAAACAAATTTAAATATTAGTATATCTGAGAAAGAATGGATGGGAATATGGAACACATATCAACTAAAGCAAAAGAACTGGTGTTAAAAGTAGCTCACAGATGGTATTGGTATCCCACAAAATTACATAAAATTAATCAAGAAATTCCAGACAATTGTTGGAGGAATTGTGGAAGCAAAGGCACCCTAGAACATATGTTGATCTCTTGCCCCAAAGTAGGAGCATATTGGCAGGAAATAATTAAATGGATAGAAACCCTGTTAAAACAAAGAATAATTATAAATGAAGCTTTACTATTATTCTCAATATTTAAGGATGGAAATGAAAAATTATGATATAAAGACTTAATAGCAAATCTGATTTGTGCAGCAAGAGCTGAAATTGCAAAAACCTGGAGAAATGCTCAAGATCTCTCACTACAAAAATTTCTGAACAGAATCTGGCAAATGGCTCTTATGGAAAAGTTGACCTATCAAATTAAAATATAGAGAGGGGAAATAAAACATGATACATTTATGAAAACCTGGAAGCCCTTATTAACGTATGGAATTAACACAAAAATGAGGAATGTGTTATGGGGAATAATTTTGACTGCTGAAATGTAAAATTTTAAAAGAATTAATTTATTTGTGTGTTTGTCACAATTAACTGTGTTGTAAGATGAATTAGTGGGTGGATTTTGAAAAGGATATTGGTCCTATAGAATGTATAAATAATGAGACACTAGTGTACTCTTATCTTAACTTGTCTTGTAAAATAAAATAAAAAATATAATAATTAATTAAAAATAAAAATAAAATAAAAAAATTGATATTTGATGTTTTAACTGTTTTGATTCTTTGATTGTAAGCCGCCCAGGGACCTTTGGGTAGTGGACGGCACATAAGTTGTAAAATAAATAAATAAATAAATAAATAAATAAATAAATAAATAAATAAATAAATAAAATAACCTGCAAGGGACCCTATGGATTGTTGGGTCCAGCCTTTACCATTGAGGCACAGTGGGGAATGGGATTCCCAACTTCCTTAAATCACTGAGCTATCCAGCACTTAAATCATTCTTGTTCTGGCAGCTATGTGGTTCTAAGCATCCCACCGCTGCAGTATAAAGAATGGGGAGACAGGAGAGGTCTGAGGAAAAAAATGATAAATGTGTCTTTGGGGTGCTTAGTTTTTCCCCTTGCCCATTAATGTTTACTTGCAAATAAATCCCCAGCCCTAAATTGGCTCACCTTGAATTTCAGAGGTTGGCTTCATGACAGGGATTTGATTAATATGGCTGATTTAGGCCATTTGTAGGAGACAAATCTAGGCCTCGTCTGTTTCCGGGTGAGGTAAATTGAAAGAAGGGAAAGTTTAAGCAGTTACTTCTGGATCACCTATTTCACTCATGATCTTCATCAGCCTTGAAGGACTTGTGTTTCCTTCCTAAGGTCCAATGTTGCAGAACAATCCTAAGTATGTCAACTTAGAAACAAGGCCCATTGGGTTCAGTGAACTTACTTCAAGGTTACTGTGTCCCAGTTAGAGTGTTCCCTGCATTAACGTCTCCACAGTGTGATCTTAATTGGGTGTTCAAAAGCATTAAAATGATATTTGTCTTTCCTTAATCTCAATGAGCTTCATGAGCAAGGTGAGTGAGGTTTTCCCATTTTTTTTAAAAAAAAAAACAGATTTAGAAAGTTTCTAGTCTATTTTGTAGATTGCATTTATTTGTTCTGTTTGGTCGAGAGACAGAGAGAGAGAGAGGGGTTGCATTTCATCCCTCAAGCAAACAATTGCAAAGCAAGAGAAAGTGAAATAACTGAGCTCGAAATGATGGATAAAGTCACGGGTGCTGCTTGTCCATTTTTGTTCCCATGCCCCCTTCTCAGTGCCCTTGACCAGAAGAAGCTCTTTCCATTCATCATCAAGATTTCAAAGATTTCTATACTGGTGGGCACAACACAGGGATATGAAGTACAGTGAAAAACCTATTCAGCTCAGCAAAGCTGGAATGCAAGGTTCAGATCCACTGAAGGGGGACACTTACAGATTTCTACACTTCTGTATTTTAAGATACTTTAATTACATAATTCATTTTGTTTAAAAAAGATTGCATTTATTTTTAAACATTGTACACATTTTAAAATAATAGAACAGAACAAGCTCTAGGAATAATCCACTAATGAACTGTGGTAGGGAGAGAGAAAGAGAGGTAGTTCTCTGACAGTTCATACAACAAAAAGGTATTGTATTTCCTACTTTGTGAGTCTCTGGAGACAGACACAAATTTCAGTGAAATGTACCATACCACAGGGTGGATAAATGACATGCCCCTTGGGACAATAATGGCTAGCTTGTTCACATAAAGTACAGACTGTGCTACTCTACTGAACAAATGAAAGTGGATCCATTCAAATTCATCTTTCTTAGAATATTGTATTCTCATGAATATAGTATTTAGGCCTTGTATAACCTAAATGACATTCCCCTTTCATCATAAATTTATTTATTTATTTGTTTATTTATTTATTTATTTATTTATTTATTTATTTATTTATTTAAAATATATCCTCCTTTCTCTAAAAGGACACAAGAGGGTTTGCAACAATCAAAAGGCAGTTTTAAAGTTAATATCATAGTTAAAATAATCAGTGAATACAATACCCCCAAAAGCAACATCAAAATGCATTGAAAGCAGAAAGGCAAAACCATCTACAGTAATGCCTTGGTTTATGAGCATAATCAATTCTGGAAACAAATTAAAGCAAATTTCCCCATAAGAAATAATGGAAAACTCAGATGATTCATTCAGGGGGAGGAGGCATAGACCAAATACTGTACACCAGGCATGTCCAAAGTTCGGCCCTCCAGATGTTTTGGGCCACAGCTCCCACAGTCCTTTGCCATTGGAAATACAGGCTTGGAATTCTGGGAGCTGTGGTCCAAAACACCTGGAGGGCCAAAGTTTGGGCATGCCTCCTGTACACAAAATGCCAAAACTCCCAAAAGAAGCTGGGTAGAAGTCCACATCCACACAATGGTTTAGGTACCTGGCTGTGGAATCTGCTCTGCTTGGGACTAACAACTAGATTTTACTCTGTGGTTTTAATGTGACAATAACAAAACACAATTTATAGCACTATACCCACTTGACCAGCCACCCCATGACTAGAAATGGTTTTAAAAATAAAGGATGTTGAAAACAAGTTAAAGAAAAATATAAAGAAAATAAACGAACTCCTAGCTTGCACTCACCTTTGAAAGCCTTTGTGGCTGGTGCAAGGGAGACCTTCCTTCCTCTGTCCTCCCTCTGCGTTTGAGGCTTGCCTGAGATGGAGCATTCTAGACAATCCCCTACAATCCAGCAAGAGGAGAGAAAGAGAGCCACAACTGGCTCACTTGTGATCATGTGACCTGCTCTCTTGCTTGTATTGCAAGACACGTCTCATTGATCAAGGCAAAATTTAGAAAAAATGTTTGCTTGTCTTGCAAAACACTCTTAAACCAAGGTATTATTGTATTTCAAAACCCCGCTCACAGCAATTCAGTCAGATAAAGCTTCCTGAAGAGAGAGCTCCTCCCCTACTTGTGGAAGGACAGCAAAGATGAGGCAAGTCTGGCCTCCTGTGAGAGGGAGTTCAACAGGAAAGAGGGGAAGTTTCCACATGTAAAGCTGAGGCTCTGCCCAACACTGGTAGAAAATTTAGAGGGGACGTTGGCTAGAACCATCACTTTGAATTCTGCCTGGAAACAGATTAGCAGTCAGTGGGGCTGCTGTAACAGGAGAGTTATATATTCCCTGTAACTAGCCTAGGTTAGCAGTTAATTATTTGTAGAGAAAATTACAAAGTCTTGTGATACAATAATCCCCTGTCTATCGTGGGGGTTAGGGACCCACCCGACCCATGATCACTGAGTTGGGTGGGGGGGAAGCACAATTTTAAACATCACACACCGCTTCCCAGCACCACGGGGGGGGGGGGTGCGGGTGAGCGGTGTGTGATCTTTAAAAAGGGCTCTCAAAAGCCCTTTTAGCATCACACGCCACTCTCCTGCACCCCTGGGGGGTGCGGGTGGGTGGTGGGCGATGTTTTAAAAGGACTCTTGGCCGTGGAGCTGAGCACTTGGCTCCACGTCCAAGAGCCTTTTTAGCATTGCACACCGCTTGCCTGCACCCCCAGGTGTGCGTCACCCAAGCCAAATCCAACTTTTCAAGGGATGGGTGCAGCTGCCACACCAGTTAATTGTGCAAATGCACTCCGTTTCACCACTGAGCCCTGTGCATTTCCCCCAAATGAGACAGTGTATCCTGTTTATGGCATACAATATGCGAAGTTGCAACATCTAACTATTTACAGTAAATATTTACAGAGCTTTCATCAACAAAGGACAACTGGTGATGGTGGAGCACAAACAGAGGAAAATTACAGAAACTCAACTGTCAACATTTGGCACACTAGTTTGATATGACTTTTGTGTCAGAAGAAAAGCTGTTGTGCTCAGATACTGGGGAAAGGGACAAAGGTATTTATACAGTGCATCACTATCACACACTTTTTCCTCAGTTAATCCCTCTCCTTTCAGAAGCAGCAACAGGCAGGGGCAAGTTCAGAATCTTCTTGCTCACACTTTCAAATTAGCCATTTTCTGATTCCTTATGGCTTCAGAACAGGGTAGGAAAAAATTCCCCACTGAGAATCATGCTACTTTTCCATCTGAAAATTGTCCTCTGGAGTTGCCTTTTAGCTGGGAAAAATTCTGTCAGTTTCAGGAATGCAAATACATCCAGTTTGCTTTGAAGTTTTCTTATCTGGCTCTGTACCAGATAAATCACTGTATTTGTCCACACTAATATGATCATTTATTCTGTTGCAAGAGTTGGTTCAGCTTCCATCACATAACCTATGAAAGGTGTCACCATAGGGCACACTTGCAATTGCCCCTTTGGATTAAGATAGACAATCACATCCACAGCGGAAAATGGGGAGAAGTGATGTCTGTTGCAAAATAAACCATCCTTTGCCTGATGAATAAAAAGAAAAGGGTCCAGTCATACAGCACATTTAGCAAATATTTTGCTAAGGTGCCCCCTCAGGTGACAGATGTATGTTTGACAATTACATGCTATTTCCTTCAACTATGTATTGTGCATTAAATGTGCTTTGTTTTTAATTGGTCATTGGGAGATAACCATGGACTCCATTTGCAAGTTTAGTTACAAATATGCATATCTCTGAGGAACTATTCTTGTCAGAGAGAAAAAAATATATATTCTTATTATCTAATTTCACAGCTAAGCCACTTGTCTGCCAGTCCTGCTTTGGGAGGGCAAAGACAGGTCTACCAAATACACCATGTTTGACTCTTACTCCATTCCTCTTAAAATCAAAGATACACAGTTTGCAGAGGTACATTTTTACTTTACGGCTCAAAAGTCACAGAATAACTACTTTGGGAGGCTACAGCACCCAAAGCCATGCTAACTGGGGGGTCCTGGAATTTGTAGGCCAGAGAGGGCCTTAACAGAGCTCTATTTCTTCTGTTTTGAAGGACATTGATGCCTTCATGTTGGAATTTACTTATAGCAACTCTTACAACACTTTCAAGGCAAGTGAGAGATGTAAGGACTGCCTTTACCAGTTGCAGTGAGTTTCCATAGATGAGCCAAGATTCGGACCTAGGGAATCCCAACTCCTAGTCCATTACTCTCTCTAGTACACCACAATAGGTACTCAAATTGACACTGAAGGTACTCTGGAACCTGGAATTCTCAATTCACTACTTTCTCTCTTGAATAATAGAACCTGTGCCAGCTAATGTAAGAAATGACTTCTCAGTTCGACCCCACTATGTAAGAGAGTTTCAAAATGTTGTGCTGTGTGTGATAGTTGGCGATGTGCAGGCAAAAACAATCACAAAGCAAAAAAGCAGGAGGCAGCATAACTAATCTCTTCCAAACTGGGGGGAAAAAACCCATCCCCTTCTACAGTTCTCAACAACACAACAAAAATCATCTCCATCTCATGACTAAATCTGAAGTCAGATTGAAATAGATCTACAGAACTGGCTGCATCCAAAAACTGTAGGATCTGGAAAGCCACTATTTGTTGTCATGCCATGTCCACAAAAGGAACACGCTGGTAATAAAAACAAACAAGCAGCCCACCCTACCAAAACATACACCCTTAACAGAAGTAAACACAGCAAACTAACAATAACAATGTTAAAGTCAATCTCATTGGGAAAGCATCTCCCCCTTAGAACATCTACAGAACATATACAGAAGAGAAGAAATAGTCAAATAAAACACATGGGCTGCCCTCGCTCCCAAAAACAAAGAAAAGCACATTTGTTTTTAACAAATTTGACTAAACAAATAAAGAAAAAAATATGCAAAGTCCTCCAAATCAAAATGACTAGAATATGAGGAGATTTATCCCCACTACTACCACATGATGCATCTCTTCTGATCTAGATGGAGGCACAGATGACCTGATGACTCCTTTTCTTAATAATTGGCTTTTATTTCATGCTACCGTTTACAGCATAACTATTCCAGCCACATTTTATTTGAGTAGAACATTGGAAATAAATTGGGCATCTGTTATCAAATTTTCACACAGCAGACAACTGTGCTGGATTTTGTATTATAAATCATGAGTCGAACGCTTCCCAAGCGTTTAGGACTATGTGATGTATTGGCAAATTCTGCGAGCAGATCCCAGTAAGGTGGCTTTTTGCAGCTGACTGATGGTGACTTTGTCAACTCCAATGTCTTTTAAATACTTGCTTAACTCTTTAGACACCGCACCCAGTGTGCCGATCACCACTGGGACCACTTGTACCGGTTTATGCCAGAGTCTCTGTAGTTCAATTTTCAGAGCCTGAAAGTTGTTTCTTCGTGACTCTAGTATCACCTAGTATAGCGATATCAATGATCCACACTTTTTTCTTCCCCACAATCACAATATCTGGGCTATTATGCTGCTCATTTTCAATCACTTTTTCAGGCTTTTGATCCCACCAGTTCTTTGCCATGGGCAGATGATAGTTGTGACACAAATTCTAGTGGACCATTTGAGCAACTATATTATGGTGCTGTTTGTAATCAGTCTGAGCAATTTTCTTGCAACAACTCAATATATGGCCGATAGTTTATTATTATTATTATTATTATTATTATTATTATTATTATTATTATTATTATTATTATTATTATTATTATTATTATTATTATTATTATTAACCACACAGCTATCTACACTGGATTCTGTATTACAATCACTAGTCGAACGCTTCCCAAGATGTATCAGCGAATTAAGCGAGCAGATCCCAGTAAGGCAGGATCTACAAAATTATTTAGAGGGGAATCAGGGCAATAGTAAATAGCAGAGGTGATGAAGAGTCACCTTGAAAAATCCCTCGTTTAATGCTAACCAATCCATAGCTTTCATCCCTGACAAACAATTCTGTTTTCCAGTTCTTCATCGCATTTTCACTTAGGACACTAATACTTTTACATATTCCAATGGCATCCAGGCACTTAATAATCCAACTATGCGGTACTGAGTCAAAGGCTTTGTTATAGTCAATCCAAGTCATATATAAGTTAGTTTTCCGGGCTTTACAATTCTCTGGGATCATTTTATCAATGAGTAACTGATCTTTTGTGCCTCTGCTTCCCCGTTTGTTCCCTTTCTGCTCCACTGGCATGATGTTATTTGCTTCCAAATAATCCTGGACTCTATCAGCTATGATGCCTGTTAGCAGTTTATACATAGTTGGTAAACATGTTATTGGCCTGTAATTTTCAGGTATTGCTCCTTTTGTTGGATCCTTCTGAATCAAATAGGTTTCCCCAGTTGTTAACCACTCATTAATATAACCTGTCCTCAACATTTCATTAAATTGTTGGGCCATTTTTCCATGCAGGCTGGTCAGGTGTTTAAGCCAAAACCCATGCAGTTGATCACTGCTAGGTGATATCCAGTTTTTGTATTCTTTTGGTGATCATATCAGCTATTATTTCTAGTTGGTCCATTGTGCACTTGGATAATTTCTTCTCAAAATCTTGGAGCCATCCAACATTTCTATTATAGTCTTTTGCAGTCCCCCATATGTCTTTCCAAAACTGAATGGTTGCCATTTTTTCGGGCTTTTCATTTTTTATACCTATGTTCTGATTTAAAAACTGATAGAACTTTCTTTGATCTGATTGAAACAACTGGTTGTCTTTATACTGAGTAAATCTAGCATCATATCTTTCAATTGTTCTAGCTGTTGCTGTTATTTGCTGCTTCACTATTTCCAATGCTTCTCAAATTTCTCTTGTACTTAGCCAGTATTTTTAGTCAAATATTTCTTGATCTTACCATTCTTTAATTTGTCCTCCTGCAGGTTTTTTAAGTTACTCGCATCTGCTCGGAGTCTTTTGATTTTAAGCTCCAGCCTGATTTTCCACCGTGGTTTCTCAATGCATTGGAGGGGGGCCTTCAATTGTGGAATCCCTGGTTGTTCCATTACTATTACTGCTGCGCTATAAGCAAGCTGATTTATCTGTTCAATTGACCTTATCTGGATTGTTGCAAGTGCTGAGTTTACGTCGTTCATCAATGGTACCAGTTTTTTTCTAGGCACAGTCTTTAAAATCGGGAGCCTTCCCCTCTCTTCATTTAATGCGGCATGTGTGAGTATTTTATTCTTCAATTCTTGCTGCCAAATAGTGAGCTCTGCTGGTGTTCCAATCCTATTTGAACCTTCTTTTGGTTCAAATTTTTGCAGAACATCCATATTTTCTTCAACTTTTGACTGTTCGATGTCCCCAGGTATTATTAATCTAATTTCTCCTCCTATCTGGATAATTTGTTGACCTCCACTTTCACAACTCCTCTGTATTTCTTCTAGTTCAACTTTACTAAACACCTTATTTCTGATAATATGTCTTCGCTGGTCAGCTAATCGTAATTCAGTTATCTTGGAGTTTGGATATTCTTGTTTCCATAACTGATGCATCCACTTTTGGTAGCCTCGTTTTTCAGGTTCTGCTCTATAATAGCATTTCATGATTGTCTGATTTTCTGCCTCTTCTGAGATGGTTCAGCTTCCAGTAGCTCTACAGGCCTATGCCCTGGTTGCTCAGCAATGGGACCCGTGACCTGTAGCCCATTTATCAATGAATGTCCACGTTCATTAACACCCATCATGGTCCTTGTTAACCCGGGTGACGACCGAGCCGGTATAGGCTTCTTTATATTTTATTTCACCATGATTCATGGGTTGTTGGGTGCGCTTAGTTCTGTTCCTCAGCTGAGACCTCTCTGGTAAGGTTGGATCTACTGGAGCAGATAAGACCCCCACCACGACAAGGAGGCACCCTTGGGGGTTGTTGTTATTTATTATTATTATTATTATTATTATTATTATTATTATTATTATTATTAAACTACTACTTGCTCACTCTTTCTGCTTCTTTTGCCATTTGGCGTGGTAGCCCTTTGCCTAAACAGCACACAATTTCCTCAATTTGGTATCTCTCAGATGTAAAACTCCAACAGCCTATGCTTTCTGGGGATGATGGAAACAGTAGTGACACTTTGGAGGTTACGAGATTGAGGATGGCTGGCAGATGTGCAATCAAGTTGCTTTGCATGCTGTTCTGAAAAGCTCACGAATCACCAGAACATCTCCAGTCCTGCAGAGCGAGGAATAGTTTGTTCTCCTTGGGGTTTGGCCAGCTCTAAGGAAATCTGTGTGAGGCTTTCCATTAATATCAGAGAGATATGGATTGTATGGCATGCTGCAGAGTGATCCCTTTGAGTTATTCTGTTTTTCCTGGCAATCTCCTAATTCAAGGTTTGGAAGTGTTTATGATATAGTGTGATGTTAACATATATTTATGCACAAATGCTGTTGCATTCTTTACTTCTAATTCCTCCCATGTGTTGGTGGAGCCTGACATTCCCTGGCAACCCAACAATATATTTCTTCATCCAATTTCCTTCCCTCCCACCCACCTTCCTCTCTCAGTGTGTCCATATGTGGCCAGTTACAGGTACAGGTATGATAGTTGCACAAAAACAAGGCCCAGGTAGGTCATTGTTCTCAGGTGCTTCTGGTTTCCCAGAGTTTTAAAGCCACTACATTTTGTGCAAATGAAGGCTTTCAAATATTAAATTAGAACTCTTGAAGTATTTTAGACTTGCTGTTGTACTTATGTTCCTGAAAAGACATGGGAACTCATCTAGTGATCTAAGTATTATGGAGACACACATAGGAAAATTCTCCAGCAAAATATTCATATTTTTAAAGAAGAGTGAGCATGCCTGCATCATAATACTGTATGTAATTTTCAAAGTTTGGAAACACATGTGCATGTGACTTTGAACATGTATGCACAAACCCGGGAATGGTAACCCATGGCCCTCTGGTTGTTTTTGGATTCTGATTACGATGAACTCCAGCCCAAGTGCCCAAATGACAAGGAAAATGGCTTCAGTAGACCAACAGAAGTCCTGAATCATTAATATATTATATACACATTCAGTTCCCGTTATTGGAACTTCCTATACACATCTATATCCAACAGCTAAGAATGAAGAATGGTGGATCTTTCAAGTTATGTTATTTTGTTTGGACTAGAGAAGCCTGTTGTGCCCTCTCTATTGACAAAGTTATTGACAACACTATTATATTTTCAGCAGCAGGTTAATATTCAATTATTATTTTTCAGACATTTTAAAATGCTAATCTGGTTTGCATTTTGCCCGCCTGCTGCTGTTATATGTATGACTTATTTTGATATGAATATTTTGTAGATCTATTGTATTATATCTTGGCTTATTTTGGGTTTATTTAGTACCCCTTGTATATAGTGCCTGATATTCAACAAAGAACATTGAAAGCATCCCATTTCATTCATTTTGTTTTTCATTGTGACACTTACCTTGAGTCCTGCCAGCACCTCCACCAGTCCTCTTTGAGGCGGGGAAGCAAGTGCCTCTGTGTGGGGGAGGGGGGATAGCAGATTATATTTCATATCTTTATCTTTTCAAAGTGATTGTTAGGTTACAACCACAATCCTATTTTCATAGAGGACAGGAAATTTTAACTATACTCCCAAAAAATTATCAAGTTTCATAGAAGGTTTGGATTCCCCCTTTTTTAAAATATGTCGGCAATGTTCAATTATTGCTCCCAAGGAAAAAAGATCCACTGGTTGATTCAGTGGGTCCACCCTAGCTGGGATCAATAATTGGGTGTACCATTATATACACTGAAAAGCGAGGGTCTAGTTATGTTGATGATGGAATAGTGTCTCAGGCACTTGTCTTGGATACTGAAAGACTGGATGGACACAGAGAGTATCTTAACTGAGGAACAAGTTGGATTTAGATCTGGTAGTTCTACATAGGACCATGGCCTTATTTTAAGGCATTTAGTTGACAAGTACTCTAATAAATCACAAGGGCTCCTATTTGTTGCTTTTATCAACCTTAAGCCAGCTTTTGATTCAATATGTGGGCTATGTTCAATTACTGGTCCCAAGGAAAACAGATACACTGGTTGATTCAGTGGAACTTTCAATTCAAGCTCCAGGAATAGGCTCTGGAGCAAACTTGAGTCTTCCACATTAGATCAATGTCTCCTGTTACTTATCTACTTTTATAAGCTGAACAAGAATACATCCCTTAGAATCAGATGCAACATGGAAAGTCATTTATCTGACCAAGTTTCCACTTATAATGGTGTGAAGCAAGGGTGTATACCAGCTCCACTGCTAATTAATTTTTAAATAAATAAATAGAATACAATACTTAGCCAGCCGAAGTTTCACCCCCTTAAGTTAGTGAACAGACATGTATCTTTACTGCTTTATGCAGATGGTGCAGTTTTAATTTCACAGACAACAGTAGGGCTAAAGAGACCATTACACGCCCTTCCACCATACTGTAGAGAGGAAATATTGCATATAAATTATTCTAAGACCAAAGTTTTAGTGTTCGTGCAGAAACCCAGGTTGTACCAGTAGTTTATTAATGAACAACATATAGAACAAATAAGGACTTACAAATACCTGGGTGTCACATTTCAATCTATTGGAAACTCCAAGGCCCATATTAACAATGTGGTACAAACAGCACAAAAATCTAGCTTTGCCATACTGATATTCTTTTATACAAGGGGAGGTCAGTATGTTCCAGCCACATTAAGGCTTTTTTCCAGGACAAATCTCTAAGTCAGCTTTTACATGAGGTATAATTGGATCCCTACTCCTCATTTACCCCACTAGAAGTAGTTCAATCCAAATTTGGGAGGGCTACCCTACAAGTGCCTATATGGGTTTCTAATGCAGCCCTCAGGCTAGAAGTGGGCTACCTGAAGACTGAAGCCAGAGCCTGGCTGGTTGTTTTTAACTTCTGGCTAAAATTAACTTTTCTTCCAACTGGACTGACTTCCTTCGTATTACAGGACAATCATCAGTCACCCTGGAAGAGAGCTACACTCAACAAAATCAGCAGTCACAGTTACTCAGAAGAATGTATCCTTCAAATGGGATCCATCAATGACAAGTGTAATCTAAGGCAGAGCATTATCGAGATGGAAAGGCAGCAGGATCGTGGTGTTGGGTTTTCTTTCTCTTTGCAATGCAGCCATGCATGAAGGACTCTTCCCCTTTAATAGCCTGAGCTTTCTAGAACCAAACTATCCAGGCTATTATGTATTACCTCTCACTTGTCCCCTCTCTAACTAGTATAAGAGAAGGTCTTCCCTTCTGTACAGCCAGCTGCATACACAAACGCTGAAAGCAGCCGCCTTTCCTGCCAGAATGCTGATATTGTCTCCTTCCCTCTTTCTCCAAGAGATATGCTAAGTTATGTTTTGTATTGTTCTATTGTTGCTTTCACTTTTGTATATATTTTTATAGTAAAGCTGTGTGATATTTTTGCTACATAAGCTTGTTTTAGTTCTCCTTATTAAGCTGTGCAAGTGGGTGCTGTGAGCGAGTGTCTTTTGTTGCTGCCAGAAGCAGAGATATATTTCGGGCTGACTGCCATTCATCCGTTTCTGTTCTGCCGGGGTGATTTGTGTGACTGCAAACACTCAGAGGACTTATTTTACTCTGCTAATATCTCTAGTTAGAGATTAAACTCCAACACGTGGTACCACCTTAAGTAGGCTTTTACTTGAGAGTGCACTGTTACCACCTAAACCAGCTAAATATCTTTACTTATCACTAACACCCAATCAACATAGAGCCTTCGCCTTGGCCCATTTTCATGTGCTTCCATCAGCAGTCCAGGAATGAAAGTTTAACAACATCCCATACATCCAGTGCACATACCCCTGCAACTGTGGCATGATAGAAGATATCTCCCATGTGCTACTGCATTGTATATTTTATTCTGGATTTGAGAAGCTGTCGTTAAACCCTATATAAGGGTATTCCCAGGGCACTGATTTGCCGAAAACCATTTCGGGGGCCTCCGACAGTCCCAGGAAGCCCGTCAGAGGTCTATACGGGGCCACGGCAGGCCTACGTTAAGTGTAGGAGGCCCCAAACAAGCCCCCCAGTCCCGACCAGACCCAGTAGCTGCATAATGTGGATTTTTTTTCATCACGGGTCAGATCGGGTCCTGTGATAAACAGGGGATTCCTGTATATATTATGGTGTCTTGGGAGAAATAAGGAAGGTTTGATTCCCCTACCACTCTATAGTCCCTTGTGTGCCCTCCAAGACTTAAAAACCAGAAACTTTCTAGAGCAGATTTTGGGTAGAGCTGATGTTTCAGGAAGAGAAAATGAGGGGGAAATCACAGCACAGTGGTTAAACTGCTTTCATTGCTATGGGGCAGAATAGAAGAGGCACACTTCTATCATATTTCATGCCAATCTTCTATTTCAAGGCCAAATGTGCCAAATTCTTTCAGTTTTTCCTCACAGTGCCCCTTTTCACTCTGAACTTGTTGCAGTCTTGCAGCATTCTTTTAAAAGTATGGTGCCCTTGAACTGGACTCAGTACTCAAGATGAGGCCTAACTGGTGCCATATAGGTAAGGACTAGTACTTCATGGAATTAATGCAGCCTAAAAGAGCATTTGCCTTTTTGCAGACATGAAACCACTATTGGGTTATATTCCACTTATGATCTACAACAATTCCCAAATCCCTCTTGTCTATAGTACTAGAGAGCCAAGTATCTCCCATCTTGTAACTGTGCATTTGGCTCCCACCCCATCCTGCCAGGTGTTGAACTTGGCACTTATCCCTGTTCATCTTCATTCTGTTGTTTTCAGCCCAGTGCTTAAACCTGCCAAGATCTTTTTGAATGTTTTTTCTTCAAGGCAGTTCAATCCCACCTTGCTCTGTGTTTTCCAAAGCTAGGGGTAGTTTTTGTATTGCAAAGCTTAGGAATGCTGCAAGGCTGCAATTGAAGGGAGGGGAGTGTTTTACTGCAGGGGAAATTGGTGTTCTCTACTGCCTAGATGCCCTAAGCACATCTGATCTCGCCTGATTTCGGAAGCTAAGCAGGGTTGGCCCTGGTTAGTACTTGGATGGGAGACCACCAGGGAATACCAGGTGCTGTAGGTACCTGGAGTAGGAACTGGCAAACCACTCCAGTATTCCTGCCAAGAAAACTCCATGGACATGGAGTCACAAAGAGTCGGTCACAACTATAATGACACAACACACACACACTGTTGGTGGAGAGTTCCCAGGAAGATGGAAAGGAATATTGTTTTAATCAATAGGAAAAATATCCACGCACACAGTTTGCCTTCAAAGTGTAGACAAAATGGAAAAACATTCAGTGCTGTGGCAGAACCTCTTTCTTAGATCTTGGGTTCAAGGACTTACTCCTTCTTGTTTGCTCTTTTCCTTTCTCCTTTAAACAGGACATTGTTGCTTGAAGCATAAGATATAAAATGAAACTCAGTAACTAGAGTAAAATGTTAATTTTTTTAACAGCTGTCTTTCATAAATCAGACTGTTGGAAAATAACACAGTGCCAAAGAGCGCATTATTAAGAAAAACATGTATTTTTTCATCTTGTTTTGCAAATTCTAAAGCACAGTACACTAATAGGGAAAAATGCTTAGTGTATGTATACCAAGAGCTGTGTGAATATAATTGACTGACACACTGTTGTTGTTTAAGTCATTTTTATGAGAGAAGGAATAAAGTGTAATGTTAGGGAAAGGCTCACTTTCTCTGTACTTAAATAATTCAGCAAACTCAATCAATGAAATGCAATCTCTTTTGGGACCACGCAATTACACCAATTGTTTCCTATTATTTCGTTCAAGCTATTTGGACTTCATGTGAGTAGTCAATATTCCTGTATGGATGATAAACAATGTTCCATCCTGAACATACCCACTCCTGTCAGATTTTGGAACCTAAGAAGGGATTATCTTTTAGTTAGTACTTTAATAGAAGATGGTCTGAGTCCCTAGAAAACCATTGTCATTGATAGTGCTGGACTATTGGCCAATGACCAATGTCAGTATCCTATAATCCCAGGTCACCATAAAACCTTGTTGTTCCCTCAGTGGCACTACTGAAAAATGATATTGGGGAAACTTCTTAATGGAAGGATTTAGAATGCTATTATTTCCTATTTAATGTAGAGAAAGACATGAATAGATTTACCAAGTCACATCCCTTCGTCTTGGAAAAATGATCAGTCTGAATGCTTATTGGTTAAAGGAAACAGCAGCAGCACCAACAACAATAACCAACAAGAACTGTTATAGGCCATGGCTTTGTGGAACTACATCTCTACATATGTATCTTCTTCCAAGGAGATAAAATGGAGGGGAGGGAACAGGAAAAGCAAGTAACAAAAGAAGCAACCAAATAAGGGATGGTCTTAAGGACCCTGAGATGGAGGCAGGGCCGGCGCTAGGTTTTTCTACGCCCTAGGCGAGGGGTGGGGGGGTGGGGCGGGACAGGGGATGGGTGGCGGTGGCAGGGGAATGGGGCGGTGGGCGGGCAGAGGCGGCAGGGGGCAGCAGGGGACGGCGACGGGCACGGGGGGTGGATGGTGATGGGCATGGGAGTGGGCGGCGATGGGCGTGGGGGCGGCAGGTGGATGGATGGCAGGGGCCAGCGGCGGGAGGAATGGTAGGGGGGTCAGCAGGCTGGCCAGCGCCCGCTATCCATTTTGGTGCCCTAGGCAGCTGCCTAGTTCACCTTAATGGACGCGCCGGCCCTGGATGGAGGGGAAGGCTAGAGCAACATTCTCTTCAAGCACGTCATGGTCTAATACAGAGGGCAGGCTGAATAGTAAACAGTGGCACTAGTCTTAGTCCGTTTGCCTTGGTCAAGGTACTTCTCTTGCAAAAGGTTTGCTGATGAAAGAAGTCTCCCAGACAAATTTGCCTAATTAAGATCTCCTTCACAGTCCTTGCTCAGAAGTCCCCAAGTTGCAACATGGAATGGCTCCCACATCAGATAGGAACATTTGTGTTGTGGCCACTAACTTATATATTTAAAAGTCACATTTTCCTCCACTTAGTATCTACACAAATGACATTTCAATGACATTTAAATTGTTATTTGCACAACCATTTAATGGTGCTTACTTTGGATGTTTTACAACATAATGTCTGGACTTCTTTGACTGTTGCACTGCTTTGCCATCTGCTGCTTTTATTGCTGTTTAAAACTGCTGTTTCTGGTGTTCTTCACAGGGGTTGGGGTGGGGGGTTAAACTGCTGTTGATTTAATTTGCTTCTTTCCATTACTTCTAATCCAGAGTAGTCTTTGGGTTAGATGAAGTATACAAATCCAACAAACAAACAAATAAACAAACAAACATTCTATATAATGACTAATTTCTGATACTGATGCTGTGTGCTGCTTCAGGTGTAACACTGAGAGGCGGAAAAAATAAGCCTAAGTCAAGAGTAGGCATCACCCAATAAGTGGGCCTTATGCCAAACCCCTCAGAGGCATTTCTGTGACCCCAGAGCCCTGCATTGTAAAAATAGGCATTCCCCATTTCCACTCCTGGAAGTCTCCAGGAGCAGTAGGTTTGAACTTAGGTGACTTGGAGGCATTGTCAAGAGCTCCCACCCCCTCAAAGAAACCAAAGGTGTATGTGTGGACACCTCCAATTTGTTTGTTTGCATTTATTGTTTTTAAAGGACACTTTTAGGCCTGTGAAGCTTATGGTACTCCACTGGAGGACAGATGATTTGATCCTCAATCACTGTAAAAAGGACTGTATGTATATGTAGGGCACCAAATTTTTATTTTGCAAAACCCAGACATAATGGGCCAGCCATGGCCATCAGAGATTAGGTCTTCTAGGAGCCATCCAAGAGAAACAGTGACTCTCCATTCCACTCCCTTTTTTCAAACTAGTAGCTGGTGCTTTCCTTGTAGAAATATAACCTGGAACAGGGCAGGACAATAGTCATTTTTGATGTGCATAATGCATATCCTATTTTATTGGTGGTCTTTTGCAGTCTTTTGGAAAACATTGTCCTGTAACTTCATGGAAATGTCTGATGGGTGTCAAGAAGCTTTCCCTTTAACTAATCCAAAAAGTACACCCATCTTCAAAACCTCTTGAATCTAACGCCATATTTATTTGCTCTGTGGCACTGAGCTGTAGAATTTGATGGCGGCCCTGTACCAGAAGGTTTCTAAGGCATGAAGGCTTCAGTGATCTTAGGTTTTTATAGGTGAGGTGTTGAAAATAATAGGAAAACAGATAGTTGGCTCATTCTTCAGGCTATCTTCAAATGCTGCCAATCAACCCTTTGTCAACTTTCCATCGTCTGCGGCTTTTCAGATTCCTCACCCCCACTTAGGTGATTTATTTCAGCAAAACAGCTCACAGGTCACCATCTGCTAAAGTACTTATGCAGTGGGCCAAGTTGTTTCTCATTCTATTTAAAACTATCCCTAGCTATCTTCCAAATGCACAAAGATGCTGGGAGAGATTTGCATAATGTGATAAATCACACAGGCACTTCAGGACTACAGTCCAGCTTGATTGGCCTGGCTATTCTGCAGCTTGGATAAACCAGAGAGGATGGAGGCCATATGGCAAACTCAAATTGCAGTGCATTGTGGGAGAGTCCTGGTTTAGATCGTAGAGCTCATACTGTCTTTGGTAATACTATATGTCACTTATTCAGACTAGAGGATTACACAGCATGCATGAAACCAGCATTTGGAAATTAACAGTTACAGTCTATTGCTGCTAGGCAAAGGAAGCAGGGGTTTTGTCTCAGGTTTACCATGAGCTATGCATCTTCAACAGGGCTATTCATGGATGCCTTTACTACCTAATAGCATGATTTTGTTTTTTAAAAAGGCATGTAATTGTGCAGGTAATTTGTTATGTTGTACATTATAATTGGATCTATACCAATAGGCCAGAAAAATGTATGAAAAATCTTTAGCTCCTTCTAGTGCCATTTCTGATACTGCACCAAAAAAGTTCGCAGGACCAAAGCTAATTCTTTCTATGTCATGGAAGATACATAAGAGAAAGGGCATAAAACTGAAAACTCCTGACGAAAGTAACTTCTGAAAGTATCTGGATATAATTCATTACACCTAAGTAGCACAGATGTTCCCCATTATATTGTAAGCATTACCTTTGTGACCACTAGTTACATTACTGATAACAAGAAATGAATTAGTTGCAAGAAACTCTACTACTGGTAAATAATTACTTCCAAACTCTGTGACAGAGATTCAAAAAGGTGTGTGTGTGTGTGTGTGTGTGTGTGTGTGTGTGTGTGTGTGTGTGTGTGTGTTGGAGAATATGAATCCCCAATCACCATAGGCATCCTAAATAAATAAACAAGGTCAATTCAACATGAAGAAACCAAAGACTCAGCACAGCAACATTCCATCCACATAGTGGCTGAACAGATGCTTATAGGAAGCCCTCTTGGGCACAACTGCATCTTCTCCCATTTGAAACTAAGTACTGTACGCACATATAGATAATGAGCCCAGTAAGTATGGCTGATTGATCCTAAGCATAAATACAACCTATACAATGCAACCTTTATGATGCTTCGAAAAAAATGAACCTCTCCATTGGAACAAAAGTCAGCTTTGAACATGCAAGCACTCTCATCAAAAGTGGTAAAGAAATTTCCCATTTTACCCAAGGTGGATGTAAATATAAACACTTTATGAGACAAGCAAGAGTTAACACCAGTTGTGGGAGATGGTAGTGCTACTGTCATTAGCTTATGCTAGTATCCTTTTAATATAAGTGTACAAGAAACCATGGAAATGGCTGTGGCTAGGTGGCAAGGTCTGGTCATATATCTACTCATGTGACTAAAATGGGACCTCACTGTGTAGTTACAGCTACCTCTGTCTGCACTTTTTCTTGTCCGTGTGCCAGTTCTAATCAAATGCTGGCCATATAAATTTTTAGAAGTGGAATTGCTGAAACATGAAGTGCAGAAACATTTTGCCTCAGAAAGTATAAGTGGAAGCCAGAAACGTTTATGTTTTCTAAAAAGAAATGAGGTGGTGGAAGATAGGTATGCTATGCCTGACAGTCCACAGTAGTACTGTGCAAGGAATTAATATATTCCTTGCACTGTCTAATTTTATTTCTCTCTCTCTCTCTCTCTCTCTCTCTCTCTCTCTCTCTCTCTCTCTCTCTCTCTCTCTGAAAAAAAATGCACTAAGGTAATTTATCAAGATCCTTATCTGTTGAATAACAGGATGACACATCTGACTGATATCTGCTATTCAGTGTTATTGTTTATAGAGAGTAGACATGGGCATGAATTCTCATTTCTGTTTCCGTTCCTTGTTTCCGTTACACAACAGAAACGGTAACGAAAATTAAGCCGTCAGAACTCGAACTCGAACCGATAAAAGAAAAATTGGGTCCGATTTGTCGTTGTCGTTCATGGCATCATGGCGATCACGCGATGCCAAGTGGCACAGAAAAAAAGTTTAAAAAAAACTCGATTCCCGGCCAAAAAAGCAGGTGAAAATATGCCTCCCTAAGTGAGGGCACCTACCAGAGGGGTGGTTTCTGGGGGGGGGTCCCTGGCCTCCCCCCCTCTCCTGTCCTGGTCTGCTCTGTTGGGGGGCATCCTCGTCATCTCGCCATGCCATGCGGTGCGGGGGGATCCAAAATGGCGACCACAATATTTTTTTTGAAATCATGGTCCAAAAACCCACCAAAGCACCACAAAGAAACATGCGAAAATTAGGTATTTTAACTGCCTGAATTTTTACAGTAGCAGCAGTGGGTTTTTCTTGCAATAAACGTCTGTCTCCAATCCCATTGATTTTATTTTATTTTATTTTTATTTTTATTTTTTTACACCTGCGCAATGATGGGCTGGCCATGGGATGGGACCATGCAAATTTTTGGAGCCATTCCACCAATCGCATGGCCACTTGGCCAGGTTTTGACTGAGACTTCTGGGATGTGCCAGTCGGGCATAAAAAGCCCACTATAACCCTAGCCCTAACCCTAACCCTAACCCTAACCCATATGCCAGTACACTGTCCTTCTTAGTGGGTCAGAGGCACCCAGAGGTGCAGCCCACTAACTCACCCTAACTTTACCCGTAATAACCCTAAGCCTAGCCCTTGCCCTAACCCGAACCCTAAGCCAGATCTGTACTCGCATTGCACTACACGCAAGTACATTTCCCTTCTTAGTGAGCCAGAGGGCGCGCAGCAAAGGCATTCTTCTCTCACCTCGCTCACCAGTCCAAAGTTCCAAAAAACTCTGTACGCCAGTATGCTGTCCTTCTTAGTGAGCTAGAGGCACCCAAAAGAGAGGTGCCTCTGCCAGTGCCACTTGGTACGCAATGGCTACACGGTCATGTACCCTTCCTTTTCACTTTGTAGGGGGCCAGAGGAGGCATCTACCACAGAGAGGTGTCTCCAGGAGCCTGCTAAATGCCTTCCCTTCGTAGCGGGCCAGAGGAGGCACCCACCTCAGAGAGGTGCCTCCAGGAGCCCGCTACCCTACCCCCCTAAACCAGTACTAAGGACAGATGACAAACAAAATGACAAATTTTTGAAAAATTTTGTGACAAATGGAAACGAGCCAAAACGGGCCGGCTCCAACACACGACAACTCGAAACGTCATTTTTCCTGGTCGTGCCCATCTCTAATAGAGAGTTTAAACTATCACTCCATACAGAAAACCAAAAACATTGGGAACAGAATCCAGTCAAAATTAAACATTTCAAGTCTCACTGATAGAGATGGGCACGGATCGGAAAAAATGACATTTCAGTTTTTCATTTTTGTTGCAGGTCCATTTCGGTTCGTTTTCATTTTTTGTGATTTTTTTGAAAAAATTTATTTCATTTTTTCATTTTTTGTTTTTTGTTTTAACCTGCTCTTTGTGCGATTTAAAGCATTTCTGCATGCGAATGTCCCCCAATGCCCCAGACCAGAAGAAAAACAATAAAAAAATGATGCTAGCAGAGACAGAGTGTAGACTAGGTACGCAGGGAGGCTACAAAGGCAGTGGCGAGCGTTGCACAGGGTGTAAGGCAGCTGCAGAGTGACTGCACTGCAGGTCAGGGGAGGGTACTCACCGAGAGGTATGCACACACACAAGGAGGCTGCAAGAGAAATCTCTTCTTTCTCTCCTCCAAGAGCTGCAGCTGCAAGAACACAGAGACACACACCTGCCTGGCTGGCCTAAAGTAACAAGTCACAGAGACAGCAATCCCACCCTAACTCCCACCGCAGATTGCAAGGAGGACAGGGGCTGCCAAAGCTTTTTATGCCCTCTGTGGCTGCCACACCTACCCAGTCTGCAACCTGGGCATGCTATTGGTTGAAATTGTCCAAGAATTTACATGATCCCATCACATGGCTTACATCCATCTTGTGGCTGGAATCCATTTTGTGTCATCCTTAAAGGGAAAAGAAAAAATACATCACAATGGGAGAAAGACAAAAACAAACGTTTTAAGGACCACAACCCCCAATAGGTAATAATTTCAAATAATTATCACTGCATTTTTACGGATGTCCAGGGCGTTTTAATACCCAAGAAATCAATATGAGGCATCTGGGAGCCATTTTGGGTCGATGTCCCCTAACTCCCGTTAAAGGAAAAAAAAATACAGCAATCTGAGAAAAGACATAAATGCACGTTTTAAGGACCCCAACCCCCTGGTAGGTATTATCAGACAGAATAAATAATTATTGCTGGGTTTTTACAGATATTCAGGATGTTTTTTTAACATTTAAAAACAGCTCATTTCATTGTGCATCGCCATTAACGAAAACAAAATGTAACGAACCTAATTTTCATGGTTCTGTTTGGTTCATTCCAATTTCATCACAATTTTTGTTATTCGTTTCATTACGTAACAAAACAAATAACGAAAAACGAGAATGAATTTTTTTTTCATTTCATGCCCATCTCTACTCACTGATTTCAAAGCAAAACAAATCACACACTTAACTGTCCCTTCTCCAAATTAAATCAGCTTTAATTATTTAATATTGTTTGGATCATGCGCTCTAAAATACTTCTCTCACAGGTCTTTAATTAGCTTTGTTTTCCATACACACTCATGTGGCACTACTGGCAGCCTTTTTACTATTATCAGTTTCTGCACAGAGCAGGACAGAAGTTGAGATTATGGCTGAGGAGGAAAGGTTTAATTTTCTCCTCTCTGTGATGCTGTGATCCTGAGATAAATGTAATCTCTATGGCTGTCAGGTAATTTTTGAAAAACAGCGACATAGTCGTCAGTCATCCTATCAACATCATGTGTGGTCAAAGGTGTTGAGGAAGGTGCTGTGGTCCTTGAGGTGTCATTTGACTACAGCATCCATCATCTATGCCCATGGGAGTTTGCTGACTAGGCCTGACTAACATCTGAGGCTCCACATGTTCCTGACCTCTTCTCTAAGGCATGGTTCAGCTCTTTTCCCACTGTAGGAAAAAAGGGACAGAAAGCATTTTGCCTCAGAAAGTTCAATCCCTGTGGCATAGGCAGAAGCCAGAAATCCCAGTTCGAGATCTGTGAGAGTAAATACATTATACTTTGTAGTATATTCATAGGTTGGAATTTCAGGGCGCATATAACCCTTCACTTGCTGTTATTCAAGTCAGGGATTTGCCTATTGAAAGCCATGGGGATTCTGTCTGCCTAAGTGGGATGTGGATGACCCCTTCTGTAAACATTAGAAGAAGAACATGTGGTTAAAAGATGTGGGCAATAGGTTACAAGCTAATTTTGTGATCTCTGCCTGTATCTGAGGCACTCTGAGAAATGCAGTGCTTTTCTGTGTGTAGCAGTTAATACTACTTGTTGGTTTTATTAGAATGCTCTGCTGTAGTTCAGAGGGTGCCTTAAAGTTCTCTGATGAGGAGTTCCAAGTACCTCAGTTGGCTACAATACCCAGGGTTCTATAGGATGGATGCATGGCAGCTGAAGCATGGCAACTGAAGTGGTACCAAAGTGATGTAACGAGAGATGGGCACAAAATGCTAAAATAGTGTTTCATTTCATTTGTGTTTCATTCTGTTCCATTTTGTTTTATTTCATTTTTATATATTTTTTTAAAAAAATCATTTTGTTTTTCATTTTATTTCATTTTTGTTGCTTTTTTACACAAGTATACTCGTGTGTGTGTGTGGGAGGTGCTTGTGCAGCTTCCCCCTCCCCCCGATAATGGGGGGGGACCACAGGCTTTTTAAAGTTTTTTCCCCACCCGAAGCTAGTGCCAATCAGCTGATCAGTGCTGGCTTCAGGCAGGGAAAAAAGTTTTAAAAGCCCGCAGTTCCCCCACCCGTGGGCTTTTCCCCAAAGAAATGCATTGCTTCAATGCAGTCCTAAGGGAAAATGAAAAACAGAAAGGAACAGAATGAAAATTTCCATTTCATTTCATTTCTTTTTAATGGGTCATTTTGTTTTTTGTTTCATTAGGAAATGAAATGAAAAATGAAAAATCAAATTAAAAAATCATTCTGTGCCCATCTCTATCCATGTAACTATCCAGGTTAGATCAAATCCGTAGTACTAGTCTCCTGGTCTGGTTGCTGGACTGGATAGCAACTGAACATGCTCATCGGTGTCAGAGAAAAATTAACATCCATTTGAACTTCTGGATGGCTCAGTGATTTAGGTGAGCCAATGATCAGGAGTATTTATTCCCCAAAGGGACTGAATTCAATGATCCATAGAGTCCTTTCCAGTTCTGGAGTTCTAAGGTTTTTGACCCAATGGAAAGCTGGCATGCAGTTTTATATATGTACAGTTCCCCCAAATATGCACTTTTTTGCCATTTTGGAGTCAAACCTTGTACTGTAAGATTCAAAGAAAGACACAGAAAGGATTCACAATCTGTGCCTTTGACCAGGAAATGTGAATTAGATGGGTCTGTTTTGAAATTCCCCCTAAACAACTTCCCACCCTTAGTCAATAAATACTCTACATTTTCAAGCAAAAGAACTGTAACTAATATACCTTCCCATTTCAAACCAGAGCAGGGGGAGGCCTTCCCCCCTTCCCCTGAGTGCAGATAATTAATTATTCAAATGCAAATGATCCCCCAAGGGTCCAACAACAATCACCATTGTTCCTCTCTGTTCTGGGAAGCCCAGGCCTCTCATTTTAAAAACATTCACCACATTAGAAATACCATTCATGTGTTGCAAATGTAATGAGAAGCAGATGCTTGTTCTTCTCTACCTTAGATTAGAATCTATGTTTGCATTATCATTTTTCAATCTCTTATACATGGGTAGAAATGGGGGGAATTGGTGAGTTCTGCTCCTTGCTACTTTTTTTTTGCAAAAAAACAAACCCCTGAAGAACTGTTCAACATGAACTGTGAGAAAATAGATTGTTGTTAGATTTGTTACATTTATAAAAATTAAAAAAAAATAAAATAAAAAGTGAAACAAAATTTTTGCACATTTACCCCTACTTCAGTATGTACATCTATTTGTAGCACATGGAGGACTACCTGCTTGTCATGTATATGTTTGAGGTTAGAAGTCTCTTAATGGGGAAAAATTGCAGTCTTACCTCAAGGATCAGGCTGACATGGTTGAATATACATGGATTCAAATGTAGACATTGTTGGTGCGGAAGGAATAAACATGAATGGTTGGATCTGTCAGTTTCACTTGTACCCAGATTTGATTTCAAAAACGGTCCATTTGTTTGCATTGTAAACTTGTGACTTCTGAGAAACTCTTATTTTAAGAAATGAAATTATTTGTGTGGTTATGAAAAAGTATTTGTTTTTTTCCTTGGCATTGTATCAATGTCACTCCTTCAGTACAGAGCAAGGAAGATGGATTTTGTTCAGAATCACAAACAGGATTGCTAAAGATGAGCAAATAGTAAATACAGCTTTGCAGAAATGATCTTGAAATAAATAAATAAATATTCCAGAAAGGCCTGTGCTAATAAGCATTGCTTTCCTCACTCTCACCCCAGAACACTCCATGCAGAATGTTGGAACCTGAGAGCAGCTGTTCTCAACCTTCTCCCTGCCCCCATGGCCATAACCACAATATGAAAGAAATACAGGCTGAATCAGTATTGCATAATTGGCATAACCAACCCTTTAAGTTGGTGTGTGAAGAATTGTTTTTAGTCGGTGTCTCCCTTCAAATGTATGAGAGACCCCAGGGGGTGAGCCACTGTTTTGTTCTCTATTCTGAAACTCAGAGAATGGCTCTGTCTCCTAGTTGTAATGCAAGTTGAGCTTCCTCTGCATTTAGGAGTGAAAGAATCTGTCCATTTTGTTTTGTGCCACAAATCTAGACAGGCTGGCAGGCAGACACATAGCTAGATCTTGAAGGTGTAAATCCAACTGTTAGTCCCAATGAGAGTGAAAATCTTAAATTATAAGAACATAAGAACATAAGAAGAGCCATGCTGGATCAGGCCAAAGGCCCATCTAGTCCAGCTTCCTGTATCTCACAGTGGCCCCACCAGATGCTTTTGGAAGTGCATGAGACTAGATATCTGTCTCCTGATACTACTCCCCTGCATCTGGCCCTTGAAGTACCCTGGTTTTAAGACTGGAGATTACACATCTCCATCATGGTTTGTAACCTGTGATGGACTTTTCCTCCAGGAATCTGTCCAATCCCCTTTTGAAGGCATCCAAGCCAGATGCCATCACCACATCCTGTGGCAGGGAGTTCCATAGACTAACAACACGCTGGGTGAAAAAATATTTTCTTTTGTCTGTTCTTACTCTCCCAGCCCTCAATTTGAGTGCATGTCCCCTAGTTCTGGTATTTTGTGAGAGGGAAAAGAGCTTCCCTCTATCCACTTTACTCATGCCCTGCATTATTTTGTACATCTCAATCATATCCCCCCTCAGGCGCCTTTTTTCCAGACTAAAGAGCCCCAAATGTTTTAGCCTTTCCTCATAAGGGAGGTGCCCCGGCCCAGTAATCATTTTGGTCGCTCTCTTCTGCACCTTTTCCAGTTCCACTATGTCTTTCTTGAGATGCGGTGACCAGAATTGTACACAATACTCCAGATGCGGCCTTACTATTGTTTTGTATAATGGCATTATAATGTTGGCTGTTTTATTTTCAATCCCCTTTTTGATGATCCCTAGCATGGAATTGGCCTTCTTGACCACTGCCACACATTGGGTAGACACCTTCATGGAGCTGTCCACCAACACACCAAGATCTCTTTCCTGATCTGTCACGGATAACTCAGAGCCCATGAGTTGATAGATAAAGTTTTGATTTTTCGCCCCAATATGCATTACTTTACATTTGGCTACAGTAAAACGCATTTGCCATTTCGTAGCCCATTCCCCCAGTTTGGAGAGATCCTTATGGAGCTCTTCACAATCTTCTCTGGTTTTTACCACACGGAAAAGTTTTGTGTCATCTGCAAACTTGGCCACCTCACTGCTTATCCCTGTCTCCAGGTCATTTATGAACAGATTGAAAAGCACCGGTCCCAGGACAGAGCCCTGGGGCACACCGCTTTTCACCTCTCTCCATTGTGAAAATTTCCCATTGACACCTACTCTTTGTTTCCTGGATCTCAACCAGTTCTTAATCCATAAGAGGACCTGCCCTCATATCCCCTGACTGTGCAATTTTCTCAGCAACCTCTGGTGAGGGACTGTGTCAAGGGCCTTTTGAAAATCCAGATAGACTATATCCACAGGTTCACCCAAATCTACATGCCTGCTGACCTTTTCAAAAAATTCTACAAGATTTGTCAGACAAGACTTACCCTTGCAGAAGCCACGCTGATTTTCTCTTAGCAAAGTTTGTTCTTCTATGTGTTTTAAGATTTTCTCTTGGATGGGGCTTTCCACCATCTTCCCTGGGACAGATGTAAGGCTAACTGGCCTGTAGTTTCCCGGGTCCCCCCTCCTTCCTTTTTTAAAAATTGGTGTGACATCTGCTATCCTCCAGTCCCCCGGCACTGTGGCCGTTTTAAGAGACAAGTTGCATATTACTGTTAAGAGATCTGCAATTTCATTTCTCAGTTCCCTAATAACCCTTGGGTGGATGCCATCTGGGCCCGGGGACTCGTTAATCTTCAATTTATCAATTAGTCCTAAAACATCTTCTCTTTTAAGCTGTATTTGATTTAATTCTTTAGTCAAGGCAGCGGAATCTCCTCAAGGTCTTCTGTCGTGAAGACAAATGCAAAGAACTCATTTAATTTCTCTGCAATTTCCAAGTCCTCCTTAATCTCCCCTTTTCCTCCCTCACCATCCAGAGGGCCAACTGGTTCTCTGGCAGGTTTTCTACTTCTAACATATTTAAAGAAGCTTTTATTATTACCCTTTATATTGATAGTCATGCGTTCCTCAAAATCTTTCTTTGCCTCTCTTATCATCTTCTTACATTTCTTTTGCCAGAGTTTGTGTTCCTTTTTATTTTACTCATTTGGGGACGATTTCCATTTACAGAAAGACCTCTCCTTGTGCTTTAGAGCCTCTCTAACTCCACTCGTTAACCATGCTGGTGCCCTCTTGGACTTAAATGAGCTCTTCTTTCTTTGTGGTATGCACTTGTGCTGGGCCTCTGTTACCGTTGTTTTAAACAGGTTCCATGCACTCTGAAGAGATTGGATTCTTCCAACCTTCCCTTTCAATTTCTTTCTTACTAGTTTCCTCATCTGAGGGAAGTTTGCCCTTCGAAAATCAAGGATTTTTATGTCTGATTTGCTTGACACTCTTCCTCCAACATGCATGGCAAAGGAGATTGCAGCATGGTCACTGTTCCCCAGAGGCTCAGTGACATTCACATCCCTGACCAGATCCTGAGTATCAGACAGTATTAGATCCAGAGTTGCCTGTTCTCGGGTGGGCTCCATGACAATTTGCTCTAAGGCACAGTCATTCAGCAAGTCGAGAAACCCAGTTTCTCTTTCTTGCCCGGAGCTCGCATTGGCCCAGTCAATGTGGGGATAATTGAAGTCCCCCACGATTACTATCCTGTGCTTCTGAAACACCTCTATGATTTGTCTCCTCATTTCAAGGTCCCCCTCAAGTTTTTGATCTGGTGGGCGATAGCATACCCCAACTATCACATCACTCCTTGGACCTGGTAGTTTAACCCACAGTGATTCTATGGTGGAGTCAGACCCTCTGTCAATCTCAATTCTGCTGGATTTTACCCCTTCTTTAACGTAGATGGCCACTCCCCCTGCAACCCGCCCCTCTCTATCCCTTCTATAGAGTTTATAGCCTGGGATTGCTGTATCCCACTGGTTCTCTGCATTCCACCAGGTTTCTGTTATGGCTATTATATCAATGTTATCCCTAGCTGCCAAATGTTCGAGTTCTCCCATTTTTGGTTGGAGGCTTCGAGCATTGGCGTAGAAGCACCTGTACAGTGGGTTCTGCAACAACAGCTGCTGCTTTGTTCTCCCCCCCCCACAGCTATTATTTTCAGTAGATGAACTATCACATTCCATTATTCTCCCAGTACTAATACCTGCTATGTCATCTCTATGTGATTCTCTACCCTTTCCAACCTCATTCCCTGTGGATGAGGTATTCCGAACCGGATGCCACACAGCTCCTGTCGGCTTTCCCCCAGTTATCAGTTTAAAAGCTGCTCTGCAGCCTTTTTGAGGTTGAGTGCCAGCAATCTGGTCCCATCATGATTCAAGTGCAACCCATCCCTCCTGAACAGGTTTGGCTTGTCCCAAAATGTTCTCCAGTTCCTGACAAATCTAAAGCCCTCCTCTCAACACCATCACCTCATCCACGCATTGAGGCTTCTGAGCTCTGCCTGCCTGGCGGGTCCTGCACGAGGAACAGTTAGCACTTCTGAAAATGCTACCTTGGAAGTCCTGGACTTCAATCTTCTTCCTAACAACCTGAACTTGGCTTCCAAGACTGACCGCTTGGCCTTCCCGACATCATTGGTACCAACATGTACCATGACCACTGGCTCCTTCCCGGTTCTCTCTAACAAGCTATCTAGATTTCTCGTGATGTCTGCAACCTTTGCACCTGGCAGGCAAGTGACCATACGGTTATCATGCTCATCACAAATCCATCCCTCCGTATTTCTAATTATAGAATCCCCTAGCAGAAGGAGCTTCTCTCCTGCAGCCTGTTCTTCTACATGTACCTGATCCTGTATCTCATCAATTGTGATGAGGGAGAGATCCTCGGCTGGAACCAGTTGTTCCTCGGTGTGTGCCTCATGAGGTGTGATGAGGGAAAGAGCCTCAAATTGATTGTGCAATATGAGACTCTCTGAGCGATCTCTTGGCCTTCTACTCCTTTGAGTCACATTCCTCCACACATCTACCTCCTGGGTTGGGGAAGTGATTACATCCTCAAAAGTGTGCTCTGTCTCTTCTTGGACCTGGATAGTCTATTCTGCTCTGTCCAAGAACCGCTCAAGCTCCTTAATATGTTGCTGGTTCTATATGCGGGCCTCTAGTTCCTGGACCTTCTCTTCTAATAGTGCAACCAGCTTGCACTTGCAGCAGGTGTAGTTCTCGGTGCGATTTGTCAAGATGACAAACATGGCACAAGTGTTACAGGTAACTACAGCTGCTCCCTCAGACTCCATTTTAATGAGTGCAGTATTCTGGGCCTTGAATATTTTTAGTGTTACTAGCTACTACTCTAGAAATAATAATCTAGTACCAATGTTCCTCTTTTTAAGTGAAAAATAAATTCAAACAGCCCTAGCTGAACTGTTCAAACCCAGAAACTTACCAGTGCTGTCTTCTTTTTCTCTCTCTCAGCAGTAGCTCTGCTTGGATTCACACCCAGGCTCAAATGCTGAGGCTCAAAATTAAGAGGGACTAGGGAAGTGAACACCTACACACATTTCATTGACTCAGTGGGTCTATTCTAGTTGAGATTAACATGGATTTCGGCAAAGTTTCTTCGATGAAATTAATAAAGAAATATGCAGATTTTGATGAGCACTTCTTTAAATGAACCAAACGTAATGCTCAAGCATCTGCATTGCCTCAAATGCAAAAGATGTCATTCCCTAAGTCATGTTACAGTTCTGTACTATGTAGCTGCTAAAGATGAGAAACCTTTTAGGAAAAAAAGAGGTGGCAGCACAAAACTGAGTTGAGTGTAATCCAGATTTCTTAAGAGGACTCAAAATTGCCTCTAGGTGAATTTGACAGTTTTGTGATTTTCTCCCTCCTTTCAAATTCTTTCCAAACAATCTGGTTATGCTGACAGGAGGATTCTGGGAGATGCACTCGCAAAAAAGTAAGAGTCTGACGACACAAGTATTTAGCCGCTTGGTTGGTCTGCTGAAGGGACAGGCTGGTTAGCTCATAAAGATGATGATTAGAAAATATATTTCCTGCAGTAAACCAGCCCACTCCCAGAGCAGTTCTACACACACTTTTCTGACCCCTGTTTGGGGCTTCTACTTTTTTGATTGCATTCTTTTGATCTATTTCCAGTGTGCTATGATGGCTGAAAATGTACCAAAACTATCTTTCCTCTAATTTGCCAGAACTGTGAAGTGGCTTAATGAGACAACCACTTCAGGATATTGCCAATTAATCACTTCCTCAGCCTGGAGGAGGGGCAGAAGAAGCTGGTCAGCGGGGAGGCTGGTCAGTGGTTTTTTTCTCTCTCGCCAACCAGCTGGCATGCAGGGAGGCTGGTCAGCTTTTTTGTTGGTTTCTTTTCCTCCCACCAATCAGCTGGCACACATGGAGGCCAGTTGGTGGGGTTTGTTTGTTTGTTTTTCTCCCCCCAGCCAAATGGCACGCAGGGAAGCCAGTTGGCAATTTTTTGGTTTTTTTTTTAAATTCTCCTGCCAACCAGCTGGGGTTTTTTGGGTTTTTTTTTCCCTGCCAATGAGCTAGCATGAGAGGAGGCCAGTCAGCAATTTATTTTTATTTTTATTTTTCCCACGGAGGTGATGTGTGGCCCCACATGCCAGCTGATTGATGCTTATTTTTATTTAGATAAGCACTGAGATCGGCGCTTGTCAAAATAAATAATTTTAAAAATGAAAAATGGAACAGAACATAATGAAAATTTCCATATTGTTTCATTTTGTTTTTTAAGGGCACTGAAAATGAAATGAAAAACAAAAAATGAAACAAAAAATTGTTTCATGCCCATCTCAAATGGCTATATACACATGTACTGCACACTGTTCCACTCATGGCTATATTGTGGGATTTTCATGGCTGGCCACCATATGAACAGAATACTGGACTAGAGAGGCTCTTAGCCTGATACAACTTTTCTTACATTCTTAGGAATTTTGTCCAAGGCTTTTGAATGCTTTTCAAACTTGCCAGCATCATTTGGTCCAACAGAGATTGATAAAAGAGTACAAGCACAACTAGTACAAGCACAAGAATTTATAATCCAACATACTGTAATATAAGGAGTGAGTTAGTAGTTTTTTCCTAGCCTTAAGAGCCATGCAACAATAAATCCTATTTGTCCTGAGATAGCCACCAGTATTATAAAAATGAGATTATGTAACATTCACAATGATACTAATACTGTCAATCAGCATCAGCCACAAGTAGAGATGGGCACAAAATGATTTTTTTTGTTTTGTTCTCTAAAGAAACAAAAAATGAAATGACCCATCAAAGAAAAGCAAAATGAAACAAAATGGAAATTTTCATTTCATTCTGTTTTGTTTTTTGTTTTTACATAGGAATGCATTGAAGTAATGCATTCCTATGGGGGGAAAGCCAGCGGTTTCTGCCCCGACGTGTCCAATAGGGCACAGGGAAAGGGCAGAATTTTAAAACATTATTTTGCCACCCCAAGAGCCGATCAGCTGGTCAGGACTAGTAAAAAAAAAAAAAGCACCCACTGGCAGGGCGCCGTGCTCCAGTTGGTCGGTGCTATTTATTTTTAAAAGCACCCACCAGCAGGGCCCCATGCTTCAGCTGGTTGGCACTAGTTTAAAAAAAGTGCCCACTGGAAGAGCCCCACGCTCCATCTGGTCAATGCTAGTGTGGGGGGGGAGCACCCACCTTGTTTAATTTTGGAGGGTCTCATCAGGTTTTTCACAGTAAGGAAATTTTAGCAGGAGCTCACCTAGTACTACCAACAGTTAGTTTGAGTAATCTGACAATCGCAGTTTTTCATCTAAGACACTTAGCTTAACCTTTCAGAAATCTCAGAATGGGAATCTGGAAGTTGAGTCATGGCAACTGGACTTCTTTTTGAATGAGCAGTGAAACATTTCAATCTCTCAAGAAAAGAATTCCAGTTGCCATGACTCAACATCTAGATAAACTCACTTGGATGACTGTGAATCTTCACAGACTCAGAATGAGATGAAAAGATTCTCTCCCTTCCTTGATGGAGAGAATGAGATATGGAATGACTTTCAACCCTAGTATGAGGGACACTATGTTGTCCTTCACTCTTGCACCCCATGCATCACAGTATCTTAAACCAGCCCTGACATCCTCACATTCATTCATTCATTCATTCATTCATTCATTCATTCATTTCCTTTCTGTCTGTCAAAGAACTGAATGAATGGTTTGTGTAGTACTTTCCCAAGTTTTCTCCTAAGTTTTCACAGGTGCTGTGTTATTGCAGTTAAAGGAAGACAAAACATCTACATTCCTAAGTGCTTTAACAAATGACATTCTCCCGTTAGAACTCTGGGTGGACAACAGAGAAAGAAGCTTAATGAATATGGAAATGTGCTACACAGTGACTGGTTGTTATCATCTGAAAAGCTGAATGGACAAAGGAGGAGTTACTAATGATATATGCTTCTTAGTGTGTTAGTGAGTAGAGCTGCATGTTGTGTGGAGTTGTGAACATTGCAAGATGGCTTTGTTTTAGAGAACTTAGGGCGTTTATACACGACCCCTAAGCTCCGCTGCAAATGGCTGCAAACTCTGGAGCTTAAAAATGTTTCCCCACCAGCTCCGGAGTTTGCAGACAATTAAGTGCGACCCCGCCCCCCTAAGCGCGACCCAGCGCACTTTTCTTGTACCTGCTCTTGGGAGGTGAAAAATATTTGATGTGGATGTGCTGGGCTCTCCTTGCTTCTTTTTGTTTTTGTTTTTTGCCTCCCGCCCCTTTAAGAGGAACCAGGAAGTGACCGGGGCTCCCCCGGCAGCGTCCACCAACACCAGGAGGTAAGGCTTTATTCTTCTGTCCCTTTTTTTCCTCCCTCCCCTCACGCAGCCGGCAGCCAGGAAGTACGGAGGGGTGGAGATGCACGAAGAGCGACAAACCCCTAAGATCTCTGGTCCGAATTTAAGGGGCCAGCGGATCTTAGGGGTCGTGTAAAAAGGCCCTTAGTCATTGCAGCCTTTCAGCTAAAACTGGTTTTGTAGTTCTTAGTAATAGTGTTATTTAGCTAGCTTTTATTATTTTAATGGATTGATGTTAACGATGGGTACAAAACGTAAAATTGTGTTTTGCTTCATTTCGTTTCCCACTGTGTTTCATTTTGTTTCATTTTAAAATGATTTTTTGTAAATGAAACAGTAATGAAACTATTCGTTACTCTGTAAAATTGCTCCCTCAAGCTCTTCCCTTTATGCCCACCAAGACGTATAGGACCGTATCAGATGGACTGTCTGTTGCAGTGCACCAGGCAAGCAGGCAGGCAAAAAACATTGGGCCATATCAGACCCTCAGGTATGAAGAGAGAGTGTGAGTGGGCCTCCCTGGCATTTCCAAGGTATAAAAGACACCACTATGTCCAGGGCAGGTCTTACAGATATTATGAGCCATATCAGACCTTTAGGTATGAAGAGAAAGTGTGGACCTCCCTAGCATCATGACCAAGGCAGGTCTTTGGGGGAAAAATGGGCCTTTTCACACCCATAACATGCAGACAGGCTGGCAGGCCTGTGGGAGACAGGCAGGAATACTGGTTTGAAATCGAATACTCCAGCTAGAAATGATGGAGTAGGAGGATCCCCCCACCCCAGTTCTACTTTGGTTTTTGGAACTGGAGCCATGCTTCAGGGAGACAGCTGTGCACATTTGCTACTTGTTCCCCTAAGGAAAAAATAAAATAAAATAAAAGCTGTCCAGCAGCAGAATATGATGCCATGGAGGTTTTTAAGCAGAGAGGCTGGATGGCCTTCTGTCGGAAGTACTTTGATTGGGCTTCCTTCACAGCAGGGGGTTGGACTGGATGTCCCTTGAGATCTCTTCCAACTCTATAAGTCTTTAATTCTAACTGAGGGAAGATAAACTAGAGTGGCAATGAAGTTTCCCTTATTTGGACTTGTTAAATAGTATTTGGGGTGGGGGATCAAATAATGACAATTACTGGTGTTTTCTTTAGCCCACTGAAATCCCTTTTTATGCAGATGTAGTGGGTGTTGATAGTTATTTGCCTAATGGCTATTATAAAAGGGAACATGACAAAAAAGGCTGGAAAACACTGAAGTATAGGAAAATATAGTGCCAGGTAGTGGATGAACACCTGTGCCACAGCCCATTTAGTTGTGCCTAAATATGAAAAAACCTCTCTGTTCAGTCTTTAGCCTCCAGTTCCCAAAACCAGATATCATTTCAATCGCATAAATAACGAAAACTGAAAGCTTGCTGGCTGATGTGAGTCATGTTTTAGCTAGTGAATAATAACTTGTGGGAGGTGATGCCTGATTTTCTAAGAGAGGCTTCCTCCATCACTCAAACAGATGGCCAAGAATAACTAGTCTTAACGAAGTTCATTTTGGCCAGGTCATGCCATGTAAATTAGAGCCATGCAAGCATGAAGGCAATGCTAGAGATCTGAGGTACCCTTCAGTAATGAATGACTTGGTTTCTCCAAGGAAGGGAAAGCTTGTTTATTTTTATGCATATTATGCAAAAATAAAACATACTACAACCTTGAACTTTTCAGATGTTTTTGATAAAAACTTTGAAAACAAACAACAAAAAGCAGACATATCCCTCCTCTGCCAGCTCCCTTTCCTTCACAAATGCTTTGTTTGTTTTGTCCCCTCTTAAGGAGAATTAGGAAAGCTTGCTAGAGACAGGAGGAAAAGTTCTGGCTTTCTTTTATGGGAAATGGCACTCGAGAGCAGAAACATTCCTTTTTCAGACAACAGTCCATGCTGGGTGGTGTGTTGGTGAGCAGCCATCCAAACAACCACACAACAATGCAGCCGCTATCTGATTTTTCTCCCTAGCTAGTGTGTGAAGGCTCTCACCAAGAACAGCTAGATAGCCCAGTGGTTTAGGTCTATGGCTGTGGAGCGAGAGTCTGGGAGCTGGATTCCTCCTTGTATCTCCTTGATAGGGGCTAGATTTGATAGCCCGTAGGGTCACTTCCAGTTCTGCAGTACCAAGATGTTGATGATCATTTCAAGATGCATAATTCCTCCCCACTCTCACATCAACTAACCTCCAGAACTGGGTTCATATCCAACTGTGCATATCCTATGGATCTCAGCTTTAGCCAGTGCACTGTTTCCATCAAGTGAAAATCTCTACTGAGTAGTACAAGATTAATTAGGACTTTCTTTTTCTTTTCTTTTCTTTTTTTTCTTTTCTTTTTTCTTTCTTTCTTTCTTTCTTTCTTTTGCACTCAACATGCACAATACCTGTGTGACATGCAAATTTCAGTGCTCGCAACTGCTAAATCCAATCTAGAGAGGGTGGGACTCCTTGGTAAGACATCTGTTGATGTCCATACTGAGTATGCTTCCCTACAGGCTTCCTTGAAAGCAAGCAGGCATAGCAAGACACATGGAACTTTCTGCAATTCCCATTGTTCTCTGAATCCAGATACACATTGTGCCTCTGCCACACCTGAAAGCCACTGGCAACCTATATGTGGGTGTGCAGGGCAGGCTGTGTGGCATACAGAGCTCTGTACTCCAACACCTTGGCACATCTCATCTAGCTTCTGCTATTTCCAACCATGATTGCCTAATGCAGCTGACACACTATACCTAATGACACTATACCTAATCCTGTTGCCCACTGCTACACAAATTCATAAACTGTCACATCTAATCATTACTGTTTCATTTTTCAGGCAATTCAAAGGTAAATCTAAATAGGAATATATTCAAATAAATTTACAGAGCCAAACTAGTCAATAAATGTATTCATTCAAAGTAGTTAAAACAAATGGAAGCCTATTTCCCATGGGATACCTATTAAACCTACGGACACCAGGAGCTAGAAAATAGCTAAACATGCCTGACATATTTATAGAGGTTCCCTCCAATGAAGACCATAGGTCAACATCTATAACCACTTGTATAAGCCATAGCCACAACCACTAATCTGAATTTAAATGTTTACTTTGTGGCTTTAATAATTATTTATTTTGTTTTGTAGAACAGCTTATAAATTGTTTTAATTAATCTTCTAAACCTCATTCAAGCAACTGTGGGGTATTCGGGTTTTAGATAAATAAATGAAATCAGGTTTTGCCAAAATTACAAATCCTAATCGCTCACTGGGAAAAAAAAACATGAACCAAAGCCAAAATAACATTTGCATATGGTTGGCTATTTCTCAGATCTGTAGCTTGTGTGTGATTAAAACAATCAAACAAGAGCTCCTTTCTGTGGCAAGCGGAGAAATATTGAAGCCAGAGATTAGAGGTGTTACTTTTTTAAGCCTACATCTCAAAGAACCTCTCTGTCAACTGGGTGTGGGATGCTGGGAACAGTAGTCCAAAAAACATATAAACATGTGCTGATAGTGTGCCATGCCTTGCGCATTTTGAGCTGACTTCACAATGGCTTGGTTGAGGCATTGTCCCTATACCGTACTGTGATTTGGCTTTATGATCACATTACAAAGCAAAGCTGCGCAAAGTCTTATCTTTACCACCCTTGCTCCGAACCAGAGGATGCTTTCACCCAGTTTTGCAGATTATGTTGACTGACTGCTGCAAATAGGGAAAGGGAATTATTTAATAAATGCTACAATGCAATACATCCTAAAGCTAAGATCGGAGTTGCTTAACCTAAAACATGGAATTTCCTCTACACGGAGTCATCAAATGCACCACCAGCAACACTGGCTTTACATGAAACTAATTATTTTTCAGTCAGCCACACACAGAGTCCATTGCGATGCTGCTAGAGAAAATATTAGAGGAAGTACAATGTGCATGGGTGTTTTAGGTTACAGCAACCAATTTCTAAAACAATCTTCCTAAAGCTGCTGGTTTTTCTTCAAATTCAAAATTGTAAGAGCATTTCTCAAACTATCTTTCTCATGGGGGATTGAAGACCAACAGCTCCCCCTTGTATGATAGCCAAATCAAGGTGCTGGTTATGACAGTTAGTCTCTGGGATACGGAGCTAAGGTTATACTTAATATACAGGCAAAAACAAAACAAAAATTAAGCAATAAAGAAGACAAAAATATGGCATCTTGCAGACTATAGTTTAAAGTGAGCCTTTCTGGACAAGTCCAGTTCTTCAGGTAAGTCAACCTCTTAACACACATTTATCCTACTTTCTGTAATGTTTTCTGTATTGTTCTGTTTATACAGTTGGGTTGACCTGGGTTGACCTGGGCTACTGGGAGTTGTGATCCAGATTTCCTGATTTCTCTATGTGGATTGTGTGGATGTTTCCACTGTTAAGGAAAGGAATGTGCCTGTGTGATATATTATCCTGAGAAAGCATAGAAATAACTGGCAATGTTTAATGACTAAATGTTTAGTTAATGTTACCTTCAAAACATTAGTTTTGTAAACATTATATTTATTGGTGGCATTCTGGCCCATTTGAGGGAAAGGGGGAATTTAATGTTAACATGCTAAAATTAAAATGTTATTTCCAAGCTCTGAAAAATATGCCTCAGCCCTGTAGTTCTTACATTAAGAAAGATGGTTTGTTTCAGTCTCCATCTCTTAGTCTTCTACTAATGAAAAGCAAATGTTCACCTTAATCTCGCTGGCCATTAAGACAGTAGATCAAAGTTTATACCTAGACCAAACAGATCCAGGGAAAGCTAAAATACATTTTGAAAGAATTGTCAGATCAAGCCTGACCTTCTTTCTTTCTTTCTTTCTTTCTTTCTTTCTTTCTTTCTTTCTTTCTTTCTTTCTTTCTTTCTTTCCCATAGAGTTTATATGCCACCCAGAGACCTTTGGGTAGTGGGTAAACTGTATAAACAGACAGAGAGAGAGAGAGAGAGAGAGAGAGAGAGAGAGAGAGAGAGAATCTGCTTTACATGGCCTCATGAGAATGAAGAGTTTGGGTTAGAACTTAAGCCACTTCCTTCTATCAAACTCAAAAGAATCAAATATTGTAAAATGACAAAGCTTGTAATTCCATGCTATTTTAGGCCTCAGATAATGGCTGGAACACCATTCTTCTTCTTCTTCTTCTTCTTCTTCTTCTTCTTCTTCTTCTTCTTCTTCTTCTTCTTCTTCTTCTTCTTCTTCTTCTTCTTCTTCTTCTTCTTCTTCTTCTTCAAGGCATTTTTAAAAGAAGACAATTAGGAGCCTTGGATGCAAAATGAATTGTGTTGGAGGACATGGAATTGGAGAAAGGGTGTGTATATATATCACATATTCTTGCATGTCTTGTATCTTTAAATATAAGCTGTAGGGCAGCCAAACAATAAAATAGTTTAGAGAAGTTGATGGCCTACATCTGTTTAAAAATATTGCTCAGTGTTTAGACTATGATTGAAAACATTCTACAAAGCATAAGTAAAAATTTGTAAGGCCTGGTTTTAAAAAAGTTTCCAAGGAACAGAATACTTGGGGCATAGGACAGAAGGGTTAGCCATTAAAAGTACTAAAACTTTCATCATTGTTGAAAGTATATCGATTAGAGATGGGCATGGAATGAACATTTTTTGGTTTCCATTATTCGTTAGATGTTCCGCAACAAAACGAACAGAACCACGAAAATTGTGGTCATTGCGTTTCGTTTCCGTTAATGGCGACGCACAATGAAATGAGCTGTTTTAAATGTTAAAAAATGCCCTGGACATCTGTAAAAATGCAGCGATAATTATTTATATTGTCTCATGATACCTACCAGGGGGGTTGGGGTCCTTAAAAGGTGCATTTATGTCTTTTCTCAGATCACTGTATTTTTCCCTTTAAGGGGAGTTAGGGGACATCGACTCAAAATGGCTCCCAGATGCCTAATATTGATTGATTTCTTGGGTATTAAAACACCCTGGACATCTGTAAAAACACAGTGATAATGTGATAATTATTTGAAATTATTATCTACCAGGGGGTTGGGGTCCTTAAAACGTTTGTTTTTGTCTTCTCCCATCACGATGTATTTTTCTTTTCCCTTTAAAATGGATGTCGCCACCAGCCACAAATTGGAGGCAAGCCATGTGATGGGATCATGTTCAACCAATAGCATGCCCAGGTTGCAGACTGGGCAGGTCTGGCAGCCACAGAGGGCATAAAAAGCTCTGGCAGCCCCCGTCCTCCTTGCAGTCTCCGGTGGGAGTTAGGGTGGGATTGATGTCTCTGCGATTCTAGCTTCAGTCCTGCAGCCTCCCTGTGTGTGTGTGTGCTGCGTACCTCTCGGTGAGTACCCTCCCTTGCCCCGCAGTGCATTCACTCTGCGGCTGCCTTGCACCTTGGGCAACGCCCGCCGCTGCCTTTGCAGCCTCCCTGCGTACCTAAGTCTATACTGTGTCTCTACCAGCATCCATTTTTTTAGTGTTTTCCCTCTGCTCTGGGGCTTTGGGGGATGCCCACTCACAGAAATGCTTTAAAAATCATGCAAAAAGCAGGTAGAAATGACAAACGAAAAAATGAAAAACGGAAATAAAATTTTTCCAAAAATTTGTGACAAATGGAAACGAACCAAAACAGACATCTCAACGACAAACGAAAAACTGAAACACCATTTTTTTAATTCGTGCCCATCTCTAATATCGATTTTAGGACTTTTCTTTAAGGATGCAAAATCCTTAAAAGGAAACAACCTCATTAAGGTACTGCTTTAGTGTTCTGAGTTCTGCTCTGTTCTGTTTCCGTGTAGTGAGTTCTGAGTTCAGGTCCATCCTTCTAACCAGAATGTATCAGTTCCATCCTTGGAGGTGTGGGGGGGCGGGGACACCAAACCCTAACATGCATTTCAGTTCTGCAGAGTTGCTATTATGGCTATCTTCTCTGTGCTATTATATTTGTTTGTATTTCAAATGACAGCATAAATGGAGACAGCCATCTGCTCTTTCTCAAAGAGACAGTCTCAAAATGTTTATTTATGCACAACAGCAATTTTGACACGTGTTCATGTACTTTAGAATTCCCAAGAATAAAGGGTGATGCAGACATAAAAATCACATCTAAGCATAAGCATTAAGTATTGTACAGGTCAAGGATGAGTGGGGAGGGTCATGTATCTACTGATGGACTCATACTAGATTTAACTTTTGGGTAGCAAAACAGGACATTTTAGCCTCCCTTTTGTTGCACAAATCCACAGAAGTACTACAATCTAAGCACAATGTTGTTTGCCTGAAAATTTGTGAAGGATCTCAGAGGTCCAAGCATTGGCCATGTACAGTTGTTTTTTTACTGATAAAAACAAGCAAGCAAACAAACAAACAAACAAACAAAAACAGTCTTAAACATTGTCCCACAAAATGAATTGCCACTGAGGTACTTTTTATCCTAGAAAATGCATTTATTCAAATGTACAGTGGTACTTCTACTTATGAGTGGCTCTACTTATGAGAAATTTGACTTAAGAGCAGAAAACTGTTGGCATTTTAACTGCTGTCTTACAAATTTTAGATGCAGTCTGCTGCGCTTACGATTGTTTTATTTTTTATTTTTTTAATTATTATTTTTTATGTTTTAGATATGGCTGCTCTACTTCCAAGTTGTTTGATTTATGAGCATGCATTCAGAACAGATCAAACTCATAAGTAGAGGTTCCACTGTATTAAACAGTTTTGTATCTGTTATTGTTGTTTTTCTTCCAAAAATACAAGGCACAGTCTTTGCCTAGCTTTATATCAGTCTAATATGTACACTGTTTCTAATATTTATGCATTTTGCAGCTCTGATGGTGTTATTTCAGAAAACTGTAACTAATTATAATATTTCATGAAATTCTGCAACATTGTTCTCAATGCCCCAATGACTATGGCAGGGGTCCTCAACCTAAGGCCCCGGGGCCAGATGCGCCCCCCAAGGTCCTGAATCCGGCCCCTGGGACCAATTGCAACCCCCCATGTACCCCCTGTTTTGTGAGCAAGCAAGCCTCCGCAGCTGCTTTTGGACTGTGATCCGGCCCCCAATGGTGTCTGGGTGGTGGTGGACCAGCCCGCTGTTTGAAAACTTTGAGGACCTCTGGACTATGGGAACAATGGAAATGTGTTTCATCCAGAAGCAAGCTATTTCTATAAAGAGATATCTTTATTTTGTTCTTTATCTTTTTTGTTTATCTTCATTTCTGTTATCCTCTGTATGATGATGATGATTGCAAAATGGTTTATTTTTAACTATTTTTTTTAACTATTCAAAATGTTTATACCTTAGATTTGTCCTCAAAAGTACCCAAGGGCACTTACCATCATAAAAACAAGCAGTATAAAAACTAAACTTGAACCTTAATGGTAGTCACAATCCTAACCCTCAAAAGACTGGAATTTTCAAGGGAGGAAAAAACACACCACAATGCATTATATACTGATTTTCTTATATATGATACATGAAGGTTGAAGCACCTTGATGTCAATTCATGATTTAAGTCACATGTTGATTATGTATCCAAGTGTATACAGTGGTACCTCTTAAAATTAATTTAATTTGTTCTATGGGTCAATTTGTTTTACAAAAATTTTGTCACACAAAATGCAGTTTCCCATAGGAATGCATTAAAAATGCATTAGTATGTTCCGGAGGCTAAGGGTCGCTTCATTTTACGAAAATTTTATCTTACGAAACACAGTTTCCCATAGGAATGCATTGGAAATGGGACAATCCATCCCGGAGGCTAGAATAAGGACAAAAATAACAGGGTTTTTCTTTCCTGGGTACATGCGGAATGGTCTTTCATCTTGTGAAGCATCCCACAGGAAATTCTTGTCATGTTAAGCATGCCTATTCCCAGATTTTTTTTCTTCCTACGAGTTTTTTGTTTTATGATGAGGCATTTGTCTGAAGAGGTGCCACTGTACATAGATTCAGGTAACATATCTCATATCTCTATGAATGCTTTTAAACAGCTCAGGGCCTGATTATATGTAGCACTTGAATAGTTTCCTTTCCTTTCCTTTTCTATATCAATGTACAGTCACATGGTACATACACTACAGGGCCCATTCACATGGCTATCATTTAAATAGGTAGCTTCCTTACTTTTTGCAACATTTTTGTAGGCTGCCTGTGCCAGCTCATATTTTTTAAAAGTAAGCAATTTATCCTAAAGCATTTTAACAAAAATTCAAGAGTATATGTGCAGTGGCTATACAGCGGCCATGGCACCTGAAAACCCAACCCATTTTGCAAACCAAAATCATCAACAGTTATATTTGTATGCACAAAAATGGTAAGGCTTGAATTGTAACAGGGACTGGATCATTTTAAAAAGGACATGCTAGCAAGGTGGGGAAGGCCATCTTGGCAGACCACATGAATCAATGTTGCCCATATATTGTGTGAACCAAAATTTATGAAATGATTTAAATAACAGCAAGATCAATATAACTGAAGGTTGTTGTTTTTGGTTACATGTGACTGCAGCTTCACTAAGAACATCCTGTCTCCTACACTTCCCATCAGTATCAGCTATTATAAAAAGTGTTCAAAGAATTTAGAGAGCACCTGATCGCACAGTTTCAACCATGTATTAGTAATCGCTTTTCTGTCACTTAAATAATGCCCTGTTACAAAAACTATGTAAATATTGCAGCTACTACTAGTAGCAAGGCTAATTCAAAGCAGAATGGGGAGAGTTTGTGGGGCCTCTATCCCACCCCCATTAATCAAAGACATCCTTCTTCATCAGCAAATGGAAATCTTACTACAATCTCCCTGCAGGCAGCACTCCTTAGGTGACACTGGGGCCTCTTAAAAACAGTGATGTGCATTCATTTGGCAAAGTTTTGTGGGGTGCTTTAACTGATTTGCTGAATCTTTTATTTGAACCAAGGCAGGTTTTATGCATAAAGAATACAAACACCCCTGAACTGGACTCTCAGCTCTGATGCTAATTCAAAACACATGCTGTGGGGACGTGGCTGGGATTCGTTATGTTTATTAGATGTCATATTGAGAATTCCAAGATACAGCTTGTAAACCAGATGAATATTTATTAAGAAACAACATCAGCACAACTCTTTACAAGCTTATAGAGCTATTGTTTTGAGTTATCTCTGTGGTTTTTTGCTAAGGGTCAGTTCACATGCCCATAGTTAAAGTGCTTGCAAAATAGTATATGTTACATTCTATAGATTTTCTCAAACCCTCTCTGTTAATCCCTCCTTTCTTTCAACTTCAGTTTATAGAGTTGTTTTTCTGCATATGGGGAGGCGGATTTTGGTCAGTTACTCATCACTAGAAATTAACTCCACCTCCTTTAACTTAGTACTAATATTTGATTCAACATGTACATACAAGTGTTGCTGCTTATTTGTCATCAAGAATCCAGACGTGTTGGTTAAGCTCTTTTTCAACCAGTACAGCATGTGCTATGCTGTTATGCCATCCATTCACTGTTTTAGGACTAAAGGATATACCCTAGTCATTACTTCCTTATGGAAATGGAAGGTCTATTCATTTGTTCAGGCAAGCTCTAGTCTCCCCTTGCACAAGGGCAGGCTAAGAGGTCAAGCAGGACTAGGCTGGTGAATAGGGATGGGCACCAAGCAAAAAACAAAATGCTGTTTTGTCATTTCGTTATCTAACGAAACAAAATGAAACAGGGACGCAGCATTTTGTTTGTAATGAAATGAAACAAAATGACATTTTTGTTTAAAATGAACTGATTTGTTTCACTGTAAAATGGCTCATTTTATAGAATAACAAATCCATTCATTACTGTTTTATTTTGTACAATATTTTTTTAAAAAAATCATTTCTAACAAAATGAAATGAATTGCAGGGGGACAAATGAAACAAAATGAAACACAATTTTTCCATTTCATGCCCATCCTTGCTGGTGAAGCATTATGGTTGACCACTTTTCAACACAATCCCTGCCACTGTCCAAGGTAACAGGTCTTCTCTTGCAGGGATGGGGAGTTTTCTGTGCATCAAAGCATTTCTAAACATTCAGAGCACTCCAAATGTATCCTACCTTGTAATTTCTAAGTTGTTAGTCAAAGGGGAAACTCTGGTGGAGCACTGCAAGCAAAGTCGATAGGAAGAACTATGATCTGGAGTTTACAACTAATTTGGGAAGCATATTTATACCAGCAAGTTTTAGGATGATTTGGGGAGTCAGGTGTCAATGAACAGGATTGCCTGAGAAATATATTGCAAACTAGTAGGCTGCAATAATGCAAACATTTACTTGTGAGTAAGTGCCATTGGCTAAAATCCTGTTGCTTAGCACAGTCAAGTCACAGCTAGAATAAGCCCATAAAATCCATTGAAATTACGGAGGAGGTTGTGGAAAAAAGGGTAAAACAAGGATAAATATTCATGAGTGTGTTTTGAATAGCCAATCACCAAGCTGGTGGGAGTTGTTAAGAATGTTATATATTGGATCCTAATGGGTGATGGGCAGTTCAGTTTGTGTTAGAGCTGAGCAGATGTCAGTTTAGTTCAGTTAAGAGAGCTGAGAGTCAGTTTAGATTATCAGTTGGTCAGATGGGAGATCCTGCCACTGAAAAGGTCTGGTTTATAAAGAAAATACATTATTATAAGAATTCATGATTGCAATACAATAACATCGGCTAAAGCTATCATAATACTGATCATCTAATTGTAAACTAATAAACATTTCATGTTTTGATTTAAAACTATATAACCTGATGTGACTCTCTCTCAAATACATACAAGTGTCCAGCAATCTGGTGGTGGCAGTGAGTGGAAACCCAGTGTGCATAAGGGGCACATCACAGAGGTGACTCACTAAATCCCTATTGATTCATAAGGCTTATTAGGCTAAGCACCAGGATTTCAAAGAGACTTGTTTCAGAGAAGACATGCTTATGATCTTACTCTTAGAAAAGAAGACCCCTGTTAAAAAGTCTAGCCTTTAAAAAATAGGGATGGGTTACTCTCTTTCTAGCACTATAGTTTCATCTGATCCAATGAAACATTTATGCACAGACATGTTACTTTCTAGTGACAGTAAAACTGTAATTCGTTCTCTCTCATTTCATGTGAGATGGTTATACAGAATCCATAAGATGTGTTCAAATCACTGTAGATCAGTGATTTCCAATAGAGATGGGCAAAACCACCAGTTCAGCAGTTCATCCTGGTTTGTTTTTGTTTTTCCCATCTCTGTCTCCTCCAGTAGGTACCCACTCAAAGGAGACACCTGTTTGAATGCAAAACAAATCTGCATGAACTGGTGGTTCATGCCCATCTCTGGTCCCCAACCTTTGGTCCCCAGATGTTCTTGGGCTACAAATCATGGCCAGCAAGGCCAGTGATGAAGGCTTCTGGAAGTTTTAGTCCAATAACATCTGGGGACGCAGATTGAGAACCATGGCTGTAGACAGACATTTTAATGGAAATCCTAAGGTTCAGATCAGATAGTATAGTTAGAGTGTCATTATTAGAAGAAAGCATGTTATTGGGTGAGCACTGCAGTCCTCTTCCAGCATTGTGTCTCATCAATCAGAATACAAGGTAAACTAATGTTTAAGTCCTGATGACTGATTGCAAGTTATAAAACATCAGAATTTTTCTTGTAGGAATGAAGAAGTAACTATTCACATCTACACATTGTGGCTTCTGAATATAAGTTCTTTGCAGCCATAACACTTAAAGCTCTTCTAAATAGGAGATGCCCTAAGCACATCTGATCTCACCTGATTTCGGAAGCTAAGCAGGGTCGGCCCTGGTCAGTACTTGGATGGGAGACCACCAGGGAATAACAGGTGCTGTAGATGCCTGGAGGAGGAACTGGCAAACCACTCCAGTATTCCTGCCAAGAAAACTCCATGGACATGGGGTTATGAAGGGTCGGTCACGACTATAATGACACAACACAAATAGGAAGGAAATGGTTGAATTCCCATCCTAATAATTTATGTTCAGCAATACCTTGGTATTATAAAAGTAACTTGGTTTAAGAGCATTTTGCAAGAAAAGCAAATATTTCTTCTAAATTTTGCCTTGATCAACAAGCAATGTCTTGATATACAATCACCAGAGCAGGTCACATTTATTTATTTATTTATTTATTTATTTCTGCACTTGTATACCGCCCCATTTCGCAATGGGAACAGTGGGCGGTTCACACAAAAATTAAAAACAGTAACATCAAATAACAATCTAAAAGATACTGGGCAAGAGGCAAAAACTAAAGGGTAGAAATAAAACAAACCCTGGTACAGCCCTAGCAATTGCCAAAGGCGTCACTGAATAGCCAGGTCTTTACTGCTTTTCTAAAGGACGCCAGCAACGGAGCCTGGCGTAACTCACTCGGTGTGAAGCCCCACACACAGAGCACACACGCAAACAGGGTTCAGTTCTTTGCCGAGATCTTTAGTGGAAACCCAGGCAAGTTCAAGTCCTTTGCTAACAATCAAGTGCCAGATAAATAACAGAACCCAACTCCCAGCAATTAACAGTCCAAGTCAAAACCAGAATATCTGAGGGAAACAAGATGCCAAACCCAAGGGAACAGATCAAGCTGTTGTCCAAGATGCCAGTCCAAAATCAGGAAACAGAGCCAAGGTCACAGACAGGAACGTGGTGGCAAGTTCAAATGACGCGTTGCTCCCACAGAGAACTCAAGGTGAGCTTACCAGCTTTATCCCAAAACAGGGAACACACCCTTACTCCTGGAAAGGCTTCTGCTAGTACTCAGGGCTTGCTGTCCTGATTCCCCGCCTAGCATCAAAGACCCTTTCCCTAGCCCTCCTGGTAGCACGTCTTTGCAGAATCCTGCTCATGGCCCTTCTAGGGGGAGAAGATATGTTTTCAGCTGAGTCATCAGACCCAGCTGCCTGCAGATTTGAGATGGAAGGCTCCTCCAGCAGCTCTTCACCATTTAACCCCTCAGAATCAGGTTCTGTGACAGGCAGGGTCCTGGCACTCGGCAATGCATTCCAAATTGCTGGGCCAGCCACCGAGAAGGCCCATTTTTGAGTAACCACCTTACGGGCCTCCTTAGGGGTGGCGACCCAGAGCGAGAGAGCCATAGAGGATTGGGTGGGTCGGGCCAGCTCTAGTCATCGGGAAATACGCTCTGCCAGATAATCAGGACCCAAGCCATGGAGGGTTTTGTAAACCAAAACCAACATCTTGAACCTTATTTGGGAGGCAATGGGCAACCAGTGCAAGTGAGCCAGGATGGGAGTGATGCAGTCAAACCTGCCTGCACCAACCACCAACCTGGCCACCGCATTCTGTACCCGCTGCAGTCGCTGAACAAGGTTCAAGGGGAGCCCCATGTAGAGAGTGTTACAGTAATCTATCCTCAATATGACCAGCGCCTGCACCACTGTCCTCAGGGAATCCCCATCAAGGTATGGGCGAATCTGGGTGATAAGCCTAAGATGGTAAATGGCTGACCTGGTCACGGCTGCCACCTGGGATTCCAGGGACAGATCCGGATCCAGGACGACATCCAGACTCCTCACTCTTTGCGCCAGCTGGAGGGTGGACCCACCCAGACTGGGAAGAGGGCCACTGTACCCATCCGGGCCACCCCCAAAGAACAGGACCTCGGTCTTTCCAGGGTTGAGCTTGAGCCTGTGAGCCCTGGTCCAATCCAATACTGCAGCCAGCCAGCGATCTAGGGTCTGGACGGCCTCCACTGCAGAGGTGGAGAAGGAGAGATAGAGCTGTGTGTCATCAGCGTACTGATGACAGCAAGCTCCAAAACTCCGGATGACCTCAGCCAGCGGCCTCATATAGATGTTGAAGAGCATTGGGGAGAGAGCTGACCCCTGAGGCATGCCACAAGAGAGTGTCCAGGGGGATGACAAATCACCCCCCCAAGCTCACACGCTGGGTACAGCCCTCAAGGAAGGAACGGAGCCAGCCAAAGGCCAGACCCCAATCCCTACCTCAGAAAGTCGACCCAGGAGGATACCGTGTTCGATGGTATCAAAGGCCGCTGACAGGTCGAGAAGGACCAGCAAGGTAGAGCAACCCCTGTTAGCTCTCCTCATCAGGTCATCCTGCAGTGCGACCAGGGCTGTCTCAGTCCCATGGCGTGGCCTAAACCCAGATTGGAAAGGATCCAAAACATGGTTCTCCTCCAGGAACGACTGGAGACGCAGGGCGGCAACTCACTCGATTGCCTTGCCCATGAAGGGAACATTGGCTATAGGATGATAGTTTGACATTTCGTCTACAGCCAAGCCAGATCTTTTGATAATGGGCTTCACCACCGTCTCCTTCAGCTGACTGGGAAAAATCCCGTCTCTGAAGGATGCGGTGGCAATTAGTGAAGCCCATTCCGGCATGCTCCCTCCAGTGGTCTTAATCAGCCACAAAGGGCAAGGGTCGAATGGAGAGGCCGCTGGCCTGCAGTGTCCCAGAGCCCTGGAGGCATCCGCTGGTGTAACAGGCCCAAACTCAACAAACCAGGGTGACCCAGGGGGTGTGACACTGGCCACAACCAAGGGCAAATCCGTGCAACCAGCATCCAGCTCGGTACGGATGGCCTCTATTTTGGGTTTTAAAAAGGCTGTGAATGACTCGCTAGTGAAATCACTAGGAGGAGGCCCCGACAGACCAGGATTGGTGAGGTCTCGAACCACCCGGAACAATTCAGCCTGACGGTTCGAGGCCCCATCAATTCTCAGGGAGGCAAAAGATCTTCTTGCGTCCCTGATCGCCTGAACATAGCGACTGGTTGACGCCTTGATCACAAGTGAGCTATTGGTGGTTTTCCCTCCCTCCATCCCTCTGCTGGATTGTGGGTGATTGTCTAGAATGTTCCATCTCAGGCAGCCTCCAAAGCAGAGGGAGGAGAGATAAATAGAATTCTCCCTTGCACTAGCCAGGGACATTTGCAAAGGGGAGTGCAGGTCAGGGTTTTATTTTTCTTTATATTTACATTTAGATTTAATTTGTTTTCAACATTCTTTCTTATTTTTTTCAAACCATTTCTAATCATGGGGCAGCTAGTCAAGTGCTCATATGGCTATAAATTGTACTTTATTATTGTTACATTAAAAACACAGAGTAAAATCCAGTTGTTAGTCCCAAGCACAGCAAATTCTGCAGCCATGTACCTAAACCATGGTGTGAACATGGACTTTTATCCAACTTTTTTCTGAGTCTGGGCATTTTGTCATTTGTAGGACCCCAGAACGAATCATCCTAGTTCCCATGATTTCTTATGGGGAAATTTGCTTTGATATAAGAATGTTTTGGTTTACAAGCATGTTTCCAGAACAAATTATGCTTGTAAATCAAGGAATTACTTATTTTGTTTCATTTTAAAAGTAATTAAATACTTCATTGTAATTGTAAATCTTCAATAAATTCATGCAGAATACTGACAAATGTGGATCACTGGCTACTTCTGCTGAGATGCCTAAGCTGCAACCATTGGAATGGGTTTCAATCAGATTGAGATTTGGTATGGGCATAGACTGGGAAAGTGAGAGATTGGGGTGGTTTTTGATTCATTCTTACCCATGAACCACAGAAAAACAAACTGGTTTGCAGTTCATTTTCCAGGTTCATGCCATGGGGGAGAACCCAATGCCTCCTCCCCCTCTGCCACCCACGTGCCTCTTACTCACTACCCCTATCCTGTCAGCTAATAGGCGTGCACATGGGCAGAGACAGCATGCCCAGAACCTGGAAGAGAAGTCTGGCTACTGTCTCTAAATATGGTGATGTTGGAAAAGGAGGAGGAGGAGGAGGAGGCAGCAGAATGCGGTAATGAGGTAGTGGGAACAGCAGGAAGGAGGTAGAGGGCCTCAATTTTGCTATAGTAATCTGAAAGGCCAAGCAGAAAAAAGTTCAGCACCTTGTTTTGTTTTGGCAAAATGTGTTGCAGGAACAAAACTACTAACCAGCCGAGTTTGTGGGTTCTTCTAGTTTGTTGCTTAGTTTGTGTCCATCACTAATTTAAACCAGACAGCCAAGATGAAAAGTGTGCGAGGGACGTGGCCAGAACAGTGAAGGATTCCTGCTAGTAAAAAGTTATGATGATTCAAGAACTGTCATGGCAACCAAGAAGGCCTGGAGGGGTCCAAAAGAACCTGAGAAGTCCCTAGGATTCCACTGTGAACACATTTGTTCTGCTGGTTCCCAGTCTTGTGCCCAGCAGGGCATCACACCTTGGATCTTTAGTCCAGGTTTTGTTCCAGTAATCTTGCATTTCCCTTTTGAGCAGAAACATGCAAGAAGCTGTGTTAAAACATGCAGGCATTTTCATCGCTCGGGTCCCAAGAGAGTCTGCATAAAATTACTCCAAATGTTCTTTAAATAACCACCAGAATAGCCTTCCCTGTTCTCCTGACCAGTAAATGAATGCTCCCCCTCCCCTCCATCATCCATCTTTGAGGAAAAATAAGTGTATGCATAGGTGTTGCAGGATAGGAGGACAGCTTTCGAATTCATCATAGCCCTGCTTTCATATAAAATCCGCTCCTGCTTTACTGCAACATCTAAAAGCCTTTTCTAATGAAAAAGGAGCTGGTACTAAGACACACAGGCGAACCTGAATCCATAATCTTGGGGATGGGTAAGAGGGGGAAATTTGGCATGTTTTTGATAAATGCTTGACAAAATTCATGAATTTCTATCTCCTTGTGGTAGAGAGATTTTTCGGCGGGGGGGATATGTGGAAATCAAATGCTGTTGAGGCAAGCAATGAGTTCTTAACTCTCTGAAGCTTGGCTTTATGTGCCTTGGATTCAAACACATTAGTGCAGAGAATTAGTGCTCGAGTCATCTACATGGGCTGTTTTGATGCCAGCTAGTGCACAAACCTCACATCCAAATGTTGACTCTTGCTCTTCCATGGAGGAGCAGAGGAAGTGTTTACTTTGCCAATATCCTGCAGCAGATCTCTCCTTAATCCACTTCACAATGTGGCCAATTTACAACAGAAGGAGCCTTGACAGCCAAAGTTTAATTTTGATTCATTTCCAGTGATTACAAGTGGACCAAAATGTATTATTTATTTATTTATTTATTTATTTATTTATTTACTTACTTACTTACTTACTTACTTACTTACTTACTTACTTACTTACTTACTTACCACCCATCTTCTAAACAGAACTCTGGGTGGTTTACAATAAATCCTTTAAAAAAGCTGTTAAAACCTGGCTGTTTAGGGATGCCTTTGGCAATCACTAGGGTTTGTATCACGTTTCCACCCCCCCCCCAATTTGCAATTATTACTAGTCTTGTGCCTCTTGCCAACTACCTTTTTTACTTTTTTAATTGTTATCTTTTTAACCTTTTTTATCTTGTGGATTTTCTTTGATTTTTGTGTGAACCGCCTGGAGTTCCCTTTGGGAAATTGGTGTGGTAAATAAATAAATAAATAAATAAATAAATAAATAAATAAATAAATAAATAAGAATAAAAATGAGAGGGCAACCCCCCAAAAAACAATGCCAATCAGAGTAAAATACTCAAAACAACAAAACATAATAATAAAAACCATAAATAAGAGCAGTGGCAGGCAGTCTTATTTTACTGGTCCCAAAAAAGAGAGAGAGAGAGAGAAATAAAAAGAAAAAGAAACCTATTTTTAAAAAACTATTAATTTAAAAACACTTAATTTAAAAAGCAGTGTTTTATGGAGGGATCCCCCACACACACACACACAAAGGAGAAGCCCC